>JAHTMV010000044.1:0-600000 GCA_022315185.1 Agaricus sinodeliciosus | reverse complement strand
TCTTCACCCTCATTTGTTGGTAATTGGACTTTCTTGAATGAGTTTTCTCTGACAGATTTCTATTCTTTCCTTTTTCTTCTTTTGTTTTCTTTTTCTTTTGTTTTCTTTCTTTTTTGTTTTAATGTCGGGCATCTTCGACACGTCTTGTTCTTTCCACAGAGTTACCAAGTACCCTCAGCCTAAGCCTCCCAAGGATCGCGCAACGTTCCCCGTTAACTAAATGTCAGACCGCGCTCTCAATATGTTCTTGAGCTGACAGAGGTGGGGGGAAACAGCGCGATCGGTTTACGGGACACTTGGACGGCTCCGGCAGGCTGGCCCAACACCATCGTCACATACTTGGAAGAGCGTAGCAAGATGCTACTTGTAACCTGGAGTAAGCAAAAGTGATCAATAAGAGAACCTGCAAGTGGACGAGCAGTAGACGTAGACATACGCATACTCCGCTTCCGGGTTTTGACGACTCGATGCGCTAATCCCGCTAGACATCAACCGCCCTGAGTGGCGTTGACCGGCAACACAATAAGACGGTCATCACTTTGAGCACCACACATCTTATTCAGCTGGCTAGGGACATTAGGAACCTAGATCAAAGTGAACACCATATAGGCGCATCCAGAATGGAAGGAAGGATAGTCAAGAAAGACGTCTAGGGAGAAGAGAGAAAGATGGTTTGCTAGAAACAGCACCGCGTAGCAGGGGATATATATAGAGGGAGACCGCCACAACCTCTGCTTGCACATGCAGCATATTCCGCATTCGGAGAGCAACGTACGCGTCTATGAGGACGTCATTACAATCGACCCGGCGACAGCATTTCCTGTTATCTGTCGATTGGTCGAGCTGTGTGGGTTCTGTGATCCATCAATCTATCAGCTTCTTTTGGCAGAAGGGAAATGTTCTCGAAGCCTGAGTGCGTTGGGAAATCTTTAGCTAGGGTACCTAACTGGCATATGAAAACAGAAATAAGTCATCGCGAAACCAATTTGAGAAACGTTGTTGTTGATTTTGGATGATAGGTTTCGTGCTCAGAACCATGCAATTTTTCGAATGGCATTGGAACGTTGAGGGTTATTCCAAAAAGATTGAGGCTGTTACAATCTCAGATGCAACAGTATTTCCAAACTGTGATCATACATTCACCATACGATCGCAATAAAAGTCACGTACAGAATAATGGTACAAATCAAATCAGGGCAGGTGTCATGTCAATAATAGAACGAGGACCCCTGCTTGTATATTCAGCTTTTGACACGTAATTCCTTCCGTTGGAGTCGTTGAAGATGATCTTCCAAAATGGTCAGCTCCGTTGTTGTTATATTATTCGCGAGACCCACCTTCGCTGTTATGCTAGTGCCTAGGAAGGCTGCGTAACCATTTCCTGTCTCGCGATACTCAGCATAGTACTCTGGGACGGTGAGAACACGTGTAGTCCGAAATTGCATGTCCATTGAGGGGTCAGGACTATACAATAATGGCGCTAGTCTGGATTGCAAAGCGAGGCCAATGCCTATCAGCCATTAGCGACTAAGTGTTTATTGGCAAAAGAAGTGAGGTACCTTTCACATGCTGCGTCACATCTCCAGTGACCGCCAATCCTTGCCGAATGTATATACGCTGGTCGACATCCGTCAGGTTCACCGCGTGCGCAACCACCTCCTGTAACGGTCTTAATGGTTCATCGTTCCCGCGTGACGAAACACCATTGAGGCCAGTTAACAGTCTTGGATCGAAGAATGGCTCGCACATCCTGTGCCGTTCCTTGCCAAGAGTTAAGGAATGGGCACCGAACTGTACTGTAATGAGGTCCATAGCTTCAATTTCACGAGCGCGTGCTAGTTCAGCAGCCGTTGCTTTAGCTGTGGCTTTTTTCTTCATACCACTTTCTATCACAGCCTTCTCCTTTCCCGCCACGACGATGGCAGCAATGTCGGTCACCCCTTCATCCTCTGGCGCTGCTGTTTCACCATCCGAAGGGACTCTTATATGGCCATCCCTCCATAGTTGCTGAACGAGTTCCAAAAGCCTAGTCTGCAGTGTTTCTTGGTCAAGCGGATGATCGGGCGGAGAGAGGGCATTCATGACGGATTGATTCGATCGTAGAAGGTGAGCAAGGTAGATTTCACAGTCTCTGAGACCCAACGACAGGTGGGTCCTGCCTTGGTGGACGATAAATCCGTCGTAAATGGAGGTGATGTCAGTTTCATAGTCGCCAATGTCTACTACGACACCGCTAAGGCTATTTGTGGCGTACATTTGAACGATGGGCCGTTCAACGATCCCGAAACCAGGAACGTTGAAACGTTCGAAAAACATTTGGCAAATGCGTTCGTATGTAGTTCGTGGGAGTCCGGAGGCGATAGAGAGTAGAACTGGTGATTCATTCTGGACTCGTCGTCGCTCCAGTCTGTTAAAAAGGATATGCTTCCTGAGGTAGATAATGTCAGTAAAGCACTTGAAAGCAACTGGGCAGTGCGCACCAAATAGCCTCTGCTTGGGCCCAGTCTGCAACGTCTCCTTTGGCAAATGGCCACGAGATGATGAGATCTTGTCCTGCGGCTATAGCTTCGTCCAGTTGTTTCCCAACTAAATAATCCGTCACCGCAGCTTTCATAGGTTGTGGCATTGCTGATGCTGCTCGGCTACTCGAGGCGGTCATAGCATCGAAGACACTTCCATCCCGTGTCGGTGGTACGGTGTCCCCTGTCGAGCCTCTTCGCAGCCCAACGCGTGCCGGTATTTCCTATGGAAAATCAATATTCGCTGGAAAAGAAATGGCAATGATGATACAACGCACTATACTAGGCGTTTTCAAGAGATCAAACAGGCCTAATCCTGCTCGAATGACTGTCCTACTGGTCTCGATGATTATAACGTTGGCATCGCGCAAAGACATGAGGGCAGTGAATAAGAGTGGATGTAAGGTTAGGGTTCGGAGGAGTGATGTGCCGGTTGCGCAACTGCTGCCAAAAGCTGCCAGCTCGCTGTTTGGTTAGATTGGCTGCCAGCTTGGCAGCTTTTGATATTGGACGACCATCCGTAGACTTTTTTTTTTCTAAATTCCAGATTCTAGATTGTTGAAAAAGGAAACGTGGCTCTGTGCCGTTGATGCCGCCACCTAAATCGGGATGACGCATCAGCTGATCTCGAAATCGACGTGGTTCCAGACTGAAGTCTGGAAGCCCCCCCCTTCCAGATGTCCCAGCCATTCCAAACTTGTTGCAGACGCATGTTAGGTCATTTTATACCGTAAAACGAGTCACATTAAAGATTTAATCTTGATTTCATCTGAAAGTGTAGGTCATGAGGTCGTGAGACGCTTGAGATAAGCACATGCTGCTCTGCAAAGGTTACAATTGTGACGCGATGGGCCACTCGAAAGGGTATCTTATGAGAATTGTTACCGAGAAAAACACTGTACTTCTCAGCAGCCTATTGAAAACTTGCGTGGGCATAACAATTATTGTGCTTCAACATATACTTGATGGCCAACATACAGTCAACCAGTACAACGAGTAACTTGCAAGTTCATACTCGTGTCAGTGCAATTCTATTTTGAGTGTTAAGAAATCTGGAAGTCTGGAAAGAAATGGTCTACGGAATTGGAAAACTCTGGAATGACCAGCGGAGTTCTAAAAAAATAGACTCCGGATCTGGAATTTAGAAAAAAAATCCTACGGATGTTCGTCCATTTGCCGGTTATTGAGACTTGCGTGATTAGTAACCCCTCCACAACTAAGGCATGACTCTTCGATACCCTTTTTGGCCCATGCTAAATCATTTTACGTTTGCCTAATCTAACCTGATTAGACACTATCAGCCCTAGGCATCCTGATCCAGTAGGATAAGGCAGGATAAGGCAGTCTGATCACTGATCAGGGTGGATCGGAAAAGGTCAGGCCATTTTTTGGATCAGACAAACGTAACTAGATCAGGCCCATTTTGGTTTTCCGACATATCCACCGCGTCTTAGCACTAGCTTGCTTGTATATAAATTCAGAAAAAAAAAGACCAAGTCACTCCGACTCACGAAGCGGGTCTGACACGTGATTGCTGGTCGGAGGAACGTGCCAATGCTAGCGAGCTGAGCGAGAGAGTGCCAGTGCTTACGTTACGTGCTGCTGGCTGCAAAAACCCGTGAGAGAGTTGCCGGCTGGCAGCGGCTGGCAAACTGCTGTCGGGACTGTTTGATGGCACATCACTGGTTCGGAGTGCTTTAAAATATTATCCCCATATAGTCATCGTATGATCCTTCTCCTTCTCGTGTGATAATGCAATAGCACACCTCTCTCAGTCAACCATGTACTCGCGACTCGATGTCGCGCCCTCTGGCAAAAATCATTTCACAGACTACACGCGCTGGAGGCTTCTGGTCAATGATGGCGGTCGACACACGTGGCACTACCTCAAAACAGATGAGGAGTGTAAAGCCTGGCCCCAGAATGTAGTTGATAAATACTGGCTCGGCTTGGACACGGTACGCGCATCTCACCTGCACATAGAGCTCAGACGACCTTACGCTGTCATAGGGGCTGCCTGACTTACCTCCTGCCAAGGACGCATTTGAGGCTGCGAAGAATGGCTATGAATTCTATAAGAACTTGCAATCTAATGACGGCCATTGGCCTGGTGATTACGGCGGGCCAATGTTCTTACTTCCTGGCCTTGTTATAGGCTCCTATGTATCCGGAATGGGATTCAAGGAGGAGGAGCGTTTGGAAATGATTAGGTATCTATTCAACCGGGCCCACCCTATCGACGGAGGCTGGGGCATGTGAGAAGTATCCTTTCCGGCGATGTCTAATTAGACTGATTTCAATTCTGCAGACACGTCGAAGGGGAGTCATCGTGTTTCGGTACGGGGCTCAATTATGTCGCGCTACGCATCCTCGGCGTTGATGCAGACCATCCTGTCTGTGTGAAGGCACGCGCCTGTCTTCATAAACTTGGCAAGTAGAGTACTCCTTCAAATACCTGTATAATCAATATTTGAATAGGTGGTGCCGCTGCCATTCCTGCTTGGGGAAAATTCTGGCTTTCTTTGCTGAACGTTTATGACTGGGAGGGCAACAACCCCGTTCCCCCAGAGCTTTGGTAGGAGGTCTTCTGTCGTCAATGGATATTGGTCTAACAAGGTCGAAAAGGCTTCTACCGGATTGGTTGCCAATCCATCCTCATAGATGGTGGATCCATACTCGGACTGTATATGTCCCAATGAGCTATCTCTACGGTATCAAGTTTACTTTCCCTGAAAATGACCTCGTTCGGGCCCTCCGTCAGGTGAGGGACTGTTCAATATGTTCTCGCCTTATTTCTCAACCATCATTGTTTCAATATGACCAGGAGCTTTATACCCAGAACTATTATTTTATTTACTGGCCAGATCAACGGAACAATGTTTGTAAAGTCGATCTCTATTCTCCTCATTCCAAAATTTTCGACGCCATTGGTGCCGTGCTCAGTGCGTACGAACAATGCGCGATCCCACCACTCCGTAACGCCGCCGTCGAATACGCCTATAAATTGATTGTCTACGAAGACGATAATACTGAATATCAAACTCTCGGTCCCGTGTCGAAAATGTTCCATCTCGTCGCTCGTGCTCATGCTGAAGGTCCAGAAAGTCATGCGTATAAAATGCATGAGATCAAGCGTCAAGATTTCATGTGGGTGGGCGGGGATGGCATGAGAATGTGCGGCACCAATGGAAGTCAATTGTGGGATCTAGGGTTCATTACACAGGCTCTAGTTGAGACTGGCCTAGCGAACCTTGATGAGAACAAGAAGAGCCTGGTCAACGCCCTCCAATGGCTTGAACAAGCGCAGATCACAGAGAATCCAAAACATTACCACACCAGTTACAGGCACACGACCAAGGGAGCATGGGGGTTCAGGTATGCAGCCTTCATCGTGGCCTGTTATTTGTTTATGCTCATACTACATACAAGTACCAAAGAGCAAGGATATACCGTCAGCGACTGTACAGGCGAGGGATTAAAATCTGCAATTTACCTCCAGCATCATCTAGAGTGAGTCTACTACCGCCACACGATGAACAAAATATTCATGACTGCAGTTTTACCCCAAAACTCATACCAGATCGGCGTATGTTTGATGCTGTGGATGTTCTCTTGACATTGCAGAATCCAAGCGGTGGTTATGCAAGTTATGAGCCCGTAAGGGGACCTAAGTTACTTGAATGGTTGAACCCGGCCGAGGTCTTTGGTATGTTCGTTTATCATTTCTACGTTTTCTCTTATGAATGTATTGGACAGGCGACATTATGATTGAATACCTCTATCCTGAATGTACAACTTCTGCCATCACCAGTCTCGCCATCTTCCGCAAAATATATCCCGAATATCGGACAGAAGCTATCGAGTTAGTCGGTGTTCCTTGATGCAGTGTACTTGTCTAACTTTTGTATAGGCGAACTATTCGTGGTGCCATACAATACCTCCATGAATCACAAAACCCTGAGGGGGGATGGGTCGGCTCTTGGGGCATCTGCTTTACTTATGCCACGCAATTCGCTTTAGAGTCCCTTGCCCTCGTCGGCGAAACCTACGAGACCAGCGAGTATTCACGCCGCGCCTGCGAGTTCCTCCTCGGCAAGCAGCGTGCGGATGGCGGTTGGGGTGAAAGCTATAAGGTGTGCTTTGTTTACAAATCGCCACAGTCTACGACTGGAGTCTTACGGTATCTAGTCTTGTGAATCTAGTACCTGGATCGAGCATGAAGAAACTCAAGTCATACAAACGTGCTGGGCGGTCATGGCTTTGATGTATGCTAAATATCCTCACGCCGATCCTATTGAACGCGGCGTACGCCTTGTGATGTCCCGCCAGCTCTCCGTGCGCCTTTTTCTGTTATTGTGTTCAATAACGTCTCTGATAAGAAGTTCAGAATGGCTCTTGGCCCCAAGAAGCCATCGAAGGAATTTTCAATAAGACCTGCGCTATAGCTTATCCCAATTTCAAGTTTTCATTCACGATTTGGATGCTAGGAAAGGCGCATCGGTATTTGAAAGACTTAAGGGCAAAGAATGGTGTCGCAAGCGGTGGAATGAATGGTCGGTGACACTGATTTGCTAGAACCGTACTAGATTTAGTTCATGTGCATATGTAATCCACTATTTTGCTAATTGGCATCACATTGACTGATGAACTTGAAGCGCTTGACATTGCGTTCTCTTTTGGAATAAGTTGATTATTGTGGTGAGATAAGCAATTACATACAGACATGCCTTTGTTCGCTTGTACTGTCACTCGACTCGCGACTGATATGTTCCTGTCCAACAAGCAGCCAATGGCCTCCTGCCCGTCGATTGGGTGCATTTCAAACCTGACGTGCTGAATTGTTGGCCTCAAGAGATGACAAGCAATTTCAAAAGCCACGACTTCTTCCTGTCTCCAATCCTAGCCTAATTCTTCACCCTCGCTTCGACTTCTTACGATTTTCGTCATCGCTACCATAATGGAGTCCCACCGGTCCTTGCTTCTGGTTCTCTATACTTATTCCATCATTCTAATGTTCTACAACTTCCTTGGTCGCATGTTCGCCTCAATCGTCGCATTACTTCATATGGTTTTCCCATCGCTTATTGTCCAAAGAGTGCAAGCCATAATTTCTACGTTCTCCCAGTCGACAGCAATATCCGTCAGACGAAAGTCCATCCAACCGATAGAACTCAAATGGATCTGGGCCATCTGCGTTAGCCTCCTTGGGCAAAAGCCAGCAACTCCGCAGGATGTCCGCTTCAAGCTATTTCCTTTGACCCCTACCTGGTTATTTTCTCCCCTAACGAATGTCAGCCCTCTTTGGTATTCCCTGGCTATTCTCAAAGCGACCTGGTTGCTCGCCACGATCAGCTATGCATCTGCTCGAGGAGTCGGAAGGGCTAGTGCCGGGATTGTTGGCCACGTTTCCCGACAATTGATAATGCATATATGGAGTCTCGGTCTTATTCAAGTTCAAACACTCCGACTCGATGTACTCAACCGCTTAGGGGCGGCAAACTTTGCCCTGCACAATCGTGTCACTAGCCACCCTTTTTTTGGCCTTCGAATTGGACAGATCACTTTTTTCGATCTTTGCGTTCCCCAGTATCTCAAGGTTTGGGCACTGGCATTAATTTATCGACTTCTCGACCCGGATCGGAGAGGCTTTCCCTGTAATGATAGCCCCACGGAAAGGCAAGAACGCGATGCTGGCCACCAAGCATTTTTCTTAGAAGAACCTATGGATTTCGCGGATACGTTACAGTTACAGAAACTGGACCGACAGAAAAGCCTCAAGGATGGCTTGCTTATCGCAGTTATCCTGTCACTATCCTGCGGAGGCTCGACTACTCACTCTCGACGAAAGACTCGTTCTGTTCCCTACCCTTCTGTTTCGGAGACTCCCATTCCTCGATTTGTCGTTTGCATTGCCAACAATAGGTACTCAACGGCGAAGCAATGCGAAGCTTGTGGCGAAAATGAACAATTGTTCTGTGACCGTTCCTCTGACAGTGCGCGGCGGTTGTTAGCGGCCATCCTCGATACATTCACTAGCTTCGACTATCTGGATACCGACTTCCATGAGGCTATGAAGAACGTACAATTGTACCAGCTCAAAGCCTCAAATAAGGATGAACAGGGGATGTTTCCCATCTCAGTCATTGTACCCCTGCGGATTCAAGATACCCCTCCTTCGATTCCACTACTGAAGTATCCTCAGTTCGCCAGTGCGTCTACCGTGGTCAGTTTCATTGCTTCTTGTACACGTTATAGATTCTGAAATCTCTTCTACTAAGGCATGCTTTTCTGTCATGAACTCTCTTGGCATCGTTCACTTTGATATCAGATTTGGCTCTCCAGGCAATGCGAACAATCATGGACTTGTCACTTTCAGCCGCGATTCGGTTCAGAGAACTCATCATCAAGAGTTCGTTACGAAATCAAGGATAAACGGAGCCTATGTTTCGCTGCCCTGCACTACCAAGGATAGATTCGGTACGGAACGTTCCAACGCACCAAAAGGCGAAGCTTATAGCTATGTTTATGACAATCCAGAAACTCCATGTATCTTCCAGATGCAGATAACTGGAGCACTGTGTGGACGACCTATTCACGTGTCAGGATCTTCGGGAATGTGGTGCTAATACGAGGTGGTCGTCAAGTACAAATTCTAATATCCACCCATCCATGTCGATTTTCTTTCTTCAGTAAGTCATCTCGTAAATAGTGGCGGTCATCGCTTGCTAATTAAGTATTGGGCTTTACACCGACGCCTCTTGCTTGGACAGATATTTTTTAATATACTTTTTCCTATCATGTGCGTTTTTCGACAGTGCCATGCATGGTGACTAGAACTTACATGTAGCATGTACGGCTTTGATTAGAAAGGCGCTAGAAACTACCCTCTCAACCATTGGTGTATTCGCTGTATTTCTTCCACATTTATGTCATATAGGACGCGCAATGTATACCCTACTAGATACCTCTTTTGAGTGATTCCATGATTAATCATGGAATGGAAAGCGGTAGCAGAAAGTGGCAGTTGAGGGAGTGTTCGGGCTTGCCGAGAGGACGCGTTCTACATGCATAAACCCTAACCCTGTTTTTGGTTCTGCACTTGGTGTGACTGTTCCGTCCTTCTTCTCCAGCCCGACGGAGATGCAGCAGATTCTGCGCTCTAGGACAACATGGGGTGCCCTCTCTAGAAAATCAGCGCTCAGAGGCCAATCCTTTTTTCACTCTTCGTCCCGGACACACTTCCGGTTCACCAGAAACTTAAGAGAAGAAGTCCGAGACGACGTCCCCTCGTTCCGTCAAAAGGCTGGTCCTGAATTCCATCAAGATGCTTTCACCGAAAAACTGGGGCGACCAGGATGCAGGAACCAGATTTTGGTGCGTCTGTCGTGGTCACAATGCAACGAGCACTAGTAATCTCTCGGTTGGTCCACGTAGTTTGTTGCATTCGGAACACTAATTGCCGTCAGCTATGCTGCTCAACGGACCAATATTGAAACAGAATACTGGAAAAAGAAGTTGACGTCAGTGTCTGCTTCATGGATGTCTGCAGCTGTCACGACACTCGATATAAAACGCGCTCAACAAGCCGAGTTTATCAAAGTGCGTTCTCTTGAATCCTTGTAGCAGAGATTTAATCAAGTAATGCTTTTCGCTCACCAAATAGAAATTGCGAGATACGTTTACAAATGCCAACAATGCCCTCTTACAACTTCCACCTATATTCAGAACATGGGCTGCCGGTGGTCTCGTTGCAATACTGCAGCCCTGGGTTGACGCTTCGGAAGGGAAAAGATTATGTTGGAAGATATGCATGTTAAATGCTGCCGTATGGGTTGCGTGGAAAATTCCACGATGGCAACCTGCTATGGCAGTACGGTTCATGCATAATCCACTGTCGGGGCTTTCGTATACGCTGCTGACGAGCATGTTCAGGTGAGTGTTGACATGGTTTCTCATTTGCGGCGACATATCAACATGAGATTCATAGCCATCGAGGTTTGTTACACCTCATCATGAACTGTTTGGCTCTTGAAGGATTCGGTTCGTTTGCTCGGTCTCGATAACGTATCAAACATAGGTAACTGACAAATCGGCGACATCAGGCTCTGCTGCATACTTCTTTCTCGTCAGGGAGCAGGGCAAACAGGAACCTCCGATGCTTGAATCTACCGCCTCTTTCCATTTCCTGTCCTTTTTCATATCCGGTGGGTGTCTTGCGTATGCCATTACTTGCTGCTTAACGATGTTCTTCTCCCCGTATAGCCGGCCTTTTCTCGGGTCTAGTATCACATGTCGTCTCCACGAGATTCCGTTACCCTCGCCTCGTAGCCCAGCTCGCCACAGAAACACAGAAGGCGAAGAAAGTAGATACTTGGGCTGCGGCTGTATCTGCATCTTCTGGCACTGCTACTACAGCCATCGTCAAGAAGACGATACCAGACATTTTACCCAGTTTGGGTGCCTCTGGAGCGATCTATTCCACTGTTGTAGTCACAGCTTTGGCATTCCCGGACTCGCAGATTGCGCTGTTTATTCCACCTTCGTACCCTATCAATATTCAGTGGGGAGTCGGTGGATTAGTGTTAATGGATACGATTGGTATCTTAAGAGGATGGAGGTATGTAAATTGCTTGCTTTGACGTCGATTGGTCTGATGATTTTCCTTTGACAGAGTTTTTGACCATTGGGCCCATTTGGGAGGTGCATTGTTTGGGTTAGCATATTACACGTATGGATCTAGGACATGGCATGCATTTAGACAGGCATTGGAGGTTGAAATGCCCAAGACTCGATAGAATCTTAATCGCCATTCTTTCCATTCATGTATCATTAATACTCGTATCGTAGAGCATGCACTAATCACGATCTACCCTCCTCAGCCACACTAATCATGTTTTGAATATAGTCACCGGAAAAGTACCCTGACAAACCATTTGACAAGATATTGCGCGTCTTTTATCACTCCGTAGCAGTATAACCTTGATGAGCTGCTTCGGAAACCTTGGCATCGACCGACACTCTTTTAGCTCAATAACATATAGGTTCAAATATCCTGGACGAAACAGGCAGTGAGAATCTAGGATTCTAGAATTGTCCGTGTGGTCGAACTCATCTCCCACTTGTATGTGAACTTCAAAGAGTCGGAATACGACGAGCCAAGGTTCCGAGGCTGGACGATAGAAATGGCGCCTACCGCACGCACCCACAGACCCAGTGTTTGTCGGCATGTGTGTCCCAGTGTGGCGCCGATCATTTATGAGATTCATATGTATCAGGCCGGCCATATGTATGTTCATTTTGTCTATAATACTTTGAGCAAGTAAATAGAACCTTGCATATGTATATTACCATTGTCAAAGAACCTGTAAGCTTGCTGATGCAGTGTCTTGATAAATATAACTCGAGATGGGAAAAGACAGCACTCTAATGAGTTTGATTGAGAGAGTCGATTTAAGACATGACCGCGTGGGAGGCCGCCTCAAGGGGTGTAGGAGACAGGTTACTTGGAAGGTGTGTCTATAAGTACTTGCTGAGAGGGCTGAGATAGAACGGGAGACCGGGCTGACGGAACGGATGGACGGGATCAGAACGGGATTCCGTGGAGAGACGCCGGATGAAAATTAATTCTGCTTGCAAGTTATGATTAGGTTATCATCTTTTCTCCTTCGTCCTCGTCCTGCCCCACACTTCACTCGCCACTTTGCAATGACGACCAGGGACGATTTCAAGCAGGCACGTACATGTTTATCCTCCCCGTACACCCATCCGTCTCACTTCTTGTCCTTCTCCAGGCATCTCACAAGTTTGTCTATTCCTCCACATCTCCCCTTTCGACTGACACTCATCGTAATAACAATCCAGGCTCCTAGTGTATGCTTTTCAAATTATGTCCTCACCCAAATAGCCTCACATTCTATCTGCATTCAGTGTTCCCGGTCCCATCGAAGTAGCCGATGAGGTTTGTTGATAGCGTATTAACCGCCGTGATCAAAATCTTGACGTATCCCATCCAGGTCCTCTTTGCCAATGCGCACCCTTCCATGTCCCATGTCTCTCCGGACTTTGTACCTGTTTTTGGAGATTGCATTCGCATGACGAGGTGGGTCCAGTAACATTTCCGTGACACACATAAGTACCCGTCTCCAACAACCCGTTTTAGGGAGGTGCTTTTGACCAAAACCGGGCAACCTTTCCTTATCAGCGGGAGTGGGACTCTCGGCTGGGACCAGGTACAGTTTTCTATCTGATCTCGATTGACCACTGGGCGGTACCGAGCTGATCTGTGTCCCCCATCAGGTTGCCGCCAACCTCGTAGAATCCGGAGAAAACGCTCTTGTCCTTAATTCAGGATACTTTGGTGACAGCTTCAAAGAATGTTTGGAAACCTATGGTGCAAATGTTGCGCAACTCAAGGCACCCATTGGTCACGCTGTAGCTTTATCCGACCTCGAGAAAGAACTCAAAGGCGGAAAGAAATACAAAGTTGTTACAGTGACACATGTAGATACTAGCACTGGTGAGTCTATTCCGACTCCAAAATTTCCATCACATTGACGACAAGTTTTATGAAAAAGGTGTCCTCTCGAACGCCAAAGAAATAGCTTCTCTTGTCCGTAAAATTTCACCAGAAACTCTCGTAAGCCCTGTTGAATTGGTTGGTCCTTACCCCTCATATTCACTTGCAAACGCAGGTCGTGGTAGATGCCGTTTGTTCTGTCGCATCAGAAGAAATTCACTTCGACGACTGGGATCTAGACATCGTGCTCACAGCCAGCCAGAAAGGTCTTGGGACACCCCCCGGCCTCAGCATCCTCGTCGCTAGTGAACGAGCGGTGAATGTGCGTCTCCAGAGAGTATCCGAAAAGCATATACCCTTAACTCTTATTTTGCTACAGGTTTTCAAGAACCGCAAGTCTCCACCATCATCGTTCTATGCTTCATGGAAAAAATGGCTGCCCATCATGAAAGCATACGAAGCTGGTTCTCCTGCATACTTTGCAACGCCCCCTGTCAATCTCATTTATGCTTATCGTGCTTCTCTAAAGTCAATCGTTCTCGGAGGTACTTATTATTACTATCAATCTCATTTCGATGAAGCATACTCATTATTCGTCATCTCGAAAGATCTATCACTCGAGAAACGACTGAAACTTCATGGGGTGGCCAGCAGGCGCGTGAAAGATACAGCTAAGAAGCTAGGCTTGAGGCAATTGCCTGAATCCGATGGAGAGGCTGCCAACGGCATGACTGCTGTAAGTGACATTCCCCTACAAATATCGGGTTTGGGGCTTAATGTTTGGGGATTGCTAGCTCTACTATCCTGAAGGTCTTTCAGCAAGTGATATACTCCCTCCACTTGCGAAACGCAATATCGTTGTCGCTGGTGGCCTTCATACTGAAATCAAAGGTCCGTTCTTCGACCATTTACCCCCTAGTATATATATATATCTTTCGGTGTTGTCTAATTTTTTTTTTTTTTTGTAATACAGATAAATATTTCCGGATAGGCCATATGGGCATCACGGCTGTTGATGAAGAACGGGGAGATATTGAGACGATTGTACGTGCTCTTGAAGAAGCTGTCGAGGAGGCGCGTGCAGCCAAGTCTACATGAAACGTCTTTTGATTTTCCTGATGGATGGATACATATGTATGTAGCATGTAGAACTATTGAACTATTTGGTCTACGTTAGATCGTTTGAGTTGTTTTCTTTATGTGCGATTGCAAGCACTTATAGGTTGTCGCCTTCATGAAATTTGTTTGTCGGCTCTACTTCGTTGGAATAACCTGGTTCATGCCTCACCGGTTTCTCAGTCTCGCACATAGCGAGGGCATATAACAAAGTCTATCTAAATGCTTATATTCCCCCCTCCCATCTACATTCTCAAAAACACCCACGATGAATATACATACATTATAATCAAGACAAAAACGATTTACGCAGCAGAAATAGTTGCAGATTCACGATGAACACCCTCACCACCCGATTTATCATACCACGCTTTACCCTCAGTCGTAGGCGCAATATACCCAGCACGAACCGTGAAATCACCGAAATGTTCTCCGGGAAGACGTGATTTTGCGTAATGTTTGATCATGGGTTCGAGGATGGCAAGGATTTCGGGTTCTGTGACAGATTCTTTATGGTAGGTAGGAAAAAAAGTCAGTGGAGTTGGAGGGATGTGAAATGTGGAGGGTGGAGGAGACGTACCACGATAGATTTTGTTGAGACGCTGTCCGTAGTAACCGCCACCGAGAAGCATGGAATAAGTCCCCAGCGCTTTTCCAATGAAAGCGACCTCTGGAATTGTTATCAGAACCACCGAAACCCAAAAACAAGATTTGAACACATACCTGCGACGTAAGGACGTGCGCAACCATTCGGACAACCAGTCATGCGCATGACAATGGCATCATTCCTTAATCCATTCTCTTCACACATTTTCTCGACCTTGTCGATCAACAATGGGAGATACTATTCATGTACTCCTCAGTCATCGAACCTGTAGACCACAAAACAAAAGGCCACTCACCCGTTCAGACTCGGCCATCGCCAGCCCACAAGTCGGAAACGCGACACAAGCCGACGAACTCAACCTCAACCCAGTATAATTGAGATTATCCATCTTATACTTCGCCAAAATATTCTTGATCGTTTCCAGTTCTTCCGACGGGATATCCGAGATCATCAAATGTTGATTCGTGGTCAACCTAAACGAGCCCTTGTGCACTTTAGCAATCTCACGCAGTCCAGTCTTGAAATCGCGTCCGGGTTCGTTTTGGATGCGACCGTTTTCGATAAACATCATGAAATGATGTTTGCCATCTTGGCCGACATGCCAACCAAAGTCGTCGATATTGTGGTCAAAGGTAAACGGACGCGGAGGTTGGAGAGTGTAGCCAAGAAGTTTCTCAACTTCGGCTTTATAGACGTCGAGACCCATCCGATCGATAGTGTATTTAAGTCGGGCATTCTTACGGCTGGAAAGCTTTATTAATGGGGATGGAAATAGTGTTTGAAGCGACTTACTCGACTCGGTTCCCATTGTCCCTTTGGACCAACATGATCTTTTCAGCGACATGTTTACCTTGCTCAACCGTACAGAAACCGATAAGACTTGCAAGACGAGGATAAGTTTTCTTGTTCCCATGAGTGACGCCCATACCACCACCGATAGCGACATTGAAGCCCTCGAGTTCACCCTTCTTGTTTACGATGGCAATGAAGCCAACATCATTTGCGAAGACATCAACATCGTTGGTGGGTGGAACCGCCACTGCGATTTTGTACTGTAAAATATGGACATAGAAATCTTGATTTTTTTTTACGCATACTATAACGCACCTTGCGAGGCAAGTAAAATTCACCATAGAATGGCTCAAAGTCCTTCAAGGCCTCGCCAGCAACGAGCTTCTTGTCGAGCCAAATTTCGTGATAGGCAGTCGTACGGGGAATAAGATGACTGCTGACGTTCTTAGCAAACTCATAGACCTGAGCATGGAGCTTGGAGAAGGAAGGAATTGAAGAGCAGACAACGTTCCTGAACCTCGTTAGCTATTCCGAGGTTAGGATTTTTCTAACAGCTCACCTGTTGACATCACCGCAAGCAGCAAGAGTATCCAATAGAACACGATTAATATCCTGAATGGCAGGTTTCAAATGCCTCTTGATGACACCATGAAATTGGAATGTTTGACGCGTCGTGATTTTGAACGTTCCAGTTCCATGTTCATCCGCAATTTGGTCCACTTGCAACCACTGCTCAGGAGTACAGACACCTCCAGGCAGCCGCACTCGAATCATAAAGCTATATGCCGGCTCAGCACCCTGTGCTTGTCGCTCATCACGAATATCGCGGTCGTCTTGTTGGTAGATACCATGGAACTTAGTTAACTGCGTATCACTAGCAGCAAGGGCACCAGTAGTGAGGTCATTCAAGCCCTCACTGATAGTTCCGCGCAAATATTGGGATGCTGCCTTTATGTGCTCGTTGGTGATGGGCTCAGGCTCCGCTTCGGTGACTTCAACAGAGTCAACCCCAAGTGCCTTCCATAAAAGAGGCTCCCAAATCTTGTAACCAGTCTCAGATCCGTCTGCGTCCTGATCATCACCGAGCCCAAGATTAGCGATACGCTCTCCACCAAGTTTCTCCAAACGTGCGTCCAAGTCTTTGGATGGCTTGTTGTAATAATGAGCGTCTTCGGGGCGAGGCCAGTAGTGAGTATCGCCCATACCGAAAACGGTGAACTTGAGCTTGTTGAAAATCTTTTCACCTTTGAGAGCAGCCGCATTCAAGGTCTTGAAAAAGGTACGACCATTCTGAGGAGGTTCTCCCTGCCCGGCAGTTGAAGTAATAAATGCGACGTATTCTTCTTCTGCGAGAGTTTCGAGAGGAACAGAATCCAAGATAGCGATGGTAACCGAGAGGCAACGGGCTTTGGCCCTTCCAGCGAGACGTTTAGCCTTCTTCTCAGCGGCTCCTGAATCAGAGGCGTACAAAATCAGAAGGGGAGGAGCATCAATGGAAGAAACTAGATCGTTGTAGGATTTCTGTGCACGCTCTTTCCTCGCTTCACGAATACTGTCTCCCAGGTTGCTAACAAGCTCAGCAGCAATTTGAGGAGTGGGGCGAACGAGCTGTGAAAGATGGTTCTGACGATCAAGGAACTGTTTGAGGTCGTTCTTGATAGCGTCCGAGTCCAAGGAAAATGGTTCTTTCCCTTCATGGTCCTTGCTGGGATCCCAACGATAAAGTGGCCAATATCCAGCATCAACTGCCAATTTAGTTTCCTTCAAAACCTGGAGAGCAGGAGCATCTTCCGACGTATGAGGAAGGTATGCCAAAATGACACTTGGCCCGTTAAATCTATCAGCCTCCACAAATGCCTGCAAGACCTGGGCATATGAAGAGAAGACAGCAACACTGGCAACATAGACATCGCCATGATTCATAGCGTACAGGCCGACATCCTGCTTTCTTCGGTGGGGATCAGCGGTATTACGAGAGGTGAACGGCAATGTATCGATGATAAGGATATTGACTTTCAGGCCAGAAGCGATGGCATGGTGGAGTCCTGAGGCACCAAGATCATACGACCACGCGTCGGAACCTATGATCCATCTCGAGACGGCTGGTAGATGAGATTTGAGGGAAAGAATTTTAGTCGCGGCAGGATGATCAATGGGAGATGATTCAAGCGAAGCTGTAATGTCCTTCGCGAGCGTCTTACTCTTGGCACCATCATCCTTGGAGAGGAGCCATTTGCTTAACAAGCTATGAAGGTCGGAGCTAATGCCATCACCGCGCAGGAGGTCTTCAACCGCGACCACAAGATCAGATCGCGTGTCGATCTCACCACGGACACGCCCAAGGGCGAACTCTGGAGTTGTCGCCGCCTGTCCCTGCGAGGGTACGAGAATGGGCGCGTTTGAAATCTGTAGTTGATCCCCGAAGATATGGGAAAGGGCCTTGGTGTAAGAAGATTCATGTTTGGGCGTGGTGAGGATGAGATCTTTCTGTGAAGCGGAGGGCAATGTTCCCAGCTGAAGCGGGGAAGAGGACGTGGATTCGATCAGCTTGAGGATATCTGAAAGAGCAACGCCACTAAGATCACCAAGGACACCACTCAGAACAGTGGGACGCTGTTCCGCACTACGGTGTTGGAGAGCGCTTACAACTTCGAGGTATAAAGGTGTCCATTTTGTCGACCATTTATAGACCTGTTCAAGCACGATAACACGTTGAACAGATGGGGGGATGGCACTCAGTATTTGAGATGGAGGAATTGGGTTGAGTAGACCCAGATGTAGGAAGGAGACACCTTCAACTGGGACAGAAATGTCCTCTTTTCCAACGACGATTATCACCGTTTGCGGTTCTGAAGAGCCACGGGCAACCAAACCACGTAAAGGACGTCTTATGTGACTAAGCGTCTCGGCAGCCACAACTTGATACGCCTTGAAGAGCGCAGCCACAACTAGATCGTCAATGACGCTTACACCATTTGCATGACCGTTTCGCCCAATCGCCGCTTGGTTATATTCGCTGCCTTCATCACCAGATCCGTTAGCACCCGGTGGTGTCACATGCCCACTAGACGAAGAAGTCGTGGACGGGGAATGCCTAGGAGCGAGAAGGAAAGAGGTAATATCAGCTTCTGAGAGCACATCCAACGGGCCGTCTTCGTGAGGACTGTAGAAAGCATGTACGACTGCTTTTCGTTCCACCCGTGCCAACCGTGCGGCCAACAGAGCATTGTCATGCGCTTGTTGAGCGGTTGAAGATAATGAAAAGTAGGGTACCGCGGAACGAAGGAGGAGCACATCAGATAAATCATCATGGACGGCAATGTGGAAGACGACGGGTTTTGAGGAAAGTTCAGCGAGGTGGAGGACGAGGCGGGTGAAAACTTGGGCATTAGACGTCGCCGTAAAACTTGTGAGATTGCCAGAGTTGCGAAGAATTATGGTACCAGGATCTGCACCGAAGGGAGCCGGTATAAGCCGAGGTGAGCTAGAGCATGATGCGCTAAGAGAAGAGAATTGGGGATTGAATGACGAAGTTGCAGGGAAGGGAGGATGGGAATCGACTACGACATCTGAGGTCAAATATGCAATGCGAGCAACGGCGACCAAGGCTTGACTGGCAGTCATGAAGGCCTGTGGAGGGTCAGAGGATTAGTGTTGAAAGAGTACAAAGTTATAAAGGTTATATACCAGCTTGTGGAATGAAAGAAAGACGGGTTGGAAAGGACGATCGTGAAGAACATTATAAGATGGAGTAAGCAAGTAATTCGTTTGAGCACATCATCACGACATCATCCTCGCCAATTTTGATTGAATCATCCACCTACCCCGGAGCTCGACCCTGTGACCGTCTACCATTTCAACCGCCTTCTTTTGTGCTTGATACAGAGAAAACTGACTCACCAGAAGGAACAAGCTTTATTTGAGGCCTTCCGAATCAGGAGAGATACGGGCTGACAATTCCTTCCCGCCATTGCCGTGATGTCCTCTACGGCACCTATAACGAGCGCAGTACAGACCAAAGAAAAACTTTATGGTCAACTCGCAGCGAGCCTAAACCGAATGTCTCGAGCGATCAGTCAAACAGCTGACCTCTGTGATATGCTACAAATCGACTTAAATGCCATGCGTACCTTTGCTGGGTTAGACGCCGCCAAGTATGTCTCTTCTATGCTTGTTCAATATGGGAGTAACTTAAGAATTTTGGTTTTCGCTGTCTCCCATCTAATGTAGATTTATGACTGTTGCTAGTCAATTGAACCCACCTGAAGAGGAGGATGAAGAAGAGGACGCAAAGAAGTCGTTGGCATGAATTTAAGCTGGGAGCCTCTGGCCACCAGATTTTCTGCCTTCCCCATCTCTCGAAGAGCGTACTACCTTTGAAGAGGACTCGTAAATTCGGCGTGATGCTACATGATGGTGCTGTTGGTGTTCGACTAGTCGGATCAGGAGATGCAGCGTTATCAATCCATCTCCATCGACTTCGGTCATCGAAGTCTTTGCATTGGACGGAGAGTATCCAATAGAAGCATGTATTACATACCCGCCTTCCTTCGGTATCGGATGTCGTTTTTCGCGATTTTGGACGCAAATGCTTATGATTAGTGTACTATCATGCGATTCAATCTATTAGGAGGCAGTCGATTCTGTCTTAAGACAATTTTTTAGGCGGGAACGGAGTCACTTATGTCCTTAGTGCATTCTGCACTTAGCGGTCGAAGGACCTAAGACGTATTTTAAAATATTGGTCTTCGTTAACTGGAGAAACAGGATCATGGAAGATGTTCGGACTTCCCTGAGGGACCATCGTTAGCGACCCGGGTCCTACTTACTTACAATTGAGTATTGACAAGGGCAAAAATGAGAGATGCTTATTGGCAACGGCATAAGGGGTGACCTTGTGGCATTAAGAAAATAATCTAGTGGTACAATTCGTCGGAGGGGACAAGTAAATTACACGGAAAATCTTTCGTCAAAGCACCGAAAATGACAGGACAGCAAAGTCGCGTATCGCCACTATCATATTCTGAATCGATGAAGTCAGCGCTTCAGCATTCGTTGGGGATTACTTTATCGACGGAAGGAGAAGAATTGTTCGGCCCGAAACGAATCAAACTTTAGACGAAGATGAAGCCCGGATGATACAACAGTGTAAATTTTGGAATGTTCAGGAAGACGGCGACGTGGTTGTCGATTGGTTGCGGTTTGAAGTTTAGCCCAAGAGCCATACGGGTTTGGGAAGGGCATCACATTCCCCGTTGCAGACATTTGCACGAGAAATGTTAAGGGTAGGCACGTTTGTTAAGAAGTAAGATTAGAATAAGGAGGTTCTGGATCAAAAGTTAGAAGGGACTTGGGTCGAATGACAGAAGCTCAAGCAGCCGGCAGTCACACGACCCGAGTATTTTGGTAGTGTGCACGAAATATGAAGAATCAAGTACTGCCAGCGCACTCTTCATCCACCGCGGTGATCTGCAGCGACGCAAAGACACCGAGGCGGCTGAAAACCTAGCACGAGTTCGGCGAAACCCTGGGGTTTTCGGCTCCTGGCGTGGGGAGCACAAGGTGCATACGGAAACCAAGTGCCAAGTGAGAGCTTTGGTTCTAAAAATAAAAAGAGCAATGACCCGCGTCTGGACGCGAGTTGAGAAGGTGTCATTGGACGGAAAGACATCTTGTGAGAAATAACCGGTCGCGCTGCGCTGTCATCATGAAGTCGAAGAGGTTGCGTTGACTGGACTAGGGGAGACAAGATAATGCAAAGATAAATGGTCAGACGACCAAAGATCGTGGCTGCCTCGCTTCTTTCAATTTGAACGAATCAGGGTTGAAGCAGATGGAATTTCACAGTCGAAGGCGGGTATTGATGATGATGGTGCTAATCGAATCATCGATAAGTATCAGGAAAATCGAGGCGGCTCTAGAAAAGGAGACGAGGGCCCAAGGTGGGAGACTGGACGAGGAAAGGGTCACAGGGGCGCAACGTGTTCGCTTAGTCTCCCAGTCTCAGTATGCAAGATGGTGTGCTAGAGCAGTTGGCGAGTCGGCAGCTGGATGTGCGCAGAGGTCGAGAGAATGATAGCTGCCGAATCCGGAAAGTGCCATGGAGAGAGATTTTCCATCAAAAAGAGGGTTCCATTCTCATTCCCAAATCCCACCAGCTCCTAGGACCTTTCTGTCCTCGACACCATCCTGGAATCTCTCTGCACTCCATGTTATTGTATTCACAATGGCCAAAAATCATATCACTAGTAAGTACTCTCTCTTCCTCCTAGTAATTCCTCACTTGTTCTTATCACCGATCCAGTTCCTTCAAACCAACAGACTCCCGCAATGTCGCCTGCTCGTACCCATACCGTAGGCCCCGTCACCAACGACTACCTTCACGACGACGACGACGACGACGACATCTGCCCTGTGTGCGATACAGAGTGCACCTGCAACAACAACAGGACACGAGTTGTCCAGCAACCAGTGTCCTCGAATCAATACAGTCTTCAACTCGATGGCTCTCCTTCCTCTACTATCTCATCTGCATCTCATTCTCTCCCCAAGCCTTCTCTTCACCCACTCAAGATCAAGCTCACTGTGCCCCCAACATTCCTTGGCAACACCAAATCTACATCGGCATCAGACAAATCAAAAAACAATCAACAGATGACATCCGCTTTCGCTCGCGTCGGCGAGTCGTCTCGCAATATTACCCCCTCCGCCACCCATTCACGTCTCTCCTGCAAACGTCGCGGTCGTCCCCCCAAGATTGGTGTTGTCGCTGCAAGGCAAGCTGTGAAAGCCAAAGCTGCCACCGGCAGACGGTCGACTTCGCCTCCCCCATCGTATCTTTCCCGGCCCTTTATTTCCAAAAGTACTGTCGGCCGCAAGCGCACAAAAAAATCAGGGTCAGTGCAGAAGCGACCCCTCAAGCCAAGGCATTCCGGCTCCAGACCATCGCTCAAACGCAAACAGCATGCCCGTAGCGATTATGACGATGAATCGTCTCTTTCTGCCCTCACTGATGTTGACTATGACTGCGACAACGATGAAGATGGTGAATCAGTCGTCTTCCCGACCTTTGTCTCCGCGTCCGTCCTTTCTTCATTAGAGTCTGGCAATTCTTCGGATTCTTCAGACTCTTCCAATTCTGAGTCTCTGTCCTTTGTCACTGACTCTGACGTCGAGGAAGAAGAGGAAAATTTTATTATGTCCGAAGTCCATGAAAAGGCACGGCTACGCCGTGAACTCCTCGGTGATGATGGTCATCGCCGCGATTCCCAGGGTGAGTGGGTGATTAGATCGAGGAAGAAAAGCGTTGGATCCGATGATAGTGGCATGGAAGTTGATTCCGCTGCCACTGAGGATGAAGATGAGGACGAGGACGAAGAACTTGAAGATGAAGAAGAAGAGACAGATGGCAGACCTGTCGGTGCCGGCTATGCTGGGCTTGTCACCGCTTGGTCAGACGATGATGAATCCAGTTTCGACGCTGATATATTCTTCGCCAATCTTGCCGGTTCAGGTTCCGACAGCGATTCTTCCTGTTCTCTCGAAAATCAAGATGGTGTGGATGGCGATCATTCCGATATGGAAACCAACTCTCTAAACGATGCTTCTGAGCTCATGTCACGGAGGCAGGAGTTGGAGAACCTTCAACTCGATGTTACACAGGGATGGGATGGAGAAATTGTCTTTACTAATGGTATCAATGACGGCCGTGGTATCCTTGACATCGATTTCGAAGTGAACGCCTCCCAATTTATGGCAGAGGATAGTCCCGAGCACACTCAGGATAGCGATGTAGACATGTCGCCATGTAATAGTATCGGGGCCGCCGATGGAGAGGGATATGAGGAAGATGACAATGCAGCGGATGGTGATACCACTGACGAGGATCTTGTCGGTGAAGACGATCTACCTAATGAGCAAGCGATGAAATTGTTTAGCTTACCGTTCAACGTCTCCGCCATCGATCCTCTATCTACTGTCAGCCCTATTGCCAGTCCCACTTACCGCCGCGTACCTCCGGGGAGAAGGGGCCTTGGATCGCCTAAACCAGAGGATATCCTTGCTGGTAAATTTTCCTGGGACTCTGATGACCATGATTATGATGAGGTGGAGGTGAGGAAAGAAAGAAGGGGGAGCCAAGGCTCTGGCGTCAGAGGCCCAAGGACTGGGTTGTTCGTACCGGTTCAGGAAACACGCAAGGCGATTATTGATGGCACGAACCAAGTGCCCTCACCTCACCCGAGATACAGCCGGCATCGTAGTCGCTCGACATTTGCCAGGATAAACTCTGTATGTGTATCTTCTTTAACTTCCCCTTCTCCCAAATGCGAATCCTCTGATTTGAGCTTCATACTGTTGGATACCATGTGCTTATGTATCTCCTTTTGGGTCTTTACTATTTTAGGTCGAGCAAATGCTTAGGAGGCATTTGCTGAACGGCTCAGGGTCCGCTCCGATCTTCTCAACAGCCTCTGAATTGTTATCACCGCTGCAGGTCTTATCCTCTGACAATGATTTTGGATCTCCTTCGCCGTCAATGTCTATGTCCGTACTTCCTGAAGAGCGTGGATCACAGTCCATCAATATCGATGACGTCTTGGAGGCATCGTATCTGGGCGCCGATTCTTCTGAGGCTAGTGATAATTCAATAACCAAACGAACGAGGAGTAACGCCGCGGAAGACGATAGCCTTTCGTCAGCGAGGCATATGCAGAGTTTGAATAGGTGGGATCTGATATCAATCGGCGCGTTCAAGCAGACCCGAGAGAATGGCGGCTGGTCTTCCGATAATCTTCCGCACACTCCTCACTCGAGCATGGACTATAACAGTATCATGAAACCTAGTCCTCTGAGTTCCATTATGTGGCCTAAGGAGAAGGAGAAAGTGAGAAAGGGGAGGAAAGGAAAGGAGCCGATACCCATATCTCCTGTTATTCTAGCCGTTCGCGATGGTGATCGAAGTCCTTCAGGCTCGGGGAATCGACAGCAAAACGAGAGCTTAAACAAACATATGCAACATAGGAAAGAGTCGAAGAGAGAGAGAAAGTTGAAGAAAAAGAACTGGGGTCCTGTTCATCATCAACACGCGCACCATAATTATTATCACCAGCACCAGCACCACCCGAACGCGAAGATGAGAGGATCGGTCGCCAATCAGAGGTCATCTTTATCCTCTGTCCCTCCGTTCAGTTTATAAATCGCAACGGAGCTCAAAATAATTAACCGATATGGACTCAAAAGTACCTCACTTGTTATCAAATCGTCGGTCGTCAATCGCAGTATATGTCAATCTCATCCCTTTCCTCCTACATCATTTTTCTCGGTACGATGACGAGAATTGTCTATAGTTTGTCTTCCATCTTTTGATATTGTTCTCCGTTTTTATTCTTGTAGCTTGTCCCTGGACTCTCCCCCCCTCCCTGTTGTGCATGGGTACTGTCGTTTATTCATTTCTCATTGTTACTGAACGCATCATGTCACTATATTCCTTCCCCCTTCCCTCTCGTCCCATCGTGAACTTTTTTTTCTCTGTTTTGTTGTTTTAATTTGATCCCATGCCTCTCTCGTGCTTGCATTCCCCCATCCCAATTCAATATTCCTTCCTTCACTTCCATTCCAAATCACCTACACGCTTTCTTCGTGCGTTTTTCTGAAATATCCTGTCCGCGTCTCCTTGCTAGAAAAATATTGCGCCAGGTTGAAATCCACTACCACCATTATTCTTTTACTCCCTCTCGATTTTCTTTTCATTAGGGCAATTTTTTTTTGTTTTTTGGCTATAATGCCCTTGGGGTTGACTAAACGAAAAAGCGGGTTTCTGTCTTCAGGTTTAGCTGTATATAACCTTTAAATGTGATATACAAGCGGTCGGGTAACATTGTAGCGTAATAGTAATAAAGGCTGTAGTTTCGGTTTTGAAGATATGCAAATTGTGCGTGTTTTACGGATTCGTGGCAAGTCACAAATAATAATGGGTTTCTTCATTCAAAGTTGATTTAACTTGTAATTACGTATTATAAGTACGTATTATTAGCAAGCGCGAAACGTCTTCCCACGACGCGACCCTAATTTATCACCTACACTTTCGAGTGGATGTTCCGTGACGACACATGAGCGATGCGAACGCGATCGAGGAAGACTATGTCGAGACGTCCGACGTTGAAGAACTTGCAGTATTATACCCGGCCGCTGTGGAGGAGCTCTCATCATCTGCACGAATCATGACACCAAAACGTAGTCCTCAAGAGGATGGAAGTGATAGGAAACGCAGGAAGGTTGGCCTTTCGCTGTTCAAGTGCCCAGGGTTCGATACTCATAATCATCTAGCTCAGTCATACTACTTATGAGGAATTCGCGTCTCCGTCTCATGAACCTCCTTTGTTAATTCCCTCGCAAGCAAAGAATGTGGATGCGATACAAATCTCAGCAGGAAATGAGGTCAAGTTGGAAGTTCACGAGCAATCCAGTCCTCGATGTTCGCATGATTCGGACGCGTCTCAGCGCGTATCACTACCTGAAGCCAACGACGGCGATTCGCTGAACCACTTCGTGCGTTTGTGCATTTCTGCCTGAAGTTTGTGGATTAACGCCATCTGCAGGCACATCCTTTCTCACCCCAATTCTTCACGCCAAAGGCCAGTTGTACGCGAGAAAGATCATCTCTCGTAGCGGTGGATGATAATCAGGAGCTTTCTCAAGACGAGCTCGATTTAATCCGACCAGAAATTCCATTGCGTCTTTCAATCCCCCTTGAACCAGTTGGGGCATCCGAAATCAGTTCCAATAAGGATGATATTACTTCCACCTTTCTACCCCCATCTCCGTTCTCCTCAGTTGACGGTATGCTTTCCCAGGATGAGAACACTGTTAGTCCAGGGAGTTCGCAAAGGAATGCCTCATCACCGAGTGCGACTACAATTGACATGGCAAGTGTCGAGGACGAGGCTCTCACTCGATACCCTCTTCGTCGTCGACAGCCTAATCAGTTACATCCATACCGTTTCGACGAGTACGTATACAAGAGGGGTTTGAAAGACAACCCCGCTGCTTTCATCGATGTCCTTCGTCTTCGGAGGCACCGTGGTAATCAACCGGAGGACCGTTACGAAGAGGATGATTTTGTACAAGAGGATTCACAAACACAAGTGGCTCAGAGTGAAGTTCAACGAAAACATATTAGGTCCCCTCTGATGCCTGCTTTGCTTGGCCTAATCGATCCTCTTTCCGATTCCGAAAGTGGGTCAGATGATCTTGCGGAGGAAGCTCGTCGGATTGACAGGGATATGAGGAGAAGAAGGAAAGAAGAGAAGGCCAGACAGAAGGAGGCCAGAGAAGAGGAGCGGAGAGAGAGGGAAAAGCTAAAGGCAGCAAGAAAGGCACAACGGAAACCCAAACGTTTTCCAGCATTGGATGTTCCAATCCGCCAGAATGGACCAGTATCGCAGGTCTGTAAAGCCAGAATGTTGGTAATTTGGGCTCATGACTCATCAACTCTTAGAATCATGAAGTTCAAACTGTAAACACAGCTCGACGAACACAACCACTGGCGCCGCCCAGTCCTAAATCTTCCTCTCCTACACCTACCACTCCTGCGGAGGATGTCAACGAGGGAGAAGAGACCCACGAGCGAGAGAAACCCAACGAACTACAAGCTCTACGGGACTACTTCATGGATGATTTTGTGATGGCTTCTGAGGAAGTTGATTCGAGAACCGTTGTTTCTGACCCTCTTCCATCCACAAAGACCGTAGAATTGGAGGACAATTCTTCTCCAAGTCCGGTTCAAGATAGTGACGGCAGTTTGAGCTCGGACTCTGACCAGGACGACTTATCCAGTGCTGACGATAAACGATTTCGCGAACTTTTCAAATTATATCCTCCTGGCATGGCACGGGCACTTTTGAAGGGCGATAATTTACAGCGTCGCCGGCGACACGATGCCGAAAGTCCAGTGGAAGAAGGCCCTTTACTCCCAGGGCAGTCACGAGTTCGCCGAGCTGCCAATCCGAAGGACATCAGAGATATTCGAGGCGACTCAGACAGCGATGAAACTAATGTTGAAAGAAGGTCAATATTTTCGGCACCTTCGTCCAGCAATCACAATCTTGACTACATGGATTATGACATGAATAATACCCTGCAATCGCAAGCACAAGAAATAGGGCGTGTCCGGACTCAGGGCTATCCTCAGAGCATCGCGCCGTCTTCAATCTCGGTGCCAGAGATCATCGAGATTTCCGACGATGAAAGCAGTAGTCATAGCTCAGAAGAGGAAGTCATGGATGAAGATGATCTTAACACTCTTCTCGGTGATGATGACGCCGGGATAGTGTATGATGCAGGACCCGGACGTAACGCTGTAAAGGAAGAGAGTATGATTGATTGGATGTTATCGCGGACACGCATTGTCGGTTCTACTATCTCAAAACCTAGGACAGCTAAGCGTCGTCGACATCCCTCTCACAAAGGTTCAAATCGAGTGGGTGGTGTCCGTAGTTTACAGTCCAATTCGAAAATCCACGTTACTACCCGTGGTGCTCGTAGACCTGGAAAGGAGCGTCAAACACTCCTTTCCTTTGCCAATCATACTTCCGCAGGAAATCCAGACTCTTCAAGTAAAAATGCACAAGGTATGGCACACGATTTTGTGTCAATCAAGAGCTAATACCAAATTCTAGTGAGAATGGCCCCCAATGCGATTGTCGTTGAAATACAGGGAGTGGAACGGAAAAGCTGGAAGGAAAGATGCAAGGAACGCAGAGAACGCGCAAAGCGACAAGGTGTGTATTCGATGGCGAACCCACATACGGCAGGGATTACGTCGGGAAAGTCGAAGAAGCTGATGAAGGTTACAATTGATCTCGATGACGACGAAGAGTTTTATCGATCATTTGCGTCTCCAAGCCAACGTTTGGAGGCTGAGTTCAACACCAAGAGAAAAAGTAGAGCACCAATCTCATACAAATCGTCTGATGATTTAGCAGATCAGCGAGTGTCCTCCCAGACTATGAGTAAATCCCGACCACGTCTGAAGAGGCAGGGTGAACCAGTCCATCAATGCACGGTTGACATGGGTGTAGAACCTTTGCAAGCTGGTACTACCTTCCACTCGGATAGCTTTCTGAGAGAAGGCCATTTATACACTCTCGTTAATACTCTTACACCCGGCTCTTCTCCCTGCCGACCTGATCCAACATACCTCTGCTATATCAACATCAATTCCTCGATGGATTCAGCGGTCTTTCTGCAGGAATTAGAACGGGTCTTCGATGGGTTATCGGCTTTCGCCTCTGAGATTCCATCCGAGGGTTATGAAGAAAAGGTTAAGGACTGGAATGCCCTCATGCGGTCCGCCTGCAGACATATATCTTGGTTCTACCACCAGAATTCTGGAGAGAGCCGTGACCGCATAACATCATTTATCAAGGAGAGAGTGTTTTCCACTATATCAAAACTCCGGGAAATACCTCCTAGTTCGTTGAACAATACTGTTCTATCTCTTTGCTGGCTTTGCATCGAAGCATCTGTTCGGTCCGGTCATCGTTATGGCTCTTCGAATCTATCAGAAGTGTGTCCGACCCATGCATCGGTGAGCCTGTTGATTCACCATCTCGTTGGATACGGCCTTCGTAGACCATTTCAAGCTGTCAAGAAGAATCAAGTGCTTTGCGATGCAGAAACTTCATGTTATGCAGCTCAGATGTGGATCTGTCTGCTACACCTCCTTCTCGCCTGCGACGAGCAATCATCCGATGGAATCAGCAAGGAAACTTCATTTTGGGAGGAAATCCTTTACTACTATCAGAAATTTCCTCCGACCAATGCATTTGACTTCGCGGAGAGCCTCTGGGAAATAATTTTTACTTTGATGGCACTGTCCCAGTTTTCACTTTTGGGAATTGTTGCCAGTAAACCTCATCTTTCACCATCATGGGCAGTGGTTGCACGTGCAGTTAAACAAGTCCAGCTAGCACAAGGCAATAAAATCGGAGATATTTCCCCATCAACTCTACAGCAACGTGACAGCTACTTCTATATTGTGATATCTCGTTGCTACCATCTTTTGGACCGGTGGGGATGGAAGATGGATCATTCATTTGGGACGTTGACCCAGCTGATTGATGTATTCCGCGCTCGCAATTTCGTAAACCTACATGGAGAAAAGGCCGATTATCCTGACTTCATGCTTGATGGCGACTGGAATCTTCTTTCACAGTTCCATCCCGCAACGGATTCCGGTTTCACACTAATTCTTAAACTTCTTATGCGTGCGATTGAATCTAAGTGTCTCTCTGAGGCAGAGATCAGAAAGATGGTTTCACTCATTATTCCAGTGTCAAAATTCAAGATTGAAGAAAAAATTCCAGGTGTAGATGACCTGTCCCCAATATGTAATCGTTTTGCGGCCGTTGCGCTTGTCATTGGTGTTGACGCAACATATGCCACACGGATAGTTAGGCTAGTTCGGAGCAGTATCAACTTTGAAGCATCAGATCCTACGACTCAGCTACTCTCTATTCGAGGTATCAAGCTCCTGATATCCCTTCTTATACAGCGAAACGTACGCCTTCAGGAAGTCACGGGTTGGTTCGACATGATTATAAACAATGTAGCGGTACAGTTCAAAACCTTGCGTCTACCTGGACCTGCGATCCAAGCCAAGCAGGGACATGATGTTAAAGTTCGAAATCTCTCTCTTCTTGTCATGTTATTATATGCCACGGGACGAGCAGCGATGGAAACATTCACCACCAGAGCGCAGTATCCGGACACCGCTATTCTTCGTGAGTTTGTTTTTGCTGACTTGAACGCACGTCCTTTGATGCCTTTCGACTAGTCGCGTTTAAACCCTTCCTTGAACCTGAATGCAGGAAGGTCATAGAAGAGGCGAGCTGTAGCATGGTCGAGATGCGACGTTTCATTGAAAGCTTCTTAAATGCTCGTTGTAAACTCCTGCCGTTGCCGCCCGAGCCTACCATGCCAGCCACGCAGGTGGACGATCCAGAAAGCCAGGATTATGACTTCGGTATTGATTTCGGCGATCCCGCGACTTTGGCGCTATTGGGTGATCAAGAAAATAACTTTGCATCCATCAAGGAGATTGAAGCAAGCGTGAACCTTGTACATGATGTATGTTCCTGCTTGTGCTCGATTTCTCTCCCGCTGACGCCATACAAGGTTGTATTTCCTTTATACTGGGCAGCGCAACGGAAGATACAGCGGTTTTGTGATTCCGCCACTAGTTTTGCAGTTGGCCATGATCTTCTGTGGACTTTGGATAGCTGGAGTCGCTGTCTTGTAGGATGCATGCACATCATCGTCCAGCATGGCGCATTACCTGTAAGTTGAATCTGATTTCAACTTTCCTTTCTCACCATAACTTCTTAGAACTGGGACTTTTGTTTGAAAGAAATTTCACAGTTGTGGCCTCGCATTCGCATCGGCTGGTTGAAAACCCGGGTAAAACTCGCTGTCTGGTTCGAACTTCTTCGACGTGACCCCTCTTACTATAACGTAAGTTAATTAATCGTGTATCAGCTCTTCTGTTTGATCACGCAGGCAGTCAAAGAAGTCAGATTATCTTGAACTCCTCTTCGAGTCGTTTGCGATCCATGACTTGACTATTGAACCTACTTTTTGGCGTCGCATAATACTACGCGAATACAACAGCAATGCTTTCTTCAAGGATACTGCAACGACGTTGAGTTCATTTGAGAGTGGAGACAATATTGATGGCAAAGACTTTAGAAATACGCTGTTGCAAGGTATGCACGCTCTCTTTGATGCCCAAGCCTCGTATGTTGCTCACCTTTCTAATATAATATTAGTCCTTTTTGCGAATGTAGAGTCCAACCTCCAGAATAATACACCAGACTCGAGTGTTCAAATTGAACTTTGTCTCAAGTTCTTATCCTCAGTGCGTAGTATCTCCCAGGTAAATATTCAAACCCCTCTCCCTTTTTTTTTTCCTGTGCAATCTTTGACACATTAAATAAAAGGATCTGACGAACCAATCTCAAGACGGAACCGAATACCATGCTTGGTGTAAACACATTGTGAATTTATTCGACAACTATCCTCGACTTAGACATCATCAACGCTTGTCGTTTGTATTGGATCTTATTTCTCGGTTGTAATATATATAACTGTAGTACTAGTATTTTTTTCCTTTTTTTCTTGGAGCATTCAATCGGAAATCATTTTTTCTTGGCTTGTTTTCCAGAATCCCTGAAGTGCATAGGGGGGGAGACAGGTATCCTATTTTCGTTTGTTATCTCGTAACCAGAAGTGACAGGATGTTAAGCATGAGCAGCTTACGCCCCTGGGTTCTAGGTAAGCTACCGAAAACGTAACAGCTTCTATCGGAATGCACCATGCACGATGCGAGGGTGTACACCATTTCCGCTTCCCCGAATAAAAAAGCCTTCTTGATAGATAAAAAAGGAGGAAGTTCATTATAACAATGATGTATTTTATAAAAGCAATACATCTAGTAGTAGAACGGGTTCCGAAGTAGTCATGAACATTGTCGTAGGGCATAGATGTCATATATACTTTAACTAGCCTGGTATGTTAGAATGTGTCGCTTATAAAAAATTAAAAAAAAGAAAACTCAAACTCCTGGAGAAGTGATAATACACGCCGAAGAGAGTCCAACACTATTTACTGAAAGAGTACTGGACTGTTGTACAGGGGAGAAAACAACACAAGACTCGAATACCTCTCATGAAACGTTTACAAAGAAGAAGGAAAAGAATAGAAAGAAAAGGATTTACCCAATAACAGTAGCTGATGGATGATCAGTCGAAATAGTCGCAGCCATCCCATCCTTCTTTGCCAATTCCACAACACCAACACCATCCCCTCCCACTTCCCCATCCCCAACCTCAGGCACAACTGCCACCTCGACGACACTCACATGATTCTCTTTCTCTGGGCTGACAGGTTCAACGACCGAAGACGCATCCGATACGGATACACTACGTCCCGAGATAGAATCACGTTGGAACGTAGGATGAGTGATTGCAGCGTTAGTCTGAAGTGATGAACTAGGCGATGTAGTCGTATTGGTATTCGTAATCGTAGTCGTAGCTGCTGTCGTCACAGACGATGAACTCGTCCGTGAGCTGAAAAACCCGCCTAACCGAGAAAATGGAGCCGATGCCGTAGGCGTAGGTTGTACAACAGCAGGAGGTGATGAAGATGAAGGCGAAGTCGCAGAAGAAGACGAAGGCTGCACCGTTGTATTCACAACAGGAGCTTTCACCGTACTATCACCCCCCTTCCAAAGTTTAAATCCCCACCCCGAACTCAAAGTAGTAGCAGCTGTGGCAACATTCTTCTTACCTCCCTCCTCTCCACTCTCACTCATCCCAAGTGGCGTAGGCGGCAACTTCAACACCACCTCTTGTTGTTGTTGTTGTGACGATCCTCCCTTCTCACCAACTTGATTTTCTTCAATAAAACTTCGCAGAGCTTGAACGCACAATTCAGAAGCCTCTTTTCCTTCATTGGCTTCTGAGAGTTCTGCACGAGTGTCCGACAACTCTTTCTTCAAACTCTCGACTTCTTTCTTCAATGCTTCAATTTCCGGTGATGATGCAGGTGGGGTCATCGATGGAAGAGGAACATTATCAGGCGTCGGTGGTGAATATTTAAAAAGTGATCGTCGGGAACTAGATGGTGGTGCCAAGCCTGGATCATTCAGATTCGGGCTCAAATCTGGAATGACACTACCATCGACCGAGATCGAAGAAACACGTCTATGTCCATTGACACTCGATCTTCCAGTCAAAGGTGTAAAAGACGCCCGCTTCGACGTAGATGGTCCACTGAATCCACCAATACTGGCACGAGATAAATCCAAAGCACCAAGAGCAACAGCACTTTGTCTTCGACTCTCAGCTTGCAATCGCATCAAACCTCGTCTAAAAAAAGTAAATCATGAATCCAAAAGAAAAGAAAGAAGAATTTCTGTTTTTTTGACTTACCTGCTTTCCTCGACTTTATGCCTCAAAAGCGAAATATCATCCTCATCCTGCCTAATCTTCTTCTTCGCCTCACTCAACTCCTCTTCATAATCCGTAGCCTTCTCCGTCATCAACTGCAACGTATCCTGCAACGACGCCTCCCTCATAGTAGCACTATCCAACAGCTTCAATAGGTCGTTCCGTTCTTTAGTCATATCATCTATCGTCTTCCTCAATTCCGCAACGATATGTGCCAGAACTTGTGGATCTAAGGATTCAAGCTGTTGTTGTTGTTGTTGTTGTTGTGAAGATAGTGGTGGTGAGTGTATGCTGGTAGAGACACTAGTAGGTGTTCGTGGAGGAGAATTCTCGAGTTCAAGTTGCCGTTCAAGTTCCAGACTGAGGTCGATAGAAGAATGCTTCAGCTCCAGGGCAATATCATCGCCGCCAACTGACATAGATGAATATGATTGTGTGACTGGATTTGAGGGGGAGAAGGACGACATGGTGGATAGCGGTCAAGATAGGGATGGGTTGATTGTTTCGAAACGTACTCAGTACTTAGGGTACCGGAGTGCACTGCAACTAACAACCCTTTATCACGTGTATCAATCTAACTGTTACATTTCGAATATTTCTACCCTAGCTTTCTTTTTCTTTTCTTTCAATACAGGAAGAAACGTAAGTAACTCGTCCAGCAATAAGCAAAACAAAAAAAGCACCATATACACCATCCAAGAGCAAAAATTCAACGAAGAAAAAAAAAGTTGAAAAGACACAAAAAAAAAGGGAGAAAACGAAAAATTCTACTCGGCCGCGTGCGTCAATGGATCGATGCAGATAATACCATCTCTCTCGCTCCATGGATATCCCCAACGATGAACCCATTCACGTACACCCGTAGCCAATCTATTGCGCGAAGCACCCCTCGAAGGGTCCTGCGTCCCAGTATGCTTTTCTTCTCCAACAACCGCATAAGCTAACAACAAAACAACAAAATCCATCAGTGTCATGTCTCCCATTCGACAGTTCATGTAAAAACTTACCTAAACCATAAAAGTGTTCTCTTTCCAACTACAAGATGATTAGCACATGCCAAGATGAAACACACCGATAGCAATCTATACTACTCACCGAAAGCAAAAACTGTTCCAGTACCTCTGTAGCCTCATTCGAATGCAAACCGTGTAAATCAAGCATACACTCCGTCCTCTCCTCCGTCGTCAACTTCCCATCTCCAACCTCCTTCCTCCCAACACCCAAAACAACACCCAAACCCGACCCACAGGGTCTTCCCCTCGCACTCCGGTCCCCAGGATCATCCGACCAACTTAGATCTCTCCCCCTCACAGCCTGTTCCGCCAAACTAGATCGTTCCCTAACTAGTTTAGATGCCGCATTCGCCATCTCTGTCGACATTTTAGCATTCAAATCATGTCCCTCCCTACTAAACCGCTTCGCAGCAGCGCCATCTCCCCGTCTCCATGCATCAGCAGCACGAGACAGACAGGCATTCCTTGCCGCTCCCAACTGTAATGCACGTTGACGATAATTCATGTATAACTGATTGACAGCATCGCCGGTAGGTAAAGTCGGTAACAAGGTAGGTGGATGGAGTTTCAAACGTGGTGACGGTCGAGGTGCAACAATAGCCGATTGGTGATGCAAATTGTCCGCAGCCGGGCCCATCACACGAGCCAACTGAACGCCGTTAATCTTGGGAGGGGCTGGTTTCTTGACAGCAGCTGCGAATCGTGTTCGTCCTGGATCATAATATCCTCCAGGTTTATTCATCCTCATAACATTTCCCTCATACCCAAGTACAGGGAACTCATCAACGGGAGTGTGCATCTCGGGTGGACCATAGTGACTTGGTGGACCTCCTCCATGTAGATTCGCCCGGGACATCGCCACGTTCAAGTTTGCCACATCCACATCCTTGGGCAAATGGTGCAAAAACTCGCAAGCTTCATTTTTAGCACACATGCCTCTCAACCAGAAACGACACAAGGCACGCTCCAAGTCATGACTATAGAAACGCATCAGCGCACGTGTATCGTATACTGACGGCAAACCAACCTGAAACGGCAGTCTGCGCGGAGGCATTCTCCAGCCACGAAATATCTGCAGACCCTATTACCCGATTGGGAAGGGCGGCCGTTTGCATATCTCGGAGGAGCACCACGCCCGGTCCCATTGCTATTGTGATATCCGCCTTTGACAGTGCCACGTATAGTTCCACCGGTATCTCGTGATACAAGAGTGACACGATTGCCCATAGGCTGCATTCGTACTTGTGTAGGTGAAGCTGGCTGTTGAGGCAAACCACGATCGATCAACCACGCCATTGCATGCTCAAAATCGTATCCATTGGCGGCAAGAGCCTCTTCGAGCTCTGATGGGGCAAGTGTAGAACCAAAGACAGAACTGAGAACATCAAAGGGCGTCATGCCATCCGTGAGAGCGGCGTTGGCTTCAACATCGTCGATGGGATCATTGTTTCCATTCGGGTTGAACGGCGAATAGCCATACTCATACGGAAGTTGAGTTGCCATATGAGTGAGCTCTGACTCGTCTGGCGGTGATACGGACCACTGATTATCAAAGTCTGAGACGGTAATGGAATGGAATGGGGGTGGCAACTGGCCATTGTTATTGAAGGGATCGTATGGCTCAGGATCTTCGTCTTCGTCTTCATCGGGACGGACAAAGGAGCGCAAAGACGAGCTGGGGGTGAGTGCTCTTGGAGCCGAAGTGGACTGATCGGCTATGAGCGGCGCGGCGATGGCGAGATTTGAGGTGGCGCGGGGGGAGTTGTGAGCCCACATGTCTGGAGAAGGGGTGTCGGCACGAAGGAGAGAGCCAGGTTGCGAAGAAGCTGAAGAAAGGGGCCTTGGGATGGGTCTGAACTCTGAAGCTTTGGCGTTGAGAGAACGGGAAGTGAGCAAAGGAGAGGCTGGGAGACTGGCCGTCCATTGAGCCTGCGCTTGAGTGGCTTGAGCGTGGGCCAAGATAGGGGACGATGAGGGAGAATAATCGCTCTTTGGGGACATGTATGACCTTGGCTCGCCGTTTGCGAGTGGGGAGGTGGCAGGAGTGTGAGGGCGACGATGTGACCAGGCAAGGGGAGAAGGTGGGGCGGAAGAGGGCGTGTCTGGGCGTGCAGGGTAGAGACGGGCCGAGTGGGATGACGCCCGGGAAGAAGGACGGGAAATTGGACGACGCGTCGGCGTCAAAAACACAAATGGGACGCCAGCAACGTCGTCACGGTGCTTGTGCATGAGATCCAAGACAGACTCCTCGAGCTGTTAAATGTCTGTTTAATTCACAATGTTTAGGGTAGACAGCGACGTGGAGACACTGACTGATTGATTGTCTAGACCGTAGGTGGATTTAAGGAGCGCCTTGAGCTCGTCTTCCTTTTCGTCTGTGAGCAGGGAGACGACCGTTGTGACGAGGGAAGACGGGACGCGGCCGAGGTCGTCTGTGCCGGTGTCTGAATCATGGGCGTCGGCTGGTTTGTGTTGGCGCGCGACGGCGGCCAGTTGTGCTCTTGTGTGGGGGAACTTGAGGGTGGCCGAGTCGTGTGTGGGCGGTGACTCTGTATGAAAGAGGGTCGGGTAGGAGGACGGGACGGCGAGGGTGGCCATACGCCTATTTCACTACTGCAGGAGAGCTCTGGACTAGCCCCGTGGGAGTTTCTCACTCGTCCCATTCTATACGGCATTCCAAACGACTCATGATGGCCGGGCTCGTCGACTCTGAGAGAGGAGGATCAATGGGCTGACAAAGTAGAGCGGAAACGTAGGGATGAATGCTGTTACGATAACGATTATTGTCAGCTTAATTTCGGGAATGAAGTGTTTCCGTTACAGTGTATAGTCAGAATCAGACGCAAAGTCGCGCCATTGCGGCCGAGTACGAAACTCATCGTCGCCGGGTGTGTGCTATCTGAAATCGGGATCATCCTAATGCTCACTTGAAGCGAAATAACCGTTCGTTCGAGCTTGCATAGAGGATAGGGGCACAGCCACGGGTAATCGGGCCGCGGGCATCTCCAGGCGTAGCTTAATACTCGTTCTCGCCCTCATCGACATCTCTCGCCATCATGTCCACTCCCCGCTTCGATCCCCGCCCTGACCTCTCCCCCGACAGCCAGGTCAAAAAACGCAGAAAAGGCGCCACCCGCCTCAGCTGTGCTGAATGTCGTCGGTGCATTTTTCCTTCTTATCTCTTCCCCCGTCCTTGCCGCTCATTCGCCCCCTTGCAGCTTAAAGCTCCGCTGCGACAGACAAATCCCTTGCGGCTCATGCGTCAAACGTGGTTGCGGTGCCATCTGCCCAGACGTACGTCCCACCTTCCTCGCAGCCGCCGCACAGCCTCTCACCTCTTCCACAGGGCTCCTTGACCACTGGCCAGGGAAACCGGTAAGTCCGCGCCGCCCCTGAAACCACTATTCGCACCTTATGATATCTACCAGATTTGTTCTCGCCTCGACCCAAGAACTCCATGAAAAGATATCCGAACTCGCCAACCGTGTCCGAGATTTAGAGGACGGTCTTCGCAGTTCACATTCACAGCTCTCAAACGATACACACCCTCTGTTGTCAGAGGAACTCCTCAAAATCAAGGCTCCCTTGCAAAGAGAACCAGCTTCTCTTAGAAACGCGGCCACCTTTACCTCTAAAGAAGACGAACACAATCCAGATATCGTCGATGCCTTTGGATCTTTAGCCATCAACTTGTCGGGGAAATCAAGATACTATGGTCACATCGCAAATTCAGTGGTACGTGCCACAGCTCTCTCTCTCTCCGTGTCACTCTTCTCTTATCTAATCTATGACCTTCCAGTATTTCCTACAGGCAAGTGCTGATCAAGCCCTGCTTTGCAGCGAAAATCTGACGCCTCCTGCAGAATGAAGAGGAAGAGGAAGAACAGGATGAAATAACCGCCAGTCTCCAATCGGTGCTACCATCCGAAATACTCAAAATGGCTGCCACGATGCCTATCTCAAATATTGCTCTGGGTGACGCCACCAGCCTTCAAAACCTGCTTTGGTATCTCCCTGAAATGTCAACGGCGTATGAGCTGCGCACTATCTATTATACTCACGCTGCCTGGATGTGAGAATTCCCTTTTTAAAAAAACTTGCTTCCCTTCTCTAGATGCTTACCCGCTGCCGCAAGGTATAATCCCATTTCCATGGATGATTTCGATACCCAAGTTTATAGTATATTTGAGTCCGGCGCAACTTCTATCGCTGAAGATTCAGTATTTCCCCACAAGCTTTCTCTCATGTTTATAGTACTCGCCATTGGTTCGCTGATGAATACCTCTCTTCCCGCCTACAACTTGGAAGCGGAGAAGTTTCATCAGCTGGCCCGAGCGGCTCTTTTCCACACTTCTATATTTGATGCTCCCACCATCCACGCCGTCCAAGCTTTGGTGCGTCTTCTGTTAAAATTACTTGCAAGGTAAACTGATGTGCGGCGTATCGCAGTACCTCATGACCTACTATCTGTTTTTAGCTGATCGGCATGGGACTGCATCAGGAGCTAGGTGGGCGATAATGGGGATTGCAGTCAAATTGGGACAAAGCGTGAGTCTCAGTGACTAATTTCCCTCTTCAACCGCTCACTCATGTCAATAGATTGGGCTACGTAAGACTATATTGCCCTTGACCCATGTTTTCGATCGAAGCTGACATTTCATTGTTACAGATAGAGATAGCGGTCGTTGGAAGGTTGATCATCTTGAAACACAACGACGGCGTGAGCTCTTTTGGGAGTTATTCACTTATGATTCATGGCAATGCTTGACATTTGGTCGTCCGCCATCCTTCGCCCTCCCACATATTGACACTAAACAACCTCATCTCGGTGACACGTCCGATGAACAAGCTTGTGAGTGCCACAATTGATCTCTCCATATCATGACGGCTCAATTTTGATGGTACAGTCCATGCGTGGAAGCACAGGTTCACGTCCGAATGCATGAACCTGTTACACGATCAGGCCTTCGGCGCCAAGATGCCGACTTACGCGACCGTTCTCCAACTAGACAGAAAGATGCGAGCTTTTCCTGTTCCCTCAGTTCTGCAGGTGGCCGGATTTGGAAGTTCAGAGTCTAGACCCGGAGGCTATCCCGACACTATCATGCTTACCTTGCAGAGGCATATCGTGCTCGCTATCCGTGAAATGAGTAAGACTCTGGAAATCATTGATACATTGATCTTGATCTGATGGCTCTTTTTCAGACTTACTGTACCTTCACAGAAGCTTTTTCGCCCGCGCCATTAGTGACCACCCTAAAGATCCTCTTGGCAGTCCTTATGGAACCTCAGTTATCGCAGCCTATCGTAGTGCGGGATCGCTTGTGGCGTTGATGAGGAATCTGTATTCCCAACTTCAGGCTCCTAGCGAAAGGATATGGTTTTTGTGGACACACATGTTTTCTTGCTCTGTGAGTATCTCTCTTCTTTTTTTTTTTTCCAAGCGCGGGGGTTCATTCTTGTTTTCGGTTAGATTGTACTTGGATCCATTGTCACGCGGTGTCCGTCTATGAGTCTGGCACCTTCTGCACTTGTACAGCTGGATTCAGCCTGCGAACTCTTCTCCAAAACTGCACCTGGGTTCCGAGCTACGAAAGTTCTGGTAAGCTGCCTGTCTTGGCCTTTGGCTAAATTTGACTCACATTATGTTTTACAGAGGATTATGCTTCATTTGCAACAAAAGGCGCACTATGCCCTTGACGAATTTAGGCGAGGGAATGCTCCGAATACCAGCCGATATCCTGGTTCTGACCCCGTCAGTCCTGACACTGACAATGATGAACTTGCGATACTAGGAGGCAAGACGAGACTTGTTGGGAAAGTCGAACCAACGTCACCTCAATTACTTGACCGGTCACCGAATTCCCATAACCCTATTGTTCCTCTACCGCTGTCGCCTGCGATGCAAACGAATATGGACCCGAGCGTGGTTGAGTATTTACAATCGTTTGGACCGGCGGGTGGACATGCGTCGGCAGCTGTGTCGTCGCCGTCGTCGCGAATCAGTCCGTATTCGGCTACGTTTAACGATGTGGATTTGTCGCCTGTTTCTGCTTATGGGATGACGGCGATGAATACTTCTGGGTATCAGCAAGACGGATCGTCTTCCTTCACTGCTGGTCCATCGCAACAAATGCATTCTCAACCACCACAGCCACAGCCACAGCAGCAACATCCACAACCATCGCAATCGCAAAGTACTATGCGGCACGCGATGAATCATCACCAAGGGCCTACTATTAGTACAGTACGCGATGTCACGATGGGACCGTTACACACTGGTGCACCCAATAACAATAATAGGCCATCGGCATCGCAATCGCAATCGGTGTCGTCGGTGAATGTGTTCCCGCAGTATTTCTCGGTGTTCGATTATGGGAATAGTATGATGAATGGGTCGTATGCTGCTACGACGACGGGGGGAGTGCCGCTTTTGGAGACGCCGAGTCCGACTGGGGGACAGAGGCGAGCTTCGGGTTCACCGGAAGGGAATATGCTGACGACTTGGTCGGATTTTGTTACCATGCAGATGGCTTAGATTTCTTGGAAAGGATTGTGAAAGAAACAAGTCCTTTTTTTTTGTGCTCTCTCTTTTTATTTTCTTCTACTGCCTTCCGGAGACTGCTGTTTTTTTTTTTTTTTTTTTTCGTTTGTGAACCCCCCCTCTGCCGATGTTTCGTGCTGTATATGTTGTATCTGTGCCTGACATTTTCGTATATCTATGTTACAAACGAATATAATCTGGTCTTGGGCGTAAAATGAATAAATATATTATTTGAGGATATGATATGTCGTAATGAATGCAGTTCAGACGCGGAATCTAAGATATGCCATGAGAAGGGCGGAACAACCGGTGACTTGTTACAATGTCAGTTCGAATTCTTAACAAAAACGGGAAGGGAGGATGGACACACCGAAACCAACAAGGTATTGCAACGTCGTCGCCTTGGAGGCCTGAATATTCGTCTTCAAATTCGCAATTTCCTGTTCAATCCTCGTATCCACCTCTTTAATCTTGAGCTCTTGTCGACTACTCTCCTCCCTCATCCGACCTTTTTCGAGATTGAGATCCAAACGGACACCTGCTTGGGTGCGTGTTATTTCTTCTCTGAGACGGCGTTTGAGTCTTTCGACTTCGACTACGAGACGTTCGTTTTCGGTTTTGATCATCGAGAGGTCGTTTTTGGCCATGAGTTGGAGTTCGGATTTGGATTGTGCGAAATCGACTTGTTGGGTGTATTGATGCTTTATATATATATATATAATAATAAAAATAATTATTATTATAATAAGATTTGAGAAGTAGATCAAAATTATAGTAGAATGAAGGGGAGGGGTGGGTTCACTGAACTTTTTCTTGGGCGGCTTTGGTGACGACGTTGCTGGTCATGTTGCGGATGGCTTCGTCAATGACTTCGGCCATGGCGGTCATGATGCCTTCGGCTTGTTCGCGCTTGAGTCCTTCACGTTCTAAACGTTGAACGAAGTGGTGGGTGTCGAAATGGAAGTCTTGGCGTTTAGAGGTGCTGGCGAATGAGCGGGCGGTGGATATGGATCGTCTTGAGTTGGAGAGGAGGCGTAGTCCTAGTATGAGGTTGTTGGAAGGAGGAGGAGTAGTGCGGATGATGGTGCGGGGAGCGAGTGATAATAATGGACGAGAGGATAGAGTGGATATTGGCATGGTTGTGGTTGTGGTAGAGATGGAAGGAGAGATTGAGCATGGGGAACGGAACAGCACTGCCATCACCATCGGCTTTACCGGAGCAGAGCAACGGGGCACCAAGCTTGCACAAACAGATCATTTCTGGAATCTGAAATAAGTTACTGTCGGGAAAGAACTATAACACACCACTCATGCAAAGCGACGATGTCATTTGGTCAGTCATAAATCAGCAGTTTTGTTCTTACAAAGTCAAGTGAGTGTCAAAGCGTAATATGAAAATTAAAGTAATCTAATACAATTCGTAGGACAACAACGCAAAATTTTTGTCGAAATGAGTATAATGTAACAGGACTGTGTAATCGTCAGTCTTGTCCTCTGGCCAACTCGCGATATGCTACCGTACGTGAAAATGACGGTGAGTAAAGAAAGTTGCCTAGCTATATTATCATCGACCACCACACCACACCTCCCGTTCAAACTCTTTTCCTTTTAGGTGTATTGTACCTCTATGTGAAGACTATAGAACGTGCACATTCACCTGCAAACATGTGGGAACGAATAAAATTGTCAAATAACTATTCCAAAGCTTTGGAACAGGTGCTCAATCGTTTATACTTCATATCTCAATAATCACTGATACTCCAAGTCTACTTTTTCTTTTTCTTACTTGCTAGATTGACGCAGAACTCATCCACTGGCCAAATTTCACCATTCACAAATGCAAACAACGTGTAACCAAAGTCACCCAATATCTTATCAAAATGCGTCGACTCAAACTTCGACAACAGTTACGAATCTCGTTTTGTCTTCCCCCTCATGCCCGATTTTCTAAAATTTGCTTTTTTTTCTTTCTTTCTTAGACCGAAACTTGTCGGAATCAAGAAAAAATTAGACCGTCGTGAAGCAACGCGAGAACGTAAAGCTCTTTCAGCAGCTCATCTTGAACGGTCCATCGAAAAGGAGCTTCTCGAACGCTTAAAATCAAAAGCTTACGGTGATGCGCCACTTAATGTCAACGAGAGTGTATGGCAAGCTATCCTGGATCGTGAACGTACGGGTAAGAATAAAGAATTGGAAGCTGAAGGGGAAGATGTTCTGGATATGGAGGATGATGAGACGGATGAGGAAGAATGGGATGAGAATGAAGAGGAATTAGAGGATGAAGAGGAGGATTGGGGTGATAAAGAGTTTGTGAGCGATTTGAGTGGGGAAAGTGATGATGATGGTTTGAGTGATCTTGAACAGGCTGTAAGTCGTATCCTTTGTCATATCCGATAAATGCATCATAATTTCAACAGGACGATGATTCGGAGCGGTCCGAAGAAGAATCAGACGAGGAGGAAGAACACTCGGACGACCGCACTTCCTCCAAGAAAAAGACAGCATTAGGCAAACGGAAAGCAGCTTCACAATTATCGAAACCAGCACCTCGCAAACGACCAGAAAAGAAAGCCAGAAGTGCGTTCTGTTCATTCTTATCTAATTTTTCCCGACCCTCACATGTATATCCAGGAGGACCTCATGTGGAAGTGGAGTACGAGCACGAGATAGAGAGTGTACCGCTCACAAAAACTGCTTTGGCAAGTTGGTAGCATGTTTAGGTACGAGACAACTGCGAGATATATCCATCAAACGCCAAATTTGCAACGAGTGAACTTCAACATATCACATGAGAAGATCCTGCACCAAACAAGATAAAAACACATGCTTATCGATTTTCCTTTCCCTCAGATTTTCTTCTTCTTCCCTTCACCACTATGCCACAGATACTCCGAGTAGCAGTCTCCCAATCTCATACTCTCTCAACCACATCCGCCACTCTCTCCGCTCTCGAACAAACCGTCAAATCCGCCAAACTTCAACACGACATCGATCTCATTCTCTTCCCTGAAGCTTATCTAGGAGGATACCCTCGCGCAGCTTCATTCGGGACTACAATCGGTTCAAGGACTTCTCGAGGCCGTGAACAATTTTTACATTATTTCAAGGATGCTGTGGATCTAGGTGATACACCTGAAGGTGCCGGACGACTTTGGATTGAAAAACGACTTGAGGTGCCTAATTCTAAAGAGTCTGTTGATGTGAGAGGGGATGGTACGAGGGAGGTGTTGGAGAAAATTGCGAAAGAGACGGGTGTTTTTATTGTTACTGGGTTAGTGGAACGATCTGGCGGGACCCTGTATTGTGGGGTCGTGTATGTTTGTCCACGATTAGGTATGGTGGGTAAACGTAGGAAAGTCATGCCAGTATGTTATCTCATCTCTCTCTCACCGAAAAAAAAACAAAAGTCTGAATTTCAAATCTAGACTGCTGCCGAACGTCTTATATGGGGTCAAGGTCAACCCTCCTCCCTCCGAGCTATAACCACAACCATCAAAGGCATCAAAATTACCCTAGCAGCAGCCATCTGCTGGGAAAACTACATGCCCCTCCTCCGCCAATCCCTCTACTCCCAAAACGTTAATCTCTACTTGGCTCCTACCGCAGACGGTAGAGATACTTGGTTATCTCTAATGCAAACCGTCGCAAACGAAGGAAGGTGTATAGTCCTAAGTGCAAATCAATGTTTTACAAGGGACGATTTGCCGGAATGGATTACACAAGAAGAGAAGGATGCTTTTGAGGTGGAGGAACCTATATCGAGGGGAGGTTCTTGCATCGTTGCGCCTATGGGAAAAGTGCTTGCTGGTCCCTTGTGGGATGAAAAAAGCGGATTGTTAACTGTCGATGTCGATTTTGATGATTGTATTCGAGGACGGTTGGATCTTGATGTCGCTGGAAGTTACTCACGGTATGTTGATAAAATTGCGACTTCGGACTTATTGTTGACAACCACCTTACCTGCAGGAATGATGCATTCAAATTGACCGTAGAAGGATTGGACCTCAACCCTCCGGTTTAATAATTGCAAGATCCATCGAATAAATATCCGGTGAAAACCCAAGGAACTTTTGACAAGGAAGAGGGCGAGAGAAAGAGTTTGCATAACGAGTATAACGGGCTGTAAGATATACGTATATTGTAAGCCCTCTGGCTTACATCAACGTCATCTTTCAGATTAGGGTACTCATGATCAGGTACATGTATATAAAGACTAGACTAGACTAGATGACATGTAGATGACCTCCTTTCTCTCTCTTCTCGATATACCTCGCATCTACGGTACCTTCCCGCACTTCCGCCTAGTGAGGTCGTCTCGGCTTTCGACGAGCTTTCACATATATATACAAAACAAATTCACTACTATATCGCGAGAAAAAACTTCGGATAAAAGAGTATTACAGACACGTAAGATGTATAACGGGAAGGCGGATTACGAGTCCTAATTGCGGTTGTGGGCCCCCAGCAGAATGACTTGGACAGCGGTGGTTGGTTAGTGGCCTTTCAGTCTTAAACATATGTGCACACAAGTCGTAAGGTAGACTTAAACACAAAACTCGCCACGTCACATGACTGTGACCCAAATGTGACTTCTATCAGCTGACCTGGGCCTGCTCGTTATCTTGGGTAGGGTGCGGGGTAAAAGTCGGCCGTGTGTAAAAAAGTATGTAATTTACTACCCCCAAAAAATCGGCTAGGTAAAAAAGGTAAATTACTAGTAATTTACATAAGTCATGTGACGTTTTTTGTCGTGTGACCGCCGGCTCACACCCAAGCTTGCAGCTCCAATAGGTAATAACCCAAAGGGGAAGGTGTTGTTTGGAGACGTCATTGACCATGACTTCGAAAGACTCGGCTCCATCCAGCCACTTCTGTGTAACTTCGGAGTATATCTTCTCGGTGTCACTTGGTGAGGGAACCGGGATCTTTCGTAGTACATCAATGATGTCCGAATCTGAAGTAGGATAGTCTTCAGTCTCTTCACTAAAGCTTGGAGTAGGCGCTTGATCGTCATCTCCAAGAAAAGCAGGGAATTCAAAGGTGAGAAGCCCGAGGACTGAGATTGCCAATGACGGAAAAAGAATATGAAGGAGTGGTGGAGGTATACCGAGCTGGTGATTAATGCGAGCTTGAACATAACTGGGAAGGGTGTTGAATTGGTGCCCAGACTTGCACCATTTCGGGTCTACAGCGTCGTTGGTTTGCATATGACTGATAGCGAGCAAAGGCCATGTCATGTTGACATTGCATTTTGCAGTGATAGATAAATTATAAGAAACTGGGAGTTCAGCAGAACGATGAAGCCATTTATTAGAATACATTATTCACAATGAATACATGTACAATACCTGGGAGTTCAGCAGAACGATGAAGCTAAACTCCCTTGATGGTGTGGAGAGCCTTTAAATACACGATCGAGAAATGATGCATGCAAAATATAAAAGGAAAGCAATTCAAAACAAAAATATCACGATACCTATTCCTTCACGTCGTCAACTTCATGTTGCGAACGTAGCGAGTATAGCGAGTAGCATTAACAGACTTACATTGGAGATAGTCTGTTGAATAGCGAAGCGGTTGAGAGAGTAAGATTTAGCTGGTTAGCTTGAGAGTGAGAGCGATTGGAAACTTAATATTATCGGTAGACTACAGTGTCTTTATATACTACAACAATAGGGTTAAGGGTATAGCTAAAAGACTCATGAAATCATAGTGCCCTGCGGGCGTAGTCTACGAGAGGATAATGCATGGAAGCACAGTAATAATGTGTATAATGCATGTATTTGAAACAGGAGTCATTCATACGTCATACCGAGTGTACGACTAAGGTATTCATTTCAACACTCCTCCTTGAATGAACTCATGTTGCTTTAGATTAAGCATAGAGCGGAAAAGGGAGAATTTCACTTTTTCTAGGTTTTTAGTTAAAACGTCAGCAGGATTCTTTGATCCATCAATCCAATCAAGATTGATTTGCTTCTGTTCTAAGAGCTCTCGGATATAATGGAAGCGATGTCAATATGCTTCGATCTTTTCTCCTGGACTTCAGAAGTTGACCAAAATAGACTGCCCATATTGTCTCCATAGAGCATTGGTGTTTGTATCTCGAAACCAATCTCGGTTAGGAGTTGGGAGACCCAAACTAATTGTCGCGAACAATCAGAGATAGCCATATATTCGGCTTCCGTCGATGAGAGTGCAACAGTCTTTTGTTTACGACTCAGCCAGGAAATTGTTCCGTTAGCGATTGTAACAAAGTTGCCGGTAATAGATTTCCGGTCTTCTGATCAGAAGCCCAATCCGAATCGGAATAGGCTATGACACCTTGATTCGAGTTACCATCAAACTCAAGAACCTATTTTTAGTGCCATTAAGGTACCGAAGAAGATGCATGCCGGCAGTATAGTGCTCTTTATTTGGAGTCACCATGTGTTGTGATAATTTTACAACGGCAAATGCAATATCGGTCGTGATCCGATCATGAGGTACATCAATGATCCGACCAACTGTTGGTACTTTGTTCTGAATCCATTGTTTGGTACTTTATCGGAAGTTTTGAACACGTATCCTTTTGGTAACGGTGTTTCTTCAGATCCGGATTTGATACCGAATCGATCAAGGACCTTTTGGAGGTACTTCTGCTGATGCAAGAAGATTTTCTTGTTCTGACGATCTCGAGATATTTGCATACCGAGAAATTCTGTCATAACACCTTGATCACGACATTCCCATTTGGTTGAAACTTTAGCTTCAACTCTTTGAGGAGCTGGGAGTTTTTCTTTCCCATAAAAGCTACATCGTCAACATAGACAAGGCGATGACAAGTTCATGCGTTTTGTGGTGACGGATAATAATATACGCCTGCATCGGATTTACATCGGACAAAACCGATTTCGGTCATGCTGGCAGTCAACTGTTTCCACCAGCTTAACCCGGCTTGCTTAAGGCCGTACAATGCTCGGCGTAATCTCCAGACCTTATTTCTTTACCGGTGGCTGTGAATCCTTCGGGTTGTGTCATATAGATTTCCTCATCCAGTTTGCCATAAATAGGCAGTTTTTACATGTCAACACTAAACATATCCCAGTCTTCAAGGGCGGTGACGCCTAGAAGGAGACGGGCAGTTTCATAGCGGACTACTGGGAAAAAGCTCATTGTAGTCGATTCCTTCAATTTGAGAGAATCCTTTTGCGACTAGTCGAGCGCGAAGGCGGCCATCGCTTTTCTCATTAAATACCCATCTATTTTTAATAGTTCTTCGACCTTTCGGGAGATCTACTAATTCATAAACACCACGTTTCTGTAAGGCTTCTAATTCCTCCAAACAAGCATCAATCCATTTCTTCCGCATTGCTGCAGGTAGTTGTGTTAAGTCCTTAAATTGGACTGGGTTTGGATCTGATTTGCAAGTTCAAAGAGAAAGTTATTTAACCTTACTCCTCCTTCTCTGATTAGAACTTGAACTTCGTCCATAGTGGCTTCTCCAGGGATTGGAGCATCGCCAAATTGGTAAGGAAGTTGAGAGCCATGCTCTCGTTCGTATTCTTCAGCCCGTCGAGTAGCTTCTTCGAAGTGTCTGCGAATTTCTTCGCGACGTCCTTCGTCAGCTTGTTCGTTGGTTGGTATACGGCGTTCTGTCTATCAGATCTTGGAGGTACCCTTCGCTGGATTCCTTCTTCGAAGTCCGGCAAGAAAGGTTGTCTCTCGTAATCTCTCAGAACTTTCGACGGATGTTTATCTCCGTAGATATTGTCTGGTCGGTTCGGTACTTTAGTTTCCCGTCTAGACCTTCTAACATTATGTTCTGATTCATCAGGCGGAGTTACGTCACGCCGTTTTCTCCATGTTGGCCGTTCCTGCCGTGGAGGCTGGTTGGACGGACCAGGAGTTGCATTACGAGGAGGTGGTGATGGAGCTCTTTGCCGTGATGGCGGCATCGGCTGTGGCGGCTTGGTGGACGGCGGTTCTGCCGGTGGAGCTCTATTAATAGGTGGTTGATCCGTGGAGGGACCATTAAGAGAATTGGGGTCGAGATTAAAATCGACTTCTCCTCCATTTTTGGAGTTCTCTGATTCCGAGGAATTACTTCGACTCGGAGTATTACTCAATCTCTTTTCGAGGTTACCTGGTTTCGATTTATCGCATTTCGGAAAGAAAGCTTCATCGAAAATGGCTGTGGGAGAAACGAAAATTACATTTCCGTTTTGGTGCCTCATAAATTGATAATTTGGACCTTGGTATCCCAAAAATATCATAAGCTCGGATCGTGAAGAGAGCTTGTTTTTACGTATCTCTTTGGGAGTAGACGTAAGCACCACAGCCAAACACTCGGATTTTTGTTAAGTCCGGTTTGGTTCCATAGAATAGTTCGTACGGAGTTTTCCACTTCAATCGTTGCATAGGTGTGCGGTTATAAATATAGACCGCATACGTCATAGAGAACCCCACCATGAGTCGGGAAGGCATGCATGTTTACGCATGGCTTGTGATTTCTCGTGCAACGTTCTGTTGAGTCTTTCAGCGCGCCCATTTTGTTGATGAACATTAGGGGCAGAAAGTTCATGTTTAATGCCGTTAGTGGATAAATACTCTTGTAGAGTACCATTGGTGTATTCTCCTCCTCGATCAGTGCGCAGTCTCTTGATCTTTCGATCAGTGGAGTTAGCAAGCAACGTCATGATTTTTATCATTTCTCGAGGTGCATCACTTTTGTGGGCAAGCATTACGGTGAATGCCGTATTAGAGTAATCATCTAATATGGTTAATACCCATTTATGGCGGTGATAGGAGATCACTGGAAGTTCGAATAGATCCGAGTGGATTAATTCAAGAACTTGTTTTCCACGGCTTTCTGAAGTGGGAAAGGATTTTTGTGCGAGTTTACCTTCAGCACATCCTTTGCAAACTGGCTTATCTCGTGGAATACTAATAGGGAACGCCTAAAGATTCTTTTGAGAATTTACTCAACACGAGATCGGACGGATGTCCTAATCGACGATGCCAGGTAGAATAATCAGTGTTTGTGGTTGCATAAGCACCAGCTTCGGGGATTTCTCGAATTATCCTGGTAAGGACAGCGGAAATACTGGGGAAATATCCCGAGATACCCGAAGTACAGCATGATTATGTTCATCTCGAAAGGTGAGATGCTTCGCATTGGCTTCTAATCTTAGTCCGGACCGTAAAAGTTGTCCGACAGAGATGAGCCGCATGTGCATACCATTTATGTAAAATACAGGCCAAAGTTTAGTTTTTCGAACTTCTTTGGTTCCTGTGTTTGTATCAACGACTAAGTGTTGAATGTGTACTGTTCCTCGGCCCTGGATTTTTAATTGGCCAGAGGCAGTTTGTACCATTCCAAAGAAGCCTCGATCGACTGTTGAAAAGTCCGAGAGGCTGCCAGTAAAGTGTGCCGAAGCGCCACTATCCAGCATCCACTTAATCGGATAAGAATCAGAGTTTGATCTTATGCTCATAATGAGTGACTTAAATTCAGGCGTGATGTTATCGAGAAGAGCGTTCCTGACGCTTAATTCCATCGCATATATTACATCCGGATCAGTACATGAGGGACTATTTATAATTGGTCCTCCTCTTGAACTGGAGCGGAGCACCAGGCTCGAAGCTCTGGTGACATCACAGCACTGTAAGAAAGAATTAGTAATTGATTGCGAGTTGGGGGGTAATACTTGCGAGTATGAATCCCCTTCGTTCTCAGCATCATAATCGAATTCTTCTTCGTCATCCATTTGATTTTGCCCAGAATGGATCGAGATCTCATCGTCCTTCTTCTCTTCTATCACTGATTTCCCAAATTCCTCGATCGCATAATCAATAGGCGATTTGGACTGTCTCTCAGGCTCCTCAGGTGTTGTGTGGTACTCAGATTGAGTCACACTTGGCTCTTTTACCATTTCGATGTTGGTCGCGACAGCGATACCATCGATTTGGCGAGCTCCGAGACGTTTGTCCCAGGTGAGGAGGGCCTTGAGTTTGGCCTGTTGGTAAGGGGTTACCCTACCAGTCCGAGAGACATCGAGACGAGGGTCTCGTGTCCTTTGTACACCGGTTTGGGCAATGCGTTCTATATCCCAATAAGTGATATCGGTATAGAAGCCGTTGACCCACAAATATGTTCGTCCATATGGAAGTTCATATTCCATAGTTACGTCATCCTCGTTAAATGGGTAGTCATACCAGTAACGGAGGTTGCGTGACCATGTGTCCGTGTAGTGTGAGGAAGGGGAATGTGAAGGATTAGCATCCGAATAGAAGTCACACCATATGTCATCGTCATCCAGCCAATGGTTGATGGCGGATCCGAGTTTGACAGAGGCATCGGATGAAAATTCAACCGATTGGTCCCATACAGGGTATGGTATGACATCAGGATTGTCAATGGAGTAACCCCGTTCGATTATTTCGTCCCAAGTGAGATTGGGGGGGATTTCACATGACGTATCATCAATGGGAAAGCGATTAGCGTTATCCCATGCATCACGGAAGGAGGAAGTTTCAGAACCGATTGGTTCAACGTTCCAGTCCATTGGTCGAGACGTTGGTTCAATCCATTGGTTGTTCCAGGCGTCGCCCATGTCATTGGTTGTCCATCCATGTGCAGCAGATTCAGAAGAATTGCACGTTATGGGTGTGACGTCATCGAGTTGATCCGTAGGGACCACACGTTCGATGTTGTCATTAGGCATACCATATAAGGCCCAAAAAGGACGATCGCAATCAATCGAGATTGATTGTTCCCATGAATTGTCATCGATCCAGGTTCCATCAGCAGATGGATCAACCGATTTGATGTCCAAATATAGGTTTTGTTCGATCGCATTTTCGTAATCGACGTCGTGACGCCAATCATCAATCCACATGTTTCCATCATGTATGTTTAACATGTCGATTTCCGAGGGAGGGGAAATAGAAATGGAAATCTTGTCAGGAGATGATTGCGATGTAAAATGAGGTGACTCACCAATCAAGGGAGTTGGCGGCTTGATAGCAGCTTTCTCATTTCGGATGCGATGCACCAGGGACCGTGTGGTCGGTGCAGCAGAGAGAGAAGGGGATCGAGGGTCATAAGGTTGGGTAATGAAACCCGGAGGAATGGCAATCGCAGGGAATGCGATTGCGGAAGCCGCGTTGTAATCAGGAGGCGAGGCCTCGACTGCTGCGGCTTTTCCTTTTCCCTTGCCCTTGCCTTTGGCACAAGTTCTCTTTCGCTTCTTATCACCATCAGGTTTGGCTCCATATGGAGCCTGCTGGCCTTGCGGCCGCTGCTGCTGTTGCCCTTGAGGGCATTGCTGCTGCTGTTGACCTTGCGGTCGCTGCTGCTGCTGATATTGCCCGGAGGGTCCAGGTGCAGTGTTTTGCCATCGCGGAGCCTGTCCGGATGGTTTAAACCTGGCGGCGGCGATATTCTGAGGATTTCGCCAGGCCGCAGTGATAGTAGCCCTCGCATTCTCAATAGTGAGATCAGCCACTTTTTTGGCTGCTGCAAGGATTATCCCAATCGTAGATTCCATACGATTTGGGAGAGCGGAAAGAAGCATCATGGTCTGGAGCGACTCATGGAGAGTTGCTCCAGTGGCAGTGATCTGTGAGCAGATCGCGGTGAACTCAGCGATCTGCCCAGATGGATCCTGGGTGTCTTGAACTTTAAAGTTCAAGAGGGCCTGAAGCCTTTCGTAAACGAAGGTTGGCCCTCGGACTCCGTAATTCAACTTTAATTTGCCCCAGAGATCTCTGGGGCTGTTGAAATCCTCCCGGAGCATATGATCCGGGAGAGTTGACTCTATTATTGCAGTTGCCTGCAATTTAAGGGTGTTCCTGATTGCATGCTCCTTTGCCGCTTCATCGGCATTGGTAGGCATGGTGGGAAGTGGCTGAGATCCACCACTAAGATCCCATGCAGTCAGGGTGGAGTCCTTATGATTCATAAGGATCAATGCAGTCTTGACTCGGCGAGCCCAGGTATCATAATTCCCAGCGCCGGTGAGCCTGGGGAGAGCATTGGTGTTTGTACCAGTGTTTGCCCTGCAACCCAGATCGGTCAGTTAATCTCTGATCTAGGGTACGACATGCTATTCTAAGGTTATTTATAGGTTTTATCTTAGATAGCGTTCCATCTCTCAGGTAGTCCACGTTTTACCGTTTATCCGCTAAGTGAGCATGATGTCACCGCGGGCCGTATGCAAGGTGTAAAACGCCCTGTTGCTATCATGCAAGCCGGTGGTTTTACCACCGAAGATAGCCAGTCAGCTGTTTCAGTGACGATGGACCGGCAGACCACTTTCTCTGAGATAGAGAACAACTGGAGCGAGCTCGACAGTTGCTAGTACGCTTTATCCAAAAGCGGTTGGATCTGGAGACCCGAAGGTCATCGACAGATGCACTAACCGGGGCCCATAACCTGTTGCGAATGTAGCGAGTATAGCGAGTAGCATTAACAGACTTACATTGGAGATAGTCCTGTTGAATAGCGAAGCGGTTGAGAGAGTAAGAGTTTTAGCTGGTTAGGCTAGAGAGTGAGAGCAATTGGAAACTTAATATTATCGGTAGACTACAGTGTCTTTATATACTACAACAATATAGGGTTAAGGGTATAGCTAAAAGACCTCATGAAATCATAGTGCCCTGCGGGCGTAGTCTACGAGAGGATAATGCATGGCAGCACAGTAATAATGTGTATAATGCATGTATTTGAAACAGGAGTCATTCATACGTCATACCGAGTGTACGACTTAAGGTATTCATTTCAACACTTCAGTGCTCTTGGTGCACTCTTTAACACTCCCACTCAATGAGACATCTGTATCAATAACACCAAGAACTTCTCGGAACCGGGTGAACAAATCACGTGGCAACGCCTTCATGAAAATGTCAGCAACCATCGACTTGGTTGTTACATACTTCAATTCAACGTCCTTCTGTTCAATGTGGTCTCGAATAAAATGGTAGCGAATATTGATGTGTTTGGCTCTCGAATGAGCAACTGGATTATTGGATAGGGCTATATTGCCTGTGCTGTCGGTGTGGATGATTGTGGTAGATTGGGGATAGTCGAGCTCTGACAACAAGGTGCGTAACCAAATTGCCTCTCTGGTGGCATTTGATGAAGCTATATATTCAGCTTCAATGGTCGAGGTAGCGATGACTCGCTGTTTCTTGGAAGACCAAGAAACTGTTCCTCCGTCGATATCGAAAGAATAGCCACTCATGGACTTTCTATCATCCAAATCCCCAGCCCAATTTGCATCACTCCAACTGACCAGTAGTATCCCGCCATCATTCAAATCTCCTAACATCAATGAAAAATCCTTTGTACCTCTCAAATAATGAAGGATTCTCTTGCAGGTGGCAAAATGAGTAATACCCAGATTAGTGGCATATTGCACAATGATTCCAACTGCATACTGGATGTCGGGATGAGTTTGGGTAGTGTAGAGGTGAGAGCCAATCATCAAGAGGTAATTAATGCCTTTAGAGAACTTTTGATAAGCCTCTAATTCTTCAGCACTTTTAGGACATTGTTGTTATGACCTTAATCTGTAAAGACTCAGGTTGCAGACAAGTGACAAAGACTTGAGGGCGATGAAAGAGTAGAGTAAGGGAAGGATACGATTGGTAAAGCGTAAGGAATACAGCAATACCTACAGGGTTTATATACGTAGAGATAACTACCCAAGGTAACTAAGTATAGAACAGGACTGAGTCATAATACTCAGGGTAGTGGAGTAAGAGCATATGGACATGGAGTAAAGCATATGGGAGTGGAGTAACAGTGAGATGAAAGATACTAGAAAGGAAAGATGAAAGAAAAGTATAACGGATAGGCATGAGAATGTGGAGTGATCATGAGACGAAAGATACTAGAAAGGAAAGGTAAAAGAAAAGTATAACGGGCAGGCGTGAGAATGCGGAAAAACAAAAGAGCCTGAACGAGTAACCATAACCGGTGAAACCATAACAATTGTGTAGGCAAAAGATTATGGTTGGTCGCAAGGAGAATGGCAACCGGCATCGATTCTGCCATTCCGAAGTGTTTCAAAATGGCTTCAATATAACCAGTTTGATTCAGGTAAATGCGATGATTAGCACAGTCCTGGATTATGAGCAGACCTAAGATATAATGGAAGGACGTTGAATTGAAGTATGTAACAACCAAGTCGATGGTTGCTGACATTTTCACAAAGGCGTTGCCACGTGATTTGTTCACCCAGTTCTGAGAAGTTCTTGGCATTATTGATACAGATGTCTCGTCGAGTGAGAGTGTTAAAGAGTGTGCCGAGAGCACTGAAGTTGACGACGTGAAGGAATAGGTATCATGATATTTTTGTTGGCTTAGATTTCTTCGGCTTGGGACAACTATTGCTCCAAAGACCTTTATCACCACAATTGTAACAAATATCCTCTGGTTTGGGTTCTCGTTTCCCCTTCTTCTTCTTTTTCTTCCCTTCTGACTTCTTGCTCCCACTAGAATTATTATCCATCTTCGAGGCAAGAGCAAGCATCTTTTGGCTCTTAGCATCATTGGCATGAAGTAAATGCTCGAAAACATTGATCAATTCAGTTGAGACAATGTTGAGAGTAAGTCAATCCTCTTTATAGAGAAGATTCTGTTTGACAACTTCCCAGGTCGGCATTGAAGGAAGAGAGAGTAGAATAGTACTAATGATAGTGTAATCATCAATGTGGTTGCCAGTCTCGATGATGCGGCAATGAATATTGAGGTAGAACCCAATATGGTCAGACATAGGAGAATGTCCATCCCACTTCTTCGTATAAAGCTCTTGATAGGAAAAGTGGATGTTAATCCCACTTTGCTGATCAACGTAGACTTCATGAAGATGGTCCCACATTTCTGCTGAAGTTTGACAGTCAATTATGGACTCACATTGAGTATATTCGATGGAATTTCGAATCAAACCCATTGCCATGTCATCTTGATTCAACCATCTCTCATACTTCTCGACTCCCTGTTCCCAGACTTGATATCCCTTCGACTCCATGGCATTGACAAGGGCTTGACCTTCCTTTCGAGTTCTAGTGGACATCGATTTTCCATCCTCATCTGTAACAGTTATGACAATATAATGGCCTGGATATTCATCCAAAGGCATGGCAGGACATTTCTCTCAGCGTGAAGTAACACCCCAAACTGACTTAGCTTGAAGGGCCGATTTCACATTATTGGACCAAACATGATAATTGGTACCATTAAACTTCGGAAACTGCAAGGTCTCAGAAGTGTTTTCGCCCAAACCGGGGCCCATAACCTGACGTTGCATTTCGCAGTGATAGATAAATTATAAGAAACTGGGAGTTCAGCAGAACGATGAAGCCATTTATTAGAATACATTATTCACAATGAATACATGTACAATACCTGGGAGTTCAGCAGAACGATGAAGCTGAACTCTCTTGATGGTGCGGAGAGCCTTTAAATACACGATCAAGAAATGACGCACGCAAAATATAAAAGGAAAGCAATTCAAAACAGAAATATCACGATATCTATTCCTTCACGTTGTCAACTTCAGTGCTCTCGGCGCACTCTTTAACACATGTTTCTCACGTTGTATATTTGGAGCCCCTATTAGACTTTTTTACATTTTTTACATGGGTCGATAGGGGCCAATGTAAAAAAGATGTAAATTACTGTAAAATTACCTATGTAAATTACATAATGTAAAAAAGTACTGACTTTTACCCTGCACCCTAATCTTGGGTACAAAGGCTAGTTTCCATGGGCCTGGGTCACTTTTGGCATGAGCTTTTATTTTTATTTGAGGTAGAAAAGATCTGCAGTTGCATAAGAACTGGTTACAAAATTAATCTGACTTCACTAATCTGACTTAACTCACTGATTTTGACTCCTGAGGAGTTTTCCTTGTTTTTCTCTGCATCTCGGGCTCGTTTTTTGTCTTACATTGGGTACAAGGTCCTTTTTGTTGAAATGAATACCTCGAGTCTTACACTTGGTATGATGTATGAATGACTCCTGTTTCAAATACATGCATTATACACATGTAGACTACACCCGCAGGGCACTATGATTTTATGAGTTGTTTTAGCTATACCCTAAACCCTATCCTGTAGCAGTATATAAGAACTCTGTAGTCTACCGATAATATTAAGTTTCCAAGTCTCTATCCTTCTCACTCTCAGCCTAACCAGCTACTCGCACTACTATCTACTCGCTCAAAGCTTACCCGCTTGCAGTTCAAGATAATACAAATGTAAGTCTTCCCATACTGCGCTGCCGCTTATAGCAGCATTCTCTTCAACAGGTTATGGGCCCCAGATGGCGTACAACAACTGTGAGCTTGCTCCAGTTGTTCTCCATCCCAGATAAAGCAGTTTGATGAAACATTGTCACTGGAACACTGCTGGCTATCTTCGGTGGAAAACCACTGGCTCACGGATAGTAACAGAGTGTTCTATACCTTGTAAACATCCCGTGGTGGCATTATGCCCACAAAAGCAGATACACGATAGTAACGTGGACTGCCTGAGGGATGAAGCGTTATTCAGGATGAACCCCAAAATTGCTCTCAAAAATAGAAGCATTTTCATTGGGTAACCTATACATAGCCTTAGATAGCATGTCATATCCTAGATCAGAGGTTTACTAACCGATCCGGGTTGCAGGGCTCAAATTGGTAACAACACCACTGCTCTCTCCAAGCTCTCTGGCGCCAAGGATTATGATACCTGGGTCCGCCGCGTTAAGAACGCTTTGATCCTTATGAATCATAAGGACTCCATCCTGACCACATGGGATGTCAGCAGCAATTCTCAGCTGCTCCCCACCTTGCCCACCGATGCCACTTTACTGGCTAAGGAACAGGCAATCAGGGCGACTCTCAAGTTGCAGGCAACTGTAATGATCGAGTCCACCCTCCTGGACTATATGCTCTGGGAAGAATTCAACAGCCCAAGAGACCTCTGGGCTAAAATGAAGTTGAATTACAGAGTCCGAGGACCAACTTTCGTAAAACGAAAGGCTCCAGGCCCTCTTGAATTTTAAGGTTCAAGATACCCAGGATCTATCTGCTCACAGATCACTGCCACTAGGGTGACTCTTCATGATTCACTCCAGACCATGATGCTCCTCTCCACTCTTCCAGCTCGTATGGAATCTACGATTGGAATCATCCTCGCTTCGGCCAAAAATGTGGCCAATCTCACTATTGAGAAAGTGAGAGCCACTATCACTGCGGCTTGGCGAAATCCTCAGAATCTCGCTGCTGCCAGGTTTAAACCATCCGGACAGGCTCTGCGATGGCAAAATGCTATGCCTGGACCTTCCGGGCAGCAGCAGCAACGGCCGCAAGGCCAGCAGCAGAAGCAGCAGGCTCCACATGGAGCTAAACCTGAAGATGATAAGAAGCGCAAGAGGACTCATGCTAAAGGCAAGGGAAAGGGTAAAGGAAAAGCCGCAGCAGTTGAGGCCTTGCCTCCTGATTACACTGCAGCTTCTGTGATCACATTCCCTGCAATCGCCATTCCTCTGGGTTTCACAACCCAACCCTATGACCCTCGATCTCCTTCTCTCTCTACTGCACCGACTACACGGTCTCTGATGCATCGCATCCAAAATGAGAAAGCAGCAATCAAACCACTGACTCCCTTGATTGGTGAGTTATCTCATTTAAATACATCACAATCATCTCCTGATGATGGTTCCATTGCTTCTTCCCCTAATGCGGACATCGTCATGTTAAATATACATGACAGCAACAAATGGATTGATGATTGGCGTCACGATGTTGATTACCAAAATATGATCGAATCAAACCTGGATTATCTCGAATCGGTTGATCCATCTGCTGATGGAACCTGGCTCGATGATGAATCCTGGGAACAATCAATCTCGATTGATTGTGATCGACCTTTTTGGGCTCTTTATGGTATGCCCAATGACAACATCGAACGTGCAGTTCCCATGAACCAACTCGATGATGTCACACCCATAACGCGCAATTCTTCTGAATCTGCTGCACATGGATGGACAACCGATAACATGGGCAACGACTGGAATAACCAATGGGTCGAACCAACTTCTCGTCCTCTGGACTGGAACGTTGAACCTGCCGGTTCTTCCACCACCTCATTTCGTGATGCATGGGATAATGCTAACCGCTTTCCCATTGATGACATGTCATGTGAAATCCCACCCAATCTCACTTGGGACGAAATAATTGAACAGGGTTACTCTATTGACAACCTTGGTGTCATACCATACTCTGTATGGGACCAATCGGTTGAATTCTCATCCAATGCCTCTGTCAAACTCAGATCTGCCATCAATCATTGGCTGGATGATGATGACATATGGTGTGACTTCTATTCGGATGCCATCCCTTCACATTCTCCTTCCTCACACTATATGGACACATGGTCATGCAACCTTCATCACCAGTATGACTACCCATTTGACGAGGATGACGTAACCATGGAATACGAACTTCCATATGGACGAACATATCTTTGGGTCAACGGCTTCTATACCGATATCACTTATTGGAATCTAGAATGCATTATCCAAACCAGTGTACAAAGGACACGAGACCCTCGTCTCAACATCTCTCGGACTGGTAAGGTCACTCCTTACCAAATGGCCAAACTCAAGGCCCTCCTCACCTGGGACAAATGTCTCGGAGCTCGCCAAATCGATGGTGTCACTGTCACGACCAACATTGAAACAGTGAAGGAACCAAGTGTGACTCAATCTGAGTATCACACAACACCTGAGGAGCCAGAAAGACAGTCCAGATCACCTATTGATTATGCGATCGAGGAATTTGGGAAATCAGTAATAGAAGAGAAGAAGGATGATGAGATCTCAATCCATTCTGGGCAAAATCAAATGGATGACGATGAAGAATTCGATTATGATGCTGAGAACGAAGGAGATTCATACTCGCAAGTATCACCCCTCCACTCGCAATCAATTACTAATTCTTTCTTCCAGTGCTGTGATGTCACCAGAGCTTCGAGCCTGGTGCTCTGCTCCAGTTCAAGAAGAGGACTGATTTTAAATAGTCCCTCATGTACTGATCTGGATGTAATATATGCGATAGAATTGAGCATCAGGAATGCTCTTCTCGATAACATCACACCTGAATTTAAGTCATTCATCATGAGCATAAGATCAAATTCTGATTCTTATCCGATTAAGTGGATGCTAGATAGCGGTGCTTCGGCCCACTTTACTGGCAGTCTCTCAGACTTTTCTACAGTCAATCGAGGCTTCTTTGGAATGGTACAAACTGCCTCTGGCCACTTGAAAATTCAAGATCAAGGAACAGTAATCATCCAACACTTAGTCGTAGATACAAACACAGGAACTGAAGAAGTCCGAAAGACTAAACTTTGGCCTGTATTTTACATAAACAGTATGAACATGCAGCTCATCTCTGTCAGACAACTTTTACGGTCTGGACTAAGATTAAAAGCCAATGCGAAGCATCTCACCTTTCAAGATAAAAATAATTATGCTGTACTTTCGGGTATCTCGGGACATTTTCCCAGTATTTCTGCTGTCCTTACTAGGATAATCAAGGAAATCCCTGAAGCTGGTGCTTACACAACTGTAAATGCTGATTATACAACCTGGCATCGTCGATTAGGACATCCATCAGATCTCGTGTTGAGTAAATTCTCAAAAGAATCTTTAGGCATTCCACCTATTAGTATTCCACGAGATAAATCAGTTTGTAAAGGATGCACTGAAGGTAAACTTGCGCAAAAATCCTTTCCCACTTCAGAAAGCCATGGAACAAAAGTTCTTGAGTTAATCCATTTGGATCTATTCGAACTTCCGGTAATCTCTTATCATCGTCATAAATGGGTATTAACCATATTGGATGATTATTCCAGTACGGCATTCACTGTAATGATTACCCACAAAAGTGATGCACCTCAAGAAATGATCAAAATCATGACGTTGCTCGCTAACTCCACTGATCAAAAGATCAAGAGACTGCGCACTGATCAAGGAGGAGAATACACCAATAGCACTCTAAAAGAGTACTTGTCTACCAACGGCATTAAACATGAGCTTTCTGCCCTTAATGTTCACTAACAAAATGGGTGCACTGAAAGACTCAATAGAATGTTGCACGAGAAATCACAAGCCATGCGCAAACACGCATGTCTTCCCAACTCATGGTGGGGATTCTCTATGACATATGTGGTCTATATTTACAACCGCATGCCTTCACAATGACTGAAGTGGAAAACTCCATATGAATTATTCTATGGAACCAAACTGGACCTGACGAAGATCCGAGTGTTTGGCTGTGGTGCTTACGTTTATCTTCCAAAAAAGATACATACAAATAAGCTCTTCTCGCGATCTGAGCTTATGATATTTTTGAGATACCAAGGCCCAAATTATCAATTTATAAGACACCAAAATGGAAATGTAGTATTCATTTCTCCCACAGCCATTTTCGATGAAGCTTTCTTCCCGAAATGCGATAAATCGAAACCAGGTAACCTCGAAAGAAGATTGAGTAATACTCCGAGTCGAAGTAATTCCTCAGAATTAGAGAACTCTAGAAATGGAGGAGAAGTCAATTTTAATCTCGACCCCAATTCTCTTAATGGTCCTTCTATGGATCAACCACCTATTGATAAAGCTCCACCGGGAGTACCACCGCATCCACCAATGCTGCCACAGCTGATGCCGCCATCATGGCAACAAAGAGCTCCATCACCACCTTCTCGTAACTCCCGGCCCGTCTAACAGCCTCCATGGCAGGAACGGCCAACATGGAGAAAACAGCATGACATAACTCCGCCTGATGAATCAGAACATAATGTCAGAAGATCTAAATGGGAAACTAAAGTACCGAACTGACCAGATAACATCTATGGGGATAATCACCCATCGAAAATTCTGAAAGATTACGAGAGGCAACCTTTCTTGCCGGACTTTGAAGAAGGAATCCAGCGAAGGGTGCCTCCAAGATCTGATAGACAAAATGCTCATATACCTACCAATGAACAAGCTGATGAAGCACATTGCAAAGAAATTTGCAGACACTTCGAAGAAGCTAGTCGACGAGCTGAGGAATATGAACAAGAGCATGGCTCTCAACTTCCATCCCAATTTGGCAATGCTCCAGTCCCTGGAGAAGCCACTATGGACGAAGTTCAAGTTCTAATCAGAGAAGGAGGAGTAAGGCTAAAAAACCTTCTCTTCGAACTTGCAAACCAGATCCAAATGCCGGTCCAATTCAAGGACTTAACACAACTACCTGCGGCAATGCGAAAGAAATGGATCGATGCTTGTTTAGAGGAATTAGAAGCTTTACAGAAACATGGTGTCTATGAATTAGTAGATCTCCCAAAAGGTCAAAGAACTATTAAAAATAGATGGGTCTTTAATGAGAAAAGCGATGGCCACCTTCGCGCTCGACTAGTCACAAAAGGATTCTCTCAAATCAAAGGAATCAACTATAACGAGCTTTTTTCTCCAGTAGTCTGCTATGAAACTGCCCATCTCCTTCTAGGCATCGCCGCCCTTGAAGATTGGGATATGTTTAGCATTGATGTAAAAACTGCCTATCTATATGGCAAACTGGATGAAGAAATCTATATGACACAACCTGAAGGATTCACAGCCACTGGCAAAGAAAATAAGGTCTGGAGATTACGCCGAGCATTGTATGGCCTTAAGCAAGCCAGGTTAAGTTGGTGGAAACAAGTAACTGCCAGCATGACTGAGATCGGTTTTGTCCGATACAAATCCGATGCAGGTGTATATTATTACTGTCATCTGAAGACGCATGAACTTGTCATCGCGCTAGTCTATGTTGATGATGTAGCTTTCATGGGAAAGAAAAACTCCCAGCTCCTCAAAGAGTTGAAGCTAAAATTCTCAACCAAATGGGAATGTCGTGATCAAGGTGTTATGACAGAATTTCTCGGTATGCAAATATCTCGAGATTGTCAGAACAAGAAAGTCTTCTTGCATCAGCAGAAGTACCTTCAAAAGGTCCTTGATCGATTCAGTATCAAATCCGGATCTGAAGAAACACTGTTACCAAAAGGATACGTGTTCAAAACTTCCGATAAAGTACCAAACAATGGATTCAGAACAAAGTACCAACAGTTGGTCGGATCATTGATGTACTGTTACGACCTTAATCTATAAAGACTCAGGTTGCAGACAAGTGACAAAGACTTGAGGGCGATAAGAGAGAAGAGTAAGGGAAGGATACGATTGGTAAAGCGTAAGGAATACAGCAGTACCTACAGGGTTTATATACGTAGAGACAACTACCCAAGGTAACTAAGTATAGAACAGGACTGAGTCATAGTACTCGGGGTAGTGGAGTAAGTGGAGCCAGAACGTATGGACGTGGAGTAAAAGCATATGGGAGTGGAGTAACAGTGAGACAAAAGATACTAGAAAGGAAAGATGAAAGAAAAGTATAACGGGCAGGCATGGGAACATGGAAAAACAAAAGAGCCGGAGCAGGTGATCATAACCGGTGAAACCATAACAATACCCTCCGTTTAGGCTTCGTGACCACACGAAGTATCCTAGTCTGTGAAGTTAATCTCCATCTTTGCAGGTCGAACCTCGTATCCCAACTTGAAGAGGTTTCTCTCTGCCAAATTCTTGACTTCAGGAAACTTCCACTTGTGCGCAAGGTTTAGGATGTTAACCCATTCTTCGAATACGAGACTCGAATAGTCATCATATTTGGTGTTGTAGAAGATGAAAGGAACACTTGGAATTCTGTGGCATTGGCGTCTTCAATGAAAGCGGGGTCTGCGGTGTTAAAGTTTCTGATGAACGTGTGATGGGGATCGTCGTATCCAGTTAATTTTCTTCGCCAATAAACGGATTCTCTGGTGAGGAAGTATGAATGGATCCAGAAGCGCATTCCGTCTTTGGTTTGGACACATAAATCTGCTCCTCGAATTCTGACCAAAGCAGGTGTTTCGTTGTTGGTGGATTGGAAAGGTGGAATAAAGGTCGAGATGTCGGACATTTGAAGGTGATTTGGAGGATGAAAGAGATTGACGATTGTTGTATACCGATTGGAGTGCTTTCGTTGGGCTTTATATCCTACGACCGTGTTTCCTCGTACTCGTCTAGGACGTCCTTGGCGTTCTCCAAGGCTGATCTTGGTAACCATGTGTCTTCTTCATTTCCGTAACCCCTCCAATGTACCAAATACTGGGTTCTCTCCTCGCTTCCTATGTCCTCGGATCTCTTCGATTTCGTACTCTTCTTCTTCGTTTATGATATCAGGTGGGGGCGGGGTAGGGTGGTGTTGGCTGTCAAACTCGGGTTCATGACATCGTGTGAGCAATGAAACGTGGAACACGTTGTGGATTGCCCAGGACTCAGGTAAGCAAAGCTTGTATGACCGATCTCCGACAGCTTCGACGATCTCGAAAGGTCCATAGCGTTTGTTGTCAAGTTTCCGTGATGGTCGGTTGGAATGAATGTTAACTGCTTCTAGCCAGACCTTCTCTCCGGGTGAGAACACTTTAGAGGTATTTCCGTGGTTTCCTCGGTTTCGCATAAGATCATTGTTCTCTTCCATTGCCGCTTTAGCTTCTTCTCGGGCTTTCTCTAACTCCGATGAGAAATCCGCTGCCGCTGGGTTGAACGTAGGTAGACTGTGATTCCCTTTCCATGGATGGAATCCGTGATTCAAAAAGAATGGTGTGTTCTTCGTGGCAGAGTGGACTTTATCGTTGTAATGGAACTCCGCCGTAGGTAGCCATTTCGTCCAATCGTTCTGTCGATAGCTGATGAAATTCCGCAAATACATTTCGACTTCTTGATTGATGCGTTCCGTCTGTCCATCCGTCTGAGGATGATACGCCGTTGATAGGTTCCTTTCTATCCCCAATGATGTGCATAGCTCCTTCATGAATTTAGATGCGAACTGCGGTCCTCTGTCACTGATGATTCTTCGGGGAATTCCATGGAGCCTCCAACCTCCGATTTGTATAGATGCGCTAATTCGATTGACGTGAGAGTCGTAGTGGTGGGAACAAGGTGGATCATCTTTGAGAACCGGTCGACGATAACAACAATAGCATCTTTGCTTCGGACTTAGGCAAGGTCCGATCATGTCAATAGATTCCTGCCAAGGGCCTTCTGGGATTGGTAATGGGTTCAGCGTGATTGGTTCGGGTCTGCGAATGATCTTGTTCTTTTGACACATGTCACATCCTCTGACATATCTCCTGACGTCCGTCTTGATCGTGGGCCACCAGAACGTCCGCTTCAACAGTTCTAGCATCCGATGTTGTCCAGGGTGTCCGACGTCGGGGGAATAGTGGTGATCGTGTAGGATTTGATCTCGCAAGTTCCTTTCATCCGGCACATAGATCCGTCCTTGTCGGTAAATTATCCCTTCTTTCTCCCACACTTTCTCCGGTTGTTTCGCCAATTCCTGCAGTACCATGGTTTCCCTCCTCTCGACTTTCTGATAACTTCCAGGATCTGTTGGTCGGGTGATATCTCGAATCGTCGAGATCGTAGAATGGTGGCTTCATATACTGGCGTTTCTTCAACTATCTTCGTACAAACTCCTTTCCTTTGAACATCTCCATGTTCCTGTTGTCTCGGCTTGTATCTGGTTTGACTATGCGGGAGAGGATGTCGGCTTTGGTGTTGGATTTTCCAGGTATGTGTCGTAGTGCGAAATCGTATTCCTGCAGCATAAGGTACCATCTTGCTTGTCGAGCGTTCAGTTTCTGTGGGTCTCTGAAGTACTTCAGGTTTTCGTGGTCTGTCCAGATTTCGAACTGTTCCTTCGCATCCAACAGGTACTGTCTCCATAACTTCAGTGCCTTGACTATAGCCAGTAACTCCTTGTCGTAGATCTCGTAGTTTCGTTCTGCTTCAGTCAACGTTTTGGACATGAATGCAACCGGATGCCATTTTCCTTCCTGTTCCTGTGATAGGACTGCTCCCGTTCCATAGTTTGATGCATCCACCTCCAATCTAAACTTTCCATAGTCATTTGGCAACGCCAATACTGGTTCGCTGGTGATGGAATCTTTGACGCTGTCGAATGCCTGTTGTTGTGCTTCTTCCCATTTCCACTCTTTTCCTCCTCCCTTCAACTGATTGAGCGGAGCTGCGATGATGCTGAAGTTTTGTATGAAGCGTCTGTAAAAGTTTGCGAATCCCAAGAAACTCTCCACCTCCTTAATTGTTCGTGGCGTTTTCCATTCCTTTATGGCCCTGACCTTCTCCTTTTCCATAGTAGCTTTTCCATTTCCTACAACCGTGCCTAACAAGGCGATTTCCGTGGCGTCGAATTCACATTTCGATCGTTTGAAGAATAGACTATGTTTGTCGGCGATTTTCAGGAAACGTATAGTCCGTTCACGTAGTTCCTCTTTGGTACGTCCTGGAATCGCGAAGTCATCCATATAGTTGACCAGTGCACCTTCTTGGATCATTTCTCGGAATATGGTTGCCATCATACGAGAAAAGGTCGCCGGGGAGTTACTCATTCCAAAAAACATGACGGTAGGTTCGAATAATCCACGATTGGTGATAAACGCTGCTTTCCATTCATCTCCTTCTCTGATCCTGACATTGTTGTAACCCCAGATAATGTCCAGTTTATTGAAGTATTTCGCATCTCGCAGTTGGTCGAGTACTTCGCTTATGAGCGGTAATGGCGTTTTGTCCTTGATCGAATGTTCGTTGAGTTTCCTGTAGTCCTGGCATAGTCGGAGTGATCCATCTTTCTTTGGTACGAAGAAACAAGGGGCAGCGTATGGTGATTTGGATGGTCGAATTCGTTTCGATGCTAGGTTCTCGTCTAAGAACTTATCCAGTTCCTCCCTTTCCTTTGGCGTCATGTTATAAACCTTCGATGATATCTCCTTTGGTGCGTCCTCCGTTAGATTGATCTCATGATCCCATTCCGTTCGAGCTGGTAATTGCTCAAAATTCCGTTTGTTAAACAAGTGCGTAAATGGTCGAATGTAATCGGGTAGATCTTCGGGGTTGGTGGGATCTGATTCTTTTTCCTCCGTAGCGCTGTCCACATCAGTGGTTAGCCGTCGAGAAAAAGGAATCGTTTGGTGTGGTGTAGTGCATGTACTGGGGCATCGTGTAAATCTGACTTCTTGGTTTATCCAGTCGATCTCCGGGTTGTGTTGAATTAACCAGTCGTATCCAAGAAAATATCCGCGCTCGAAATGTCCGATACCAGTGCCTTGATTTCCTCCTTATGTCCTCCTAGATCCATCTGGATTTTGGCGTCCTCCGTTAATATCCCTGTCCGATTTGGTGTTCCGTCTGCATTTCTCATGCGAATGGGTTGTTGCGTTTGACCTTCTTCAATTTCTCTCTCTCTGCCAACTCCGTTGCTATCATCGTCATATGTGCTCCCGAGTCGATAAGGGCCTTGACCGTTTTGTTTCCGTTCTTGGTTTGATGGTGTCCATCTAGCAGAATTTCGCGCGTTGAGTCTCTCTTGAAAGGAATAACATACTTGGATTTCGAATTTGTTGTTACATGGGGAGAGACTCTACGATTTATGGGTCGAGATTTCGCGCTCAATCGGACCCTTCGCAAAATCCTGCTTCTCGTGTTCTTCTTCATCCTGTGGACTATCCTCGTCGTTTCCCTAGTCCTAGCTCTCTTCGGTGCCCTACAATTCCTGGCGATGTGTCCTGGTTTGTTACAATTGTAACACGTTACGGTCTTCTTCGGCTGCCTGCATTCTCTAGCAAAATGTCCGAACTTTCCCAGTTCACTTTCTTGATTATTCGGGGTTTGGACTCTAGCAGTTTCGAACCTTCCTACTTCCATGGGTTGACCACTTCCTCCATACGTGACTCCTGTCGCGGTGTGTTTGTCGAACAAACTCATCGTCTCTGTTCCCATTCCTACTGCTTTTATGACTTCGAGCCATCCGTTGAATGTGGTGGGGACTTTGTCGGGTGGGAATGATAGAATGGTGCGAATGGTTTCCTTTTTGACGTTCTTCTTCAGCAAGAAGATGGCGTGTTGATCGTCCGTTCCCGCTTGTTCATCATCAAGGTAAATTCGACTAGGAAATCCACGATGGGTTTCCTTCCTTGGGTCATAGTTCGATAGCTATCTCGCTCTTCTCCTTGTCCATTCCATCGATAAACAACTCCTTGCCTGCTTCTCGAATTGCTTCCACGTAAATGTTATCTGGTTGGTGACTTTGTCCGCTACGAGTGCTGAAAAACTTCCGGCTACTCCTCCTCTCATCCTGGATATGGCCGCTATGATCATCCTATCATTGTCGGTGATCCCGTTAAACTTTATGAACAGCTGAATGCTCCTCCACCAATCCTCAAATCTCTCTCTGCTTCCCTCGAACCAACCGGGATCGGGGATAATTGACTTGGTACTCTGTGGTCGACATGTCTGATGGTTCCTTCGTCTGATTGGTCTTCGTTGTCGATGTGAATATCCGCAAAACTGTCCGCTATTTGATCTACTTCCTCGTCGATGTCTGATTGTGGTGCTGATTCCGGTCTCGATGTCGGGCTACTCGGTAACTCGATCTCTCGCAACAATCTCGTGATATGTGGCTAATTCTTCTTCGACAAGTCGTTTCTTTCCTTGTCGGCTGCTACTTGGCATAAACTCGTGCCCTGATGACTACGCTTGTAAAAAGCCTCGACGCGAAAAAATTACGTCCGTTCGGTTGGTAGATCCACTGTATGCACTACCACTACAGCAAGCTCGCTAGGCTGCTGTCTGCAAGGTGAGGTGTAGATGCTTTACCAAATGTTACGACCTTAATCTATAAAGACTCAGGTTGCAGACAAGTGACAAAGACTTGAGGGCGATAAGAGAGAAGAGTAAGGGAAGGATACGATTGGTAAAGCGTAAGGAATACAGCAGTACCTACAGGGTTTATATACGTAGAGACAACTACCCAAGGTAACTAAGTATAGAACAGGACTGAGTCATAGTACTCGGGTAGTGGAGTAAAGAGAGAATGGACGTGGAGTAAAGCATATGGGAGTGGAGTAACAGTGAGACAAAAGATACTAGAAAGGAAAGATGAAAGAAAAGTATAACGGGCAGGCATGGGAAGGCGGAAAAACAAAAGAGCCGGAGCAGGTGATCATAACCGGTGAAACCATAACATGTACCTCATGATCAGATCACGACCAGATATTGCATTTGCCGTTGTAAAATTATCACAACACATGGTGACTCCAAACAAAGAGCACTATACTGCCAGCATGCATCTTCTTAGGTATGGCACTAAAAAGATGGTTCTTGAGTTTGATGGTAACTCGAATCAAGGTGTCATAGCCTATTCTGATTCGGATTGGGCTTCTGATTCAGAAGACCAGAAATCTATCACTGGCAATTTTGTTACAATTGCTAACAGAACTATTTCCTGGCTGAGTCATAAACAAAAAACAGTTGCACTTTCATTGATGGAAGCTGAATATATGGCTATCTCTGATTGCTTGCGACAATTAGTTTGGGTCTCCCAACTCCTGACCGAGATTGGTTTTGAGATACAAACTCCAATGCTCTATGGAGACAATATGGGCAGTCTATTCTGGTCGACTTCTGAAATTAAGGAGAAACGATCGAAGCATATCGACATTCGCTTTCATTATATCTGAGAGCTCCTAGAACAAAAGCAAATCAATCTTGATTGGATTGATGGATCAAAGAATCCTGCTGACGTTTTAACCAAAAATCTAGAAAAAGTGAAATTCTCTCTTTTCTGCTCTATGCTTAATCTAAAGCAACAGTGAGTCCACTCAAGGAGGAGTGTTGAAATGAATACCTCGAGTCTTACACTCGGTATGATGTATGAATGACTCCTGTTTCAAATACATGCATTATACACATGTAGACTACACCCGCAGGGCACTATGATTTCATGAGTTGTTTTAGCTATACCCTAAACCCTATCCTGTAGCAGTATATAAGAACTCTGTAGTCTACCGATAATATTAAGTTTTCAAGTCTCTATCCTTCTCACTCTCAGCCTAACCAGCTACTCACACTACTATCTACTCGCTCAAAGCTTACCCACTTGCAGTTCAAGATAATACAAATGTAAGTCTTCCCATACTGCGCTGCCGCTTATAGCAGCATTCTCTTCAACACTTTTATCTTGCTCACTTGATTGGATGGGACATTCACCTTTTTTTACGCGTTCTCCTGAGCAGTTCTTGAGTTGCCTTTAGGCCCTTTATAGGGTTGGGGAAAAACCTCCGACTGGGTTTTTTCCCGGTAAATTACCACGGCCCAAAAATAGGGGGGGTTATTTACCAGTAATTTACTACCCACGTGAAGCGTCACGTGCAATAGATCTATTTTTGGCACCCACCGAGTACTCACAAAATACATTTAAATTCGTGTTCATAAGTCAATATTGAGAGAAAAAATCATTGTGATTACCACTGGGCATATCTTCTTGAGTAAACGAGAGACTTAAACAAATGTTTCAATCTTCTGGATTCATTGTCGTTCCATCACTATATTGCCGTTTATGGTAAGTATTACAACACGTGACATTGGTAAATTGCGCCTATCCCAAAAAATATTATGTAATATTCGGTATCCCCGTATCCGTATCCACATCATGGCCAATGCTGCTAACGTGATCAAGGTAAAAAGAAAGAAATAGTAGCGGTAATCTCTCAGGGGCAGCATCGAATCGGCGCCCTTCCCCGTGTTTCCCCGCTGCCGCATAGATCATATTAGAGACGTAAGAGAAAAAGACACCGATACAGGCGAGGCCGTATTATAAATAGAGGGAACTATGGGAGGGTAGCGAGAAAAGTCCGCGGAAATACACGTAGAGATTCGACGTTGATGAAGTTGAAGGATAAGAAATCTCAGACAATGTAAAATATAAAGTATATAGAAAAGGACCACACAACGTCATCGATTCATCGCTTGCTGGCCCATCCCAGCCTCGTGTCGTTGGCCCGGCAATGAATCAGGTTTCTCGAAAGGGAATCAGTCAAATGTGCTTAGATACATACTGAGAAAAGGCTAAATACATTCCGCCTACGGCAGTCAAATGTGCTTACGCAGCACACTGAGAGTCAGATACGAGAGGTGAGATGTCATCCTCCTACTCGGGTCCCGTACTCGCACTTATTGGCCTCCCGTGCCTCCAATGATTCGACCGTTTCAGGAGACCTTACGAGGATGCTGAATGTGGTTAGCTAAATGCAGACCCGGTCTTTTCCGACCGATGCTGCTTATCGCACGGTCATGTGAGATGATAGCAGGTTCATCTCGGCCCTCGGGGGGGCAGCATCCGCGCCCTCCCCCGCACTTCCTCTAGCTAGTAAACGCGATTAGATATCCGCCATATTGCATGAAAAAATTCTCATGAAACAAGATAAAAAGCAAATGCTCATCGATTTTCCTTTCCCTCAGTTTTTCTGCTTCTTCCCTTCACCACTATGCCACAAATACTCCGAGTAGCAGTCTCCCAATCTCATACTCTCTCAACCACATCCGCCACTCTTTCCGCTCTCGAACAAACCGTCAAATCCACCAAACTTCAACACGACATCGATTTCATTCTCTTCCCTGAAGCTTATCTAGGAGGATACCCTCGCGCAACTTCATTCGGGAATACAGTCGGTTCAGAGACTCCTCAAGGCCGTGAACAGTATTTACATTATTTCCAAAGTGCTGTGGATCTAGGTGATACACCTCAAGGTGCCGGACGGCTTTGGATTGAAAAACGACTTGAGGCGCCTAGCTCTGGTGATGTGAGAGGGGATGGTACGAGGGAGGTGTTGGAGAAAATTGCGAAAGAGACGGGTGTCTTTATTGTCACTTGATTGGTGGAACGATCTGGCGGGACCCTGTATTGTGGGGTCGTGTATGTTTGTCCACGATTAGGTATGGTGGGTAAACGTAGGAAAGTCATGCCAGTATGTTATTTCATCTCTCTCTCACCGAAAAAAAACAAAAGTCTGAATTTCAAATCTAGACTACTGCCGAACGTCTTATATGGGGTCAAGGCCAACCCTCCTCTCTCCGAGCTATAACCACAACCATCAAAGGCATCAAAATTACCCTAGCAGCAGCCATCTGTTGGGAAAACTGCATGCCCCTCCTCCGCCAATCTCTCTACTCCCAAAACGTCAATCTTTACTTGGCTCCTACCGCAGACGGTAGAGATACTTGGCTACCTCTAATGCAAACCGTCGCAAACGAAGGAAGGTGTGTAGTCCTAAGTGCAAATCAATGTTTTACAAGGGACGATTTGCCGGCATGGATTACACAAGAAGAGAAGGTTGCTCTCGCGACGAAGGATCCTATATCGAGGGGAGGTTCTTGCATCGTTGCGCCTATGGGAAAAGTGCTTGCTGGTCCCTTGTGGGATGAAAAAAGCGGATTGTTAACTGTCGATGTCGATTTTGATGATTGTATTCGAGGAAGGTTGGATCTTGATGTCGCTGGAAGTTACTCACGGTATGTTGATAAAATTGCGACTTCGGACCTATTGTTGACAACCACCTTACCTGCAGGAATGATGCATTCAAATTGACCGTAGAAGGATTGGACCTCAACCCTCCGGTTTAATAATTGCGAGATCCATCGAATAAATATCCGGTGAAAACCCAAGGAACTTTGACAAGGAAAACAGCGAGAGAAAGAGCTTGCATAACGAGTATAACAGACTGTAAGATATACGTATATATATACAAAACAAATTCACTACTATATCGCGAGACAACGCACGGGCAAGTGGAAAAAAAGCTTCGGATAAGAGAGTATTACAGACATGTAAGATATATGACGGGAAGGGTAAAAGGAAAAAAAGGTGAATAGGTGAGTCGAGGGAAAAAAAAGATTGAAGGCCCGAGTTCTCCTTCATTCTTTTTTGAGCGAGCGGTTTTTCTTGCGTTGTTCCATCTCTTCTCTCGTCATCTTCGTCCCAAGAATCGTATCCCAATGCACAAAGAACGGTTGTGCGAAATTCGATTTAATCCCCACAACCTTTACAAAACATTTAATACCCCTATAGTGGACCCCACCAAACAAGCGACACATACCTGATGATGAATATCATGATAATCCGCATTATTCGAAGAAAATATCTGCAGAGGATCAAAGGGCAAATTATATCCACAATGATCGTCCACAGTCTTACAAGTCGACACAATAAAAAACAGCATAGCCTGTCTCGTCGTCAACCCAGCCGCCGACTCCGATATAGCCGCACCCAACGTATCCAACAAAAATCCCTCCACAGGGTGATTATACAATGAACCGAAAGCGTATGGGACATATAATCGATGGTGCCATGAATGGACGGATTTATAGAGGAATTTGTTGATGTGCATGCTGCGGTGCAGGAAGTACTGCCAAGTGTCCATTACGAACCTAATCGTGAAAAATGTGTTAGAGATGTAAAAGTCAAAGATATTAGGACGCTTACATAGCAAACCCGAATTGAAGGATGGGTATAGCCCACCAATAAGTGAAATAAGCAGCCATGGCAAGCAACTCCTCCTTTCCGACGGCCATACCCAAGAAATACAGACCAGCACCCTTCTCACCACCGCCAACTCCAACACGGCCCACCACAAAATCAATTACAGGCTCCAAGAATCTCTCCCACTTCTGCAGACCTTTGACGGCTCGAGCCAACCTAGCCGCACTCGCTACATTTCCACTTCCGATGTTATCCTCTTCTATCCATACAAGCCCCATAAGGGTCTGTATAACCTGTTGGAATGCTACAGCCACTATGACTTGACCTCGTCCAACAAGGTTCTTCTTCTTGATTTCTTCAGATTCGTGTATTCGGTACTTGTCAAGCCATTTCCATCCGGAGATGTCTAGGAGGTGGAAGAACAGAGAGTAAGACCAATAGGTGATAATAGGTACAGCAAGGGTGAGGAGGTGGTCTGGGAGGGCTTCAATCAGGCTAGCTCGCTGCGAGAAGTAGAAAGGAGGGTCATAACGGAGGGCATAAGTGGTGTTCATGGAGGGAGGAGAGAGAGGACAGGGGAAGGGTAAATTCCCACGCGAGCAAGGAGGATTTATACAGATGGACTACAGTTTTTGATTAACCTTCTTCTCTTCTACAAAATAATTATGATGCAAGTGCTGCGTTGGAAAATACAGGATATGCGGTCCATGATATAGATAGATGGCTCAAAGCAACGACAGAAAATACGTCGAAATCCCTTACGGTTCGTTCAGATTATTCAGCAGTGTCGTTAGACACCTTTTTGTCACAAGATCACCCTGAATATCTTTGGTCAGTCCGGAGTCAGGGATAAATATGACATCAGAGTACCTTGAGCAACGCGCTAAAAGTGTTGTCTCTCAAGGGTTCCGGAAGGCATGCCCGAAGGGCTTCGCGGGCACTGTACGCGCGGTCAGTTTCCGGAAAACCCAGATAGGAAGGCAGGGCACGCATACCGAACATTATCACTCAAACGCAAATAACACCGGACGACGTGTTTGAGCAGCCTGACTGCCTGAGTCTCGACGAGTTGATTCACCATATTGCTTAAAACAGTACCGACGGCGTAGAAGCGCTCATAGGTATGGCAGATGTACGTCAAACCCGTCTCATCGAGGAGGATCTTCTGGACAATGAAAATGGCGACAGTCTTCGAGAGTTCGGAGCCGGTTTCCATGATCCGGAGGCAAAGAGGGATGATCTCGGTCGAGAGCAGGAAATGGATCACGGTGTTGTTGTCGTTTTGCTGGTGTCAAATTTAGGATGGAAAGCAGATGCCGGCAATACTCGAGGACGCACCTTGACCAGGGCTCCGATGACTCCGAGCGAGGTAAGACGTAGATATTCAAAGGGACGAGTTTTGGAAGTAGTGTTGAGGAAAGGATATAGAAAAAGGGGTATATGGGCTGGGGCGAGTCAGACGCTGAAAAGGAAAAGCAAATTATGGGCGAAAGAAACGAACCGTTTAGAAATAACTGCCTAGTTTCAGAATGAGAAGCGACACATTGGAGCAGGGCAAGGGCATTGCAGACACGGTTGGAGACGTTTGCGGTCAGATTGGGTGGGGAGAGGAGGGGATAGACGGAGACGATTTCCTGCAGCAACGCGGGCATGATGCCTAAAGAAAAGGGTCAAAATGCGTAGAGGGACGGATGGCAGTCGACGACGACGCACCAAAGGAGTGCCAGAGGACCAGGGCGAGATCATCGTACTGTTCTCTTTTCTTGCTGAGCTCGAGCAGGGCAGTATCGCGGGTCTCCGAGTCCATGAGCTCAATGACGAGGGTGTATATCTTTTCGTCGTCCTGGGGGGCAGTGACGGAGGTTGCAACAGAGCCCGCTGTCGAGGGTGCGAGCTGGGAGATGTGAACGTAGGGGCCCATGAGATTTGGGGGAAGGCCATTGGACGACATGTCGAGGTGGCCCAGGTTGATGTTCATGCCCATGGGAGCCCTGGGCCGTGGATGGGAGAGTGAGTATATGCGTATGCACACGACGGCGGAGACGACTGCGGCCCGCCCACTGCCATTACATACATGACTAATCTTCTCACGGTCTACACTACGCTAATAACTACAGGCCAGCGCCGTACTGCAGCAGCCCCAGCAGCCGAAACTGCGCGCCGTGAGCTTCATTTGCAATAAAATAATAAAACACACCTTTTCGTCCTCAGAGTCCGCAAACATCGACCACGGCGGCCGTCCGCTGAACTCGACCGCGAACGAGTGCGGAATCGCAGCCAGGTCCTCGTATCCCTCTTTGGGCTCCTTCAGCGCAGTCACAGCACCTCGTATGTCTAGTCTCTCCACCGCCTGCGCCATGTCCTGCACACACAAACTTTCAACGCCTACTCTCACTGGGAGCATATGAAACATCTCACCTTGGGACTGCGGTAAAAGTAGAGCGAGTGTGGCGAAAACTTGTAATACCTCCTTCTCCACACCACAGTCTCGTCCGTTTGGATCGTCACCCACCCCGTCATCGCCCCATCTCGCGCCTTGGCTTTCACTTCCTGCTGCGCTTGCGAAATCCTATGCTTTCTCTCTTCATCTTCTCTCCGCTTCGCTTCCTCCTCCGCCTTGATATTCTCTTCCTTGAGCCTCTGCTGGGCCTTTCTCCACTCCTCCAACCTCAAATGCTCTTCCACCCTCTTCTGTTTTTCCGCCCTCTTCTTCTCTTCCCTCTCTCTAACTCTCCTCTCCTCATCGAGCCGTTCTTCTTCTTCTCTTCTTCTCCGTTCAGCTGCAACTCTCGAAGCTTCAGCTTGAATAATAGCTTTCCTTCTCTCCGCTTCTTCTTCCTCCCTCTTCAAAATCTCTTGTTTCTCTCTCTTTATGCTCTCCTGCCTCTCTTCTTCAGCTCTCTGCGCTTCTCTCTCTTCCTCCTCCTTCTGCTTTTGCAATTCCATCCTCATTCTAGCTCTCTCCATCGGATCCCTGATCGCCGATAATCCTCGTGGCTCTGCCCATTTCCCTTTCTTCAAACTTTCCATCCTCAGCATTTGTCCAGCAGTAGGAACGTCTTGAGTCGACTCAAATCCATCTGGATGAATCACAACAATATCTCCCCCTCCCCCACCCCCACTCATATCCTCATGCGAAACAAGCGCAAATTCCGACACATTATGCGCATGTTGAAATGACGTTTCGGAAATCTTAGGTAAATCACCGAATTCATTATGTTCGAGTTTGCGTTTATGCAACTCCAGGTCATCCTCCCTGTGAAATAAATCCGTAAACAAAATAAAAAGTCCCTTCTTTTGAAACTAAGACTTACGTATATGCGCGACGCGGTTGCCGATAGGTAGACCCGTCTCTCCCCTTCTCTTCCACCCTCCTCTTATCAATCATACCCAGCATCGTAGCATATATCCCTTTATCCTTCGGCGGCGTAGGCGGAGGCATTGGATCTTCCGATTCTTGACCTTCATCCATTTCCCCTCCTCCTCCCTTATTTAAACGTCCATGTTTCTTCCTTCTCAAGAGCTGACTGAACGTGTGTCCACCCGGTTTCTGATTCGACTGCTGTTGACCGCCAAGATTGGTGGTCGTATTGTATCTTTGAAGTCCATGAGGATGAGGATCCAAACTTCTCAACGGTTTCAAATCCATCGTATCCGCCGTCTCAGTGGACATTGGACCGGTTTGCATCTGATTATAAGGTGCCGGTTGAGAAAAACTTCTTCCCATTCGTGTAGCAGGCGGTGATGGTTGTTGAGGAAGTAGATCAGTCGCAGGTGAGATGATGTTGCTGTCGGTGGTATAAATAACAGTTCCAGCTGTTGATGACGGTGGTATATGAGTGGATACAATTCCAGGTCCAGGTTCAGCCACAGCAGGAGCTTGTGTAAACGGGGCAATCGCACCACCGCGACCACCAGTGGGAGAGGAAGGAGAAGAAGGGGAATCCGGCTCGGCCAGTGAACGGGCAATAGTACTATTTGTTAATTGCCAATAGTCTTCTACCGTCAACATCGCATCGTGTTTCTATAGAGAACCCGGCCCCCAAAAGAAGAAGAGCAATCAGTGGGCCGTCGTTAGGTACTGAGAACAATGAAAACAATAGATGTATGCGTGCAATCAGCATCATTAGAGGGTGCAACGCCATAATAAAGATCAATGGGCCGTTGCTAACCTCAAGAAGTCAAAAAAAACATCAAAATATCACAAAAACTCACCTTGAAAATCATCCCTAGCCGTCTAGCATGTACCTGCGCACGCGCTAACCCAGAACCGCACCATTTTATAAGAAGGAACAAGTCACAAAAATACCACCTACTCACCTCGGCGAACACCCAAAACACCTTTCGGGACATAACTTATCAATACATATTTCACTTCATCCCTCACAAAAGTCTCCCTCCTCCGTCCGTAATGATGCTGATCAAGTCCCTGTCCCTGCGCCCCATAAAGCTCGGAATCAGGTACACCAATATCATCCGCTCGTAGAAATCCCATCAATACTTGTTCAATATTTGAAGGATCGAGTTTGGTCTTGAGTTCTTCGAGACCATCTGCACCACATGCGTATAGTGCCAATTCATCTGCCTAGTAACCGGTGATGACGCATGTAAGTAGTAGTTGAAAGTAGTTATCACCCAAATGAGCATATTGAGCACGTTTGACAGCTCTGAAGAGATCAATAGACTTACGGTGTTACCAGGATAATGCAACAAAAACCTATACGAAGAATAACCTAAATCCGAAGTACGAGCGAAAGAAGAGAGAGAAGAAAACGCACCAATTTAATTCATCATTCAACACCGCTTCATACGCCATCATAATCTCCTTCGAATCCACCAAATTCAACGCCATCCTTCCCTGAAAAAAATCCGTATCCACAGCGAAAAAAAAAATGTCGATCAACAAAATACAACAGCAAAAGATGAAAGTTCCAGCAGGATATATAAACACGAGAGTTTCGAGAGAGATATAATCAGATAGAGATTTCCAGAAGGGGCGAAGAGGGGGTAAATAGATGTTAAAAGTTTCGAGTTGTGTGGTCGCGCAAGTAAAGGGGTATAAAACCAAAATGGATAAATAAATCGGCGGGGTGTCGTGGGTCGGCTGCTTGGTTGTCAACTGAACTGAAATCGGACACAGCCGTCCCCACCAAGTCAGTCTGGCATAGCATAAGTATACAGCACCCGTGACAACCAACGTTGATACTGACATTGAGAACACTCCATAATCCGTGGGAACTCATAGGTTCATCAACATCACTTTCCGAGGATTTCGACTTCATAGTCCATATGCCCATACTTGATTTTTATAAGTCAAAAAGCCATACTTTTCTTGACTGTTGGCATGGGAACTTGCTATATTTTCAACACAAATTAGACTTCGGATTGAATTATATGATCTATTTGATGACAGGTGAACCCCTTCATATGATACGATGGAGAGAAGACAATGAACAAGTAGACCAAGGTGTTACCCCACTCAATAAATCATTTTCTCATCACCGTTCATAATTTCCGCACTTCGACGGCAACTGACAGCCTGGTCAGAGAGAGAGAAAAGAAACACGAGTAGATTTGAATCATCCAATTAACTAAAAAAAAAAAAGACAAAAAGAATCACAGCATTATAACAGAGTAACTGTATACGACAAGTAAGGGAGGGAAGGAAATCCGTCCAAATAACGTAGGGTTTCCGATCAGTAGAATCCAGTCATCGCCTGCAAGTTGGATATAAATAAAGTGTCCATCGTTCTACAAAAAGCGACTCACTGGAGGGACACCATTCATCGAAAGACCGTTCATCCCTGGTGCTTGCCCAGTATTCCTACAAAAGGCATACAGTATCAGTCTTCCGGAATCCAAAACTACCACAATCAATTGACTTACCCTCCATAAGTCAACAATCCAATACCAGCCGGATTGATCATGGGAGCGTCAGCCTCAGCCTGCTCCTTTTGTGTATCCTTCTTTGCTCGCTCCTTAACCTCTTTCTCTAACTGCACCAACTGTCAAAGTGATTAAGATCATCGATAAGAACCGGTACACCATCCAACTCACCTTCTCAACCTGCGACCGCTGCACCTGAATCTTAAACGGCATATAAAAGTCGTTCAAACCATGCAACCACGACAACTCTTCCACAATATCTGCTCTCAGAAGATCGAAGCAGATGAATAATGTCGCGGCGAAACACTCCTTGTTGCCAATATCCACGAAGTACGACAACATCTCCTCTGCGACTTCTGTTGAATTCGATGTGGCCGCAGTGACCATAGCGTCCTTATATAGCTTGTCTTGCTTTGATAGAGCTATCGACTCGTCCCATTTGCCATTCTTCTTGAACAAGTGCGCTGCTAATCGACGGAATTCCAAAAGTTCATGGCGTTCTAACCGGCGAGCGAGGGCAATGTTGTCAAAGTTTTCGAAACTATCGATCGAATCGCGAAGCGTCTTATAATCTTCCTCCTCAATCAGGAGATCATTATAAGCATCGTTGACGGCTTCAACATTGAGCTATAGCAAAAGCGACTTAGGGCATAGTTCAAAATTGAAGTGGCAGGAGCTTACATGCTGGACAGCGATGAGGTAGGCGCGGATCAGTGGGACGTGATCAATTTGCCGGAACATGCGAACAACACGAGTGTGATCAATGCGAGGAATAAGAACAGTCAACAAGTCAGTTAAAAGTATTGGCTGCTCCTGAAGGTAGAAAGTCAAGGACTTGTAATAGCTGCGGTGGGCGGTCAGCAACATGAAAACATGTTGATTCTTCAACTTACATCTCGACGTTGGCTACCCGAACAATGACTTCCTTGAACTGATTGTGTTCCCAGGCATCAGCCGAGCGTTCGATCATAGCAAGAGCAGCGTTGTCCTTAAATGGGAGTCATAAGAAATTTCCAAATTTCAACACACTCAATGACACTCACAAATTCGTCATATTTGATATAGAGATATACTAGCTCAGGCCATAAATGAGCTCGCTCAGTTGCCTTGATGACCTTAGGGATGTTGATACGAGCAACGAACAACTTGATGTGCTCCATCACTGAAATGAAATAATGAACATACAAGAGGAACGGATGAACTATAAAACGCACGCTTAGCTGGTTTGTACTTGCTAAGGAGGATTGCCATTTCAGTGAAAATACCCATGTGAGCTCGCTCCAAGCTCAATCCAGCTTCAAGAAGGTTGATGACCTCATCAAAGTGACCAGCCCTCTCATACATGCTGATGAGGGCGGGGAGTTCCTCCTATAGAATACATGAGCAAACGCCTCAATGTAGGTATAAATCAGAGATAAGTACTTACAGCATGCACCACGATATGGAGACCACAAATTTGAGCTAGACGGAATTCGGACTTGCCGATACAGGCTTTGTGTACTTGTTTCCAAACTCTGGAAAATTCTCAGTCAAATATGCTCAAGTCGCTGGTCAGCCACTTACTGAGTATTTCCTGCCTTTCTCGCACTCTCCACAGCAGCCTGATTCTCTCCAAGGTAAATCAATGTCGTAGCCAACCTTGCCCAATTCGAGATACTCGTGAACAAGAGTTTGGCGGCCTGGTATAGATCGTCCTCGAAACATTTCTCTCCAACCTCGAGGATATCAGCGACATTAGTCATGCCCAAAAAATCTTCCATATCGTGAAGCCGGTCAGTCTTGGCATAAGCATACGCGAGTTCAGTATCAATCTTAGGCTCGCGGAGAGTCTTGCGGGCCATTTGGAGATATCGTACGAGATCATCATGCTTGCCGGCACGATTAGCAATCTCGATGACTTCTTCAAAGTTAGAAGGATCCTCGGCTTTGATGTAAGAGTCTACACAACAACCCATCAACCCTTACCATCGTCAGACACGAATGGGACACGCACCAACTGAATCCTTGATTCGCATGACATCCAACTGGGCTTTTGCCAACCGACTCCAGACTTCTGGCCTATTGACCTTGTTGGCATAATCTTGACCACGGTCGATGGACACGATGTGCTCCACGAGCACATTGATGGCCTGTGCATGCTGCTCATACTTCTTGTAGATCGTAAATGCCTCTTCGTACAACCCTTTATCGATCGCGATCTTGGCGATTTCAGCAGGATCGTAATTCTGCAGCTTGTTGATATATCCAACAACTTTGCCCTTGTCGGAATTGATGGCTGTCAGGAGCAATAAGTTCTGTAAACTCTTATTGTCGCTGAATGATGAGGGTTCGATGATGATCTTTTCAAGCAGCTCGATAAGCTCGATTGGCAGATTGGCGGAGATGAAGGCCTTGACAGTGACTGATACATCATCAGGATCAGTGGACTCGGGAATGGCTGTTGCAACAATCTTCAAACGACTGTGAGTATAAAATCGAATAACTGAGGTGAAGGAGCTTACTTGGTCAATCAAGGACCGACGGTGGATGTTGTCATCCACAAGTACTTGCGCCCACAGATCGAGTTCGCGACGCTTGACAAGGTAACGAGCTTGCTGCTTGAACATGGAATTTTCGTTTGTAATAGCGATTAACTCTTCGTCGCAGAGACCCTTGGCATAGGCTATGTACGCCAGATATGGGTCACGAGCCTCGCAAAAGCGGCCGACAACAAGAGGATCATAGAGCTATGGTTGTCATGATTAAATCGTATTTGAATATCATGCGAAAAAGCATACGTTGTTGTCCTTGAGGAACTGTTCTGGGTTATTGTTGCTGTCAATGTAAATCTTTGCAACCGCGTTGAAGACGGCAGTATCCTGGCTCCCGGCCTGGACACGAGCCTCCAGCCAGGGGAGGATCAATTTGAGCCTGTTCCTATGCTCGACCTCACCAACCAGCTCGTCGATGGGGAACGTCCCCTGGACGCTGGCGAGCAAGCCTTTGATCGTTGTTTCGTCACAATCAACATCAAGGAGACCACCAATAACCTGAGGTGTTCTAACGGAGTTGACCCGTTGAACATATACCTCGATAAATTTGACGAGACCGTTCTGGTACAGATAGAGGACGAGATCATGGACAAAGTCGAAACGGTCGCAGACAATGATGAGCGGAAGTTGATCGGATAACTTAGCCTCCTTGAGGAAGTTCTTAACCTTCTCGGGATTGTAGTAGTTACTCTCCCTGCAGATGCGCTCGACTTCACGAATTTGGCCCGTGCGCGTAGCTGCTTGGATATACTTGAAGTGCACCTCTGGATCCTGGCTAAGGTTAACGACTGAACCTAGGTAGTAATATAACCCTTCAAAGCTCTTGTAGCTTTCAAACATCTCAATGAGCTTGACAGGGCCAAGAATGTCGGAGTATTTGGTAGCGATCTGGACCACAACTTGGAGATTTTGGCGGATATTGATACGCAACATCTCGTTGAGGCAAGCCATCGACTGCTCGGGGGTAAGCCTGCTGAAATAGTTGACAAGCCACTACGCAGGTAATCATTGATCAGCGGCATCTTGATTTAGATTGCACTTCACTTACGTCGGGTTGTAAAGTAGTGGTATGAACGATGGCCCGTTTGATGTCGGCCAAATCCTCGTAATGTTCCAATGCCTGAGAGATGTCACAACATATCCGCTGGGTATGGTTCAGTGAACTCACCCGTTGCAACAGACCAGCTTTCTCGCAAAGATTAGCAATCCTGGGACGATCATAATGCGTAAACATTTCATTCCCGAGAATGGCATCAGCAACTTGAGGTGCATGAACGAGGTTCATCTCAAGCAATCTCGTTTGAAGGGGACCTTGCTCTGGTTTGTTGTCCTTGAGAGCGTCCAACAAGAAGGAAGTTGCAGGCTGAATCATGTTCTGGGACATAAAGATGTCCACGACCTGCAAGGCTCCGTATAAGAGACAAATCAAGGTCACGATTCAAGGAAGCATACCCTTTCGATATCAACAAGTGGTCCCGAATCATCATTCACCAATTGGGCAGCGAACTCAGCACCTTTTTCGGGATTGGTGCGCATGACATGCTGGAGCAAACCAACGAAATCGGGTGTGTAACCAACCTTCTTAGAGTATAAGACAATCTTATCGGTTTGGCCCGTCTCTGCAAAGCAAGCAATGACTTTGCTCGGGACATTGGCACGAAGATAAACAGAGAGCGCGAGGGACATATCGTTAAGACGAACGATGTCACCAAGTTCCTCGGAACAGGTGAGCTGTAGGACATAATTAGCCCAATATACAACAATAGATATCACCTACACACGAACCTTGTTCTCCTTGAGCCATTTTTCAAGAAGCTGCTTCCTCCCCTGTTGAAGAACAGGCCGCGCAAGCTCCAGAGATTCAAGATGGTTGAGTTCACCCTTCTCAAGCAGGATGCCAAAATACTGGAGAATGGGAGAAAGCCCACCAGGGGGAGCGGGGGCCGATTTGAAAGCTTCGATGACTTGGTTGGTTCGCAAAATACCCTAAACCCTCAATCCAGTACTATTCAATCCATTAGAAGCAGTTCGACTCACTCTGGGAGAGTTGGCAGCAACCTTGGCAGCCTCACCATATTGACCAGAAGCGAACAGCTGTTGATACTGTTTGATGTAGAGGTCATCAGCGCCAGGTAGGTTAGCCCTGCTAGCCAACTTGAACGCCAGCTCTGTGTTGTTCAGACTCTGCAAGATATAGGGTACAATCGTTTGTTCGTCAACGTTGACACTAAGAACTTGTCCCTTTTTGTTAACCCCGATGATGCCATTTGTCGCCTCATGCTCGGCCGTGACGAAAATCGTCTCCCCAGATATCCGGTTCATGTAGATGCAGGCACCAGCTTCAAGGTCATAAAGATGGATGAAGCCGAACTTCGTGACGAGGTAGATTATACCATGCTTTTTCGATACTTGCATGGCAACTGGGAAGTCACTGGTTGCTTCAGGGGGAAAGAAAACCTCAACTGCACGTTTAGTGAACGGCGGATCAGGAGCTTGGTGATCAATCTCGACGATTTGGAGCTTTTAACACGTTTAAACAGTCATAAGTAAGGCTGACTCTGAACGTACACACCTTGGCCCCTGTGGCTGTACGTACAGCAAAGGTGAAGAGTTTTGTCGGTTTTTGATGGCCGTCCAACTTCAACTCAGCAAATGCAGCAGCGTGACCCTCAATGGCTTGAGAAACGCCCCGCTCCTTACTGTAAAGCTGCATGGATCCCTTAACCTTGAACGCAGAGGGGTTTGTCGCATTTGAGGAGATGCCAATAAGAACAAGCCATTTCTCGTCAGGCGTCACGCGGTAATTGATGATCTGGGAACCTGCAAGTGTCGGGTGACGATCGAAAATCTTTTGGGGTGGCGAGGTTTGGTCGGAAATTGACCAGTGGTGTACCGCCGACTCAGTGACCATGCCGATAGTCGTGTCTGAAATCCACTTCCAGAATACAACATCCTCGTTCATCGTATGTGATTTGACCTTTTGCTTCGTCTCTATGTTGAAAATCTGGAGCGTTCGCATTGCTTGTAGGACGGGATTATCAGGTTGACGTCACTAAAATTTCACGCAAACACTCACCTTTCAAAGCCAGAATCTTCTGAGAGGGATGCATAATAGCAGAGTCGGCAGATATGGGTCGACGGAGAACATTGTTGGCATCCCCTAGGTCGATGATGACGACTTGGTTTTGTTCATTAATTCGTTCCCGTACACAGATAAAGCGGTCGGATTCTAATGTTAGTGACTGCAATAGAAATGATATTAAGCATTCGGTCACGCCAATCAAATTTCAGGAAGTACCTGCGATGCAAAGACGAGGACAACGTTAACAACATGCGCACGTCAGCGTCGCGTCAACTCACCTGAAAGGATATCGATGCTGGCTGTACTCCGATACTAGAGAGCTGGAGATGTTCACAGAATGCGATGGGTTTTGAGTAGTCCAAAGCCATGGTGGAAGTCGTGTCAAGGCAGGACGCTGCGGGATAGGAACTCGCGTCGATCCGAGGTAGGGGATGGCTTATGCGTTGTTTACATCTGTTATGCTACAGCACCGATCCTTACCTGCTTACTCTCCAGGGTACGTATCAAGTGTTCTGTCAAGTATAGCACGTCTCTAACGGTCTCAGTAAGCACATAATGGTATACACATATCAGTACTGATCAATGTATCTTACTCTGCTTCTTAACAGTCACTCTAATTAGCTCTCTACAGAATATAGGCCCAGGGAGGTCGACTGTTCAATACCCATTATTTCACATTATCAGTCATTTAAGTCATTTTCAACACTCAGAATAACGAAGATCTCTAGAGCGTTCATTCGTCCTCTAGTCCAGCGACTCAGAATAGCACCATTATTTCGGTTGCTAAATCGAGGCCTGAAGAAGATTGAGGCACAAACCAATGGTTTCGTCGAATGACGAAATATATTTGATACGCCCAGGATGACTGAAGTAGCAGTTCTCACATTCAAATTTCGAGGGGCGTCATTGACAGGACACGGCTATGGCCTGAAGGGATTACAAATTATCAAAGAACTGTCGACGAGGCCCCTTGATATCAGCTGACATCGGATCCTTCGAATGCAACGAACGACGGAGTGTCTCCATACCCACATAATGTAAACTACGGAGAACATACAAAAACTTCCCAACATAAATGAACTTGCGTTACAATACAATCTATGGTGCGGCTACTATACGTAACTCTACTCATCTTCCTGCGCCTCGTGTAACGCAACTTCGCCATCTTTTCCCTCACTGAAACTATACATAGGAAAATCCATTAGGATTGTCCTTTTTATGATGCTCGGGAGCGGTCCATAAATGGACGGCGGGATAGGTATAAGAATTGATGTATTCTGTAGGTATTCCTGGTAGTGTTTCCAGGCACTCGCGTATTGAGTATCCCGCCCATTTGACAGCAAGAAGAATTTCTTCGCCGTTGGTTTCTCCGCAGTTGGAAGGCCAGAGCCAAACATCAAGATACTATCGTAATTCAGGTACTTTTTCTCCATCAAGTCTGGCATGCGAACGTACTCACATGAACGTAAGCAGCGGTGACACCACCGATCCATACAGGGCAGATTTACTTGAAGATGGAAGGGAGCCATTGGTCGCTGGTGAGATACAAATCATCCAGATTCCCCACCAGCATAGCATTCTACCATTGCACTTTTAGAAGTCAGTGTTTCCATTATCAAGAAAATAGACGTACTCCCCGAAATAAGGAGGATGACGGGACCATGCCCAAAGACCTCGCTGTTCGTACTCAGTCACGAATCAAATCTGGAGAATAAAACTCACATTTGTGGGTAGTCCTTTTGGAATTTTGTTGCGCGATTTATAATAGTACTGAAAAATGGTGAGGACCTCTACAAAGGGAATGCGATAATACACGCCTTTTGTTGATCGGCAACAGCCTCGATAGTGAATCCTAATGCCCAGATGATAATTCCTGCTATATCCCTGCCAGTGCCGAACTTGGGGTTATCCCCACCAATTCGTTTGTCGGACACGGCGGGCGAGTTGAGGATGATGACGGGCAAGGAGACAGTCCAAACCTTGATAAGCGCCGGTGTGCTCGTTAGGCTCGAGTATGTGGCGTACTAACGATCAAATGCCTACCCAAATTATTTGTCCTACAAACAGGTAAGTTATGCTTATCAGTGACACTTCATCTATGCGGAAAAAACTATTATCTCACCAATCCAAAATCCAAGAAATTTGAAGACATGGGACCGGATGTTGTCAAACCGAGCATCTCTTCCCCTTTGAATGACACGGAACAACAAGAAACCTTGACGTTACACAATGATTAAGTGGCTTTAGATGACAGCGCATATATTTGGACTGACTCGCAATCCTAACGGCCCAAATCATGACCAGTACACTCGCCACTATTTTTGACCGTCAGAAAAGAAATTAATCGAAAGCGCCAACGCAACTCACCAATATTGCGAGCATAGAATGTATTCCCGATTAACAATGTCAATAATGCTGCCCAACGGATCTCAGTATGTCGACCTCGTAAGGTCGAGACGCGCATCATCCTAACCTAGTACGAAGAAGTTGGATCCTTCGCAAATCAGTGACGAGTCTATCTAGATATCGCTAGTTCCTCACCCCCCGTGAAGTCTGTGATCTTGTCCACCTTGAGCGTATAGGCAATGGCAAATCCGCTCAACTGCCAGCCAACAGTTACCAAGAAGGTGAGAAGCAGGTAAAACCGGTCCAGAGCGTGGACTGGAGCCATGGTTCTTGGAATTCAGATATCTCTGGGGAGGAGGGAACAAAATGAACGTAGCGGAACGAGTTGTTTGCCAAGTCACTAGCGTTATTGAGTAATCGGGAGTTGACATTGTCTGCGCGCCAATGGATCGATCATTAAATAACATCTAGATCGGCTACCTCATTTCAAGCTCCTCCCGCAACTCCTCGACTTCAGCGAGTAGCCGGACCACAGCTATGCACCATGCCACCAAGTAAGTCTTCATGGAGAGAAACTGCAATGGTGAAGCCCGTGGCGGGGTTTTAGACTTAAAACGAACGTCGATTCTCGGATATTTCCCTGGGGCAGTATGGTTGTTTTTTTATAGAACGCTGCCAACTTGTGTTATTTTTCGCCACGACATATGCTAAAACGCAAGATGAGAGTAACGGAACCTCTGATCAAATTATTTCAATTACACGGAAAAGCAATATCTAGCAACATCGGTCGTCTGCTTGAAATTAACGCTGAAAACTTCCAATAAACCCGGTGTTTCGACGGCCTGACGGTAAGATTATCATAGCCCTAGTCTCCTTTGTTGTATTTCCCCAAATTACTCCTATCCCAAAAAGCTAGAGAAGGTTTAAGAAAAAGAAAGGAAAACGAGGAAAGAGGGTCGTAAACGGTGCTTGAGGTAAATTCGAATAGCGTAAGTCTTCCGTCGTCGCCGACCATGATCTTCTCAGTCGAAATGCTTCCATGGATGACTCCTCGTTGATGCATCAGTTGAACAGAGTGAATAAGCTGGGCTAACGCGTGGACCATATCTTGTAGACCGAAAGATTGACCGCCTTTTTGAAGGACTTGTACGAGAGGGACTTGACCCATCCATTTCTACGATTAGACAATCACGAGTTGAGACGAGGACTTGTATAACTAGTCAGAAACGGTATATATACCAAAAATATGTAAGATCAATCGGACCGCTACCGAGATATTCAAAGTGGGCGACATTGGGAATGCCTCGGACGCGTTGCAGGGCGTTGAGTTCGCGCTTGACGATCTCGCTGGTGCGTTCATCTTCAGAGCGGATCCACTCCATAAAATACTGGTGTCGACTGCGGAAAGAAAATGTGATTGAGCAGAGGGCACTCTCTTGAAAAGCGCAACACTCGTCGACTTAGACATCTCCAAGTTCTTAAGAAAATGTGCCAATATATTGTTCGCTTCCAATCGTGAAGGAGGTGTCAGAAGAGACGCTTGACCGCCCGAAATCTTGCGCTGGATTACACCGAGGTTGACATCTACAAGTGCTTCATTAACTGACAGATCTACGATGAAGGATCAGCCAAAATCTTACATTCAAATTTGACTTCTTCGCATCCTTCGTCGTCTTCTACTGACTTGGATTCTGCATTTGTGCAAGCGTATTGGTCAGTCTTCATGCCTTGTTGTTCGAGGGTGGTTTTAGGTTATTTCTCCAGTTCTTCTATCGAAGATGTCAGGACCGACGGTGGAGTTGGACTGCCAAAGGCCCCATGTTGAAACTTAGATTTCGAAGGATTCCATACTTACCGGAATCTTGGAACTTGCATTATCTACTGCAAAAGGGTACGTACAAGTTGTTCCTCTAGTTTGGTGGGAGAGGTTGTCGTGGTGGCGATAAAGTTGGGTTGCTGTGCGAAGACTCGTGCTGGATGCTACCGAGCCTGGCAGCTGCGAATAACTTGATGAGCAGATCATGGAAGAGTCGGATATAGTTTTACTTTGAATAATAGTCTCATCTCCTCCAGCGGCACGTTCCGCCTCATTACCAAGAGACAGGGCCTGACCGTCGGAAGGCTAGTGTGCACGGGAACTGAGCTCGACGACTTGAAAAATTATTTGTTAAATAAAATCGGCGAGGCATATTATCACGACTAACCCGGAGATGTGATCTTTTCGGTCTTCTCGGGGCATCCAGTCCCTGAGGCGAAAGTTGTCTGAACAGTTTCAGCAGGCTTTATCAGAATCTTTGCGTGGGCCAGCCCCCGCAGTACGCCTTTGAGCTGCTTTCCACCGACGACTAACCTCTTTCCAAATTGGTAAATGCGTCCCGAAAACCCACCGGTCCTCGAAATGATTCGCGGGGATTCCTCGTGACTAGGAGTACGAGCAATAGACGCGTGCATAGTATAGTAATAAATATGAAAATGTGCGTTGGAGTATAGGAGAGTCGGAACAGTACATGGTGGTTCGTGTTTTGGAGATACGAATTGGGAGGCCTCACTTTCATACCTGGGAGTGTAAGAAAGGAGTTTGCGTTATCAGCGAGACATTTTTTCGCGTGAGCTAGAGGTACCAGGGCTCAACGCAGGCCACGTTCAGAGCTATGTCCAAAAGTCCAGCGGTTAAGCAGTCGTCGATCAAATTAATCCTCAGATCGAGTGGATCAATGCCAGATTGATGGACGGGTGTACCATAGATTGATTAACGACCATTGTCTCGCCCTTCTTTTGATAGTTTTCGGGGCTGAAGGCCTGTAGAAAGCATAAGTTGTAGAGGAAAAAGATACTTACTTGGTCGCGTCACGACCCGCTACCCTCGCCTCTTCTCGTCCCACTCTTCCCGGGCAACCTTCACGATTTGACTTAACTCCAGTCCTTAAGTAATCTGTAACGCGTAATTCAGAATAGTCTGCGCGTGATTACACTCTGACAAGCCGTAGGACCTGCAAGTCTTTACCTGTTGCACGTCAAAGAAATACTTTGATTTACGACTCACGAGAATAGGCTTAATATGCGAATTAATTGCTCCGAACAACATATAAACATTTCTAGTATCCCATATAGACGATGCTTTTAACTTCAGGAATGGAAAGTGGGGAAGATGAAGTCCTGACACAAAGCGATCCGCAATGAATGTAACTTTATGGATGGTATGAGCTCGCGTATGACTCTAACCATATAGACTTACAATGTTGGCCGCTGAGTTGACAATTGCTTCAGCGCCTATGAGTTGACCGTTCTTCGAACCATTCGGGTATAGGTTTTCTGATTTCGCCCAAGCTGTCGAAACTTTGAATCCGTTGACGAGTCAATCTTGTTTGTCAGTTCATCAAGCATGCTCAGCTGACTGTCGAGATCTCTCCCCTTCACACATAGTCCTGCTAGGTGGACAAACACATAGGTGTGTTACGTCCAGCAGCTACTACCGCATATTGTCCTCAAGCGTGTCATCATTGATTTGAATGAAGACAACTCACTGAGTATGCATCTAGTTCTAGAGTTGGACTTCGCGACAAATAGCTTGGAATTGTTTCGCCATCAGTAAGAGGTACAACGCGATATGAATCTGATTGATGAACGTGTGTGAGACGAACGAATGAATTAGAACCATGAGACTATCATATTGAGGTTAACGGAAACATGAATCGAACATCTAGACGTCTAAAGTCGGTCAGGTTTCTTCTGACAAAGCTAGAGCATGCTCTAAGTCTTCGGTTTCGTCAATTAGAACCGACATTGGTGGAGCATTTCCGTAGAGTAGTCTCTGAATTACAATTGCTAGAGGAAAAAGGTCAATTTGGTATGTTGTCAAGCTATTAGAACGAGATTTGTACGCACCTACGTCGACTGAGAGTTGAAAAATGGCACAAATTTTAAATTGAAATGGTGATTCTTGAAAAAAGAAGTAACCGGTTCTAATGGACCGCTAGGAAACAAGATTTTGCAAGGTTCAAGATAACTCACTTGAAGGCGTCTCCACCAAACCAGCCCAACAGCGTAGACAAACGAAATCCATATAACGAACGTTGCCGGTAGTTGCTGAGTACCAGATAACATATGGTCAATCTTCTGAAGCCTAGGAAAAGCCTGGAAAGACATACCTAATAAGCTGAGGAATCGGAAGCGTGCTTTCGAGGCCCAGTGCAAGAAATCCAAGGATATTGATATACAGGTCGGAGCGACCAAAAATTAAGAACATGATTGCTTGGCATATTCTAGTTAAAAGTAAAGTAGTCAGAGAACACGGAACGAAGGGTGTATAGTGTATAGACAACACACATGAAGCCACACAGAAACTCGATATATTGGGCATAGCTGGGCCATTGCCAGAAAGATATTGGTCTTGTCGAAGTCCCGAGAGCTTCTGGACTGATTTTAGGTCGATGTAGGATGCAGATATACAGCAAAGCGAGCTGGAATGGAACTTGAAGCTAGGTTGGAAGATGAAAAACGACTGAGCTGACCTGAGCCAGTATCATAAGGACCGACTGAATCAGAAGCGCGGTTTCGAAATGTTTTCTGGAAATCCATTCATATAAGCAAACTGCAGATGTGGTGAGAGATACTGGCATACCCCAACCAAAAGAAACAACGAGTTATATTGGCAAGTAATCTGCAAGTAGTTAACGCGTCAGACCCGGACTGGAGACGAGAATGTGAGGACTGACAGAATTGCACAAACATCACGGGAGAAACCTGTTGAGTCCCTGGAAAAAGTATGACATGAGAAACTAAGGGCTGTAACAAAAGATCGTAGCCAACCGTTTCCGAATGATCGAGACAGCTTGGTCGGCATAGACCTGTGGAGCTTGAATATATCAATCAGGCAAAGCAAATCGAGGCAGGTACGCACCAAGGGAGGGCCAACTGCCATGCCAATGGAGGCTATCACAGATACCCAGGACATTGTCAGGGTGTCGGAAAGAGAACTGTGTACGGCGCAGAGTCAATGGCTCGGGGCTTAGTCATATGTATGTCATTTCAACGTCTTCCGATGTCACTAGTCGATGCTTTTGAACGATCTCTCTATCCTTCCCTTTCACATCCGTCTCACTCATGGAATTGAGAATCGAGGCCCGACGCCCGTTCACTGGCCTGAATGCCTAAATCATTGGCCGTGAGGCATGCATAAATCTCATGTGCCAGGAACAGCAAGAAGCGTCTAGGACTCTAGATAACTTCCAAGCAAAATACAGGCAAGCGTTCAAATGCGCTTCGACCCGTATCGATATCGAAATTACCCACGAAATCCTCGTAGAAAATTTCGACCTTGAGGATGACATTCTACCGCGGTCGCGCAAAAACTGCTCTTCAACGGCATCACCGCTGACTGGAAGGACATAAGTAGCTTACCTTTTCAATCTCACCGAATCTCCCTGCTGTCCATGCACCTACTGAGTTCGTGAACTTCGATTTCATAAGATCTGACCAATTGACGCGGAAGGCGTCACCAAAACTAAATGGAGAAGATCCTATGAATGTGACTCACTTAGACCATCATTACCTCCAGACTAAGCCCAGGACCTTGGTATGTATAGTCGATCATTCCGGTGATACCCAACGCCAAGCTTTTTTTTTTAACCAGAGCTCTATTATCAGTGTTCAGATCAAAAACTTGCGCATAGTAACCTGGACATGGTCCCATTTTCTGGGGGTGAGAGAAGCCGGGCCTCAATCAAAATGCCACGCTGGTATCAAAGGATGGATGTTAAGAAGGTGGACGCGGCCCCATCGAGGACATTGTTTCTTCACTTCCGATCGGAATAGCGGTGTGTAACCTTCGATATGAAGTGTGGAAGGCTTCGGGAAACGGAATGCCTCAGGAACCTACTCCCCATGCTGTCCGACATGATCCTTTTCTCGCTGTTCCCTTCTTGTTGGACACCATCAACACCCACTTCTCTCTCAAAACCTTGTGGAGGCTTAGTATTCTGTGCTCATCTACTGAGCTTTCTCGGTGGTATGAAGCCACAGCCTTTGTGACTTGGCCTCTAATCAGTCCCCTCCTGAAGAGATCTAGTCCACAGCTTCGTTGTCTCACGCTGGAGCTCATGGACAGGGATATATGGTATCCCGGTGAGGATCAATCACGCTACTCGTTCCCGACTAGTGCTGCGGAGGTCCGGGACCTCAAAGTAGTCCAAGTATCCGTAGTTTGATATTCGATGCTCCGATTTCACAAGAAATCGATCCCAAGTCCTAATCAACTTGGACTTTATAGATACCGGGCGTGATTGTGGGGCAGAATTTTCAATGCCTTATCTTCAATATCAATATTGGCCCCCTCCCTTTCACAGATATGTGGCTCGTAGCTGGTATAGCACGAACCGTGGACAGGAACGTCTGTGGCCAATTCGACGCAGTTGTTGCTTAAGTTGGAACGTGCCAGCGAGGTGATATCACGGACATCGGGCATCCTCTAGATCCAGATGGGTGAAGAGCATGGTGGGAGAAGCGAATGCTGGAAACACATTTCGAAAAGGCTCACATCCAGAGATGCCCAAACGATTTGCGCTTCCCTCATCACTATCACGAGGCTCATTTTCTTATGCCAACTATCGCCTGATTTTCGTTCTATTCAACCGGCCGACTATGAGCCATATGCGCCGCTCCTTTTATTTAGCGAAGAAGTAACAAAATAACTGTGTGAGTTGCACTCACTTCTCATGGTCTTGATGGTGGGCTAAAGCAATTCAACGAATATGTGTCCAGAACATATGATGTGTAATACGGTGATAAACAAGGAGTCCCCTTCACTTGCACATAGATGCGCTCACTTCCCGAGTCCCAAGGAACTGACCTCAGGGGTTTACCTTTAGCCTCATTTGGTAGGAGGTACTGACGCGCCAAAACATTCAAAGGGTCTGACCTCAGTCCAAGGCGGATTGACCCCAATCACTCAATGTCATTTGGATCTTCTGCTCAAAGGAATTTGTGGCTACTTATCGTAATGCCAGCTCATTTCAGTTGACCTCTGATCTACCTTAATAGAAGTGGCCAGTATTAACGTCACCTACTCCGGACAAGTGGACTAGCAAACTTCGACTCCGGTTCCTTTACCTTCACTTGCCGCCTGTCCATCAACCCGGCTTCTCCTTCTCGTAGCGTTTGTGATAGGATACTCACAGAGATCGCCAGCCAGAGCAGACAACATAATGGGCTAAAATTAGTAAATGACCAGGGGACAAGACATACGTTGAAAGCTATGCAGCGGGGGCCTCTCGGTCTGTTCTACGCCACCCGTCAGGATGTTAGGTTCGAGAAGGACCCCATTATTTCCATACGCGGTCCATGTCGCGAGAGGTACCGGAGGCGCAATAACCTTGGGCATATATATAATATCGGCACTGGTCCTTGTAGCCGAGTATAGTCAATCTACCTCGTTTGAATGAATTATCCTCACTCGCTATTCTTTATTAACAAGCCATGATCATCCGCCGGACTTGCGTAGTACTGCATTCTTATTCAAGGGTATTTTCCGAAAATGCTCAGACGGTGACGAAGCGTATGTCAGTTCGACTTCCATTCTATCTGCCGCCGACCACATCCTCGGTCGGAAACGGAAACGAGGATTGAATGTACATTTTCCATCAGATTACCTGTCTCTTGATCTAGAATACTATCCGGAATTTAAGAAGGGTCTTCGTCAAACATAAGTACCACGTGAGAATAACGCAATCTTCTTCTTCATTACTTGATGTTTCTTTGAGAGTGGCAATCACCTTGCTCTCGAGCTCTAAAGTCACATTCCAACGTGAGTTGTAGAATGTCATAGAGAGCTATTGACATACTTTCTTCCTGCCTTCCATTGAAGCACTGCCGCCGCAAAGCCCTTGACAGTTGAATGGCCGTACGTTTGATGGTTGTTTAAAATCCACTCAACAGCAATGATCTTCCGTAAGTACGGCCAGATCAAGTTCAATGAACCAAGGTGGCAGTCATGCAAATGCTGAATAATTGAGGGGCGAAATTTAATCGCGCCAGGAAATTGATGAATGAGCGTACACAGCGAAAAGGCATAATTGGAGGCTCCCAAAGGTTTCGCGAAGTTACTTTCTGATTTCATCAGGATCTCCGGGATTGGTAGGAGGGGCATTTATTAATGCTGGTGCAACATTTCCCAGGCCCAAAGTCGCATGTACTGGAGGTTTTTCGCGAAAAGGTTGTCAGTTGCAGAAAAAGTCGGGATAAAGGTGATGGTGGCGAGAATCTTAGAGAAATATTGGCGGAGGAGTTCCCTACCAATGGACCGTGTTTGCGACCATAAATCTGTGGACGATGAGCCGATTCAGTTATTTTAATTCAACAGTTACGAAAAGTGTCGGGAAGACGTATGTAGGATCAGGAAATCCGAAGTCCCCTCACACCGGTCGGACTCAAATTCCAACATTTGGCGACCATGCTCACCTACGTGACTGAGGCTACAGGAAGTATTCCACTGAAGCACCCATACAATGAAAAGAGTGTATGTGCGTTCACACACACCCGTCATCTAAATTCCCTGTTGGCGCGCCGAGGGACCCGCACCGTGACAATCATAAAGTTACATTCGGCATATCCTAACCGATTTAAACATAATATTGATATGTCCCGATGCTATACATATGTGTACTTATATAAAATAAGCAATTCAGTAGGATCGGATTGGCACTTGATGGAAGTCATCAAACTTGGTTCATCCGGCGATCAGCAAGGTGTGAGTAGACGTGAGTTCTCCATCGAGGGCGAATACGGTGTACATTCTGGATTTCACCGTACATTTAATCCAGTCAAAACATCACCATGATTTCACGTTCACGCTTTCGGTAGCTTTTTCGTTCACCAATCCTCGAGGATTGGGTCATTTGCAAGTCACGTGGATTTGGACCTACTTTGCAAACTGCTGGCAAACTTCCACCAACCCACGACAACCCGCCCACCTTTGTCAATACGTGACTACTGGTAAAAACCTGGCGAAGTCATTCATTTGCCCAGCCTAAGATATCGCGGTCTTATCGTCCGACGGCCTCCGATTACGCTTGCGTCACCAGTCTTTTCCACGTTGCAATTTACGTGGTGAGGACTGTATTCACTGTCTGGCCATATTCATCGTCTTGCCATATTCGCTGTCCGGTCTTATCCACCGTCTGACCGAGGAAGATGTCCATTACCGCCACGCCAAGTATTAAACACTCAGAAGAGCAGGATGCAGCCGAAATCAGGAAAGCACTAGCCACTGGCGCGACAAAGGAATCCAAACCCTCAAGTGCTGCAAGTGAGTAAGGGGCATCATACGCGCAACTCCGTCATTCTGATCTTGTTAGTTTCTTCAATTGTCTGCTATTGCCTGGCTTCAATATTGATGACACTTGTCAACAAGGTCGAACCGTTCAATAAACATCAATCTTAGATTATTGCTTACCATAGCATTAGTTTGTGGTATCTGGAGCTCACTTCTCCATGAACTTTTTGCTGCTGTGCATTCAGTCGTCCGTATCCGTCATCTGTGTCGTACTTGTCAAGAAACTTGGAATTATATCCTTTCGCGACCTCGACAAGAAGGATGCTAAAACATGGTTTCCGATCAGTTTCCTTCTCGTTAGTGTCATCTATACAGGGTCAAAGAGTCTTGTGAGTGGTCTATGATCGAACGAATTTCACTATCCTTACCCATGCAACAGCAATACCTAAATATACCTGTCTATACAATCTTCAAAAACTTGACTATCATCTTAATAGTGGGTTGGCCATAAATGCACCGCTTGGTAGCTCACTTTGACATGAATACAGGCATATGGAGAAGTCTTTTGGTTTGGCGGTTCAGTTACCGCCCTTACATTCGTCTCCTTTATTTTTATGGTAAGGTCCGCCCTATCTCCCGCGAACTAGGCGCTAAGCTAGGCAAGGTTATCTCGTCCATTATCGCTGCGTGGTCCGATGTCAGCAATGCCTTCTCCCATTCTGCGCCCACAGTCAGCACTGGCATTAGCGTGAATACCTTGCAAGATTTCGTGGGCACTGTCCGCGGGCTCAATATCGGATATTTCTGGATGCTCCTTAACTGCCTTGCAAGTGCTGCTTATGTAGGCCATCACCACGTCAAGCCCTGAATCATCTTTCTGACATAGGCACATAGGTCCTGTCAATGCGGAAGAGAATCAAGTCAACCGGTTTCTCCGATTGGGATTCAATGTTTTACAACAATCTGTTGAGCATACCCGTCCTAGCGGTCTTTTCATTATTGTTTGAGGACTGGGGATCGGAAAACCTCGCGCGGAACTTGTGCGTCGTCATTATAACAATCAGTCTTTATTTATTCCTTAACTCCGTTACAATAGTCCTCCAGAGACTCGCAATTTCTTGATATTCGCGATCGCCTTTTCGGGAGCAGCTGCAGTTGGTATCTCGTATACTACGGCATGGTGTGTGCGGGTGACGAGTAGCACAACTTATAGGTAATGTGGCAAACCTTTGTCGTCTAATAACCGTAGTTAACTTTGAGGACCGCAGTATGGTTGGAGCTTTGAATAAGCTCCCTGTTGCGGCGTCTGGGATGCTCTTCTTTGGAGATCCGATCACTTTTGGATCAGTATCAGCTGTTGGAGTAGGGTTTTTCGCAGGCCTGTTATACGCGGTGGCGAAGAATAATCAGAAAAAGGTAAAGCAGGCTGCTAGTATCATCCCCCTGGCAAGTAGAAAAGCATAGTTAGTACGTAGTCATAGAAAGTCATAGACAATATAGACGCTGTACGAATAGTCTTAGATTGGATGCCTAGAAATCAGCATTAATGGAGATAAGCACGCTCAGGGTCACAGTGATACCAAGCCGTATTAGCACCGAAATGGAAAAACCCGGATGGCGATAAGTGCCAGTAGAGATGTCATAAATACAGCTCGAGTCGACGGAGGATAGATACGTCTCCCCCACCTTTATCTCTTCTTTCGCTGGTTACTACGGGTTTTACTTTGTGCTCAATTCGATCTTCTGGTTTTTGCCCAATCGCGACTCCGCGTTTCGCCTTTCCTAAACCGCCCGCAGCGGAAGTATCGGAACCCCTGACCACCACTTACCACTATGGCTGCAAAATCATCAGCAACACTCCACCCTCCTAGGTTATCCGCGATGTTTGCGACATCGCCCAGCGCACCCGGTACCCCGGTTCATTCCATCCAGACGATGAGAAGGAAAGCAGCTGGCCACGGTGGCCCCCTGACCAAAATTCTTGTTGCGAATCGCGGCGTATGACTCGTTTTTTACTGTTTCCAGAATTCGTATGAACTATACTCATGTAGGAAATTGCCATCCGAGTATTCCGAACCGCTCATGAATTGGCTATGCATACCGTCGCGATCTATTCCTATGAAGATCGTTTATCGGCCCATCGTCAAAAGGTATGGTGGCACAACTGGTAGGACACTCTGGACATTATCGCTGAACCTTAGTTGCACTAGGCCGATGAAGCATACCAGGTTGGCAAGGGTCGCACTCCGGTCGCCGCCTATCTTGCTCAGGACGACATCATCAGAATCGCTTTGGAGCATGGTGTCGACATGATACATCCAGGGTAAGCATTACCCTTTCAATTTTGACGCAAACCCTACTTACGCGTCCTATAATACTTAGCTATGGTTTCTTGTCTGAAAATGCCGAATTTGCTCGCAAAGTTGAGAATGCCGGCATTGCATTCGTCGGACCCACCCCAGAAGTCATTGATGGACTTGGTGATAAGACTAAGGCCAGGACGCTTGGTATGTATAGCTGATCATTCCGGCGATACCCAATCTCACTGACGGGCAACGATCGCAGCCATGCAATGCGGTGTTCCTGTTGTACCTGGAACTCCAGGACCTGTTGGTTCATACAAAGATGGAGAGGCATTCATTAAAGAGTATGGTTTCCCTGGTAAGTCAAAGGATGCTGCAACCATTCTGAGAGTGCGCTGAATTCCCGAATGCAGTCATTATCAAGGCTGCTATGGGAGGCGGAGGCCGTGGCATGCGTGTTGTTCGCGAGGAATCTGACTTTCAATCCTCTTTCGACCGAGCGGTCAGCGAGGCTAAGTCTGCCTTCGGCGATGGAACCGTCTTTATTGAGCGTTTCCTCGAACGCCCTCGTCATATTGAAGTTCAACTCCTTGCCGATAGCCAGGGAAACACTATCCACCTCTTTGAGCGTGATTGCTCAGTTCAACGTCGCCACCAGAAAGTTGTAGAGGTCGCACCTGCCACTCATTTGCCCGAGGAAATTCGCCAAGGAATCTTGAGTGATGCGATTAAGCTTGCGAAAAGTGTTGGTTACAGGAACGCTGGTACTGCAGAGTTCCTGGTCGACCAAATGGGCAGGCATTACTTCATTGAAATCAACCCTCGTATCCAAGTCGAACACACCATTACCGGTAAGTGGACGTCTCCAAGCCATATCATGTAATAACTTTTAATTCACTGGTCTTATCTCTTTGCACTCTCTTGGCTCTCAATAGAGGAAATTACTGGCATCGACATCGTTGCTGCGCAGATTCAGATTGCCGCCGGCGCTACTCTACCTCAATTGGGCTTGACGCAGGATGCCATCACTAAACGTGGTTTCGCTATCCAATGCCGTATCACAACCGAAGATGCTGCTGCAGGTTTCCAACCTGATACAGGGAAAATAGAGGTATATCGTTCTGCGGGTGGTAATGGAGTTCGTCTTGATGCCAGCTCCGGTTTCGCTGGCGCTCAAATCACAGTAAGATTTGCCCTATATGCTCATACCAGCGAATCTAAGAATGAATTCGTAGCCCCATTACGATAGTTTGCTCGTCAAGTGCACTGTCAGCGGTACCACCTACGAAGTTGCTCGCAGGAAGATGCTTCGCGCCCTAGTCGAATTCCGCATTCGAGGAGTCAAGGTCAGCATCGTCGAGAATATCATCAGTCGTGACTATATGACCACTATTTACAGACCAATATTCCTTTCTTGTTCCGCTTACTCACGCACGATACGTTTATCGGAGGAAAGACCTGGACCACTGTGCGTCTATTGTTCCTCTCTGATATTATAAAATTTCATACGGGAAGAATAGTTCATCGATGATACCCCAGACCTCTTCAAACTCGTGCAGAGCCAGAATCGTGCCCAAAAACTCCTCGCTTATCTCGGAGACCTCGCTGTCAATGGAAGCTCTATCAAAGGACAAATTGTAGGTGACGTTCACAGTCTGAGATTTTCACCGGGGTCTTAACTTTGAAATTCCAGGGAGAACCAGGCCTCAAGACAGACATTGTCATTCCGAAACTCGTAAATCGTGAAGATTCCTCAGGACCGACGGTGGACACTACTTTCCCTTGCACTGTTGGATGGAGAAACATCATCGTGGAACACGGTCCCGAAGCCTTCGCCAAGGCTGTACGCGAGTATCCTGGTGTCCTGATCATGGACACCACATGGCGTGATGCCCACCAATCGCTACTCGCTACTCGTCTGCGCACGACAGATATGGTCAACATCGCAAAGGAGACCAGCTATGCTCTTGCTAATGCGTACAGTTTAGAAATGTGGGGAGGAGCTACCTTCGACGTCGCCATGCGTTTCCTTTATGAAGACCCATGGGATCGTCTTGTATGCTGAATTTTGTCTCTTGCATGAAGCCGTGATCTGATGCTGTATTCAGCGCACCCTTAGAAAGCTTGTCCCTAATATTCCGTTCCAAGCTCTCGTGCGTGGTGCAAACGGTGTTGGCTACACTTCCTACCCGTGAGTTCACATCACCCTCTTCCCAGACGTTTCTTGACGGCGCCGCAGGGACAATGCTATATATGACTTCTCCAAGAAGGCTGTCGAAAATGGCCTTGACATCTTCCGTGTTTTCGATTCGTTGAACTACTTCGGTGACTTTCATTGTTTGTCCGAATGAACAGCCTATTGACTGCATGACTTTAGAAAATGTAAGAGCTAGGAACACACCGATTGATGAATGGATCCAATGCTTATGTTTTCTAGATGAAACTCGGTATCGACGCCGCCAAAAAGGCCGGTGGTGTTGTCGAAGCCGTTGTTTGCTACAGTGGTGACGTTGCCAGCCCCAAAGAGACCAAATATACACTCCAGTATTACCTTGACTTCATCGGTCAGCTCGTCAAGGAAGGTGTCCACGTTCTTGGAGTCAAAGATATGGCTGGCCTCCTGAAACCCGAAGCGGCTAAGATGTACGGTGTTTTTCATTCTGAAGTGGAGATGAAAAAATTAATTCGGATTCTTCGATTTAATAGTCTCATCGGCGCCATTAGGAAGGCTCACCCAGACCTTCCTATCCATGTTCACTCTCACGACACCGCGGGTATAGCTACCGCCAGCATGATTGCCGCGGCCGCTGCTGGTGCCGATATTGTGGATGTCGCCATTGATAGTGGGTATTGCTTCATGGACTGAGAGTGTCTGCATCTATCATATTCATTTTCCATTGATAGGCATGTCTGGATTGACATCACAACCTTCCATGGGCGCCGTTTGTATGACCTTGGAGCAGACTTCGCTAGGCACTGGTATCCGTTACGATGACATTCAAGCCCTCAACTTGTATTGGAGTCAAGTCCGCATTCTCTACGGTTGCTTTGAGGCCAACGTCCGCGCATCCGATTCTTCGGTGTTTGACCATGAGATGCCCGGAGGTCAATATACTAACTTGATGGTAGGTTCGGAAACGAGCGGCCGAGGCTTTATAGAACTTACTTCGTATACTCCAGTTCCAAGCTTCCCAACTTGGACTAGGTACACAATGGACAGGTTCGCCTACCTTCTATCAGAGTGTCTACAAATAACCGCTTCTTCTAGAAATAAAACAGAAGTACATCCAAGCAAATGAACTGGTGATATTTTCTCATATTCTCAAATAAAAGTACTTGTCTGACCATCTTTTCTTCTTAGTGTGGTAATATCATCAAAGTACCCTAATATTTCTTTCCAGGAAATCGGCGTTACTAACTGCGCCCTCTCTGAACAGGTCACACCATCGTCGAAGGTTGTAGGTGACTTTGCTCAGTGGATGACATCAAATTCTCTTTCCAAGGAACAAGTTCTAGAACGTGCCGATCAATTAGATTTCCCTTCGTCTGTCGTCGAATTCTTCCAAGGATATCTTGGTCAACCTGTGGGAGGATTCCCTGAGCCATTACGGTCTCGCGTTATCCGGGATAAGGAGAGAATCGATGGACGTCCCGGGACGACCTTGCAACCCTTGGACTTCAAGAAGATCAAGGCAGACCTGCGCAGCAAGTTCGGCAAGCATATAACTGATACAGATGTGACTTCCTACGTTATGTATCCCAAGGTATCTGTATCTACCTTTTTTTCCACGTTCATGCTCTTAATAATTTCTCAGGTCTTTGAAGAGTATCAAGGATTCTTGGAGAAATACGGAGATCTCAGGTAAAATATCCACCGGTCATAAGTACATTGACTCGGTCATTCTGACGAAGTTCTCTTAGTGTTATCCCCACTCGTTACTTCCTTGGACGTCCTGATGTCGGAGAGGAAATGCACATTTCCATTGAGGCAGGGAAGACCCTCATCATTCGACTCATGGCTATAGGCCCTGTTGTGGAGGGACGTGCTCAACGTGATGTTTGGTTTGAAGTCAATGGAGAGGTGGGAAGACGTTAATCATAAGTCTCTATAAATTTTGAGAGGACTGACAACACACATAGGTCCGTGCCGTCTCCATTGAAGATAAGAACTCTGCTGTAGAGACGGTCTCACGAGAGAAGTCCACCTCTGATCCTGGCTCAGTTGGCGCGCCCATGTCTGGAGTTGTGGTAGAAGTTCGTGTTAAAGACGGCCAAGAAATCAAGAAAGGAGATCCTGTTTGCGGTGAGTTCTTCTGGTGGAAACTTTTCGGAGCTCCGTCTCAATATTTTCCTGCGCCAACAGTTCTGAGCGCTATGAAGGCCAGTTTTCAACATCATTCTCCCATGCATAATTGATCTGACTATCTCATAGATGGAGTCTGCCGTTACTGCCCCAGTTTCTGGTCATGTCAAACGTGTCACCGTTCATGAGGGTATATGATTTTCTCATCGACCTTTCTTCCATTTGCTAATCATACTTTCAACAGGTGATTCTATTAATCAAGGTGATCTCGTCGCTGAAATAGTTCATTAAAAAGTTTTGTCTATATCCACGGGTTGTCCTGTAAAATACGATTGCCTAGGCGATCGCGCATGTCGTTAGAAATCAAGAGAAATTACTTTTCACTCGTTCGAGGATCGAGAAACCAGCTGCGTCATGGGAAAGTCATTGAGTTCCTTCTCTACATCATAAACCTTTTAGGCGCTTGTACAGCGGTCGAATTGGGTCTCGGATTCTTACTCTCCAGTCCTTGCATTCGAAATACTTTGTGCATTCCCACATCGAATTGGAAGTATGGGAAGCTTATGATCTTAAGCTGTCCGAATCCCCGCCTTAAAGACGAAAACTTCGTTACCATGAGGTCCGTAAAAGGAACTTTGCCGGTTTAAGATATATAGTTTACACTCGTGGGTCAAAATATGGAATGATTTCTGCGGAAGAGACGGCGATGTATTCTTTGTCTGATGGAGCTGATAAAATATTGACCCCCAGAAGGGCTCTCGTTATATATCTTGGGTGTCATAATACAAAGATGGGATGTCATCTGGAAATTTCTACGAGCAGAATGGTTTACCACAGCGGAATTCATGAGCCTTTTGGAGAGTCTGGCTTCATGATGTAGTGTATTTTAGGTTTTCTGGCGCTGCCAGAAGTGGTGTTGCTTCCCATCAGGTCCCTCGATGTCATCTGGAAAACCTCTTCTCTCTGGGAACGTGAATTTCTTTGGTGCAGTGCCGTAAAGGCTGTTTAGGAGAGAACTGGGAAAATTTCATGCCGTGATGATTGTCCCATCAACTCCGCGTTCCCCCAAAGACTCGGTACTCAGTACTCAAGTACTCGATGAATCGTAGCGAGCAGCGTATTACCCGATCGAGCCGAACGCACCCGTAGCAAAACGAGCTCTGGGTGTAAGCATGCATGCATACATTGGGTCATTACTATAGTAAGTATGCGATCTTTGCTGTCTTTTTATGTGTCAGATTATGTAGTCCTTGGAGCCGGCAAGTGCCCCACTTCCGGTACTTATCTTGATCGCGCCGCGGCTGCGCGTTTTCTTTCTTTCTTTTTTTTCGAGCATCACCTATATCACGAAGAAGATTTTACACTCATACATGTAGCCAGTCAAATGACATTATCTTTTGATGGAATGATGAACGTTGTTCCTCCACAAGAACAGCATGCAAAATAACACCGACTGTCTTTATTATGGGAACCTTAATTCTAAGCTTCAGCTCGAATACACAAAGCAGTCTGATCTCCAAGAACCAGATATTCAAAAACCGAGGAAATGTCTTGTCAATAGTACGAAAATGAAACTACACATGCATCATCGATATCAATTCCTTCTTTTTGATGTAAAAGTACTAGTACCGAGTATCCATCATCATCAATAAGCTTATTGAAATCGTTCGCCAGATACTATGCGTATCTCCTCCGATGGCTATTAACAATCCATAAAGGTGATCATCACTCGCATACTTCACTTCGAGCGTCTAGATCCACCTACTATTATTATGTATTGATGGAACCTGATGAAAAAGTGTAGCCTGCATCAACTGTTTTACCCGTTGGAGGTTGAGAAGTCTGTCCATAATAGTAGATAGTGTTGACATAGATGAATCCTAGGAGGAGAGCTTGACCAAATCAAAGTCGGTTACACACTGCACAGAGCATTGCAATGTCTTGGCATAACGTGCATTGCATATCACCGTACAAGCGCCCCCGCCAATAGTTCAAGTAGTGGAGAGTGATCATTTACCGCAGCTCGGTCCATAGACCTCAAGATCGATCGATATTGAGAGTTCATAGGTATCTTCACCTGGAGCGCCGCTTAACACGACCTGTATAGCGGGCTGGTCGGCCGTCAGACTTGATGAACTTGATAGACGACGAGAAACTAGTATACGTGCGTCCTAAAAATCGCTACTTTTCAAGGGGACCTTACAGTGAATCCGAAAGCTGCAGCCATGTCCCCTTATCGGTGTTTCCAAAGTAAAACTATGATGGATGAGCCACGGCTATAACACGGCCTGACCTATAATACACGGGTATTAGATAGTATGAGTATACCTTGGAGTAGAAGAAGGGGGAACTTCGTCGTGAACCAGGGTAAGTTGAGATGTAGAAAGAGCTTCAAAGAAAAGGAGTAGCTGCTTAGTACGCTCGGCTGCGAGATGTCAGATAAAGTGGGTGCGATCATGAGCTGACTTCTGCGGCGTGAAGTCGATGCGTAGGCTTTGGTGATAAGGAGTAGCATGACGTTAGAAAGAGTTGAAATAAGGTGTCCTAAGCGCAGTCGAATAGTGTGTGGCTACAACGTGGTTAGAATTGGAGCTATCTTGCATCAGAATGTTCGAATGTTTAGAAACATGCGTATTGCCTGATTATATCCTTTAATTGGGACCGTGGACTTCTTGAAGATGACTGTGGAGTTTCGGAGGCGAGTACCACTAAAGGCGTAGGATACATCAAACGTTACATTAGGTTATCCATGCGGCCCACGCGTGGAGGGGAGTTGGAATTTAATAAGTTACTGCTTGAGATGAGCGAGACACTCCCGACGCAGCTCTTCAACGACCTCCTTTGCGGTAGAGGATTATCAGCATTCGACACATTTAACGCGGGCACAAAAACGGACCTTCGCCGGCTTCACTTCTTTCACTAAGGAGTAGCCAGTACCAGCCCAGATAACTGCGCGGCTCATATCACCATTCTTCTGGCTATCCTGAAGCTTAGCGCGCAAAACACTGATATCATCACCCCTTTCATAATCATCTACGCTCGCTATGTATCGGTACGTCAGAATCAAAGCTTCCCAATTCGTGGCCGACAAGGGGCCTGATACTAACCGGTACGTATGCCCCTACCATCAACACCTCTGGGCCAGCCCATAGTATCCCTTACCTCGTCGAATGCCATTGATCTGACCGACAGATTTGGTCCAGCGGATAATAGCGCTTTCTTCTGAGATTCACCGAGCCGACTTTCGAGGGTCAGGCTGAAACGCGTGCCAAGAATTACGCCAGAGATTCCTAGGTTTAAAAGATCCGCCACTTGTGCCCCTGTTGCGACACCGCCAGCGCCAAGTAAGAGGGGCCCGCCGCCCGTAGTTAGGGGTAGAACCGATGATAAAAGAACCTTGAGGGGTGGAGAGCTAGTATAACCATGACCACCTGCCTCATTTCCTGGTAGGGAAGGATAGATATTAGTGTTATTTAGTCATGGGATAGAAATAGCGAAGGATATGGAACCTTGAGCAACGACGATATCAACTTTCCAATCGCGTATGGCAACATGGATCTTCGCAACAGTGCTTAACTGAACGATGATGATCGTTTTCCTGCCGTTGGCTACATCGTAATCCCTGACGAACTTAATCCACTTCTCTAAGTCCTGACCGAAAGCGAACCAAACAGCCTTTACAGATTCGTCCAACGCTGCCGTCAGAAGACGTTTACCTCCTTCTTCATCTTTGTCGAGGAGCCAGCCGAGGAAACCGACCCCAATCTGCAGAGAGAAGCCCGGATTCGTGCCTAAGAGTTGACGAGCTAACGCGATTTCTCTCTTGAATGAATTGTACGAGTCTATCGAGGTGAACGCTGCAAGGCACATCACTTCATACTAACTTGTCGGTACACAGAATCCCGAATTACCAGTGCCTATAAGGCCAAAGCCACCAGCGAGTGTGACCTCGGCGGCGAGGGAACCTAAAAAAGATTTTCAATATCGCAAAGTTTGCGTTTGCAGTAAGGCCTACCGGTTGCTACACCGGCCATCGGCGCGCACATAATGGGTACCTTTATACCTGATTTGAAAAGATTATCAGCACTAGGATGTTGAACGAGAGATATGCGCTACCTAGAAACTGGCACAACTTGTTTCCGTCGAAAGACATGGTTGCGTGTGAAGGGTATGCGGGCATGACAAAATTTATGAATCTATATTATACTTACGGCCATGGTCATGAGCTGCGGCGAGTGAGTAATCAGATTGCATATGGGCTGTGCAGTTTGTGCGTGTTTGGATGCCATTGCACCTGATGCGGCAATCGCGTGCACGGCTGCTGCTCAACACACCGCACACTATGGTCAGTCTTTCTGTCCCTACCTTCCCCTCTGACTCCTTCTGATGTTTATCCCAACAGCCTCCTCCCAAATCAAAAGGCGGGAAAATGCTCGCCCTCATCAACTGGCGGCTGAAAGTAACGATTAACGATGGACGCGCATTGACTGGACAGATGCTTGCATTTGACCGTCACATGAACCTCGTCCTCGCCGATTGTGAAGAATTCAGACGAGTCCGTCCAAAAAAAAAGGCTGGTGAAGAAACAGCGCCAGAGCAAGAGATGAAACGCACACTCGGTCTGGTCATCCTGCGAGGCGAAACTGTCGTCAGCATAAGCGTAGAAGGTCCTCCCCCTGTTGTGGATGAAGACAAGAAAGCAAATAATGTGTGTTCCGATCACTTAATCCAATACTGATCGTGTATTGATTCCATATCTCCAGCTCCCGGGTGGCCCTGGCCGTGGTATGCCTGCAGGACGCGGGATGGGCATGATGCCGCCGAGTATGTTTGTTCCAGAATCTATTGAGAGTGACTGACGTTTACTTTTGTCCAATTTAGTGGGTGTCCCACCCCTCGCAAGGCCACCGATGCCGTTTGCCCCTCCCGGTATGCCTGGTCCTCCTCCAGGGTTCAGACCTCCTGGTTTCCCCCAGGGCATGCCGTTCCCCCCACCCCCTCCAGGCTTTGGTGGACCTCCTCCCGGGTATACACCCTCTTAACGCTTGCTCTTATCCTGAATACTAATTTTTCGAACTTAGGTTCCAACCTCCCCCACAATAGACCACAGGATCTTATTACAAAGTTGAGGCTCACCTCGTTCACTGCTCAAAAAAAGCCGCACGGTTATTTTAATTTAGGGTACCCACCTCCTCTGTTGCCACACTTCATCCATTGACATGTGTAAATACTGTGATCATAATAATGTACGAAATCGCATGCGGATGTGCCATCATCACCGGTGCGACAATTTCGCTGCACCTCGTTTCCAGAGATTTCAAGGGTGATGACGCTCGATTCTTCTTGGCGTTTACGTTCAACGAAGCAAGTCTCAAACCAAAGACAATGATTTCTTCGACCTTTCAATTTCTTATATAAACTTCCTAGCGAAAATCATCAACCTTAATGCCTTCATATTGAACAAGTAGTTCTAGTCGAAATGTGCAGGGACTGCATCTTGAATGTTGGATCCGAAACCATGTAATTGAATGTTTTAATTCAGAACCTCTCGGGACCGGAACTTGGAAGTTTAATGGATGGTCAGCGTATCGCCGTATAAAATATTTCGTTATACATGACAGGTCGTCCCTACTTTCACTTCTCGGTGATTTTTATGGGTCCATCCCTGAACAGAGACCGGCATTTAATTTTCCTTTAGCCCAGAGAAAACATACCCAGTGTGAAGCCGTACCAGAGTTTGCATTGTTTCACCACTTGGGTCATTCTTAGGTCACCTTTACGGTTGCGAGGGAGAATGAATGATCTATTTAATTATGATCCACTCCAGAACCTAGAAGCAGACTGATCCCTTGATTTTCGGAACTTCAATGTTCGGGTTCGTTTCACGAAAGAGCTATTGACTAAAAGGCACTGTATGTGCAAAGAGGCTCGCGGCGTTAAGCCAGTCGAGTTAGACGGTCCTTGCTTGTCGGGTTTTCGGAACCATGACGAAATCTGCAGCTGGACTACTATCGTCCTCATCATCATAATACTAATAACACTTTTGTGGCGGTGGATGGTGGCAATGACTCCTGGTCGAAGTGAACCAAAAAAAAACACGCACGAAATTTTTTGAACGCCACTCATTTTCAAAAGCCCAAGGATTCTCGGTAGAAAGTATCACCAACTTAAGCAAGGCCAAGAGACGAGTGGTGACTACTGTATCCAACACATCGGTCTTGTATCACTATCAACGCACTTGCGTCTAGGTCTCCCCAAGTTAATGGTCAAAACACCTATATTTGGGGCCTGGACTTTGGGACGGTCCAGATATAACGGCAAGTCCTCTTCCAAGTCATTCACGCGAATTCTATTAGTACGCCCCAACGACCTGTCAAACAACTTCAACGTATATCTCATGATCAACATAAAAATTTGACAGGAGCGAGGTCAACTGATAGTATGACATACAACGTCCTTACCTTCCATCAAAACAAATCTTAATGTTATGATTGATGTCACACAATAGAAACAGAGTGGACCTTAGCCAGTGGGATAACGAGATTTTTTGATGCTGCGTAGAGGTGGCCGTGACGTCGGTCGTTTCGACAAATCCGGTTGAGTCAATGCTGAGGAAAGGACAGCGGATTTCCAAGGTGGCGGAAGAGGTTGTGGTTTAGGCTTGAGTCGATCGTACTAAACCGACAGGAGGAAGGCAAACAACGCTGAAGATCGCTTCTAGAATAAAAGGAAATAAGCCGTTAATTTGACTCGATGATTTGTCCCTTGAAATCATCTGAATGTATTAACTAGTCCTGACCAGCTATAGATGACATCGTTGGCTGTTTACGGCATCAGCTGTAATGTTTTTGGGCAATGCAGGGTCAGCAAAAGAAGCGCATGTTGTAGAAAAGAAGAGAAAGATCAGCGGGGAAAACATCATACCCGTAGGGTCTTTAACCGATTGGTGATGATCAAACAGCCGCGAAATTATGCGTACGCGACGCACTCACACAAGCGTTTGTATAACGCTAAGCCTTATGGTTCAATACGCGTTAAGAGTTGTAGGAAATGAATCGCAACCTTGCATAATGTCCTAGTGGCGATGCCAAGAACGAGTGCCACTGGGAAAAAGTAAGATGTTGGTTGCGAGACACCCAAATCTCCACCACCTCGTACAATCCGTCAATCCTAAATGAGGTACAAAAAAGGTTAGCAACTAATGAGCGCTTGAGCATTGAAATACTGAATGGCAGCGAGGATGATGCGAAGTTGGGCGATCCTGTCAATATCATGAACCAGCACATGTTAAACTCAGGGGCCACGATTTTTGACATTCGCGGGTCGATGGAGATTAAGACCAGAAGGACTCATTGTAACTTTAATCGACTGTCGAAAGAGTTAATGGGCAAATTACATATTGGGGAGGTCTACGCTTCCGACGGACTAGGGGCTGCCACTGTTTGGGCATTCAATCCTACTGCTCAACTTCATTGTGAAATGGTCACACCGAGTTGTCACTAACCTTCGTACTACCGCCTCAGCCTCCTAAACCTTGCTATTGACAAGTGTCATAGTACGTCATGGGGAGAGGTATTGTTGTCGTCGTTAAAGCGGTTCACTTGAAAAAGCAACTTTGTTGATTGTGGTGCATACGACTCCGAAAGAAGATTCTAACCCATGCCATGGTATATGCTTATCATCAAAACTCTGAGTCTTTCAATTCATGAGACGCACCATTGGGCTCAGCCACGTTCTCTGTCCCCCCCAGTGCCTAGAGTCATCTTAATAATTGTCGAAAGGTCAGCAACAAACTTATTTGATTGGAATGAATCAACTACAGATGGATGATACCAACTTGATCATTTGTTTCGGAGGAGATCAGGGGTACACACTGCGGGATAACCACTTTGAGAATTTGAAAAGAAAACAACAATTGAGTTGCTTTGTCGTCACAGGGTACTGTACGTAGTGGATTCAAATTTGAAGAGTTGCCGGGCGCGATTTGTACGGAATAATCTTTCGACATACCTCCTTGGATAATTTTAGGGATGATGGGCGAGGTAGCAATGCAAATTTGCCTCGTCAAAAATTCACGTGGCCACTTAGTACAAAAACAGAGGAAGCTAATACATAGATCGTCGCTGAAAAACAGTGAATCCCTGGCCGTGCTCTCGAATACTACGTTCCAACTTGGTCAACAGCTGTTTGCTGGATTCCACTGACTATCCCACCAACACGCGAGACAGTCGCATATTGGGTTTTTAGTGGGATAACCCCTATCTTTGTTGGCCACAGGATCCCGGGGGGGTCCCAATCGATACCCACTAATCATATAATTAATTCACTGTTTTCCAGTGGAGACCGGAACTATGGTGTACTACAGTATGATAGCACGGTCCCGGTATTCATATAATTTTTATTTGTTATTTTTATCAAATTCTCGGCATTATCATCAGGCTCCTAACCCAGCTCGCTTGCAGCGTTTTCCAAAATAGGAAATAATTCTGACTAAGCGCACGTGCAGTAAGCGAGCTGGTAGGAGCCTCCGTTATCATCAGATCGGAATCCCACCCAAATATTGACTAGTGAAATAAATAAATAACATGAACAATGCAGTCCCAGATTAGTTTCTCCAAAACCTGAATCTCTCGTGTGCGCGCTCTTACAGGGTCGCCCAGCAGAATAGAAAAAAGAAAAGGAGATAGATCATAGTCAGGCGGCGGCGTATGATGTTCGGATACTACCAATTTATCAGTGGCAATTTGACGAGATGTTAATGTACACCATATACAAATGGTAAATTGATTTGAGCGTAAGCGCGAAGCACAACCGAGAACTCATCGGACCAATTATTTCTTTCTCGGTTCAATCGGTCGATTGCTTCCCTCCAGGATTACCATCAGTCATTGAAGCCACAAATCCTAAAGGATAGTCCCAAGTACATTGCCGCGATGGTAGATAGTCGCTTTCAGGCACGTTGGTGAAGAACCAAATGATCTACTTTCGTTACTTGGCTAACTTCAACTATCACCAATAATCACATCAAGTATTTCTGGAAGCGATTCTAGAGCCCAAATCTACGTTTCAGTTTCACGATGAACGTAAGTGATGTAAAATGCTCCTCGCCAATCCTTTCGGATACCTTTAAACGGCGACAGTGATCGCAACACGAAGAGAAAAAAATATGTCATGATAACGATCGAGGAATGGAGATCTCAAGCTTGATGGAGAAATTTCCAGAAAAACAAACCAAAGTGGAGAACGTCAGGCTATGCAATTTGATTCCCAAACATATTAAGGTCGAACGACCCAATGGGCTCTTGGCGTTCGAATACTATGTCAGGTTCCCACAACCAAGGCCGGCAGCAGTTACACATTAGACTTGACAAGTTCAAGATCCGACTCTTCTTTGCGCATACTCGGCACATTTGCAAGAGCTCGACATTGTTAAGAGCTCGACGTTTAATGAGGCTTGAAGTCGTTGGCAACGTACTCGTCCTCGATTAGAAATGATAGATCACTATGAAGCGACTCACCAGTTGCCTTGTAAGGACATGTCCTACGACCATCACTTTCGCGTGTGCGGTAAGTAACTGGGAGACATTTGGTCAGGGTTTCATGCTGGACCGACGTTCTCCTGGAAAGGTAGGTATAGACTCTTGAAGTTCTCCCTGAACCGTAAACACTAGCCATGTCGTCATATTGACGTTCACAAATGCCGCTCAATTCGCATAAAGTCACGGGAAGATCTGACTTGGTGAAAAAGGCAATTCAGTCTACGAGGAATGAACCTGTCATTCAGAAAATGGTTAAGGAAGGGGCGGACATTTCAATAGGCGGGGCAAAAAAAAAAGATGAGATCCCCGTTTGCAAAGGTGAAAAGGTTTGTCACGATCAGTCAAATTTAGTGAGGGAACTGTGCAAGACATGTCATGCAATTGGCTAAGGGTTCAACAGCGCCAAATTTGAAAACCTGTCCCTTGTTGGTTAGGGGAAACGAGAAAGTTTAAAGCCCTTGCAGGGGCATGAGAGAGAGAGCTCGATGGGGAATAGAGGCGCATAGAAAGGGAGACAGGCGTTGCGTCCTCAATAAATTTTGCAACTAAAGAAGGGACGTGCGATTGGAGAAAAAAGATTCCTTCCGGGAGGAAACTGAGCTGTCCCATGAACAGTCAAGGAAGCTCGGCAATGACACAGGCCGTTAGACGCTGCTAGAGAACATGTTCGTTCAAACTTCAGATAAAATTTTTAGGGTGGAGGAGCCTGGAAGAGATTCTGGGGTGGCAAGTCAGCGAGAGACGAGAGGGGTAAATGGAGTGACAGGTCAAGGGGAGAAAGACTGTCGCGTTACATTAGCATCGTGGACTGAAGACAGTCTAATTGTTTAGCGAGAGAGAAGCCGAGAGAAGAAACCGGCAAGTAGTCCAGTGCGCGATGAAAAGATGCGATTCTCGTATTCTGAAGGTTGAACTGCGGTTAAAGAACCTACTCTGCGGGTGTATCGGGGAAGACCACGAGGCGAAAAGATGAATGAATGCCACTGCGGTGGCAATATTCAAGGTCTAGACAAGAGTGATCCCGCTCCCTTCGCTAGAAGCACAGGAAGAGAACGTGCAAGGTCGCCGTTGCTGGGCAGGCATTTACTGTGAAGTGCGTGCGACGCGGCTTTTCAATTTTGTGAAGTGGAGAGTCATTTCTGGAGCTTTGTTTATTTGAACGGTCGAGGTGCAATTTCCGTGTAATTTGGGTAGATATGATGATGGCGATGGACGGTGGGGAAGACATTATTACGTTTCCTTAGTGGTCGAACACCTCGGAAAGAGCAAACGTTCGAGCAAAGTTGTCAAGGCGAGCAGGAGAGCAAATTTGCCGTGCCCGAGGGAGAACGCTGATGCCCGCTATCTCGTTGTCCTCCTCCACCCCCACCTTTCAGATTCAGAAGCTAGTCCTTTTTCAAGACCGATCTAGACCAGGCTGATATCGCTCATCATCTCATGTGGCGGTCCCTCGCTCCCGACTCAATCCACTCACTTATCCGTCCTCAAAGTCACACCATCGTTCTTAGCAGTATTTGGAAAAAGTCCCATTGCATGTTTGTCTATGATATATGAATGGTGTGGGTACAGAAAAAACAAAATAAACAACATCATCGGTATAAAGGAAAGGCATGACTATAACAATGAGAGAGCAGTGAATATGCGAGTTGAGAGTGAGCGAAGCTGTATGCACGAGTGAGATGGTAGAGATATGAAATAGCTGTTTGTGGACCAGAACCAGGCCGAAAGATAATGAGAGGTGGGAGGGGGGAATGTGGCGGCGGCCAAAAGAAAATCATAACAAAGTCGAAGTATGCGGGAAGCAAATTTTTCGAGAGTGAAGGAGGAGAAAAAAAGCTCTATGCAGCGACACGGGTAGCTCGACGGCCCCGAGGTGCCTCAGAGTCCTTGCGGACGCCGCTACGATGATTTAGTGTAGCAGCTTGGGTCGCATATCGGGCGACCCTCGATTTCGTCGCCCAAAAAGGAGGGGACGTTTCAAAGTCATTCACGGATGACTGAGAGAAGGATAAAATCCCAGGGGTGATGGATAAGCGGGGTCGCATAGCGAATTTGATGTCTTGTGGAGAAGAGGCAGCTGGAGGCAGTCCACACGTATCGGGCTGAGTACAGGCGGCAAGGTCGCATGCCCGCCCACCTGAGATGGACGGGAATGGTCTGCCTGGGAGGGCTGAGAATGGCGCCGAGACGGGGGTGGGCAGTGAATCTTCAGAGGCGACGGACGTTCTCGCTGTGCTCCCTGGGGAGCTACTGGGAGAGAGGGCAGCGAGGTGAATGTGGAGTTTGAGGATAGGCCGTGGGGGAGTGGTAATGGAAAAGTCTGATTTCGACATTGTGAGAGATGGAGGGAGGGGGCGGGAGGGTCGTACGAGGTTCGGTGCCCGATAGATGGAGCTTGTGCTAGATGTCGAACTAATCGACGAGGAGTCATCGGATGATGCAGAAACAGGCTCTTGATCGTCTGGCTGGGCTCCGAGAGGAATCTCAGCAGCCCAGGCGCGGATGCCCGCAAACCCTCGTCCTGCCCAATCGGTTTTAGAGACAGCTTCAACGCTGTGACAGTCGTTCGAATCGTCTTCCAACGAGAGTCTCTCGCAGTCCTTGACTTCGTCATCTATATAAGCACGGTAGAGAGGTTCTAAGCGACGGGGGAAAGAGCGACGGTGGGTGGAAGGGCCAGCGCCGTATAGGCACTCGTGCGAGCAGTAGAGACGAGCACCGTCCTGCAGAGGGGAGTGAGTCAGCCAAAGCAGGGAACATGGAGGAGGTTGTCGGCCACGTACGATACGTTTGTTGCAAGTGAGGCACCAGTCAGTATCCATTTAGAAGAGGGAGCGAGTTGAGTCGAGAGTATGTTGGCGGAAGCATTCCTCTTATATTTGCCTGCATCTGCGATCGTGCGATCTGGATCTCCACAGATGGATCTGGTACATGAAGAAACCCTCTGTCACTCAAGTCACGGTCACGCTGGTCCCAGACTCCCAGGACCAAGCCTAAGGTCGAGTCAAATGCCCAAATTTGTCCCCGTCCAGACGTCTAAGCCCCATTCACTCGCCCGCCCGCTTTTGGCCCGCCCTTAGACTCTGCCCGCCACCCACACAGCCGACCCGCTGCGGGCATTGTTCTCGCCCCATTGTTCCAAGAGAGGGGATAGAGTACGGCAGAGCCGTTGACAACTGGGAGAAAGAAGCACGAGGACTGTGGGAGGCTACCCGATATGGCCTTGTTCTCTTTTCTGGGAACATTCAGTCCTTTTTGACCTCTTTTTCTCGTTCATCGCCCGGCATTCTCCATACATTGAACCCACACAACTCCCGCTCCTTGCTACAACTCCCTTCCGCAAAGAAAAGAAAAAATCTTCCTTCTATACATAGGTAGCTGATACATACCCCTAGACGCCGTGTTTTCGTTATCACATTACAGCCCCTCGAGTGATCCAACTCTCACGCCAGCTCTCCCTTTCTACCGCGTCCCTTTCTTACTCTGCCCGACTCTCTACGGCAAGTATCCCAACAAACGCTCTGCCTGAGATGTCCCTATAGAGGAACTTGGCCGCCCCAGAACATCTCAGACCGCCTTAGCATCAATTCGCCTAGGCGATGCGATGCTGCATATTGACTACCCTTGATTTACCTCGTCCGTCCAAGGTTCTATCACGGCCGCACATGATGGACATTATCTCTAAATTTGGTCTTAGGGACTCGCTCAAATCAGACCCTCATCCGCCGATAAAGGCTGTTCTGTGTTGTAGAGAATAAATACCATATACAGACCATATACGAATAGGAGGGTCCCGTACACGCCTGGATGGTGTTTCTTTCTCATTTCCATTGGAAATCCCATTGTTACCAGGGATATAGCCCTCCAATCCGTTCACTACTACGCTGCTGTCTCATCAAACAAAAATCTTGGCTAGGGGTTATCTACTTGTTCGTATTTGGCTGTTGGCTATCACTGCCGTCCTGCTGCCTTTTCCTCGTCCTTGTAGTATGCAAGTCACTCAGGTCATCAAGGCGACAACTCATTCTGATTAAATCTTTATTCGGTCCGCCTTGTGGCGGATGTCAGGCTTCGAAACGTTCCTCCCATAACTACAACGACGTTCTATCATTGATATCACTACATACGATCGATCACCTACATCATGCGGTGTATCGTCTGAGCCACACTCAATTAACATGGAGGTTATCACTAGACAATACAAATTTTTCAGATCGAGTCTCGGCTGAAGTGCTTCCAGAGTCCCAGCGCCCCCAAATCTATAGGAAGAGGGGCGTTCAAATGAAAATTTCTAATTGAGTTTGGTTCATGTTGATTTGATCCAATTCTTCGGAGGTTTCACGCGAGCCAGTCGGCGTTCGACACTAAGCTGTTATAACGTTGGCCCATTGAACACATTGTACTCGGAGACTCCAAATGCCGTCTTCGCCAAGGCTCAACCTACTTACTAGCATCATCACTTTAAATGGAAATGAGCGGAACCACCCTCCCGCTCGCGTCAGTTGAGTACCGCTCGGATTCCGCTCGGAATTACTGGAGCGTCGGATGATGCGGGTTTTGTTTTTGTTTTTGTCATATTTCAGGAAGCGTAGCACTACCTGTCATCTGAATGACAGCGTGCGGGCGTAACCCATTGAAAGATTTACATCAAGAATCCACCCGCTCCATAATGCCATGCCGTTGTACAAAATCGCACTACTTAAAAATACGATTCGACGACGGCCGTGGTTAAGTGTGCCATTACTTTGTGCCGCCGGCTTCCGAAACTGATGATTCGTAGCTTACTAATTCATTATCAAGATCAGACCTGGTTCGTTGTTATAGGTTGTTATTCTCGTTGTTATCCACGTCGGAAAAAGAAAAAGAAAAGGAAAATTCTTACCGGAAACTGCCTGCCCCCTATCCATCGGCGGTAAATTTGGTCTTGATAAAATCACACAGCTGCCAGAAATTGAAGAGTGGGTTCGAATGAAGTGGCGTGAAAGTTCTTCCAACGTCAGTAGTTATTGGTACTAAGGCATAATCTAAGGAATACACCACGGAAACGAAGTAACTTTACACCATATGGTTTATAAGAAAAAAAAGCAACAACAACAATTTGTACGACTGTCAGGTTACCGTCGTATCGGAGTCGATTAATTGTGCCTCCTTTATATCAAAACGACATGATAGTCGACGTCAACAAGATCTTTCCTAACAAAAATCTATTAAGTGGTTTCATGACGGACGACAGAACAGCGGGGAGTTGCCGCGTCCAGGGAACCAAAAAAAATCAGTAACGCACGTGTAAGTGTCTGTAACCATGCGTCCTCCGCAACACATAGTGATTGCTTCGAAGTCAGTGTTGCAAGATATATATTTTCAATTTTATGATGATGGGCCTCGGCAATAAAGGACGTTATTCCGACGGTGGGATTCATATCATACTCAGGTGGCATCACCAAATATTTTACCATAAGGGTCGATGCAAGGCGCCGGTCAGGTCCCTTTGGATTAAGGCCGAAGGCTGTCCAGAGAAGTCTCACGGGGAGTACGTACTCAAGGGCAATTGACAGGGAAACCCAGACAAAGGCAAGGTGGTGTTGACTCCAAGTGAGTCTTAAACGGCGACAGAGCCTCGACTGATGCAATTGAACTTGAACTCCAAATATATGACCGCGGTAATCTATAGCATCATGTTTATTGCGGTCGTCGTCATATATATAAACGAGAACGTGACTCTTCTTTAAGAACGAGTGAACTTCGGTAGAGGGAAACAAATAAAGAACTTACGGGGCGGTCCGAATTCCCACATCCCAAGCGAGAGATCAGCGAACAAATGCAGGTCTCCGTCTCATCACCCCACAAAAAGGACAATAATTCTCTCTTGTTTGTCCTTCCCTGCACGGGGTTTAAAATCTGGATCAATTTCCACCTTACGGGCTGCTGAGAACATGAGTAGGTATTATATCTGAGTTAAGTCTCGGTTACAGTACCCCGTAGTATATCCTAAAATATCGAGTCCATACTTTTGGGTTCACGAAGAGATCCAACGTAGTGGGATAAACCGCCTGGATGGTAGTATGATCAACTTCTTTTTCACCACCATTGTTGCACTCATGAGTGGTGGTCCGTTGCGCGGTGATTGAAAATCCATGTCCCCTTGAGAGAAGAGGCAGAGTTATTTTCGTATAGCCCACATGATTATAAAAATTCCAGAGGCCACTTTAAGTGGAAAATCTTTGTCACAAGGAGAGAGGATTCGAAAAGAAGGGGGGTCCTGGCTTCTTTTGTATCGGTCTTCGAACGGACCCACTCCTGAAGGCTTGAAAGACGTAGGTCGTGCTTTCTTGTGGCGCTTTAGAGAGGTTCTCGGGAGCAAATTTAGTCGAGCTACAATGCAGCACTGAAGTAACGGTGCTAGTCGGATAATTAACCAGACAAGACTTACATTGGACAATTCAGCCTACAGTTTTATCCTTAAATGATTTCCCAGGACCAAAGACTCTTCGCGAACAGTACACGATCGAGACCGCTACTCTCGCGCTATCGTACGGAGGAGATACTCCTCTCATCCGTAGATGGAAAGAGGGAAAAATAGCTCTTTTATCTTGATTATAATAACCTCCAGTCAATCAGTCTCCTGGAAGACTTGAAAGACAACTTTCGTGTGACCGTGTCTGAGAAGTTATAATCAGAGAATTCTCTCGCCTTGTTGTGCAAACCCCAAGAATCTGATGAAAGTGGAATCTGAGAGCCTGTAGCCACAGGAATCAATCTCTAGCTTCTCTGCTAAGTACCGGGACATCAGTTCTTCAAAAAAGCATTTAGCAACGGCCAAGTCAGCCTTCTATCAGACCGAGTAGTCTGACAAGCTACTCGTCGTTGTGCGATAAGTATATATGGTTCTGGCCCTGAATAGCATCGCAACACGTGAAAGAATCGGTACGATGCACATTCTTAGTCTTCAGTGAAAGCATCATAAGCCCAATGAGAGAAGGAAACAATTATCAGACGATAGTTTCAAGAGCGGATTCCACCAGAATCTCAAGAAGACTTCTCTCTATACTGGAAATAATCCACTCGGCCACGATGGGTTTGATAGGATGAATAAGCAAAGTTTGATTTAGGAGGCATGCTTCGCTTGCCGCCGCCGCCGCCCCCAGAAGCCTCGAAGAATAAAAAAGGCACAGTATGGTGGGATAAGGCCGAGTGCGCAGCACTCTCGGCGAGCCCTTTTTCCTTCGCGGCGGCACGTTCCCAGAGGTTTGCTTCGCCCAGGGGACTTTGCCAAGTGGCTTTTCAGCATGCGTGATACCCAGAGAAAGGGAGACACCATCCGAAATGGTTAACGACTTTGATGGAGTACATCACCAACCGAAGACAGACAGGTATGGCATCGTTAGTGTCAAATGTTCACGATCACGGACATAAGGCATTTCTGCTCCCACGGCACAAGCTAGATAGGTGAGATCTTGGGTGAGATAAATTAAAAAAAGTAAAAGTATTCAGAGTCAGCGCACGTTGGTCATCAATTAGTTTGACATTCCCTGAGAAAAAAAGGGACGACGAGTCCGAACAGAACAATACGCGCTTCTGGTCGAAATTTTGGTTGCATAGAGAAGGTGAACAGAGTGATGGTGGTGATGAAGAGAGACATGTGTAAAGTGACTTACAATTTGCTTCCCATCAGAAAAAGAAACCAGTCATTGTTCTTTTCCAGTCAGGTTCTCCCTGAGCAGGGTATCTGTCGTCTGGGAACTCGCGTGAGACGTTAATACTCTTTTCTCTTTTGACTTATTGACAGAAGGAAGTATAGTCGACCGAGAACTTTGTGTTGTTGAAATTTTTTAACTTGGTCGCTGCCTGTCATCGCTCTGATCAAGAAATTTTCATTCTTCTCGAGAGATCGAAGCAGTCTTAGCTATAGAACATTTGTTGAGTCATGAGCCCACGCATCCACAATCACAAGGAAGAAGATGTAAAAGAGTCGGAGGAGAACACGGGAGCCACTATTGGCGTGGAGGAGGAGCAGGGTAGAACCGTATAGAGATGCTCGCATGCAAGCTGTAGATCATTTCCCAAATGGTCAGCTTTTTGGAATTCAATTGGAACTTCCAGCTTTAATCTTAGACCGGATGGCGGAAAGACATAAAAATACTCCAGCTAGAACCCCGCTTGTGCCTCTTCAGCATTTTCGCAGGATTGAACGCGAATTTCAAAAGGGACAGATACTGCAGGGACCGCAAATCTGGCGATCCACCCTCGCCAACATAAGCCTCCCACCAAACTGTGATGAGTTGAGTTCTGATCCTGGCGGTGGCACTCCTGAACGAAGAACTAGAAAGTCTTCAAACAATGAAGACCATATTTAAGAAGAGACGCTAGAGTCAGGTCGTAAACCTATTGCATGGTGAATTGGAAATCACCTTCTCGGACTTAGTATCACTCAGTGCCGGAATGGCCGCACTGAGTCCCCAATGATTGCGATTCGGATGATTTCAACTTTGGGACTAACGGCGTTAAGCGAGCCGACACGGAGCACAGTCATACAAAGTTAGCAATAAAAAGAAACCAGAAAATCAGGGATAGCGACAGATACAGGATTTTCACCTTACACGAATCAAGAAAGTAGATTACGTTTCCAGTAATAGATATAAGAGGTGGAAAAGATCACTGGTCTTTTTTGGTACTTGCTTCAGCATCCTTTGTCTTTTTCTCCACCTGAGCAAGCTCGCGAGCCTCCGATCGCGAGGCGTATTCTTGGCCGGCCTAAGATGACAAGGAAGATAAGTTATAGATTAATCCATGGCGAGTGGAGGAGTACAAGAGAACAGTTGATTTTGGATAGAAAGGTGATGAACCAATGTTCTTTTTCGTACCTGAAAACATAATACACCTAGCATGCATCCAATCATAATCACATTCCCCGCGGATAAAACCGATAAAGCCATCATCCGAGTATCCTTCGTCTCACTTTCAAGAGGTTTAACAATAGTTCTCAAAGACGGAATTGTAACCGTGATATACACGCAAATGCCAAACACATAAGCGACTAAAGACCAAAATCAAAAAGGGTGTTTTATCAATAACCGGTGGGGAACCCAGTAGATCGGAAGGGGGCTTTCGGAACAGAATACAAAACAAAAGACGTACCGAGGCTCGTCCCATCAAAGAACATGGCACTATGATCCCACTTGAGGAGTTTCATCAATGAACCGGTAAGACCAATGCCAATCATTGCATGCAACAAAGCCTAAAATAAATGAACAAAACATGATAAGACGCGAGCAAGTGTGGAAGGCGAGGAACGAACGCGCGGAGATGCGAAAAGAAACCACGCGTACAATAACGACACTCACTTTAATGGCAGGCGGAGCATTATAAAACGTGGCATAGAACTGAATCCCATCCGACATGATCTCCTCAATGAGACCCGCGGACCCCCACAAGATCCGATGGTCTATGTTAAAGCATATGAAAAGAACACCTAAACGCCATGTATGCATGCACGCATCGCAATAGTTCCAGCGTAAGAGAATTGAAGTCCCAAGTCAATTCGGGCGTAGAGAAGTGAATTCCAAGGTAAATTCGGGCGAAAAGCACGACGGCAAAAAGACAGAAGTAGAGTTCGTTTGAGCAGCGAATAACCCGAGGTCAGCGACAAGTATAAAATGTGACGCAGTCAGTATCAGTTCGTCACGGAGGAAGATGATGTCTTATCTCTTACCCAGGAAGAAGGATACGGGTGCTAGGACAGCTGCTTCTTTGAAACCCATGGAACTGGACGGAGTGGAGGATGGGATAGAAGCAGGTGGTGTAACGTCGACCCGAGGCGAACTATTGCCATCATCAACTAACAATGTCTAATACGCTTATGCAATTTGTAAGGGTTTGCCCTATCTTTTTTCCCTGGTCCGTTGTTCTCAAAGTGTATGTCTACGTCTCGCCACGTTCTATCATCATCACTGCTCCAAGATCGTCTTTGAGGAAATAGACATGGGAATCCCCTAAGCTGGGCCACAATATTAGAACGGAAGATAGATATGGCTACCCGCACTGTCGTTCTCAACCCACACACAGCAGTGGATTCAATTAATTCGAAAATTGATGTCGTTCAGCCTCATTCACTCCATCGTACCATATACAGTATGTGTGAAGAAAGAAAAAAACAATATAAAAATGCCCCAATGAAATGAAAACAGAAACTAATGATGCGTATGTAGATTAAACAAATCGCAAACAAAAGTCGGGTATCAAGAAGTGGTATAATTTCTCTGCTGAAAAACAGGGTCGGATGTGGAAAACCTATGTACAAAAACACCCCCCCAAAAATCATCCCAAAGAAGATTGCTGTGGTGGTGGTGGTGGTGGTGGAGAAATATCTGCCTTTGAAGGTGAGGGCATCGGCCTGGGCGACGTAGGTAATCCAATAGGACCACCACCACCAAGACCACTCGTCGTTCCTCGTTTACCCACCGCATTCAAATTCAAGCCTTTACTACTTGCCGTACTTGCCGCTTTTGAAATCCTTGACGCCACAGGAGTGTCAGAGGGACCACTAATTCGGATCGTATGCTGTTGTTGTTGCTGGTGATGTGGGTGGTGGAAGGAATTCTGATGATCTCGATCACGGCTGGGTGTCGAGATTGACCCCGACACCGATTCGGCTGTCATCTCACCATCACCTGTCGTTTCAGTCCCACTCTCATCTTGCACGGAGTAATCATCCGTGTCCGATTGCGGGTCACCCGCGGATGCTAAATTAAGGGTAGGAAAGGCAGGCAGGGGAGCCGAGGCAACGAAGGGAGGAAGGCACAAAGAGAAGCCTCGGTCAGCATCCGAACGTCTAAATCAACCCCGAACGATCAGAATTACTCACTGTTGAGGCTTCGTCCTCCGAGTCCTAGAATCTGATCTGCGGCCGCATGAGAGTAATGCCTGCTATTCCTATTCCTCTTCGAAACATCGTCCCCTCCCTCCCCAGGTAACGGTCCGAGTTCATCTTCGCTCGCAACCGTACTATTATTGTCCAAATCCTGACCAGCATCAACATTGAAAACTCGGTTGAACTCTCCAAGCATTAAGCTGAAGACTCCTGCCGGTATACCCAAAGTTGGCGAAAAAACAATGCCAACATTCCGCATCGTCATCTTGTTAACACTTGCATTTTGCACGATCAGTATTAAATGAGCCGTAAGCGCACGGAGAAGACTGTAATTCGCAATTGGCAGCGATGCAATGAGTCGAGATAATTCTCGAATTCGTTCCTGGGGATCAACAAAGTCTGAATCGAAGAGAAGAAAAAAAATTGACCGAGTCAGAAAAAGAGACTCTTAGGGACACTTTGATAGGGCGTACCGATAACGGACAGGAATCTGAAATGTAGCTCCCTTGTCAGGATACTCGCCGGTAACTCCCTCAAATAACTCTTGAGTAAGCCGGCAATAGCATGAGGGTCCCAATATTCATCGCTAGCCAACAAATTCACATCACCCTCTAAACAGATATCATTCACCAACGTGGCACAAGGAAAGGCCAAGTAAATGATATGTTACGCACCAGCATTGAAACGATCTTTCAAACTCTTGATAACCGCGGAACTCCCGCTCAACCTATAAATACCCTCCTCCTGATCAGCTTTCTTCGCTTCCAAATATTCAATGGATCTAAAGACGATCGATGGCAAGTTACATATCTGCGAAACGTCGAGTGATTCTTCCAGAGGTATTCCAAACACATTTCGAGGTACTATTGCAACCTGTCTTTCCCCTAAGGGTCAAAAAAATTATATATTTAGCATTCTCCACATCATTGCAATGGAAGAGGGAAAAAACCTACCATTCGTTTGTCTCCACGCTCCAGGCCAAAATCTCGATCTAGCCTTCTCTCGTCTATTACTCCCGGCTCCAGCACCACCAGCACCACCCTCACCTCCCGATCCTCCAACATTACTCTCCTCCTTCCCAAATTTAAATCCAGAAGGAATAGGTTGTCCGCCCATCGGCGCTGAAATTTTCACCTTCGTAGTACTCCCGCTACCACCACCACCACCACCACCACCACTACCGTCCATCTTATCGGGTGATGCAGATCTATTCATGTCGTTAGATCCAGGAGTGCTGAGATTCGAATTCGAATTCGAGCTCGAATTGTTGTTGCTGCTATTTGAAGGATAAAGAGAAGTCTTTCGAACGTCATTTCGATACCTTTCAGGTGAATGATTCCTTGAAGATTTCCTTTTATCCACCATCTCTGTCATACCGCCACCACTGTAGTGTCCGCCGTAATGTCCCATTTCGGAATTCGGTCGAGGACCACCAACAATTTCAGCGTTGCCAACTCCAGAAAGCATTGACGATGCATCAGGTAAACTCGAAGGAAGACCTTGGAGTCTATCCAGAACCCTCTTCGCAGTAACATTACTCGCGGAATTGCTATTTTGTCCGCCACCTTGTGAAATCTGTCGTTCAATAGATAATTGATCCAAAGATTTGACGGGACTCCCAGATCGTTCCAGGTTATTAATCTCGTCCACGTTATGCGGCGTCGAGAATAATTTCGCATTGCTCGGATCTTGTTGGAGTTGTGAAAGTGGAACGCCTTTCGAAACCAAAATCTCATCTTTCGATAGTCCTCTTTGCGGCTGCTTCACAAGGTAATGAGAGGAGGAAGCGACAAGGGGAGGAGGAGGAGGAGGAGGAGGAGGAGCGCCATAATTCAATGGTTCCTCACTGTATACACCAGTAAAGTACCGCACGAGCATCTCAACCCAAGCGTCTCTCTCTTCATCACTCTCAGCGCACAGCACATGCCTTGGGTGTGCACCTCCAGGCCCCTTTTTAGCTTCAACAATTAGAAAAGCGTGACGATACTCCTTCTCGTCATCATGATAGTTAGAGCCGCCATTAGGGTTATTGTGATTCGAGCTGGGGTTCTGCCTATCGGAGTTACGTTGCTGGCGCCCAATTTGCGCACCAGTAATTAGGATCGAACCCAGGTGCGTACCCCCACGCTAACCCAAAAAGAGGATATGTCAGGTCTTGTGATTTTCATAATAATTAGAATAAAGCGCACGGATTCGTAATATTCAAGTACGGGGCCTTGTAGAACGAAATACCGAGTTTTCCACCCTCCAAAGTTTTTGCCTCTTTTCGTCAGATAACCTTCTTTATGACCTGCTTGCATGACTGGTTGACGAGTCTCGCTAACAATATCGGAGGTGAGGAATGCGATAGCCTCATCATTATGCCTGATTGGCAACTTCACAATTGATTGGAGATAAGACTCGAGTAGCGCCTATCGTGCATACAATGAGTGACATGCGGCATAATAAATCAGAAAAAAAAAATTAGTCACCTTTCGTTGATCAACTTTCGCGGGTGCATGGTCCTTCCAAAATTTCCCCTCAGGTAAGCCAGTAATTTTCTTCGCAACAGACTTGCCGACGCTTGCGCGAACCCTGGAATCCAGGGTGACAACATCAGAATACATTTTCTCCACTTTCCACGGTTCCTTCCCACTCCCTGGATTTATGGTAATCACAAAGGAGAGTACCTCCTTGCCTCTATCGTTAGGACGGACAGAGGAGTGAGATACCGAAACAATGGTGGTCGGTAAATCAGTGGGCAGGAGGGGTAGCGCCCGGTAATGCTCTCTGTCACGTTTACGTGCGGGAGAGGAATCGAGCGAGCTAAGCGTTGAAGTGGGTTCGACAAAATGTTGTGCTTTTTCGACCGGTCGAGAGTCTGTGCGTGGTGGTGCAGCTACGGGCATCACTTGTTGTTGGCTCATTTGCTGGTGAGATAAATATGCTGGTGGTAGTGGAACTGAGGGATAATTCGATTGACTGGGTCCCACTTGCTGTTGCTGTTGCGGCTGCTGTTGCTGTTGCGTTTGATGATAGAATTGATGATGGGGTTGCGATAGAGGTCCAAGTGATGACGAACCGGAAATATCGTTGACTAGCGACTGACGCGGCCCGGGCATAGCCTGATCCATTCTGGTAGATTGATCAGTCGCAAATTCTGGCGGTTGCGACTGCTGTGAGGACGTTGAGGACAAATCCTCTGATGGGACCCTTATTTGCCTTGAATCTTGGCCATGATTTGGGGAGTCATGAAATGGATTAGTGAAGACGGGAGCATTAGAAATGGATTGTCGGCCTGGCAGGACTGTTGTGCTGTGATCAGTTCCGGAATCCGGAACAGCGGCGGCTTGGGATGGATTCTGATCATGAACAGATCTTCTGAATTCAGCTTCGTCTTCGAACAAATCCCCATCCTCAGTATCGTCGTCGTCGTCTTCCAGATCGAGGAATTCTGAACCTTCTCGTTTCGATGAGTCGTCTTGCTGCTGAGGAACGAGATTGGAGGAAATCTTGGGCTTGGACGATATAAAAGAGTCGAGCTTGGGACTCGGAGACGGCGAGTCGACCATATTGACAATATATTGCCTGGCTTCATCGGGAAGAGTTATGCGGGAGCTACGAGGGTCCATTGGAGGAAGCATCGGTCGTGCCTCGGATTTGATTGATGTCTGACTGAGAGAACCACGGGGAGCTTGGGGCGAGGCAGGTGACATAGTGATCTGTACTGACGTAGTAGACGAAGCGTTCGCGGATGTGGAAGAGGAAGATTGAATACTCGAGGATGCGGCTGTCGTAAGGGCGGAGGTATTACAATTCGTGCTGGAACTGACGCTACTGATGCTTTCGGCAATGCTACCTTTGCGAATCTGCGGCGGTTCATCTGAAGAAATGGAAGCGGACGCGGATACGGGAAGTGACTGGGAGTCGGAACGGGATGGCGCATTTGGGAGAGATTTTTGATACTTTGACGAAGTGAGGGTGGACGAAGCAGGGGCACTGGGTGGTGGCGGTGGCAGGGTACCGGAGTTTATGCTCGTGGATGAGGTGCTGCCGTTGTTGCGGAGAGACTCGTTGTATGAGCGAGAGGAGTGTAGTTGAGGAGTACCTGGAGAGATGTGAGAAAGGCGAGTCGGATCAGAAAAGACGACAGACTATTATCTTGCGGGTGTTGTCGTGAAGGGGCGTCTCCAGAGTCGACCTCGGCACGCGTCTTGCGATCTGCAGGTTTCTGGCTCTTTCTATCCGCAGAGCTACCGAGGGCGACTAGCTTTGCCTTGTATGCATCACGCTCGCCCCTGATTCTGTCGAGTTCTTTGATAATCTGATTGTAGCCTGACCGCTGCTTTTCGATGAGCTTCCAGAGCTGGGTATTCTGAGCGGCGAGGACATTGCGTTCGTTGACAGCCTGTTCCAGAGCGGCGAGTTTTGGATCTGGGGCTGCTTTGTGCTGCCTGAGGAGGGAGCTGGAGGAGACTGGCTGGGAGTGGGAGAGGGAAGTCGAGGTGGACGACGAGGGGAGGGCCGAGGTAGACGACGACGGCGAGCTGGACGGGCGCTGTGGCTGCTGCGGGGACTGGGGAGCGAGTCTGTCGCGGGTGGCCATGGCTGTTGGAAATGTCGCCGGTCGTAATGTCACCCTATCAGACTACCCACGTGACCATTCTCGCGTCTACTCCGATCACTCCAGCGGACCAGCGCTGCTTCCAACCACGATGCTCGCAGCCAGGCGCCTCGTTGCTTCCCGCGTCTTCTCCAGGCGTCTGCTCAACACCGCGCTGCACAAGAGCCAGCCCAAGAGCCAACCCCAGGAACATGCCGTCATCTCGACCTTTGACCTTTTCAGCATTGGCGGTCTGTCAATCGCTCCAGTCTCCCCCCACCTCCCGTTGATTGGAATATTATCGCAGTCGGCCCCTCATCCTCTCACACCGTCGGCCCTATGCGCGCTGGAAGAATATTCATTAACGATCTTCTAGAGCTAGGCTTGTTGGACAAGGTATCTCGTCTTTCGCGTTGCCCATACTTCATTTCCAACATTGCACAACAAGGTTCATAAAATCAAGATAAATCTGTAAGACCAACCCATATCTCTAAACACTCTCCACGTTCATCTTCTTTCTTCAGGTATGGCTCTCTGGCTGCAACAGGTCCGTGTTTTCCCGTTCCGCTGCTCAGTTTGTTAACTCCGTATCCCGTTTAGGCAAAGGGTACGGGGATCCTTCCGTCTTCTTCTCTGATGCTCAGCCCAAATATAGCCATCACACACCACAAGCCATCCTTCTTGGTCTTGAAGGTAGGACTTACGAACGTCTCTCATCTTCACTACCGCTAACCTTCTCATCTCAGGTTCCGATCCTGAAACCATAGACACCGGGACAATCTCATCTCGCTATGACGCTGTTCTTGCCACCAAAGCTCTGATGCTAGGAGGTAATCACCGTATCCACTATGACATGGATAAAGATATGCTTTGGCGGTATGACGTTGTCCTCAAAACCCACCCAAACGGGATGAGATTTTCTTGTTTCGATAAAGACGGCACGCTGCTTGCTACCAACGAGTACTTCAGCGTCGGCGGTGGTTTCGTCGTAAATGCAAAGACTCAAGGTTGGCAATATACACGTTTTTCGACATTAACGCACCTGCTGACCGTTGTGTAGTGGATGAGAATTTGTTCTATAAAGGTGTTGACAAGAAAGCCGTTCATAATGCCAGGCTACTACAAGTACATTCTCTCGAAGAGCCAAGCCTGGACAGGCCGCTCATCTCTGAGCCTCCTACTCACCCAAATCTGCCTGTCAGTCATAGTAAAGAGCAAGAAGAGGAAAGGCCACCCTACCCGTTTGACACCGGAGCCTCCCTTTTAGCTCTTACTCGCAAGCACAATGTATGCAATTTGATGCTGATGGTCTCATTGTATCTGATCTCGCATGTCAGATGACAATAGCCCAAATCGTCCACGACAACGAGGTCCGTACCAACCCCGCTTCAAGGACCTCGAGTGAATCTGATCGACCAACAGAGATACTTTGGTTACACAGAAGAAGAGATCCATGAGAAGGCATGTATCTGTTCATCCTCTCCATCAACGTTCTTTACGAGGCCTCGGAGAAATTTTCCTTGTTATATCTTTTCCATCATCATCTATCACCATCTAATCATCGTCGTTTTCTTGGTTCTTTATCCTGACTGATGTCATCTGACAGTTGATGCGTATTTGGCAAGTCATGGACCAGTGCATCAGAACAGGTGTATCTACAACTGAACGTACGCTTCCCGGTCGCCTTGGTCTCAGAAGGCGTGCACCAATGTTGTACCGACGTCTAATGCGCGGGTTCGTGTTCTTTAATTTTATTTTTACGCACTTATTCTTTTCTTTTGTCTTTTTTTTCTCCACCTACACCCGCTCCGCGTTTTCCACATGCAATCCTCATCGTTGCTTCTACTCGGTGTCCTATTCGTGTCTCCCGAGTGCAAATATGGCACCTACTAAATTCAAGTCATAACCTATTGATTCCATTATCATCACCAACGTCCATCACACGTCACTCTTTCTCCAGCTTCTCCATCTATCTTTCATCTCGCTTCTTTGATTTTCGTGTCTCTTTAAACACCACCTATCTCGTTAACCTTATACATATCTCCAAAACAGGTTTTACCCCGGAATGGAATCTCCCATGGGCGGTTTTCTTGCCATTGGTCCGGGATCTAGTGGTCCCAATCACATAACCGATGCCATTCCCGGACCTCGCTCCGCTTCCTACAGTAGATCCACGGCCCCAGGGACCGATTTTGAAGATGATGATAAAGGGGTATATGAACTTGATCCTGATACAGCCAAAATAGTAGAGGACATGAAAAGACAAGATCAACAACAGCATGGAGATAATAAGACTGAAAGTGTTGCTGCGGCTAATAGGAAGAAAGGGCTGTTGGCGGCTTTGAAAGGTGTGCCTAGAGTTGTCGGATCTTTAGATCATGCTATTGCACCTATGGCGCCTGTGAGTATTATCGGCCCTGCTGTCAGGGTTTGTCCAAGAATACCTTTACTGACGATAGCGTTCCTTTTTTTTCGAATGTTTGTTTTTCGTTCGCAATGCCCCTCACGGACCCGCTCTTTCTATGAACCCACCTTAAAACCCCAATTCAAATTAACGTGGTTTTCATTTCCGACGTACATCGCATCCGGTAACTCTGCAACAATTCATAAAACAAAATTATAATGGGTAAATTTTTTGCGGGACCGGAAAATAAAACACTACTCGGATTCCATTCCAAATTTTCCAAAAACTAAACCTAACCGCGAACGTTCAAAAACGTTTTCATGAAATACAACGCCGATGCATTTCTGACTCGCCCTGTGATTTGAACAGAGGAGGACAGTCATTCCTTCAATGGATTTCTTATCTTGTTATGCAATCGCAGTTAACGAAGTTAACGCTTCTGGTGGAAGGATTGTTACCTCTCCGACAAATGGTGCTTCGGGTGTAATACCGGCTGTCCTGAAGTATATCATCGAGGTATGTACCTTATTATATTCATCATTTTTGTGCCTTAATCGCTTTATCTTCGCTCTTCCCGAAACGTCGTTCATCACCCATGACGCATTGTCTCCCCCTTTTTGGATGTATTGCTTACTGCTGTCGTTCAAAGTTTGTTAGTGATGCTCCCGTGAGGAGCGTAGAGACCTTCTTATTGACAGCCGCTGTAAGTCCTCTCTCTCGCCACTTGTACTATTTTTTTTCGCTCTCTATCTATCTACCCCGGAATTTGGTGCATCTTACATTTGTCGGATCTTGGCATTTTCACTGTCAGAGCAATGATCCTCTCCGCTTACGTTTAGTGCCCATGCACTATTTTCGTTCCACTTTCCAACTCTCTCTTCTTTGCGTTGGTAAACTTCTTGTCATACGTCAGACCAGAAACCTTTTCCAGGTCTGCTGACTTGAGCTTGAGAGAGTTTGTAGTCCTTTTTTGCTTTTGCTTTTTGTTGGGATCCTTCCTCGTTTCAATCATTCTTTGTCGTCATTTACTTATCTTCCATGTAGGCTGTTGGTATGTTGTTCAAACGGGGAAGCACTATTTCTGCTGCAGAAGGCGGTTGTCAGGCTGAAGTTGGTGGTACGTACTTATTTATCAGTCATTTGATCTTTTCAATTGGTAGCGGTGGGTATTGTGCTGAGATATTATTCATAGTTGCTTGTTCTATGGCCGCAGCCGGTTTTGCGGCTTGCATGGGTGGTAAGCCGATATTGATTTGGTCTTTAACTGTTCTTGAAATTTCTTTTCTCTCTGTGCAGCTTCGCCGGAGACGGTGCTCCAGGTGGGTCCATCTTATATGACATATCTTTTTGATTAACCCACTATCATCTTTTGCTGCTTCTTGCAGGCAGCTGAAATTGGCATAGGTATGCAATTGGACAATGTCTCACATCGGGTGCAGTGCTCATGGCCACTAATTTGTTCTGCTTTTCTCTCACGCGAAAATCTACTCCTAACATAATGTTCTGTCATCAAAAACGCCAACTCCCCAACCGGACTGGAACACCGAATAATATCGATCTTGGATTTCCTTTCTTTTTTTTCTCTCGGGTGGGGGGCTCGGGTGGGTGCTCGGCGTTCTCGCCTGTCCATCATGCATCCATCATACGTCGTCATTGCCGTCATCACCACCATCTTTAACTTTTCGTTCGTACTTGGTGTTCTATGGGTTCTGACTTGCTACCGACCTGCTGATCGACCTCTTGGCGTCCATGGCCTTGTGGTCATGGACCTATCTCCCGTTTTTACCCACGCTTTAAACGCCATCTGCTGATGATCAATGCCACGGACCTCGTGGACCATACTTCTTTTCTCTATCTTTCTCTCTCTTGGAAATTGACGAAAATAAATAAATAATGCTAAACATAGAGCATAACCTTGGGTTAACATGTGATCCCATAGATGGTTTAGTGCAGGTGCCTTGTATAGTACGTGATTTGATGATTGAATTCTCGCTCTCAAATCTTGGGGCTAACTGAATTCTTCGTTTTTTGCTTTTTTCCCTTTGCGCGCCTCTTTTTTATTGATATTGGATGGCTTACGTGTCGCTAATTTTTTTTTACGGCTCCTGCGGAATTTTTTAACCGATATGAACCGGGACATTTTTTTTCGTGGTATGACTTGATCCACTCTTTGCACACCACTGCGCTGGGGTGATTTGGACTTTTTCTTCTTGAAACCTTGATGGTTTGGATTGTGACGGAATTATACTCGTTATTTTGTCATTTAGGAGCGAAACAGTCTTGGAGGCAAGTAATGCTTTTTTATTTTGTTCTATTCCCCCCCTCCCCCTTTTTTTTCGGCCCTCCTGTGACTGTTCTCCCTCCCCATTTATGTCCGGTATCAAAAGAGCCGTGATGCTGACTGGAATCGGGTTGGTTCCTTTTTATTTTTATGACGACACGTTGAATCATCGCTCCGATTGTCAACACGGCCGAAAACGACCCTAAAATAACGATGCTCGACGTCCGGATACTCGGGGGAAATACAATATGCTGCGCCAAATTGATCTTTTCTGGTTGACCACCAACTCTATCTGACGATATGGCCATACGAAACTGATCTTTCGGAAATTTGGCTTTGCCGGGTTGGAAATAAATCAATCATTTTCGCTTTCCGCACTCTAACTCCTGCTCGACATATCACATACCATCTGATAAAACATACATATGGGGGATTTTTTGGATCTTTTGTGGCGCACACGTTCTGACCAAAAACAGCTGTGAAGGCGGTTACAGCTGCTCAATTGTCTATGGCAATCACTGGAGTTTATAGCGTCACTCTTGATGAAGCGATTGAAGCTATGAGGTTGACAGCTGCAGACATGAGTGTCAAGTATAAGGAGACAAGTCTTTCCGTAAGTCATACAAATTTCTTTACTATGCTTCTTGACAGATCAATATTGATGTCTTGATGGCGTTGGATGAGAGGGCGGGGGGATAGGTTAAACTTCACCCTTTTGCTTTTTCTTCTTCTCATCATCTTCTCTATGTTTCATTTTATGAATGACTGACTCATCGATTGTCTTTTTGGGTTTTATGTTTTTTTTGGGTTCTTCGGCTTTCGGTTATGCTCGTTGGTGGCGCTGCCTTTTGGCGATCCTCTCGATTGTCGACATCTTCGCGTATTCATATAACCCTATAGGGTCTTGCGGTAAGTCGCTATATTCGTTCTTCCCCCTTTTTTTTGAAACCCCCGATTTCATTTGTGGGCGGGGTAAATATTATCATTATGTTACCCTGCGGTACGATGATGGCGAGAAGGGGGCAGTGGCGGGGCGGTGTGGTCCCTGGTTGTCCATCATCGAAATACAGGGAAGCTGAAAACCCCCTTCATTGACCTTTCTTGTCTTTGTCGGATCATGAAAAGGACGTTCTAGACAGCGAAGAGTCGGAGTGTGAGCGCGATAAGTTTTTTTCTTATGATACGGTTTACTTTTTGTTGTTGCACCTTTTTCTTTCTTCTCGTTTTTGACGAATGAGTTGACTGACCTTTTTCTTATCATATGCACAGACGACTGTGAAGATTCCTTTGACACTTCCTGCATGGTGCGTTTTGGTATTTCTTTAAAAAAAGATGTGATTTTTTTTTTTTTACTGATGAGATATATTTCCACGCCGTTCCCTCCCACCTCACAGTTAACCGCGGTCAACACTATTCCCCTTCCCAAAAAAAAAGAAGAAAAAGAAGAAAAAAAAACCAAATGATGTAATGGCCAAAGGTGGTTGATGTCGGTGGTGTTGGTAGTGGTAACTTCTCTGAATACCAAGTCTCAAGACAGACACATAACACAACCAACTACCATGCACAATTTCTTTTTGGGAAGCTTCTTACGGAGGAAACGGAATTTACGGAGGAATATGATATATATATATAAGACGTTACCCCTTTTTTTTTCCTTATTCCCCACCCCCAAGTTTTAGATTTCTTACCGGTTATCAGACTTTTCTTCCTTTTTTAAATGGCATATAATAAGCCCTAGACCATAGATTCTTCTTCTTCTATAGATTTATACCTTGGATTATGTAGGCCGAAAATTGATTCAGAAGCGTAGTTTCCTTTTTTTTCTTTTTTCATTTATCACATTTTTCTTGACTCTTGAAAATCCCCAGTGAGTTTCGAGCGAGGACACCGAACAACAAAAAAAAATCGTTTTTTGCAGGGCCCAAAAAAAAAAAAAAGAGAGAGAGAGATAAAATAAGAGACGAAGAGAGCACAGACCCCTGTAGTAATATATGTATACTTGAACGTTTATGAGAGAAGCCACAAGAAAAGGGAGGATCGAACATATATACAAGGAAAGCTGAGTGAGAGGAAGGAGGCGTTGCATAATTACTCGATAATATGGGGTATCAGTATTGTGAGAGAGTGAGAGAGAGAAAATCGTAGAGAAAAAGGTGGGGTACAACCCCTTCCCCTCCCCGACGTATGCATAAAATGCGTACGTATCCCATTAAGGAAAAAAAAACAGATGAGGCAAGGAAGCAAACTTCATTCAACCCCCCCCGCCGAAATCACATCAATATACAACCTGAATGACTTGATCCTTTGGCTCTCGAGCTCAATGAGACTCGAGCCGCTTCGTGAAAGACTTCGGAGACGCCTCTATTATGTTTCGAGCTGCATTCTGTTACGGATCGAAAATCAGTTGAGGAAGGAGGAGTTTTGTTGGGAATGAAAATTATTACGAACCGAGATATCGTGAAGCACGTATTCTTCTTGCGACGGCCAAACCCTCTTCGTATTGAACTGGATGTGTACCGTAACGATGTAGTCGGTCTTTTAGTGCTTGATCTTCTCGAAGATCACATTTGAGAGCTAGGATCAAGGGCAGTTGGACGATGGTTCATGCAATGTATAAGGGTGGAGGGGATACGTACCTACGAGAACGAGCTATCGGGATGGAAACGAGGGGTCATTAATCAAGAATCGGAAGGCGGGGGAAGTGATTAATTTGACGAAGCTCACCTTGACACCAGGACAATGCTCTAAGATTTCATCAAGCCACTATAAGAATTGAATTAATCAGACTAGGCGTCAGAGTTTTTGGTGTGTGTCGGGCGTACTTTTGACTCGACATTCTCTAACGAGACGGGATTGTCAATAGAAAAGCATATCATGACGACATGCGTTTCTGCATACGATAACGAACGTAGACGGTCAAACTCTTCCTGACCTGTTTGTGTGGATATGATGTTAAACGAAAGGGAACTGAGGATAATTGGATGGGTTATAGATTTGCCCTAGAATGGCAGGATTGTTTTTGCGAGGCGAGTTGGGAAATAGATACTGACCTGCGGTGTCCCATAGACTGAGTTCGACGAGTTGGTCGTCGTCGACGTAGAGATCGTGTACGTAGTTTTCGAATACGGTTGGTTCACTGGAGAGAGGGAAAAGCGGTGAGGGATGGGCCGGATGGAGGGGAAAGGTGGCGCGTACTAGACCTGGGTGAAGAAACCTCGCGTGAAGACGTTGAGAAGAGAGGTCTTTCCTAGAAGAATATGTGTTAGCGTGAATGGGTATGGCTGTGAACCATGTGCACACCTGTGGCTCCATCGCCGCAGACGACGACCTTGATATGCATGAAGAAGTGAAATCAGATGTGGACCAAGCACGGCAAGTACCTTTCTCTGTATCTACAGGCCGGGTGTGGGTAGAAGAGATAGCTGGGAGAAGACGCGTACGCACTGGTCTGGAGCGGCCAAACGAGTTTGAGTTGGAAGTTGAGCCGCAAAGAGGCATTGGCTGGCTGAGTGCTGTGGCTGGCGCAGTTCACAAGTTGGCGCAGTTCAAGTAGCAGATCACGTGGTATAGACTACACTAGCACCAGGCATATTTCTCGTTTGTCGCCCACTCAACCTCGCCAGCGCCGTACCATTTCACAGCGGGCAAGTGCTCCTCGCGACGCACAACAACGCCGCCCAACTCGCGCGCACTCTCACAAAACTCTGGCGCCAGATTCCACACCTCCACCTCCTCCATCCCGTGCTTCCGCGCATACCGCAATGCATTTACCAACACGCCCCGTATCCTCTCCCTGTCCGCCCTCAACCGCGTAATAGTCAACGTCTTTGGCGTCCCAGGCCGGAACTCACATGTCCACGTCGCAAATACCTCTTCTCCCACCCGCAGTCCACAACACTTGGGCGCATCTTGCACATACCTGCTGAAATGATAATGCAGCCTGAACCACTGAAATATCGCCACCCCGTTGTTCGGCAAAAAGCTAAACTGCATTTGGCTTTCCTCTTTGGCTTTCTGCACAAGTTCAGCTTTGATCTTGTCCGTATCTTTATCCCACATCTCCTTTGCCGACTTTTCATCTAACCACACTACTTCTCCGTTGTTATCTTCTTCTTCAGCAATCGTCACGTCCTTCAACTTCCAAACCGTAGAAAACGGATCGTTCGCTATCCATCCATCCTGCCTTCCAACACCCATTCCGCAAAGACTGTAAAACGTCGGTCCGGCATCACTCCACAGCGCAGAAAGCCATCCGTCTCCTACACCAGAAACTCTTTGCGGTGGTGCACCCCACTCCTCCGGAAACTGTTGCGTTTGCAAGTATTCTTCACGAGCAAGTACCCAATGAAGCAATCGCATCATATGTTTACCATATCCTTTACCGCGAAACTGCTGTGCCGTGAACACGCTAGCAATTCCATACCCAACACCTTCCTCTCCACCTTTATCTGGGTGTGATATCGCAATTGTCCGCTGGAAACTAGAGTAAAATGTATACAGTATATCTCCATATTTGCGAATTTGTAGGGCTCACGTCTCGCATGAAGAAAAGAAATCAAGCGTTGTTGGATCATCTCTCGGAGCCAACACCCTATATCAACTCATCAACATTTCCCCCAAGTCCCTTTATTTCATAAAACCCACACATACCAAGTCATCAGCTTTCCATCCCTCCCAAATTCCTCTCCCTCACCCACAGCATCCCTATCCAAATACTCATCCATCGTCAACCCTCTTCCCCATTCTACAAACGTCCTTTTCCTAGACGCGATGATTTGCTCGGCAGTAGCTACGTATAGAGAGACTTTCGATAGCATCAGGATAAATAGATGGATAGAGGAAGACAGTGCATATATATATATATATTCATCCAGGGACCACATGGTTTGCCGGCGTTGCCGTTGGTCCCGTTTTTCACAAAGCTCTCGATACGCGTATACCCATGCCCAAAACTAATATCATCCCCAAAACAAAATACCCTCCAATTACAATAATCAAAAAAAAAAAAAAGGTCAAGGAATCCTTTCCTTCTCAAACCCCCCAAAATCAACTACTAGTTAAACCGCTCCTCCTCATCAACACCTCACCCCTCCAACTCTACCTTCCTCAACTTGCACAACCACCTCCTCCAACCCCTCAATCCCCTCCCTCAACACCTCCTTCACCCTCTCCACCACCCTCTCCATCCTCTCACTCGAATGCAAATTCATAGGATCCCCAGACATCGCCAAAGGTTCCAATTGCACATGTATCGACCCAATCAGACTCGACGAGTCTTTCGGCCAAAATCGGGGGTTGGTATAGGATTGAAGGCCGGGAATGTCAAGTAACTTTTTTTCACGAACGTAAAAAATCAATAATTTGTTGCCAAAGGTTAGAAAAAAAAAAAGAAAAAAAGACGAGACGAGACGGACGAAACTGTAACATTGAACATACCTGTGAAACAGCTTCTTGAATTTTCCCATCCCGATCTCCCACATCCAAACACAATATCCTTCCCGTATCCAACACAAGTGGAACAACACTCGCCACGATCAATATCGCAATAAACATCGACGCTATAGGATCAAACCCCGTCCATCCATAAAACTGGATCAACAACGTCGAAACAATCACTCCCACAGACCCCAACGTATCCTAATCGAGGGGGGGGGGGGAAGAGTTAGCGAAAGGCAAAGAATAAAATTATGAAAACTTACAGCCATAACATGTAAAAAAACTCCACGCATATTATGACTATGTCCTCCTTCATGTCCCTCCCTATGCCCACTCTCCCCATAATGATGTTTCTCCAAATGTTCATCAAACACAAAATCATAGTTCGGCGTCAACGGCGTCGGCACACCTCCCCCCTCCCCATCAAACCTAGGCGGTAAAATATGCAATGAAGGATTCCTCCCATGTCCAGCAGGACGTTTGTTTTTCTGCAATTGGAGGTGTGCTGCTGCAGATGTAGAAGTAGGTGAAGGGAAGGGAGATACGGGTCTAGGTACGAGGGATATAGAACGTTGATGTCCGGGTCGTTGAGGTGGTAAGGACCCCGGGTCAAGTGAGATTGTCCGAGGATGTTGAGAGTGAGAATGTATTGAATGTGCTGGGGTTGTTGTAGGAGAAAAGGAAATAGCCCGTGCAGCGTGTGGATTCGACGAATGGGAATGAGAATGTCCATCTGCATGATCGTTACCTTTGGGAAATTCAACCTGTAGGTGAGATGCAGAAGCAGGAGCAGCATGCGAATGTGAGTGCGAGTGCGAGACTGAATGTGAATGCGAATGAGAGGAGTCCGAATGAGTTGGGCTCAACGCAGGTGCCGGGGAATGAGAACCAGAGTGCTCATGGCCATGTCCATGTCCATGCCCATGCCCATGAGAATGACCCTGACAAAAAATCCATTCACATTAATCAACCCAACAAACAAGACGAACTCCACTTACATGATGATGACCACCCATCGCAAACATTCCAAACAAATTAACCCCCAACCCCAGCATACTAATGAGCAACAACTGATTCGTATTCATCTCCGGCGGTTCCAAACTATAAACACCAAACTTTAAAAAAAAGACAAAACCACAAAAAAAAAAAACTTACATCCGTTGAATAGCTTCAAAGACGATGAATACCGAAATCAAGATCAAAAATATCCCATTCGCAAATCCCGATAAAGTCTCAATACGACCATACCTAAAAAACAAGGATCATTCACTCCTCCACTTACCATCACCTGAAAAAAACTCACCCATATGTAAACCGTTCATTAGGTTCCCAAGTCGCCATCACAGACGCAAATAACCCAACTCCAATAGCCATACAATCAAACGCCATATGAATAGCTATGTAGATAAAAAAAAAAATTCTTTATCGCTACCCCAGTTTCATAAAGAACACACGCACCATCCGAAATAAGTCCCAAGCTATTCGTCCAAACTCCATACAACATCTGCACAAGCATATAACATAAATTGAGCAACAAAAAGTAGAATATCTTTCTCGATTCCGGATTCGATAAAATCGTCTTCATGTACAACTTGACAAGTCTAGAAGTCGGAGTTTTCGGACGGGAAGTAAGCATATCAAGACTTTCTGGGAACATTCCTAAAAAGCAAAGAAAGGTTGGTCAATCGCATAAAGTGAAGCCGCCGAAAAACAAAATGACATACCGACGTATAATAACCCAGCCACGACAAAATCTGTCCACTTCGGAAACTGATTAAACGCCAACGGTCCCAACACCGTCGAAGCCACCAAAACCGTCGGAAACGACAACGCAAAATGTCCTGGCGTGTTGGTTTGATGACTCAATGACCTAGCCGTAAGAGGTGCATAAAACAACAACGTATACGAAATTATCGGGATGAGACCGAGAGACGATAGTGGGAGTATCGGTGTCGGTGGTGAATGGAGCTATATAACATAAAAGCAATAAAAGCAAGCTTGAGAGTCAGTACAAAAGAAAAAAGGAAATAGAAAATGAGTTGTGTGTATACGTACGATGACAATTTTGAAAGCATAAAACGATAACGCGACAACCGAAGCAGTCAGAACCGAAGCAGCCATAGCAAACGTTTCACCCAACGAAGGTCCAACAACACCAAGTGTATGATCCAATCCCGAAGTCGCAATTCCATGCAGCAGGAGCGCTCCATATCCCGGCAAGTATCTCCAAATGGCAGAAAGAGAGAACTGGGTATCGAATAATAGGGATAACATTGCTGCTACTGTTACTGCGAGCATTTTCTTGGCCTAAGTAGTAGAAAAATCAATTGGGTGAGGGGAGGAAACGTCTTTGGGGGTAGGAGAGTTGTTGACTTACAGAGGATGCTGTGATGAACGTCGAGACCCAGAGTTTCGCAAAATAAGCGAACATGAGTGTTCTAAAAAACCTCTTTTCAATTTTCGCAACACAAACCCGTATTCTCCAGAATTCACGTACCGAAGAGAAGATAACCGATACAACGCCGTAAACAAACAAGACTGCTGAACGAACAACAATACACCAGCCATCGCAATTGCCGACCACTAAAATAGAGAGAAAATCTCATCAATCATCATCATGGCTGGCGGAGAGAAAATGAGGGGTAAAGGAACGTTCACCAAAAAACCAAGGAACCCAAAGAAAAAACAAACGAAAGGGGGGGGGGGACAATTACCTCTATATCCTTCCTCTTCGCAACCTGCTGCGTCCCAACCTCCCAAACCAACACTCCCAAACCACCACACGCCAACACCCGCATCACAACCCAAAACACACCCACATCAAAATCCAACAACCATTCCTTCGTCGATTGCAATGCCACCACAACCAACACATCCACAGCCATCAATCTAGGTATCTGTTTGCTTGATATCCTATAAAAACCCCCCACATCCCAAATCAACAGAAATAAATAAAAATGGAAAAATAGAAAAAATAGAAGTTGCTTGGAGCACGAATTGAGGAAACGAATGAAACTCACGAAGTAGTTATCACCTTTGTAGGATTCAAACTAATCTTATTACGCATCCTCGCATCAGGAACAGGCATCTTCTCCTTGTTCCGCTCTTCAGACCAACAAAAGGAAAAAAAACGAGGGGAAAGTTTCAAAAGAGTGGGACGGAGTATGACGGAGTACTCGTATAGGCGACGCCGACACGTCTCAAGCAATCTCACGAATAAGCCGTCGATCACCCAAATTAGAACAGGCCATTACGAAATAACTGGGACAAATAACGATATTCCTATATATGTAAGTACAACAGAAACATGATGATGATTCTACGAATCTACGGTATACAAAAGAAAGAAAGAAAAGAGAAAGCAGTTTACTGAATCATTTGAGGGGGGTTATGGACTATTGTAACGGTCCAAAAGTAGCAAGAAACAAGAAGAAAAAAAGAAATTTAAATCTCATATACTCCAAGCACAAAAAAAGAAGAAAGATGAAAAATAACAGAGAAAACGCTCATGAGCCAACAAAAGCTACTGACGGAACTGCGACATAAAATTATACCATGTCACATTCAAATCCGGCGGTGTCGTCGACTCCGGCGAAGACGATATCATCTGCACCTGAGCACTATAATCATTCGCGCCCGCATATCCAAAGAACTCGGGTAAAACTCCCCCAGCAAGTTGTTGAATCTGATTCCCAGTGTACATAGCAGCCTGTGGTTGCTGAGGATTCTGTGGCGATACTGGTGATGATTGTTGCTGCATGCTCATTGACTGAGAATGAGAATGATGATGCCCCAGTACCGTATTATGTTGGTGCGGTTGCATTCTCGAGGGTAATGATGTCTGTCGAAGCATTTGCTGTTGGGAATGGGATGTTTGCTGTTGAAGTGACATTTGTTGGCGAGATGATAATGAAGGTTGATGATGGTGATGTTGATGCTGTTGATGCTGTTGATGATGCTGATGCTGCTGTTGTGGTGACTGAGGAGGACCAGCATTCATCTGTTGCACAACGCCATGAACAGACTGATACGAAGGGTATTCCTGGGCCTCCATTCCATATCCATGATTCATAGTATAAGGAGCCCAACTCTGATACTCCTGCATCGGAGACGACTGGTAGGTAACCGCAGGCGACACAGGTTCCGTAGGTATAACAGGTGGTGATGCAGGCTGTGATACCGGACTTGAAGTATAAGAGGGGGATTGTGAAGAACGTCGAGCCACTAGACGGGTCATGCCTCCCAGAGCCGATAACTCGTTAACTTCACTCTTGATTTTCGGGTTGGCACCGGTTATCCGAGCAGCCTCTGCTTGAAGAGACGCTGATGACTTTTCACTGGAAAGAGCAGCTCGTGCACGTTCCCGTAGATTCGCTAGAATAGGCTATCGCTTTGAATGAGCGGATCATATTTTGCATGGATCGTCAGCGCCACATACCAAGATTTTAGACGTCCGAGTATTATCAGAAACTCGACTAAATAAACTATAAGCCGCCTCGAGATAAGAAAGTGCTGAGGGAGCCAGCTGCATCTGCGCCTTGATCGCCATTGATCCCAACACAATCTGCCGACAAGTTCAACATCATACACGAGAAACTTTAATCTACTTACAGAACAAGAGAACACATGGGTAAACAAAAACCACATGCGTTCTGTCAATTCCGGCTGTTGTTGAAACAGACTCTCAATCAAGCCGATGAATGTGCAAGCACTGCCGTAGGCAGCGAGAACGGATTGAGAATATTTGCTTCCCAAGGGATCGGTAGGGTTGTCTTCGAGCGCCTGGGCAAAAAACCCTCTGTGCATGTAGAACAAGGCTAGAATAACCGACAATCAGAGAGAAGATTTTTTTAGAACCTGACAACGCTCACTCATTTCTCTGATGGCGAAGGTGATATACCTCTGCATCGTCAGTTGAACAGACGGTCGTTCTACTTCCGTGCCGATTTTTGATCCACCAAACCCGGGAATCTGTAAGCTGGGAGGAACATAGAAATTTCTCACTTTCTTGTCGAGTTCCGTAACAACTTTGTATGATGGCGTTCTCGCACCAAATGCTTGATCATGGACGACACTGAGACACAGTGCTGAAAACCGATGCTTCCAAGCCGCAACTAAACCCTAGAATGAGGCAGCGATAAAGCGCAGGAGCGAGATGCTTACAGCTCATCTCAATTTCGCCCTGAGCATTTGTTGTCGTCTCATATGGAAACCTGGTATCAATATGCGCAGAAGAAAGGGAGGGTGGCCGACCATACGTCAGGCTCTGAAAAATGATATCAGAACGCCGAGAAGAAGGGATTTGTATGGCGCCCACCTGCCAAGAATCGTACGTCAATAGCTCGTAGAACAGAGCACGACGTTTGAGCGTCTCTTCGGCGTTCAGTTTCCACTTGCCACTGTCACGGTCTTTCCGACAGATTTAGCTAGTTTCCGACAAAGAATGAGGCGGAAATAATCTTACGGAGTCCGATCTGTCATAATAGCCATAAGCGTATGTCATTACATGATCATACAAGAGATATATACTTACCTATGTTGCATCTTGACCACGATTCCCATGATAACCCATCTCGGGTTTCCCATTTCGGAGAGGAACATGAAGTGACACATGAGCAGCTTCACACATTCGATGAATATTTTGAACGCAAAGGCGGAAAGGTAGAGAGACCTACCAAGGCTTGGATGCCGGGAATTGACTGTTCTTCAAGTACCGACTCGAGGGCCAAGGATGCTCGGCCAAGCTGATAATATTGCATAGCCTGAGGTGAATGTGGTGGCGCATCTAGGTTGAGGAGGCTGCCAAGGGCAAGGACTAAAAAGAGCACGGCAAGGGCATGCGCACCCAGGGGTTCTCGCGGGCCAATGCTCCGGTCGTAAGTCGGGCGAAACATACTTTCAAAAAAATCGAGCTCTGTGATGGGGGTATACCTGGAGATACGCGTCAATCTCAGGGTTTGCATGCGAATCGGAGGGAGACACACATCCAGGAAGCATGGCGGAAATAGATATCACAAAGTGTTCGAGCGGCATTGGCATCTGGAAGATATCCGGTGATAGTGGTCCGGATGTCCAGAGCTAATTTAATACCGACGGTATTGAATGGAAAGGCGGAGGTCAACCATGAAAGATCTGCGGGAATCATCTGGTCTTGAGAACTCGAGGAGTCGTCTTCGTCATCCGAGCCTCCTTCGTTCTGGGAGCCAGGTGTTAATTATGTCGTGGAGGAGACAGGGGTCGAGTATTCGCACCTGTAACAAGTACTGTGTGTGTCCTGTCAGAACAATGGCATTGCGAGAAGGTACGGAAACCCTACCCAAGAGTTGGCAGTGGTGCCAAAAAATTTAGAGCGACCGTCTTGGGAGATTGACCTGAAAAATATATCAGCTCTGACACTTATTGCGAGGGGGAGAGCGCACAGAGAACCCATGGCATCAATGGAATCGCTTTGTTCTACCTTTTCTTCTTTTTGGGCTACTTCGTTCATGCGTTCGCGTTCCAGGGGCCGTTTGATCTGTAGTAGTTCGTCTGAAAGGAGGTGGTGGGGTTGGTCTGAGTAGCGAGAATGGGATTCAGCGAGAGCATCTTCGAGATGCCTGACGCGGTTAGCTAGTTGATTTATTTTTTCGTGGAGGACCTCTGTGTTTGCGAGGACGAAACTGCCAAATGGATAGTTGGGCGGAGAATCAGGGAAGCGGTGATCTGAGCTCACCGATTTCCTTTACCGGTAGTGAGGGAGCCTACGAAAGCGTCAGCAAGGGGGGTAATGGACGGAGGACTGCAGGTGGGGACCTTCGGGACAGATGGCGGCACAGCCTTTCTTGACGCAATTGCTGGGGAAAGATGAGATTAGACTAAAGTGGCATGTGATGCGGGCGAACCTGCAAGGAAAGACGCGGCTGCATCTGACAGAAAACGGTGAGCGTGGGGGACGAGAAAGACCAAAAAGTGCAGTACTTGAGCTTCAGCCTGGAGAGGGAGCGGGTGAGAGGGGAAGCTGGAGGAGAACTATCGGGAGACTTACCTGCGGCATTCAGCACAGGAGAGAGCGACGCCGCGGCGCTTGTTGCGGTGGACGAGCGAGGACGAGTCGTCTTTGTGGGCCGCAAGAAGCGAGGCCATGGCTGGGAGAATAACAGCTCTCGACTCTCCTCCTTCTATCACAAGATCCACGATCTTGCCCCCCCCCCGACTCCTTTGGCCTTGTTTGGCCCCTCTTTTTTTCTGCCCACCAAAAGGTCAGTCAACAATCCTCCTGCCCCGCCGCAAGATGACCACAGATGACGAGTCAGAGCCCTGCGCATTGACGATCTCCTCTTTTTTACCATTCATGCCTTTCTGATCCACCTTTGCCCCGTTGTTTATCTGTCCAGTCGCTCACATCCTCTCCCTCAGATCCATGCCCGATTGGTCAGACGACGACGATGACGAGCTCGCAGGCGTAGAGACAAACGTCCTCCTGGGTGTCCCGGATGGCCTCATCGACGATCCTGCAGACATCACCGACGCGGCTGTATCCCGTATCGGCGGCCACCCTGTACGGCCCTTCCCTACATGTACTTCAATGTATTGATACACTTCAAACAAGGCTTTTCTTCCCTCTCGCGAACCCTCCTTTGAATCTTCTCTCTGCAAGGTCTGCTCTTTCCCCATGCACCTCCTCCTTCAAATCTGGTGTCCCTTTGAGGATACTCCCAGGGACAGAGCACTCTACGTCTGGGGCTGTTCACGCGGCGGCTGTCAAAAGAAGGACGGAAGGTGTGTATTTGCGATCAAACAAACGGCTCCTGTTCGCTTCAATATCTCTTCAGCATCCGCGCCTGGCGGGGACTGCGTTTCAACGAGAAATACGCCGCAAGGCTCGAAAAAAAGCTAGCCGAAAAAAAGGAGCGTGAAAAAGCCAAGGTTGCCGAACAAGCAAAGCCCAAAACCAACCCCTTCGCCGTAATTCTAGCTTCTCGTCAGCGCGTAACGACATTCCTGATTCATTTCGCATCGTGTAGATTTCGACATCAGCGCTGAATACGCCTTCCAACCCTTTTGCTCTCGGCAACCACATCTTCGGCACTTCTACCACCCCAACCGTTGCTCAGTCACCATCCCCGAGCGCTGAAGAACCCGTCTCGGATGGCAGTGACACTGATGACGAATCCGACACCTCGCAACAATCCCTCACCGTAGCCCTAGCCGCGACAACGCTAGATGATTCTCCATGGAAAGCCGCGTCAGCCTACGACCCCCTATACCTCTCAACAACTTCAGAGTATCTACCCCCAGTGACCCAACCAAAGTTACCACCCGGTGTTAAAATAGATAACGAGAACAAGAACGGTCCCACTTGGAGCGAAGCCTACGAAAACTCTCTTAACATTGACAATGTTTTTGAAAGATTCGTAAAACGCGTTAGTCATGAAAGTGAACAATGTTTACGGTTAGTCTCTTCTTTCTGTTCTGAACACTTCAAACATGAACATTTAATTCTACTACTACTACTACTACTACAGGTACGAGCTCGGAGGAATGCCTCTTCCGTTCGCCAAAGATGATATTTTTGAACGACTATTCTCCGTATCAACTTCCAAAATCACGACTGTATCCAAATCCGCATTTACTGTAGCATCTCGGCCTACCCAACAACGCACTTACTCACCACCATCCAACCTCATACCTCCCTGCCCAATATGCAAATCCCCTCGGATATTCGAATGTCAACTGATGCCCAATCTCATCAACATGCTCAAAAATAATACCGCAACAGCGATTGCTACTTCCGATCAACCTGGCGATCAGGATCAGCGACGTAAAAAGACAAGAGAACAGATGGACGGAGAAAGAAAGAAAGCCGTGGAAGAAGCTTTGAAGGGCGGTGTTGATGGGATGTCGTGGGGTACTGTCATGATATTTTCGTGTGAGAAGGATTGCTGTTACGTTACTGCGGATATGGGAGAGGAAAGTAAGGAATGTTGGAGAGAGGAATGTGTGCTTGTTCAATGGGATACGTAGGAGTAAGTATACTGTATTGTACTGTAAAAAGGGACACTCTCGACAATAGCACAAAGCTTGTTTTTCTTTCATTTTCAACAACCATGTGAACAAACTTTTTTTGATCAACGAACTGGAGTATACCGGTAATCCAAAATTACTTGAATCACCATATCATTAATCTCGATGAAAACGGTATGTAACTGATTCTTATCGGCCTTCTTATTTTTTTTTCTTCTCTATTGAAACTTGAAACGCTGCGCTAAAACTGATATATAAATAAATGAATCTAGCATTGGCTGGTGTCCTTGTGATACAACTCGCTTGCGAACGCTGTGAAGACACGAGAGAAGAATAAACTTATGATAGTAAACTTTTGAATCAGTTTCATAGTTATTTTGAACCCGTGAGTTACGGTGTTCGGTGAGTGCGCGGGTCACGACAAAGTTGGCGTAATAACGGTAACCTAACTACAGTCTACATGATGCATCTAAAGAAAATTATGGTAACGATGGTCATGAATCCTTTTTTTTAGACATGGTAGTCATCTGATCATCGTTGTCGTATGCGTATACCTATCAATTCAACATGTACAAACTCGTGAACGACGCAACGCGTTTATCAGTAGCGATAGGTTTTTTTTTTGTTTTTTTTTGCGTTGTAAGGTAAGGTAAGTTATCTGTTATGTAGTGAAAACCATGACTAATACGAGGAATGCATGTGGCTGTTATTCTATGGGTAACACATATGAAATGCCTACTGTGCACCCGGTGTGAAAACCCCGGGAGGTAGGGAAAATCTACGTTTCCTATTGGAAGAAAGGAAAGATTTTTTTAACATCAAGTCGTACTAAACGATCCTCTGTACCCAAGTTTTACCACGACAAGATTACATTCCATATATCAATAATACCCTATCCCCGAAGTTCAGGGATCCTCTTTCAGGTTCCTTCAGAATTCAAGTGTAAAAAAACTAATTCAAACATGAATAAAAATCCTTCCAAGCATTCATCTTTTTTCTTGGGTTATCGTCAACCACCTCATCACTATCGTCGTTTACAAACAGCGGTCGCTTTAACAATTTTCGTCTGCCATGCTTGCATTCTTCTTCGTCTGTCCCACCATCTTCCTCTTCCGTACCATCACTCTCTGAACCACCCATTTCCTCATCGAGATCGCTCACGCCCCCATCCAGGTCACTGGTTTCCTTGTCCGAGCCAACAATACCCGCAGCCTCTTCTTCATCTTCATTGAGCCCTTCCCACACTTCATAGGACCCCACATTTGTGTCATTGTTGTTGTCGGACTCGGTGGGTTCGTCATCATCATTGTTGTAGTCGTAGGCGTCTTCTTCGCCTTCAATGCCTGCACCGGTAACTGTGCCAACACCTCCATTTCGTCGCTTAGGCGGAACATATTTCTTGACAAGTTTGGCATGGTAGTTGCGTTTGTTTTTGTTGATGGTCCGTATGATAGCAGCGATTGCCCAATTTCGCTCGAAGCCAGCCAGACGGGGCTCTAATTGTTTAACCTGTCGAGAGTGGCAGGTTGCGATCATGGGTGAATAAATGTGACTCACCTGGCTGAATATATTGGCAACGACAATACTATCTTGACGACGCCAGTCCACATCGGCAGGGAGATTGCGCTCGCCATGACTGAGCTTACAGTCGCCTGTTGAATTATGTCTAATTAGCTGTAAGACGAAAAAAGAAAAAAAAGAAACAAATTTTACTCTACATGCATTATACACCGCCTTTTGACCTTTGAGCCCCATTGCGTCTTGTAAGTTGTACTTCCCTCGAGGTTCTGGAATCTCCTTCGTTTCCACGCGTTCTGCTGAAGCATTCTTCTTGCATTCGTCGACCATAGCTGTGAAAGCCTTGTAAACCAGAATATATGAGAAGGAGACACTAACCTTCAATTTGAGCGAGCTTGACTTTAAGAGCCGCTATCTCGTCGAGAAATTGTTCAGGAACTCTGGAGTGTGTTTCCGCAGTTTCTTGTTCTCCTGTCGAGGTATTATTAGTAGAGTTGTTGGATGAAGCAGAGGATCCCTTTGATGTGGTACGAGACTTCGACTTCCGCGCAGTCGAAGCCGTGGTATTCGAGTTCATCTGTGCCACGGCTGATTTTTTCGGTGCAGTGGAAGGGCCTTTTGGTGAGGCCTTCAGCGTGGCAAGTACGTTTTGCGGTGTGGCATTTGATGTCGGATTTAATTATAGTGCTTGATGCTGACTAAGCTCAGTGCTAATTATGACATGCATAGTGCCTATTCTAAGGCGCTCTATCTTTAGATCCAGCTTCGTCTCTGCCTGCACTCCGCAACGTGGGCGAATGAAAAAGGTTGGGCTGGTAAGGCCGCGTTAGCAGACTGGACCACAGACAGAGAAGCCGCTTACCCATAAACACCAAACTGCGGCAATCTTCGATGCCAGCCCAACCACTTAATGGAGACCCTGCGTAGCTAGGTTGCCTGTATGTTGGTTGACAACTAGCTTGAAGCTGCGAATGTATGTTTCATATGCAAGGGATTTCCACCTCCCAGCTATATGGACAATCTCCGGGTTGACCTTTCTTGCTAGGAAAAAGGAAGCTGCGCCTATGCGAAATGAGTGACCGAAGGTAGTTCCCAGCCCCACTGCAGATAGGATGCCATTGATGCGTTTCAATGCTGCTTGTTTTGCCATGGGCAAAATCACGGCATGCTTGTCTCGCCATGAGAACAGGGGGTCTTCCTTGGCAGCTGGAACCACTGTAGCAAGATTGGCTAAGGCTTGAAGGGCGCAGAGGTCAGGTTCTTGCTCAGCTATGAAAACTGATTGTGTTTCACCTGGCTTGGCTGTTTTGGTGGATGGCAAGTCGAGACGAGCATAACTGGCACCATTCAGATCCGTTAACAGTGCTGCATTGCTTCGTTTCAGATGCATAGCACCATTGAAGTTGTGTGATGTGGGTGAAGAGACTTCCTCAAAGTGCATGAGGCCCCAGAAGGCACAGGTGGCCATTGCCCAGATACAGGCATCAAAAGGGTCAGATAAAATGAGTGTTGCATGTAAGGTACGAAGCATGTGAATTGTAGTCTAAGCAGGCATTTTCGTCTTGGTGATATGCATTCTAGGCCTCTCAGTGACCAATCTATGCGGTTGTTTTCCGATGAGGTGAGAGGCTCTGGCCAGTCTTGAGCTATATGTCAAGCTCTAATGGCCGAGAGGTACTTGCGGACGGTGCTGACAGCTACGGGTTCAAAATGATGAAGGAAAGCAAGGTTCGGGTCCAAGGAGTCTGGGTCAGAGGCTGCCCACAAGGTGAAGGAGTGTAGAATGTGAAATGGTGCAGGTAGGCGCACACTTTCGGAAATGGAGAAAATGTCACAAAAAATATGGTACTTGTGGAGACCAGCTCCATACGAGGTGGCATTGGCCAGTGATGCTTGAGATGCAGCATTAGCTAGCAAAAGTAGTACCGGGCCATTGATAATAGATGGTAGTGGAGTGTTAACCCCAGTCTAGAGAAATAACCTCTGCTTGGCTGGGCAATTGGGTCGAAGTGGTGATGGCCTGAGCTCGAGTGAGGACGTGTTAGATGAGGGTAACGAGGATGATGTAGTGGAGGCTGGGAAGCAGATTATAGTGAATGGAGTAAAGGTGAGAGATGAGGTGGTAGAGTTATCGTTAAACGCGACATCGGTGAACAGCAGCTCTTCAGGAACTGCTCAACATCACCTCGAGATAAGGCATCAGAGATGTTCTCGTGTGTACTGACATAGCTTCCATGCAAATCCATGCCATTTTCAGCTAGGATAGCATAAATATGTTGCAGTATAGTGTTTGTAGTGGCACTTCGAGAGTGGCCCTTGTTGACCACTGTCACTACTCCAACATTGTCAGACTGAACTAGTAGGGCACCCGGGAGGTTGAGCCCTAATTTGACTACCATTCTCAACCCAAGTTCTACTGCCACGGCTTCGGCCCATCCAATGTCCCAAGACTAGCGAGGGCCAACTTTCATGCCTGGTGCCCAGCGCCAAGCTGCCCAGTGAGAGCCAACTACAACACCTATGCCAAAGGATGTACTGGCATCCCCCCACCAGTTCACATCATGTGGGAGAGGCTTGTGGAGAGGGAGAACTGGTAGTAAGAGTGGGAGTAATGTCACAAAATGATGCAAAGCTCAAGTGACAGAACGGGTGGGAAACAGGCATGCTCGGTGTGAGGAAAACCTTCCTGCGAAGGAGGCAATAGGTGGTAAGAAAGGACGTAGTAATGGGTAGATTGTGCTAACGTGGACTAACTTTCCATGCAGTGCTGCAGCTTCTTTGCCAGAGAAACGGGCTCCTTCCATGAGACAAGTATCCAATAATGCTAGTGTTTTGTTCAACTTCTCTGTTGGGAAGCCAACTACTTTCTCATCCACCCACCAGTCAAAGCCAATGTATCTCTGCACCTTGGCAAATTTATGCAGTTTTGCCTCGTTCCAAGGAACTCCCAACTCTGCTGTCAAACGTATGAATTCTTCCTCAGTCCAGGACTGCCCTGGTAAACGTGCTACAAGGAAGTCATCAACCCACTTGCTAATGGGTCCAAAACCAGCAGCGTTGTACAATGCGACCAGCATGTCAGCTACGGCACCGAAAACACTTGCGCTAGAGGCCATGCCAAACATGACTGCATGGTCTACCCAAACTTTGTCATCCCAAGCTATGCATATCCAGTTTTGTTGAGCTGGGAGAATCGGTGTGAGGCAATAGGCAGAGGAAATGTTGAAGGACGTGAGCTCGCAGCCTTGTGGCAAGGAAAGGATCATTTGTGATGTGCTGACAAAGGAGCCCCACACAGTCGGAAATTGGCTCACATCGATTAGTGAGTTGACCGATGGAGTGTGAGGGTCATTGCATGGATATGAAAGATCTTGTATCATCCGAAGCTTGGTAGAGCCTGGTTTGGGTACCAGACCAATCGGTGAAGTTCAAAATGGACCGATGATGCTCTCTAGATCAGTCGGCGAGAAGGCAGTCGAGTAGCGTCCAGCTTCGACTTTGCCTTTAATGTAATTAGATATGAATTCAGGGTCTAGTTTAGATGAATTATGATTAGGGAAAATTAATGTGTTTGCGGGTTGGCCAGAGATGCCAATGTCGAAGCCATGTTGAAGGCCATCTATGATATGAGACCATTGGTGGAGAATGCCGAATTTGTACAGGAGAGACCGAGTTTTAACGTGGTTAATGGGGCAGTGCATGATTCGAGGGTCAGGCTTTGACCCAGCAGTTGGCTGCTCCATGGGAGGTGCTCCAGCAGAGACTGCAGGAGTGTTCGAAAGAGCAGGCTGTGCCGAATTTGCAGGATCCTCGGGATGCAAATGAGAAGTAGTATTGGCTACCGCTTTGCGCTTGCAACGCCTGTCCACTCTTTGCATTGGTGGCAAGGGCTGCTGCTAGTTTTCCAGCTGACATCGTGAGTGCAGAGCAGGATGCTGGTAAGTGTCCGACACTGCCGCATCGAAAGCAATTGCCACCTCTGTGTTTCTTAGATGGGTTTGAGGCCGGTTCCTCTGTCATGCATCGCTTCAGTGTGTGGGTTGGCAGTTGTGAGACCTGATAAGCTTGCATAGAGTGCTTATTGAAAATGGCTGCGACGGAAGTGTGGTCGATGGTCGAGTAGTTGTGAGACTTGTCCAAGTATGTGCTCCCTTTGCTCAATGTCATAGTCGATGGCCACGGGCCAGCCCCAGTGGGTGGCTAAGCCCAGCACTACCATATGATGCTTACTGAGGGCATTAGCTCTGTCATCGCCATGAATCTTACGCATCTCTCTTTCGACAGCAGACGCTATGCTGAACCAATCCTGCATGTTAATATTACGATCATCAGATTTATCGGTTTGCTTAGAAAGAAGGGCCGAGAGCTCGGCTACTACATGTGAATCAGCTGGGACTTCAAATGAAACTTTCATCCACGATGCCAATGTTATGGCAGAGTAAGACACATAGTCCAATTTGTGAATGGCAGACATATATTTCGGTGGAATGGCTGTAACCATGTATCAGTACTATTTCATAGACATAGCGCGAGGTAAGACGATGAAGCCTGAGATCTCACAGCCAGCAGCTCAGTTAAAAGGGGGGGGGCCTTCAGCCAGGTGCAGTCCAATACTTGTGTTATGTGGCCCGCTGCCTGGACTATATTTATGCTGTTGTAGCAGCCTTGGCTGAGGTTCATGGCCGCTGATAGGCTCGATGCTGCGTGGAGGCCTGCCACTAACATATGAGGCCTGCCGCCATGTAAATAGTTGGCCTGCTGCCACTGTAAGGGATAGTACTCATGGAGTTGCAATGGGTCAGCTTTGTGCCCAGGTACTATAGGGGCGCACTTGGTTTTCAACGGGGATACCTCTGGTGATGGAGGTGGGGATGGTGACTTGGGGTCGGGTGTAGCGTAAAGGGTACATAGCAGCTGCAGGGGAGGAGCACTGGGTGGTGCTAGTAGTTGGAGGCTGGTTGTGGTGGGGTTTGGTCCAGCGTTTGGAATGAGGGGGGCTGGGATCGCTGCTACTTCAGTGTTACCTCTCATTGTTAGAGCCATTCTGGGTGGACCAGATGTGGATGTGCCTGCTTACTGTGACGGATGACTGGTGCTTGTGTTGAGATGGGGTGCGGGGGCTTGAGTGGTGTGGTTGGACTGTATGTTGATCCACGCTGTGCTGATGTCCTGGTTGGAGAGCACATTGAGTGAGGGTAGTAGGACTTGCATGCGAGGTGGAGAGGGTAAGGAAGGGCCCGACGTGGATGAGCTCAGTCTTCCGCTCACGTTCTCTGGCAGGTTGAGGCCATATAGAGTGTTTGTCATGGCACTGTATAGGGCTGAGAGAAAGAAAGAGTGAGTGGGTAATAAAATTTATCTAGTTCTGAGTAGTATTTGATGCACGTCGACAGGTGGAGGAGATGCGCAATGAGGTGAAGGAAAGAAGGAAAGTGTTGTAGCTCTGTTTTGCACCGCTCGGCTAGACATTGGGCTCTGGCAACTTCTGTCGCAGGGCCCTACACTCAACACACAATGTGTTCACCATGGGTAACCCTCGGGTAGGTCAGAGGGTACCCTTACCCTTACCCGAGGATACCCAAGCTCATTGCAAGGGTAGCAGGTAACCCATGTAACATGCACAGGTCACCTGTATATTCTATTATGTGATCTAAGGGTACCTCTGTACCCTCAGGTTTGTGGGTGCAACAGAACAAAATATATTATTCGAGGTGGAGGAGAGAAGAGAAGTGCACGACATATTGTAGATACTACCAATATATAATATTCAACTCACAATAATATTGTCCCACCCCACAGTGAGATCGATATCTTCATTAACATCTGGAAAACCTTCAATAGCCTCTTTGAGGTCATCATACTTAATAATGCCAGCCTCAAGCCACTCTCCAAGGCACAACATAGCACAGAACATATGGGGGTCCAGACTATTGCACATGTGACTTAGTATGATGTGGCCACATGAAAAAAGATATTCTTCAACATCCACAGAGGTTGCTGTAATAACAATAAATAAATTCTCAATATCTGTAAGGGCCGAAAAACACTCACTGGGAATACTCAAATAATCCTGAGTCATGCAAGAAAGAGTAGAATATGACTCCAATCATTTCACCCACCATTGAATGGGATCATTCACAGGCTTAGGAAGTAGCTTCAAGTAATATTCATCCAGTTTACTGCTAGAATAGTTGAATAGTCAGGACTTTTGTCCAGCAAAAGTATTCTTGAAGTGCTCAAAAAGAGTTTGTAAGTTTTAAGCTTGTGTAATTGAGCTTGGAACGGTGAACAGGGAATGAGCTGGTTGTTATTATCAACAATGGTTATCACCATATCAGAGAGAATTAAATACTGGACTTATGGAGGAATTCTTGTAGTTACAATTGAAGACATTGTATATTATGTTGCGAGCCATCTCAATCTATTCCAGCTCCCACTCAGCATTGCAAAAATACTCAAGCTTGATATGTGGATCAAGGACTGAACTATTTACAGTAAGTCATGTTAAAAGATCCAAGCATTCAAAAAACTTACCCATTACAATCTGGTAAGTTGATGAACCATCTATAAGAAAATAGTATGATTGAGAGTTTTCTGGCTGATTTCTAGTGCCACATTGATAGAAGTTGAATATTCTTGATTGATAATGCTCAAAGCGAGCAAATTTTCAATGTGATCCATAGTAGGATGTTAGCAGTGGTAAATCCTTGGATCTATTTGGACTATTAATAGTTGTTCTATCAGTTTTTATATGACATCATCAATGATGTCATTTCATCGTCATGCATTACATCATACGTATGTCATAGCCATTACTTCTTTGATATTAGATCATTCTGTAGTAGTATAAGTATCTAGACTCGACAAGTTGTTCCTTGTCGAGTTAGACCTCAATACTAGTAGTTTAACAACATCTACTAGAACCTTTTAGCTTCCACTGACTGAGCTCGACATCTATCGACTCTCACTCGTGTTCTAACATAGGAATGACTGTTGAGAGATGACACTCTTTTTTAACTGAGAAGAAAGAAGTGGCATCAAAAAAAATCTGTTGTTTGCAAACAACTATGAGTAAAGTTGCTGAGGCCAATGTAATGGCACTTACTTTGAAAACATCACATATCTCCTCTGCTATCTTCCATTCAACTCAACTCAGTTCACATTCCTTTAATTCAGCTTCATCATGCAAAACAAATCTGTTGTAAACTAATTGGTAGTCCAGTGCAGCGACTAGCATTAAATAGGTTGAGTTCCAGTGAGTCTTGACATCTCGAGGCAGGATTTGTTCCTGCATGCTGGTATCTTGACAATACTGCTTCCAATGAGGTAAGTCAGAGATAGAGGAGCTTTTGACTGCATATGCAAGTTTGCATACCTGTAATGATTGTGGAAATGTCAATGTCAACTTACTTGTGACACAAGGTAAGCACTCTTTACCTTTGCTAACATCTGGCATACTGGCTCAATGCTTGTGTCTAGCTTGGCCAGCTGCCCACCATCCATGATATCCCATTCATCTACCCAACCCTCAATGTTATCCCATTTCATTTTCTGCTTATTCTCCTCATCTTGGGCTTGTACTTCATCAGCATCAATTTTTCCCTCTGTATCTCCTCTATCACCTTCCAGCAGTTCTTCATCTTCCCGTTGTAGAAGATAGTATAAATATGTAGATACAAAGGATACAACAACAAAAACGATATAGTCGCTTGGTAGCTACTATACTGCCTCTGTGAATTTGAAGGGGAAATAGCTAATGATATGAAGGTAAAGGTTTAAACTTCTGGAGGGAAGTATAACAGTGTGATGTAAACATTAAACTACTTGAAACTTGAACTTATACTACTGAACTTTGACTGACTAACCTGAACTTGACTTGACTAACTTTTACTAACTTGACTATACTAGACTTCTTCTTTGTCTTTGGGTAGTGCTAAATCCAGAACAGCCAGCCTCGAAATGCCTCTGTGCACCAGGTGGTCAACTCTGAACTTAGTAGCTACTTTGCTTAGAAGTGCTAAGTCACAGAAATCTTTGTCTGTATCTGAGTTAAAGCTTAATAAGAGCTTATCTGAGTTCTGTGTATGTTTGTAGGTTGTCTATGACTGAAGCAAACTTAATATATTTCAAAAATGCACCTGCAATATCTTAACACAATCTCTATATTTGAATAGTACACATGTATTATGCAAATATTATGCAAATATTACCATATCTAAACTTAATTCAAATAAAAGCTTTAAAATAGGCTTTATTGAATTTTAAATTTACATATGATTTACATATTACACATGTACTATGTAAATTATATTTACGGTAATATTTGCATAATATTTACATAAAACATGTGTATTATTCAAATATAGGAGTTGTGTAAGTGCAAAAGTGGGGGCAAGAATGCTTGCTTTTCCCTTCTTTGCACTGGGCTTTTCATATTCGAGAGAGATACTAAATGTGTACATATCAACATATATGAAAAAACTGATTAACAATAGAAAAATCATCTAATAATAAAACTATAAGAGTAGCTACAGGAGTATATTTCTGTCAGAGATAGTTCCTTAAGTTGCTCTGAGCTTTCCAGGCTTCCAGATCAATCTGGAGATCTTTCCATCATCTGGAAAAGGTCAGGAATCCTAAGTTCCTACCCATGGGGGTGCCTTGAGATGTTTCTTTATCATGGTCTGTTGCCAGGCATAAGATCCATCCCAGAAACACTTTTCCTAGAATAAACCAAAGCTCTGAGGCATCATTTAGACTCTCCTGAAAGTCTAGTCTAATCTGGATAAGGTTTTCTTATCATATCTTTATCTTATCATGGTAATTTCTTCATCTGGATTTTGAGTATAGGGATAGCTACTGAAAGATCAGCTTCTAGTACTTGCAGTTCTGTTAATTAGAACCCAAGACTTTGTAGGAATAGTCTGTATGAGAATTGGTCAACTATGACCAGCTAGTCTTTGGTTGTGCAGTACAGATTTCCTGCTATTATGCTTCTATCCTTCAAATACACAAACACAACCTCTATATTTGAATAGTACACATGCATTATACAAACCTTATGTAAACATTACCATAAATGTAATTTACATAGTACATGCATATTATGTAAAACACATGTAAAAAAAGAATTCAATAATGTGCAATTTAAAGGTTTTGTTTATATAAGGTTTAGATATGTTTTTGGTAAGGTTTGCATAATGTTTGCATAGTACATGTATAGAGGTTGTGAGAAAAACATCAGGAATACTAGATTCACCAGTCTTATCTGAGCTTTCTGGTTTATGGAAGGAGAATCTACTATTTATAGACTGCTGACAAATATATTAAGGATTTGTCATATTTTTCCAAGTTTCTATGAAGAGTTTGACTTGATTCTCAGGTACCTTAAAAATAGTATATTTCTGTTAATAATAGCTCAAAAATTGCGAAAAAATGCGCAAATATTTTTGAGGCATATCGCTGTGACTGAGTATGAAGGTAAGAGTGGTGGAGACAAGAATTCCCTCTGGTTAATATTGTTAACATTGGCCTTTATGAGATGTCCTGAGCTTCATATCAATTGCAGAACATTGTCTGGTCAGAATGACAGCATCTGAATATAGCAGTCGGCCAGAGAATGAAGAAATATAATAAGTTACCTTGAGGTAAGGTGACATGAGAGCGTTCAGAGTTTGAGTGTAAACACTAGGAAGAAAAGTGTCAGCAGTCAAAAAGTCTTCATTTTCAATAGAGTGAACCATAAAAGGATATGTTCTTAGTGCATTGGTACCTCGGGAATGGAGACTAAAGCTTACCCTAGCCAGGAACTAAGTTTGGAAGCACTTCACAACCTCAACATTTCAATACTTTCTCAAAAAATATTGAAATATTATTGAAACAGTACTGTGTTTTTTGTTTTCATACTAACTGAGAAGTATTGAAATATTGAGGTTGTGACTTCAAATTCAGACTAACTTAACATCTGCTTATGTTCCTCCACTAAATTAAGAATTTTTTGTCATTATAATGATGAGATCTTAAGTGTACTTGTTTGCTCACAAACTGTTGACAGGATTAGTTTGTAATTCTGAAGAAAATGAATGGAGTACAATTTGGTCACTGCAAGGTGATAGCAAATCTAAATGAGCAAGGTCCAGAATTTCATACAACAACAGGAGACAAGAGGGAATTTGGCACATAAGTCAGTTTTGGTGGCAAGTAACTCATATTTTCTTTCACTGTAAGGTCTTTGGTTGAAGGATGCAAGGTTGACAGTGTAGAAACAGTGTTCTCAGAGACTCGACCTGTTGAGACTTGGTGTTCTTTGAGTACTGAGATTGAACTGCGAATTGCAGACTTCAGGTTAGGATGCTGGTGCAGCTCAAATTGACAAATTGAAATCATAAGGGCTAAGATACTGTAGTGGGAGGCAATAGCAGTTGTGCTACACATAGATGTTCCAGCAGAGAAATCGCAGGTGTAAACTATCAATTCAGAAAAATCTTCCTAGCTAATACACTTGATGCTGTTTATATAAAAGATTATTTGTTTATCAAAGGTAAGAAGAACAAATAAAAGAGAGAAGAATCACATGGAAGAATAGCTGACACTACATATGCCCTCCAAGACTCTCATTAAGGAGCTTTTAAGAAAAGATAGAGTAGAGACAATATATGAGATGAAATAGGAGAATAATTAAAGGGACCATTTTCAAAAATAAAAAGAAAAGACAAGACACAGCACCTATTTTTAGAACTGGACACATCCTTGTGTTTACTCACTGTTATTGTTAGAAGTGGTATCGACACTGAGAGCAAAAGTAGAAGTATCAGAGGCTGTGGCATTGGTGGTAGATGAGAGAGAGGAGTTGTTGTTGACAGAATTGATGACCAGTGCTGCCATAGTAGAGACAGGAATAACAGGAGCAGTGATGGTGTTATAGTCATCTAACTCTATAAGAAGAAAGTCCTGGGTAGAGTTAGAGGTGAATGCTGAGTGAATAATGGGCGTACTGGAGATGTGATAGGTGTTCCAGCTTCAGAACCATATTTCTCTCGCTCTTCTCATTGTTTACTCCTCTTTTCATAGGATTTAGATTTGCTCCCTCTGCAAACCTCCTCTCCCATAATTCCTCAAAGGTCCGAAACCATTTTGAGCAATACACTCATTTTCTTTCTGAATAATACTGCTAATGATGGCATGTGTCATGTTAATCACTATCTTATCATTGGTATGACTATTTCCATCTGTGACACCAATATCCATCAAAGTGTTGTTCCTGGAAGGAGGGACTGTCAGAGCAAAGTTGAGTAGGTCAAGATCGGAATAGGAAACATGTTTGCGAGGTGGAACAGTCCATGAGTTAATGGAGTGGTCTCAGAAAGAGTACCCAAAAGGAGTATTGGGATGGGCATTGAATACTTGAGCAAATTTGGAATAAACAATAGGCTCATTGTGTTCGAATTTGAAGTTGCAAATGTGGGGCATTGAATTGGTTGTAAGAACACATGAGAGCAGAAGAGAATTGATGAAGAATAGGTTGGTCAGGAATAGTGATGTCCCAGATGGTCCAAACAGACAGTTCCCCTGTGTTAATGACAGGGAAATTGGTTTTGAGGTTATTCACCAAGGAGTGAAAGGGGTGCCAGTTTACTTGAGGCATGATAAAAGATGAGATATAGAAGGAATGGAAAGAAATGAAGAAAAGAGTGTAGATAATCTGCGACTCAGCTTTGAACCAAAAATCTTTGCTGTTAAATACTTCTCCAATTTCTATGGCACCCAAGATGACTTGCTCATCTAGCAAATGGGGAGCAGAATGCCCATTTTCCAGCTTGTCAATTTTCTTGATATTGCATGCTTCAAGATATTGTTTGAATGCCATCAGATGGTCAATCTTGTGATAGGGTAACCAAGTGACATCCCCCAATCTCCACTTGATCTTGAATAGTGCATTGCATCTCATACCCAAATGAGATTTGATTCAGAATACAGCCCACTCTTGTCCAGCATCTTCAGTCTCTCATATGGAGGAATCTAAGTGATTAGAAAATAATCTGTTGTCATTTGCTATGTGACTTTTTAGGAGAGAAAAATGAAACACATCATGTATACCACATTGTTTGAGACCCTTGGATATCCCAATTTTGTATAAATCATTATGGAAATCTTGAATTATCAGGTATGGTCCTATGAATTTTGGAAAAAACTTCCAAGCAAGAACTTTCAGCATGGATAAATTCTTGCTAGATATGTACATGAGGTCTTCTATTTTGAATAGAGATGGTAGATGCTTTCGATTGGCTGTTCAGATTTCTTTTACCCTGTGTGATAAGATGCTATCTGAAAGTTTTTGCAATGCTACAAGTACATATTCAGAGAGAGAATAGGTTTACATGTACACTACATACCTCAGTCTCGAAATGTGAAGACTGAGGTATAACAAATACAATTACATGTATTTAACATGAAGGAGAAAATGAGACATGATGCACAGACGAAAATTCGATCTTGCTCTTACCACAAACCCTAACATATCATCACGCATTTGCTCTTTCCAATACTCCCCCTCAAACTGTGATGAGCCCAAGTTTGGATGTGAAATGTTTTACCTTCAGTGAAGGCAAAGCTTTTGTCAATGTGTCAGCAACAATATCTTCTGTGGGACAATAAACCAGTCAAACTTTCCCTTCTTCGACTACCTATTGGATGAAGTGATACTGAATATCTATATGCTTTGTTTGACCATGGAATTATGGTCTTTTGTGAGTGCAATGGTAGATTGATTGTCCAAAAATAATGGTGTGGTGAACAATGATACACCAAACACTTGAGAGATGAGAGAGCACAGCCACAACATTTCTTTTGTGGCATGGGTTGCAGCTATGTATTCAGATTCAGTTGTTGACAGAGTAACAATCTCTTGCCTTTTAGCACTCCACGAAATGGCTCCTCCATTAATAATAAAGGTGAAACTGTTACGACCTTAATCTTATAAAGACTCAGGTTGCAGACAAGTGACAAAGACTTGAGGGCGATAAGAGAGAAGAGTAAGGGAAGGATACGATTGGTAAAGCGTAAGGAATACAGCAGTACCTACAGAGCTTATATACGTAGAGACAACTACCCAAGGTAACTAAGTATAGAACAGGACTGAGTCATAGTACTCGGGGTAGTGGAGTAAGTGGAGTCAGAACGTATGGACGTGGAGTAAAAGCATATGGGAGTGGAGTAACAGTGAGACGAAAGATACTAGAAAGGAAAGATGAAAGAAAAGTATAACGGACAGGCCTGGGAATGCGGAAAAACAAAAGAGCCGGGGCATGTGACCATAACCGATGAAATCATAACAGAAACCAGACATTGCATGTCGATCTTTGGTCATATTGCCATCAGCATCAGCATACTCTTTGAGTTCATTGTTACTGCCTCCGAATACTAACCATAAACTCTTTGTTCCTTTCAAATATCTGAACACTTTCTTCACTGCCTCCCAATGTACTTCTCCTGGATTAGTTGAGAATTTTGATAGGACTTGAACTGTGTAAGCAATATCTGGTCGTGTGCCAATCGCTGCATACATAAGAGAGCCGATAGCCTTTTTGTAAGAAATTCTGACCATGCGAGCGATGTCGGTAGTTGATTTAGGGGATTGATCTGTAGTAAGATGGATAGACAGATCCATGAGAATGCTGACCAGTTTTGCTTCTTCAAATCCATAGCATCGAAGGATGGAATCAATGTATGAATGTTGAGAAAGTGACAACTTTCCTTCACTTTGATTCCTCTTTATCTCTATTTCCAACAACCAATAAATTTTGCCAAGGTCTGTAACTTCGACGAATTCATTATCCCTTTCTTAGCTTCTTCAATCAGACTGAGATGATTAGCAATAAGAGTACAGTTGTCAACATGCATGAGTAAGATGAATAAATGTTTGTGATCAGTCTTGAAGAATACTGCATATCAACATCACATCGAGAGAAACCCAAGTTATCAATTAGGATTTCACAAAGGCATTGATACCATCATCTACTAGATTGTTTGAGTCCATATAATGTCTTCTTGAGATGACAAACATAATTGGGATGGGTGGAATGATGAAAACCAGGTGGTTGCCTCATGTAGACTTGTTCATTGTCATTGAGTTTCCCATTTAGGTAAGCCCCTTTGATATCAATCTGGTGAATCTCCAGATCTTTAGCAGTTGCAATAGTGAGGACTGCACAGATTGATGAAAGCCAGGCTACTGGAGCAAATGTGTCAAAATAATCAACACCTGGTACTTGGGAAAATCCTTGGGCAACCAAACAAGCTTTGTAATGGACAACATGACTGGCTGCATCCTTCTTCACTTTAAATACCCATTTTGATCCTACTACATTGATGTTTGATGGACGTTCAACTAGTTCCCATGTACCAGCCTCTTTCAACATCAACAGCTCATCCTTCATCGCGTTCTTCCACAATTCCCAATCACCACATCCCATGGCATCTTTCAAATTTTCCAGCTCAAGTGCTTCTGTCTTTTCAACTTCAGCAACTAAGGTTTGTACTTCTTCCCAGTCAATTTCTTCAGCAACACTAACTTGCTTTTCCTTCAAGAATTTCATGGGCCTTTTGACTCGGTTGACAAATTCTCTGAGATCATCATACAACCGGTTTTTCAACTGGCAAATCAGATTCTTCCATATTCATTGGCGATAGTTCATGAGGAGTAGGAGAACCAACACTTGGGAGATTCAGAGTAGTGGTAGTTTCAGGTGAATTCAATGGCTTAACAGCTGGCAAGGGTGATGTAGGTACTTGGGGAGTTGGAATATACTCTCCCTCGATCTCTAGGTCAGTTTGCTCTTTGTCAAAACGAAAGTTACATTCAATCTTGATTGTCCCTGTATCAGGAAACAAAATCCATGAGCCACTACTTTCGATATCATGGCCTAACCATTTTTCCTTTTTTGCTTGTGCTCCCAACTTATCTCCTCCAGCTTGATGAACCCATACATCTTCTCTCACTAATGAATTCCATTCAACTTTGGTTTGCACCCATATAAAGCTTCAAAAGGTATCATATTTTTGACTGCTTTTGTACTGGTTTAGATCATTAACCATATGGCGTGAGCAGCAGACTTTCTGGGAGCTGACTAGCATGCAACAAAGCTCGAATTCATTCAACAATCGTTTGATTTCAGCATTTGGTGACTCCATTATGCTGAGGTGTATCATGAACGGTGAGTTTTATTTGAGTACCATGCAATTTGAGGTAACTCTGAAATTCTTGAGATGTGTATTCCCCTCCATGATCCGAGTGAAGGACTTTGATACGAGAACTGAACTGTATCTAGCACCATGCTTCAAATCACTCTTACACATTGGAAACATCGGATTTGTTGGTTAAAAACTCAATGTGAGTCCACCTTGGATAATCATCAGTGAACATAATATAATAATGTCGCCCTTTCTTCATCGCAACTCTAGCAGGTCCCCAGACATCTGTATGGATTTCCTCTCCAACCTTTGATGCTCTATTTCCTTTGTGAATCTTTGCAATTGGCAACCAGGTAGCTTTAGCATATGAACAGGAATCACAGAAAATATTCCTGGGTTCATTATTGCTCAGCTCGATACCTGTAACTTGCTCATCTCAAACAAGCTTTTGCGCTAAAGAGACAGAAATGGAATAGACGGCATATGTTACGACCTTAATCTTATAAAGACTCAGGTTGCAGACAAGTGACAAAGACTTGAGGGCGATAAGAGAGAAGAGTAAGGGAAGGATACGATTGGTAAAGCGTAAGGAATACAGCAGTACCTACAGAGTTTATATACGTAGAGACAACTACCCAAGGTAACTAAGTATAGAACAGGACTGAGTCATAATACTCGGGGTAGTGGAGTAAGTGGAGCAAGAATGTATGGACGTGGAGTAAAGCATATGGGAGTGGAGTAACAGTGAGACAAAAGATACTAGAAAGGAAAGGTGAAAGAAAAGTATAACGGACAGGCCTGAGAATGTGGAGTGACCATGAGATGAAAGATACTAGAAAGGAAAGGTGAAAGAAAAGTATAATGGGCAGGCATGAGAACGTGGAAAAACAAAAGAACCGGAGCAGGTGACCATAACCGGTGAGACCATAACAGCATAGCTACAAAATAACAACACCACTAACACAATAGCTGCTGCTCGTAATGCAAATTTGTGGGGAGATAATGCAATGTAAATGTTATGACCTTAGACTATGTCTCAGGTTGCAATCAAGAGAAAAGACTTGAGAGCGGGGAAGAGAGAAGAGGAAGGGATAATACGATTGATAAAGTGTAAAGTAATACACTGGGTTGGTCTAGGTTTATATACTAAGAGGGAGAGAACTAACTATAGGTGAAACAGATAAGATGAGTCAGAGGGAGTCAGAGGTGTCAGGTAAGGTTAAGGGGTAAGAATGAAGGCTATACGACATATCATAGATATGTCATTTATACTACTGATAGCAATGATGTGACTACTAATAGTAATGATGAGTTCATAACAGTAAAGGTTTTGTATGCACAAGAAGGACGATCAACGGACAAGAGAAGGGGCTGGACTCTCTAGCTAGTAGTTGTGTAACCACTGGCTAACTTCTGGAACTCTAGCTACGTGTGTTTGCAGTACTAAGTGCCAACCAATAGCATTCAGGAAAGAGCTGCAATGGCTAAACCTGCCGGTAAAGCTACTGACTCCATCTCAGCAACCTAAGAAGCTACCGACTTATACCTCTCCTGGATATAAGCTGTGATGTCAACCCAGCTAGTCTCTTAAACTATCTTACTACTGGCAACTTAGTGAATTCAAAAAGGTAACGCTTTGATTCGACTAACTGTTTAGCTGAGGTCAAAGCCCCTTAGAATATTCTCAAGCTAGTTTATCCTGACTACACTCTGTTAATTGTTACTTTAAATTCACAATCCTCAGAGTGAAGCATCAGCAAGAGGTTCCTAGAAGGTTCCTTGCCTCTCTGCGCTCGCCTGGGGGTTTATATAGCTTTAGCTATGAGATGTTACAAAAGAAAATATATACTAAAGGAAATGTTAAGTCTATGTGATAATGAAGCTATGGATCTACTGTCCAATAAAAAGAGAAATCTATGGCATATGATTTAGCTGAGTCATCATAGAGCATATGGTACTCTATCGGTAGGAGCTATGTTACGACCTTAATCTTATAAAGACTCAGGTTGCAGACAAGTGACAAAGACTTGAGGGCGATAAGAGAGAAGAGTAAGGGAAGGATACGATTGGTAAAGCGTAAAGAATACAGCAGTACCTACAGGGTTTATATACGTAGAGACAACTACCCAAGGTAACTAAGTATAGAACAGGACTGAGTCATAGTACTCGGGGTAGTGGAGTAAGTGGAGCAAGAACGTATGGACGTGGAGTAAAGCATATGGGAGTGGAGTAACAGTGAGACAAAAGATACTAGAAAGGAAAGGTGAAAGAAAAGTATAACTGGCAGGCGTGAGAACGCGGAAAAACAAAAGAGCCGGAGCAGGTGACCATAACCGGTAAAACCATAACAATACCCTCCGTTTAGGCTTCGTGACCACACGAAGTATCCTAATCTGTGAAGTTAATCTCCATCTTTGCAGGTCGAACCTCGTATCCCAACTTGAAGAGGTTTCTCTCTGCCAAGTTCTTGACTTCAGGAAACTTCCACTTGTGCGCAAGGTTTAGGATGTTAACCCATTCTTCGAATACGAGACTCGAATAGTCATCATATTTGGTGTTGTAGAAGATGAAGAGGAACACTTGGAACTCTGTGGCATTGGCGTTTCAATGAAAGCGGGTCTGCGGTGTTAAAGTTTCGGATGAACGTGTGATGGGATCGTCGTATCCAGTTATTTTCTTCGCCAATAAACGATTCTCTGGTGAGGAAGTATGAATGGATCCAGAAGCGCATTCCGTCTTTGGTTTGGACACATAAATCTGCTCCTCGAATTCTGACCAAGCAGGTGTTTCGTTGTTGGTGGATTGGAAAGGTGGAATGAAGGTCGAGATGTCGGACATTTGAAGGTGATTTGGAGGATGAAAGAGATTGACGATTGTTGTATACGATTGGAGTGCTTTCATTGGGCTTTATATCTACGACCGTGTTTCCTCGTACTCGTCTAGGACGTCCTTGGCGTTCTCCAAGGCTGATCTTGGTAACCATGTGTCTTTCTTCATTTCCGTAACCCCTCCAATGTACCAAGTACTGGGTTCCTCTTCCTCGCTTCCTATGTCCTCGGATCTCTTCGATTTCGTACTCTTCTTCTTCGTTTATGATATCAGGTGGCGGCGGGATAGGGCGGTGTTGGCTGTCAAACTCGGGTTTATGACATCGTGTGAGCAATGAGACGTGGAATACGTTGTGGATTGCCCAGGACTCAGGTAAGTGAAGCTTGTATGACCGATCTCCGACAGCTTCGACGATCTCGAATGGTCCATAGCGTTTGTTGTCAAGTTTCCGTGATGGTCGGTTGGAATGAATGTTAACTGCTTCTAGCCAGACCTTCTCTCCGGGTGAAAACACTTTAGAGGCATTTCCGTGGTTTCCTCGGTTTCGCATAAGATCATTGTTCTCTTCCATTGCCGCTTTAGCTTCCTCTCGGGATTTCTCTAACTCCGATGAGAAATCCGCTGCCGCTGGGTTGAACGTAGGTAGACTGTGATTCCCTTTCCATGGATGGAATCCATGATTCAAAAAGAATGGTGTGTTCTTCGTGGCAGAGTGGACTTTGTCGTGTAGTGAAACTCCGCCGTAGGTAGCCATTTTGTCCAATCGTTCTGTCGATAGCTGATAAAATTCCGCAAGTACATTTCGACTTCTTGATTGATGCGTTCCGTCTGTCCATCTGTCTGAGGATGATACGCCGTTGATAGGTTCCTTTCTATCCCCAATGATGTGCATAGCTCCTTCATGAATTTAGATGCGAACTGCGGTCCTCTGTCACTGATGATTCTTCGGGGAATTCCATGGAGCCTCCAGACCTCCGATTGTATTAGATGCGCTAATTCGATTGACGTGAGAGTTGTAGTGGTGGGAACAAGGTGGATCATCTTTGAAACCGTCGACGATAACAACAATAGCATCTTTGCCTTCGACTTAGGCAGAGGTCCGATCATATCAATAGAAATCTCCTGCCAAGGGCCTTCCGGGATCGGTAATGGGTTCAGCGTGATTGGTTCGGGTCTGCGAATGATGTTCTTTTGACACATGTCACATCCTCTGACATATGTCCTGACGTCCGTCTTGATCGTGGCCACCAGAACGTCCGCTTCAACAGTTCTAGCATCCGATGTTGTCCAGGGTGTCCGACGTCAGGGAATAGTGGTGATCGTGTAGGATTTGATTTCGCAAGTTCCTTTCATCCGGCACATAAATCCGTCCTTGTCGGTAAATTATCCCTTCTTTCTCCCACACTTTCTCCGGTTGTTTCGCCAATTCCTGCAGTACCATGGTTTCCCTCCTTCTCGACTTTCTGATTACTTCCAAGATCTGTTGGTCGGGTGATATTTCGAATCGTCGAGATCGTAGAATGGTGGCTTCATATACTGGCGTTTCTTCAACGATCCTTCGTACGAACTCTTTTCCTTTGAACATCTCCATGTTCCTGTTGTCTCGGCTTGTATCTGGTTTGACTATGCGGGAGAGGATGTCGGCTTTGGTGTTGGATTTTCCAGGTATGTGTCGCAGTGCGAAGTCGTATTCCTGCAGCATAAGGTACCATCTTGCTTGTCGAGCGTTCAGTTTCTGTGGGTCTCTGAAGTACTTCAGGTTTTCGTGGTCCGTCCAGATTTCGAACTGTTCCTTCGCATCCAACAGGTACTGTCTCCATAACTTCAGTGCCTTGACTATAGCCAGTAACTCCTTGTCGTAGATCTCGTAGTTTCGTTCTGCTTCAGTCAACGTTTTGGACATGAATGCAATCGGATGCCATTTTCCTTCCTGTTCCTGTGATAGGACTGCTCCCGTTCCATAATTTGATGCATCCACCTCCAATCTAAACTTTCCATAGTCATTTGGCAACGCTAATACTGGTTCGCTGGTGATGGAATCTTTGACGCTGTCGAATGCCTGTTGTTGTGCTTCTTCCCATTTCCACTCTTTTCCTCCTCCCTTCAACTGATTGAGCGGGGCTGCGATGATGCTGAAGTTTTGTATGAAGCGTCTGTAAAAGTTTGCAAATCCCAAGAAACTCTCCACCTCCTTAATTGTTCGTGGCGTTTTCCATTCCTTTATGGCCCTGACCTTCTCCTTTTCCATAGTAGCTTTCCCATTTCCTACAACCGTGCCTAACAAGGCGATTTCCGTGGCGTTGAATTCACATTTCGATCGTTTGAAGAATAGACTATGTTTGTCGGCGATCTTCAGGAAACGTATAGTCCGTTCACGTAGTTCCTCTTTGGTACGTCCTGGAATCGCGAAGTCGTCCATATAGTTGACCAGTGCACCTTCTTGGATCATTTCTCGGAACATGGTTGCCATCATATGAGAAAAGGTCGCCGGGGAGTTACTCATTCCAAAAAACATGACAGTAGGTTCGAATAATCCACGATTGGTGATAAACGCTGCTTTCCATTCATCTCCTTCTCTGATCCTGACATTGTTGTAACCCCAGATAATGTCCAGTTTATTGAAGTATTTCGCATCTCGCAGTTGGTCGAGTACTTCGCTTATGAGCGGTAACGGCGTTTTGTCCTTGATCGAATGTTCGTTGAGTTTCCTGTAGTCCTGACATAGTCGGAGTGATCCATCTTTCTTTGGTACGAAGAAACAAGGGGCAGCGTATGGTGATTTGGATGGTCGAATTCGTTTCGATGCTAGGTTCTCGTCTAAGAACTTATCCAGTTCCTCCCTTTCCTTTGGCGTCATGTTATAAACCTTCGATGATATCTCCTTTGGTGCGTCCTCCATTAGATTGATCTCATGATCCCATTCCGTTCGAGCTGGTAATTGCTCAAAATTCCGTTTGTTAAACAAGTGCGTAAATGGTCGAATGTAATCAGGTAGATCTTCGGGGTTGGTGGGGTCTGATTCTTTTTCCTCCGTAGCGCTGTCCACATCAGTGGTTAGCCGTCGAGAAAAAGGAATCGTTTGGTGTGGTGTAGTGCATGTACTGGGGCATCGTGTAAATCTGACTTCTTGGTTTATCCAGTCGATCTCCGGGTTGTTGTTATGATTTCATCGGTTATGGTCACATGCCCCGGCTCTTTTGTTTTTCCGCATTCCCAGGCCTGTCCGTTATACTTTTCTTTCATCTTTCCTTTCTAGTATCTTTTGTCTCACTGTTACTCCACTCCCATATGCTTTACTCCACGTCCATACGTTCTGCTCCACTTACTCCACTACCCCGAGTATTATGACTCAGTCCTGTTCTATACTTAGTTACCTTGGGTAGTTGTCTCTACGTATAAACCCTGTAGGTACTGCTGTATTCCTTACGCTTTACCAATCGTATCCTTCCCTTACTCTTCTCTCTTATCGCCCTCAAGTCTTTGTCACTTGTCTGCAACCTGAGTCTTTATAAGATTAAGGTCGTAACATTTGGTAAAGCGTCTACACCTCACCTTGCAGACAGCAGCCTAGCGAGCTTGCTGTAGTGGTAGTGCATACGGCAGATCTACCAACCGAACGGACGTAATTTTTTCGCGTCGAGGCTTTTACAAGCGTAGTCATCAGGGCACGAGTTTATGCCAAGTAGCAGCCGACAAGGAAAGAAACGACTTGTCGAAGAAGAATTAGCCGCATATCACGACGGATTGTTGCGAGAGATCGAGTTACCGAGTAGCCCGACATCGAGACCGGAATCAGCACCACAATCAGACATCGACGAGGAAGTAGATCAATAGCGGACAGTTTTGCGGATATTCACATCGACAACGAAGACCAATCAGAGACGAAGGAACCATCAGACATGTCGACCACAGAGAGTACCAAGTCAATTATCCCCGACCCGGTTGGTTCGAGGGAAGCAGAGAGAGATTTGAGGACTGGTGGAGGAGCATTCAGCTGTTCATAAAGTTTAACGGGATCACCGACAATGATAGGATGATCATAGCGGCCATATCCAGGATGAGAGGAGGAGTAGCCGGAAGTTTTTCAGCACTCGTAGCGGACAAAGTCACCAACCCAGACGTAACATTCACGTGGAAGCAATTCGAGAAGCAGGCGAAGGAGTTGTTTATTGATGGAATGGACAAGGAGGAAGAGCGAGATAGCTATCGAGACTATGACCAAGGAAGGAAACCCATCGTGGATTTCCTAGTCGAGTTTACCTTGATGATGAACAAGGCGGGAACGGACGACCAACACGCCATCTTCTTGCTGAAGAAGAACGTCAAAAAGGAAACCATTCGCACCATTCTATCATTCCCACCCGACAAAGTCCCCACCACATTCAACGGATGGCTCGAAGTCATAAAAGCAGTAGGAATGGGAACAGAAACGATGAGTTTGTTCGACAAACACACCGCGACAGGAGTCACGTATGGAGGAAGTGGTCAACCCATGGAAGTAGGAAGGTTCGAAACCGCTAGAGTCCAAACCCCGAATAATCAGAGGAAGTGTGTTTCAACTGTGGAAAGTTCGGACATTTTGCTAGAGAATGCAGGCAGCCGAAGAAGGCCGTAACGTGTTACAATTGTAACAAACCAGGACACATCGCCAGGAATTGTAGGGCGCCGAAGAGAGCTAGGACTAGGGAAATGACCGAGGAGAATCCACAGGATAAAGAAGACGCCACCGAGAAGCAGGATTTTGCCGAAGGGTCCGATTGAGCGCGAAATCTCGACCCATAAATCGTAGAGTCTCTCCCCATGTAACAACAAATTCGAAATCCAAGTATGTTATTCCTTTCAAGAGAGACTCAACGCGCGAAATTCTGCTGGATGCAACCATCAAAACCAAGAACGGAAACAAAACGGTCAAGGCCCTTATCGACTCGGGAGCACATATGACGATGATAGCACGGAGTTGGCAGAGAGAGAGAAATTGAAGAAGGTCAAACGACAACAACCCATTCGCATGAGAAATGCAGATGGAACACCAAATCGGACAGGGATATTAACGGAGGACGCCAAAATCCAGATGGATCTAGGAGGACATAAGGAGGAAATCAAGGCACTGGTATCGGACATTTCGAGCGCGGATATTTTTCTTGGATACGACTGGTTAATTCAACACAACCCGGAGATCGACTGGATAAACCAAGAAGTCAGATTTACACGATGCCCCAGTACATGCACTACACCACACCAAACGATTCCTTTTTCTCGACGGCTAACCACTGATGTGGACAGCGCTACGGAGGAAAAAGAATCAGATCCCACCAACCCCGAAGATCTACCCGATTACATTCGACCATTTACGCACTTGTTTAACAAACGGAATTTTGAGCAATTACCAGCTCGAACGGAATGGGATCATGAGATCAATCTAACGGAGGATGCACCAAAGGAGATATCATCGAAGGTTTATAACATGACGCCAAAGGAAAGGGAGGAACTGGATAAGTTCTTAGACGAGAACCTAGCATCGAAACGAATTCGACCATCCAAATCACCATACGCTGCCCCTTGTTTCTTCGTACCAAAGAAAGATGGATCACTCCGACTATGCCAGGACTACAGGAAACTCAACGAACATTCGATCAAGGACAAAACGCCATTACCGCTCATAAGCGAAGTACTCGACCAACTGCGAGATGCGAAATACTTCAATAAACTGGACATTATCTGGGGTTACAACAATGTCAGGATCAGAGAAGGAGATGAATGGAAAGCAGCGTTTATCACCAATCGTGGATTATTCGAACCTACCGTCATGTTTTTTGGAATGAGTAACTCCCCGGCGACCTTTTCTCGTATGATGGCAACCATATTCCGAGAAATGATCCAAGAAGGTGCACTGGTCAACTATATGGACGACTTCGCGATTCCAGGACGTACCAAAGAGGAACTACGTGAACGGACTATACGTTTCCTGAAAATCGCCGACAAACATAGTCTATTCTTCAAACGATCGAAATGTGAATTCGACGCCACGGAAATCGCCTTGTTAGGCACGGTTGTAGGAAATGGAAAAGCTACTATGGAAAAGGAGAAGGTCAGGGCCATAAAGGAATGGAAAACGCCACGAACAATTAAGGAGGTGGAGAGTTTCTTGGGATTCGCGAACTTTTACAGACGCTTCATACAAAACTTCAGCATCATCGCAGCTCCGCTCAATCAGTTGAAGGGAGGAGGAAAGAGTGGAAATGGGAAGAAGCACAACAACAGGCATTCGACAGCGTCAAAGATTCCATCACCAGCGAACCAGTATTGGCGTTGCCAAATGACTATGGAAAGTTTAGATTGGAGGTGGATGCATCAAACTATGGAACGGGAGCAGTCCTATCACAGGAACAGGAAGGAAAATGGCATCCGGTTGCATTCATGTCCAAAACGTTGACTGAAGCAGAACGAAACTACGAGATCTACGACAAGGAGTTACTGGCTATAGTCAAGGCACTGAAGTTATGGAGACAGTACCTGTTGGATGCGAAGGAACAGTTCGAAATCTGGACAGGACCACGAAAACCTGAAGTACTTCAGAGACCCACAGAAACTGAACGCTCGACAAGCAAGATGGTACCTTATGCTGCAGGAATACGATTTCGCACTACGACACATACCTGGAAAATCCAACACCAAAGCCGACATCCTCTCCCGCATAGTCAAACCAGATACAAGCCGAGACAACAGGAACATGGAAATGTTCAAAGGAAAGGAGTTTGTACGAAGAATAGTTGAAGAAACGCCAGTATATGAAGCCACCATTCTACGATCTCGACGATTCGAGATATCACCCGACCAACAGATCCTGGAAGTATCAGAAAGTCGAGAGGAGGGAAACCATGGTACTGCAGGAATTGGCGAAACAACCGGAGAAAGTGTGGGAGAAAGAAGGGATAATTTACCGACAAGGACGGATCTATGTGCCGGATGAAAGGAACTTGCGAGATCAAATCCTACACGATCACCACTATTCCCCCGACGTCGGACACCCTGGACAACATCGGATGCTAGAACTGTTGAAGCGGACGTTCTGGTGGCCCACGATCAAGACGGACGTCAGGAGATATGTCAGAGGATGTGACATGTGTCAAAAGAACAAGATCATTCGCAGACCCGAACCAATCACGCTGAACCCATTACCATCCCGAAGGCCCTTGGCAGGAATTCTATTGACATGATCGGACCTTGCCTAAGTCCGAAGGCAAAGATGCTATTGTTGTTATCGTCGACCGGTTCTCAAAGATGATCCACCTTGTTCCCACCACTACGACTCTCACGTCAATCGAATTAGCGCATCTATACAAATCGGAGGTTGGAGGCTCCATGGAATTCCCCGAAGAATCATCAGTGACAGAGGACCGCAGTTCGCATCTAAATTCATGAAGGAGCTATGCACATCATTGGGGATAGAAAGGAACCTATCAACGGCGTATCATCCTCAGACGGATGGACAGACGGAACGCATCAATCAAGAAGTCGAAATGTATTTGCGGAATTTCATCAGCTATCGACAGAACGATTGGACGAAATGGCTACCTACGGCGGAGTTCATACAACGATAAAGTCCACTCTGCCACGAAGAACACACCATTCTTTTTGAATCACGGATTCCATCCATGGAAAGGGAATCACAGTCTACCTACGTTCAACCCAGCGGCAGCGGATTTCTCATCGGAGTTAGAGAAAGCCCGAGAAGAAGCTAAAGCGGCAATGGAAGAGAACAATGATCTTATGCGAAACCGAGGAAACCACGGAAATACCTCTAAAGTGTTCTCACCCGGAGAGAAGGTCTGGCTAGAAGCAGTTAACATTCATTCCAACCGACCATCACGGAAACTTGACAACAAACGCTATGGACCTTTCGAGATCGTCGAAGCTGTCGGAGATCGGTCATACAAGCTTCGCTTACCTGAGTCCTGGGCAATCCACAACGTGTTCCATGTTCATTTCTCACACGATGTCATGAACCCGAGTTTGACAGCCAACACCACCCTACCCCGCCCCCACCTGATATCATAAACGAAGAAGAAGAGTACGAAATCGAAGAGATCCGAGGACATAGGAAGCGAGGAAGAGGAACCCAGTATTTGGTACATTGGAGGGGTTACGGAAACGAAGAAGACACATGGTTACCAAGATCAGCCTTGGAGAATGCCAAAGACATCCTAGACGAATACGAGAAAACACGGTCGTAGGATATAAAACCTAGCGAAAGCACCCCAATCGGTATCCAACAATCGTCAATGTCTTTCCTCGCCAATTCCCCAACCCTCTCAGCCGTCGGTGGTAACACCAACATCTACGACGCCCAAGCCCTCTTTGGAGGCCAACACCTGGTGCACGCCCATCAGGATACGTCAGACTATCTTCTTTTCCAATCACATGTCCAAACACCGCTCATCATGAACCCACCCAAAGACGCCATGCCTATGACTGATGAAGAAAAGAAGGAGCTAATTTTGAAGTTAAAGAAGGAGAAGCGGATGATTAAGATGTTGAAAGATGTGGTAGAAATGGCGGAGTTAACAAACTCCGGTCTGTTGGAACAGTTAGAAGGAGATAGGACCGGATGGAACGCGGGATGGTAGATAGCAGATTTGGAACATCTGCCTAAAAGAGGAGATAGAGAATATTAGATAAACCGAAACTTTTCCTTGTCTCTTTCTCTCAGAACACCTCGCATCCCTGCCAACAAACATGTCTAACACTCCCCCTTTCACCAACACCCTTGCCTACACCGAGATTCACACCACATTCAACAACAACCTACGCTCCGTTGAACAACAAAGAGAAACCATCCTCATTATCTTGACCAATTTGCTCACATTCGTAACCTAGGAGGCACTCTTAGTACCGTTGCCACCAACACGTCAACGGTCTTAGTATCTGTCCAACCGCTATTCAACAAAATCGTCAAAGACACGAACATCCAAAGCCAATTGGACAGGTTGGTTGATGACGCCAGAGAACTATCCCTCACCCGTATCGAACTCAAAGCCCATGACATTTCTATCAAACTCGCCTATCTACTACGTGCCATGCCAGAGGTTGGATCTGAGGAAAAGATCAACTATGCCCGCACAGTTCTCAAGGCTTACTTAGGTGACGACGCCAATGTCCCTACCCGTCCCAATTCGCCTACATCCCTCCCCGTTCGAATCAAAAGCCCTTCTCCATTTCCCCCCCTTGTCGAAAACGACCTCCGATCGAAAGCCAACTTTAATGTCGAAGCTCTACGACTCAAAACCTTCTTAAGGCAATACGAACCATCTGTCGAACCCATTCCATTTGTTCCCCCTGGAGGATACACTACACTCATCGAAGGAGGAGAACGATGAAACCTTTGGAAGGAAGTTGTTTACACGCTCTTTTGACAATCTTGCCATCGAAGAAAGTTACGCAGGAGATAGCTATTTTGTAGCCCAAGTCGGAATGCCCAACGCTCCACACTTCATTGGCCGCGTCGATTTCGATAATCATATCATCGGATCGAAGAAGAAAGCGATACTCGCACTTCTCCACACCCTCAAGCACTAAATTTTCGTGTGGTCACGAAACCTAAACGGAGGGTATTGTTATGGTTTCACCGGTTATGGTCACCTGCTCCGGCTCTTTTGTTTTTCCGCATTCCGCCTGTCCGTTATACTTTTCTTTCATCTTTCCTTTCTAGTATCTTTCGTCTCACTGTTACTCCACTCCCATATGCTTTTACTCCACGTCCATACGTTCTGACTCCACTTACTCCACTACCCGAGTATATGACTCAGTCCTGTTCTATACTTAGTTACCTTGGGTAGTTGTCTCTACGTATATAAGCCTGTAGGTACTGCTGTATTCCTTACGCTTTACCAATCGTATCCTTCCCTTACTCTTCTCTCTTATCGCCCTCAAGTCTTTGTCACTTGTCTGCAACCTGAGTCTTTATAAGATTAAGGTCGTAACAGTTGTGTTGAATTAACCAGTCGTATCCAAGAAAGATATCCGCGCTCGAAATGTCCGATACCAGTGCCTTGATTTCCTCCTTATGTCCTCCTAGATCCATCTGGATTTGGGCATCCTCCGTTAATATCCCTGTCCGATTTGGTGTGCCGTCTGCATTTCTCATGCGAATGGGTTGTTGTCGTTTGACCTTCTTCAATTTCTCTCTCTCTGCCAGCTCCGTCGCTATCATCGTCATATGCGCTCCCGAGTCGATAAGGGCCTTGACCGTTTTGTTTCCGTTCTTGGTTTTGATGGTTGCATCCAGCAGAATTTCGCGCGTTGAGTCTCTCTTGAAAGGAATAACATACTTGGACTTCGAATTTGTTTTACATGGGGAGACTTTACGATTTATGGTCGAGATTCGCGCTCAATCGGACCCTTCGGCAAAATCCTGCTTCTCGGTGTCGTCTTCTTCGTCCTGTGGACTATCCTCGGTCATTTCCCTAGTCCTAGCTCTCTTCGGCGCCCTACAATTCCTGGCGATGTGTCCTGGTTTGTTACAATTGTAACACGTTACGGCCTTCTTCGGCTGCCTGCATTCTCTAGCAAATGTCCGAACTTTCCACAGTTGAAACACTTCCTCTGATTATTCGGGTTGACTCTAGCAGTTTCGAACCTCCCTACTTCCATGGGTTGACCACTTCCTCCATACGTGACTCCTGTCGCGGTGTGTTTGTCGAACAAACTCATCGTTTCTGTTCCCATTCCTACTGCTTTTATGACTTCGAGCCAGCCGTTGAATGTGGTGGGGACTTTGTCGGGTGGGAATGATAGAATGGTGCGAATGGTTTCCTTTTTTACGTTCTTCTTCAGCAAAAAGATGGCGTGTTGGTTGTCCGTTCCCGCCTTGTTCATCATCAAGGTAAACTCGACTAGGAAATCCACGATGGGTTTCCTTCCTTGGGTCATGGTCTCGATAGCTATCTCGCTCTTCTCCTTGTCCATTCCATCAATAAACAACTCCTTCGCCTGCTTCTCGAATTGCTTCCACGTGAATGTTACGTCTGGGTTGGTAACTTTGTCCGCTACGAGTGCTGAAAAACTTCCGGCTACTCCTCCTCTCATCCTGGATATGGCCGCTATGATCATCCTATCATTGTCGGTGATTCCGTTAAACTTTATGAACAGCTGAATGCTCCTCCACCAGTCCTCAAATCTCTCTCTGCTTCCCTCGAACCAACCGGGGTCGGGATAATTGACTTGGTACTTTCTGTGGTCGACATGTCTGATGGTTCCTTCGTCTCTGATTGGTCTTCGTTGTCGATGTGAATATCCGCAAAACTGTCCGTATGTGATCTACTTCCTCGTCGATGTCTGATTGTGGTGCTGATCCGGTCTCGATGTCGGCTACTTGGTAACTCGATCTCTCGCAACAATCCGTCGTGATATGCGGCTAATTCTTCTTCGACAAGTCGTTTCTTTCCTTGTCGGCTGCTACTTGGCATAAACTCGTGCCCTGATGATTACGCTTGTAAAAAGCTCGACGCGAAAAAATTACGTCCGTTCGGTTGGTAGATCTGCCGTATGCACTACCACTACAGCAAGCTCGCTAGGCTGCTGTCTGCAAGGTGGGTGTAGACGCTTTACCAAATGTTACGACCTTAATCTTATAAAGACTCAGGTTGCAGACAAGTGACAAAGACTTGAGGCGATAAGAGAGAAGAGTAAGGAAGGATACGATTGGTAAAGCGTAAGAATACAGCAGTACCTACAGGTTTATATACGTAGAGACAACTACCAAGGTAACTAGTATAGAACAGACGAAAGTCAGAGTAGTGGAGTAAGTGGAGCCAGACGTATGGACGTGGAGTAAAAGCATATGGGAGTGGAGTAACAGTGAGACAAAAGATACTAAGAAAGGAGGTGAAAGAAAAGATATGGGCAGGTGTGAGAATGCGGAAAAACAAAAGAGCCAGAGCAGGTGACCATAGCCAGTGAAACCATAACAAATTCCATGCATCTCTGCTCACACCCATAGTAGAGAATGACGTCTATGGAAAGCATAATCCACAACCCCCGACTTAGTGTCAGGAGAAGAAGAGTATGAAGTCGAAGCGATCAAACACATAGAGCAAGGAAGAAACGCTTGGAAAATGGAAGACTCGCAACAAGATTAGAATATCTTGTCAGATGGCAAGGATATGGACCGTCAGAGGACTCATGGGAATCTAAGAGATCTTACAAATTCGAGCGGAGATACTTGGAGAGTATAAAGCCTTGAAGAAACTCAGTTAGACTCCCGCAGCTTCATGAGCAACATACAAGCCATCCAACAAGTCCTCGCAACTACTCTCTCATCGTCCTCTCCTCTCAATGCCACTAATCAGAAGAACCAAACCAGTAATTCTGATTCGAAACCAACATCTCCATCCCCTTCTCCCCACAACCGCCACGCAATTCTCCTTGTCAAGAAGAGACATCCATTGACAAGAATGCCACCGTTCGACATGCATTTCTACATGAACGAACAGCCTCAAACTTTCTGTCCGGTCACGGCCGCGTTCCTCGACTCTTTGAAATCGTGCACGACATCGGGGCTCACATTGATGAGCTTACTTCTGCAAGACGTTCATACCTTCAAGCAATGGAGGAAATGGACGCCCGCCTCACTCGTCTGGCACGCCATCTCCCGAGGTCTCCCCATGGTAATGAGATCTTCAGGAGAGTCAGAGACATCAATGCTACGCCACTTCACAAAGATTCGGACATCGGTAAATCATCTACAGACGGACATGAATCGTCTTCTGGAAGCACCCCAATCTGACAGTATCACAACTCCCCCATCTTCTATACAACCACAGCAATTTCATGAATTGGTTATACCACACCCAGGAGTACCGCCTCCTCCAAATCCGTCGAACCATCATCCGGTTACTCGCACACCAGGAGTTGCTCCCTCGTATCGACGTGGACGTGCACCCTGCAAACTATGTAGCGGAATGGGTCATATCCAGACGGAATGCTCGCTATATTACTGCCATTACTGCGACACCAAGGCACCTGGACACTTTGCCAAATTTTGTTCCCGAAATCCTTATGCGGAATTGCACGCAGGGAACTTTCCCCAAATGCCCTGGCATACGTTGACACCCTTATTAACCCAACCGCAGTCACAGCCTCAGAGTCCAGTCCATACTCCTATACTGCCAGAACGCCAACTTCCTACGCCACCATACACCCCCTCATACTACAGTCTAGCAAACTACAGTCCAAACAGTCCGGTGTACCAACCAGCACCCTCCATACCTCCGACACCACTTCAACTTCCTGTCCAATTACCACCACCAAACTTGGACCAACCTATCGACCACTCTATCGACCTAAACCCAAACCTAGGTCAAATACAACAACAACAGCAAGTACGGAAAACCTTGCGCTATCCATCCCTCCCTCCTATCGTCACTCTGGAAGAACAGCTTCCAGTAACCTTCCGTCTTTTAAACACCCTCAACACCAACGATCCCCGTCGCCAGAACCTTATGACGCAGGCGACGAATATACTTACGACGATGTTGCGGAATACAACATGAGCGGTGAAGGACATCCTGACATTTAGATAGTTCTGGTAAACTATCTTAGGAAAGGGATAGTGTTATGAACCGTGACATTTACGGTTATATTTCTCATAGTAATTACTACATTTGTAACTACAATTATGTTTACCTTTTATTGTACTTATATTTCGCGTCTCTGATTGTGATTGTTTTATATCTCTTATTGATCCGCTTTAATGATCCGGATTACTTTACTTATTTAGCCTTCTATAATTAATGATCATTTGTTCCGAAGAAGTTCTTCCTTTCTATTTTAGTATTACGAAAACTTCTTTGTAGTTCCCGAGTCGTTCCCGAGTCAAGTCTCGGTACCTTAAGAAGTTTGATCGTAGTTATATATAGAGTACTTGTAAAACATATATAAGTCGCTCAACTTTACCATGTAGAAACAACGTTTCTACTTGGTTAGGTGGAGACTTGAATACAAAGTCTTACTCTACTATAACGCTTGAACCGTTAGACTTAATTGCTAAGCTCTATAAACCGCTCTCAAGCTCTTAGTACTATAAACGGCGCATTTGAGTTACTCTTCTCGATTCATCGAGGAGGTCTCCTTTGTTACGCTTTAGAACTCTGAGTATTTCTATCGACGTAACACCCCAGCTTAGGACCGGGCCGGGGTCACTGTAACACTATTCTTCAAACAATCGAAATGCGAATTTGATGCCATGGAAATTGCCTTGTTAGGAACAGTTGTAGGAAATGGAAAAGCTACTATGGAAAAGGAGAAGGTCAAGGCCATAAAGGAATGGAAAACGCCACGAACAATTAAGGAGGTAGAGAGTTTCTTGGGATTCGCGAACTTTTATAGACGCTTCATACAAAACTTCAGCATCATCGCAGCTCCGCTTAATCAGTTGAAGGGAGGAGGAAAAGAGTGGAAATGGGAAGAAGCACAACAACAGGCATTCGACAGCGTCAAAGATTCCATCACCAGCGAACCAGTATTGGCATTACCGAATGACTATGGAAAGTTTAGACTGGAGGTGGACGCATCAAACTATGGAACGGGAGCAGTCCTATCACAGGAACAGGAAGGAAAATGGCATCCAGTTGCATTCATGTCCAAAACGTTGACTGAAGCAGAACGAAACTATGAAATCTACGACAAGGAGTTATTGGCTATAGTCAAGGCACTGAAATTATGGAGACAGTACCTGTTGGATGTGAAGGAACAGTTCGAAGTCTGGACGGACCACGAAAACCTGAAGTACTTCAGAGACCCACAGAAACTGAACGCTCGACAAGCAAGATGGTACCTTATGCTGCAAGAATACGATTTTACACTATGACACATACCTGGAAAATCCAACACGAAAGCCGACATCCTCTCCTGCATAGTCAAACCGGATACAAGCCGAGACAACAGGAACATGGAAATGTTCAAAGGAAAGGAGTTTGTACGAAGAATCGTTGAAGAAACGCCAGTATATGAAGCCACTATTCTATGATCTCGACGATTCGAGATATCACCCGACCAACAGATCCTGGAAGTTATCAGAAAGTCGAGGAGGAGGGAAACCATGGTACTGCAGGAATTGGCGAAACAACCAGAGAAAGTGTGGGAGAAAGAAGGGATAATTTACTGACAAGGACGGATCTATATGCCAGATGAAAGGAACTTGCGAGATCAAATCCTACACAATCACCACTATTCCCCCGATGTCGGACACCCTGGACAACATCGGATGCTAGAACTGTTGAAGCGGACGTTCTGGTGGCCCACGATCAAGACGGACGTCAGGAGATATGTCAGAGGATGTGACATGTGTCAAAAGAACAAGATCATTCGCAGACCCAAACCAATCACACTGAACCCATTACCAATCCCAGAAGGCCCTTGGCAGGAAATCTCTATTGACATGATCGGACCTTTGCCTAAGTCCGAAGACAAGGATGCTATTGTTGTTATCGTCGACCAGTTCTCAAAGATGATCCACCTTGTTCCCACCACTACGACTCTCACGTCAATCGAATTAGCGCATCTATACAAATCGGAGATTTGGAGGCTCCATGGAATTCCCCAAAGAATCATCAGTGACAGAGGACCACAGTTCGCATCTAAATTCATGAAGGAGCTATGCACATCATTGGGGATAGAAAGGAACCTATCAACGGCATATCATGCTCAGACGGATGGACAGACGGAACGCATCAACCAAGAAGTCGAAATGTATTTGCGGAATTTCATCAGCTATCGACAGAACGATTGGACGAAATGGCTACCTACGGCGGAGTTCCATTACAATGATAAAGTCCACTCTGCCACGAAGAACACACTGTTCTTTTTGAATCACAGATTCCACCCATGGAAAGGGAATCACAGTTTACCTACGTTCAACCCAGCGGCAGCGGATTTCTCATCGGAATTAGAGAAAGCCCGAGAAGAAGCTAAAGCGGCAATGGAAGAGAACAATGATCTTATGCGAAACCGAGGAAACCACGGAATTACCTCTAAAGTGTTCTCACCCGGAGAGAAGGTCTGGCTAGAAGCAGTTAACATTCATTCCAACTGACCATCACGGAAACTTGACAACAAACGCTATGGACCTTTCGAGATCGTCGAAGCTGTCGGAGATCGGTCATACAAGCTTCACTTACCTGAGTCCTGGGCAATCCACAATGTATTCCACACTTCATTGCTCATACGATGTCACAAACCCGAGTTTGACAGCCAACACCACCCTACCCCGCCCCCACCTGATATCATAAACGAAGAAGAAGAGTATGAAATCGAAGAGATCTGAGGACATAGGAAGCGAGGAAGAGGAACCCAGTATTTGGTACATTGGAGGGGTTACAGAAATGAAGAAGACACATGGTTACCAAGATCAGCCTTGGAGAACGCCAAGGACGTCCTAGACGAGTATGAGGAAACACGGTCGTAGGAATATAAAGCCCAACGAAAGCACTCCAATCGGTATACAAAATCGTCAATCTCTTTCATCCTCTAAATCACCTTCCAATGTCCGACATCTGACCTTTATTCCACCTTTCCAATCCACCAACAACGAAACACCTGCTTTGGTCAGAATTCGAGGAGCAGATTTATGTGTCCAAACCAAAGACGGAATGCGCTTCTGGATCCATTCATACTTCCTCACCAGAGAATCCGTTTATTGGTGAAGAAAATTAACTGGATACGACGATCCCCATCACACGTTCATCAGAAACTTTAACACCGCAGACCCACTTACATTGAAGACGCCAATGCCACAGAATTCCAAGTGTTCTCTTCATCTTCTACAAACACCAAATATGATGACTATTCGAGTCTCGTATTCGAAGAATGGGTTAACATCCTAAACCTTGCGCACAAGTGGAAGTTTCCTGAAGTCAAGAATTTGGCAGAAAGAAACCTCTTCAAGTTGGGATATGAGGTTCGACCTGCAAAGATGGAGATTAACTTCACAGACTAGGATACTTCGTGTGGTCACGAAGCCTAAATGGAGGGTATTGTTATGGTCTCACAGGTTATGGTCACCTGCCCTGGTTCTTTTGTTTTTCCGCGTTCTCATGCCTGCCCATTATACTTTTCTTTCATCTTTCCTTTCTAGTATCTTTTGTCTCACTGTTACTCCACTCCCATATGCTTTACTCCACGTCCATATGTTCTTACTCCACTTACTCCACTACCCTGAGTATTATGACTCAGTACTGTTCTATACTTAGTTACCTTGGGTAGTTGTCTCTACGTATATAAACCCTGTAGGTACTGCTGTATTCCTTACGCTTTACCAATCGTATCCTTCCCTTACTCTTCTCTCTTATCGCCCTCAAGTCTTTGTCACTTGTCTGCAACCTGAGTCTTTACAAGATTAAGGTCGTAACAATTTCTCCCTCTCTGCCAGCTCCGTTGCTATCATCGTCATATGTGCTCCCAAGTCGATAAGGGCTTTGACCGTTTTGTTTTCGTTCTTGGTTTTGATGGTTGCATCTAGCAGAATTTCGCGCGTTGAGTCTCTCTTGAAAGGAATAACATACTTGGATTTCGAATTTGTTGTTACATGGGGAGAGACTCTACGATTTATGGGTCGAGATTTCGTGCTCAATCAGACCCTTCGGCAAAATCCTGCTTCTCCGTGGCATCGTCTTCATCCTGTGGACTATTCTCGGTCGTTTCCCTAGTCCTAGCTCTCTTCGGCCCCCTACAATTCCTGGCGATGTGCCCTGGTTTGTTACAATTGTAACACGTTACGGTCTTCTTCGGTGCCTGCATTCTCTGTGGTCGACATGTCTGATGGTTCCTTCGTTTCTGATTGGTCTTCGTTGTCGATGTGTATATCCGCAAAACTGTCCACAATTTGATCTACTTCCTCGTCGATTTCTGACTGTGGTGCTGATTCCAGTTTCGATGTCAGGCTACTCGGTAACTCGATCTCTCGCAACAATCCGTCATGATATGCGGCTAATTCTTCTTCGACAAGTCGTTTCTTTCCTTGTCGGCTGCTACTTGGCATAAACTCGTGCCCTGATGACTACGCTTGATAAAAGCTTCGACGCGAAAAAATTATGTCTGTTCGATTGGTAGATCTGCCGTATGCACTACCACTACAGCAAGCTCGCTAGGCTGCTGTCTGCAAGGTGAGGTGTAGATGCTTTACCAAATGTTACGACCTTAATCTTGTAAAGACTCAGGTTGCAGACAAGTGACAAAGACTTGAGGGCGATAAGAGAGAAGAGTAAGGGAAGGATACGATTGGTAAAGCATAAGGAATACAGCAGTACCTACAGGGCTTATATACGTAGAGACAACTACCCAAGGTAACTAAGTATAGAACAGGACTGAGTCATAATACTCGGGGTAGTGGAGTAAGTGGAGTCAGAACGTATGGACGTGGAGCAAGGCATATGGGAGTGGAGTAACAGTGAGACAAAAGATACCAGAAAGGAAAGGTGAAAGAAAAGTATAACAGGCAGGCATGAGAATGCAGAAAAACAAAAGAGCCGGAGCAGGTGACCATAACCGGTGAAACCATAACAGTTAAATATACATGACGGCAACAAATGGATCGATGATTGGCGTCATGATGTCGATTACCAAAATACGATCGAATCAAACCTGGATTATCTCGAATCGGTTGATCCATCTGCTGATGGAACCTGGCTCAATGATGAATCTTGGGAACAATCAATCTCGATTGATTGTGATCGACCCTTTTGGGCCCTTTATGGTATGCCTAATGACAACATTGAACGCGCGGTTCCCATGAACCAACTCAATAATGTCACACCCATAACGTGCAATTCTTCTGAATCTGCTGCACATGGATGGACAACCGATAACATGGGCAATGACTGGAACAACCAATGGGTCGAACCAACTTTTCGTCCTTTGGACTGGAATGTTGAACCCACCGGTTCTTCCACCACCTCATTTCGTGATGCATGGGATAACGCTAACCGCTTTCCCATTGATGATATGTCATGTGAAATCCCCCCCAAACTCACTTGGGATGAAATAATCGAATGGGGTTATTCTATTGACAATCTTGATGTCATACCATACCCTGTATGGGACCAATCGGTTGAATTCTCATCCGATGCCTCTGTCAAACTCGGACCCGCCATCAATCATTGGCTGGATGACAATGACATATGGTGTGACTTCTATTCGGATGCCAACCCTTCACATTCCCCTTCCTCACACTACACGGACACATGGTCACGCAACTTTTGTCACTGGTATGACTACCCATTTGACGAGGATGATGTAACTATAGAATATGAACTTCCATATGGATGAACGTATCTTTGGGTCAATGGCTTCTATACCGATATCACTTATTGGGATCTAGAACGCATTGCCCAAACCGGTGTACAAAGGACACGATACCCTCATCTCAACATCTCTCAGACTGGTAAGGTCACCCCTTACCAAACGGCCAAACTCAAGGCCCTCCTCACCTGGGACAAACATCTCGGAGCTTGCCAAATCGATGGTGTTGCTGTCGTGACCAATGTTGAAGTGGTGAAAGAGCCAAGTGTGACTCAATCTGAGTACCACACAACACCTGAGGAACTGGAGAGACAGTCCAGATCGCCTATTGATTACGCGATTGAGGAATTTGGGAATTCGGTGATAGAAGAGAAGGAAGATGGCGAGATCTCGATCCATCCTGGGCAAGACCTGATGAATGACAAAGAAGATGCTGAGAACGAAGGGGATTCATACTCGCAAGTATCACTCCTCCACTCGCAACCAATTGCTAATTCTTCTTTTCAGTGTGGTGATGTCACCAAGGCTTCAAGCCTGGTGCTCCACTCCAGTTCAAGAGGAGGACCAATCCAAGATGGGTCCGGATGAACTATTTTAAATAGTACCTCATGTAATGGTCTGGATATAAATTATGCGATGGAATCGAGCATCAGGAATGCTCTTCTCGATAACATCATGCCCGAATTTAAGTCATTCATCATGAGCATAAGATCAAACTCTGATTCTTATCTGATTAAGTGGATGCTAGATAGTGGCGCTTCGGCACACTTTACTGGCAGTCTCTCAGACTTTTCAACAGTCGATCGAGGCTTTTTTGGAATGGTGCAAACTGCCTCTGGCCAATTAAAAATCCAAGGCCAAGGAACAGTACACATTCAACACTTAGTCGTAGATACAAACACAGGAACCAAAGAAGTTTGAAAGACTAAACTTTGGCCTGTATTTTACATAAATGGTATGCACATGCGGCTCATCTCTGTCGGACAACTTTTACGGTCCGGACTAAGATTAGAAGCCAATGCGAAGCATCTCACCTTTCGAGATGAACATAATCATGCTGTACTTTCGGGTATCTCGGGATTTTCCCCAGTATTTCCGCTGTCCTTACCAGGATAATTCGAGAAATCCCCGAAGCTGGTGCTTATGCAACCACAAACACTGATTATTCTACCTGGCATCGTCGATTAGGACATCCGTCCGATCTCGTGTTGAGTAAATTCTCAAAAGAATCTTTAGGCGTTCCACCTATTAGTATTCCACGAGATAAGCCAGTTTGCAAAGGATGTGCTGAAGGTAAACTCGCACAAAAATCCTTTCCCACTTCAGAAAGCCGTGGAAAACAAGTTCTTGAATTAATCCACTCGGATCTATTCGAACTTCCAGTGATCTCCTATCACCGCCATAAATGGGTATTAACCATATTAGATGATTACTCTAATACGGCATTCACCGTAATGCTTGCCCACAAAAGTGATGCACCTCGAGAAATGATAAAAATCATGACGTTGCTTGCTAACTCCACTGATCGAAAAGATCAAGAGACTGCGCACTGATCGAGGAGGAGAATACACCAATGGTACTCTACAAGAGTATTTGTCCACTAACAGCATTAAACATGAACTTTCTGCCCTTAATGTTCATTAACAAAATGGGCGCGCTGAAAGACTCAATAGAACGTTGCACGAGAAATCACAAGCCATGCGTAAACATGCATGCTTTCCTGACTCATGGTGGGGGTTCTCTATGATGTATGTGGTCTATATTTATAACCACACACCTATGCAACAACTGAAGTGGAAAATTCCGTACGAACTATTCTATGGAACCAAACCGGACTTAACAAAAATCCGAGTGTTTGGCTGTGGTGCTTACGTCTACTCCCAAAGGAGATACGTAAAAACAAGCTCTCTTCACGATCCGAGCTTATGATATTTTTGGGATACCAAGGTCCAAATTATCAATTTATGAGGCACCAAAACGGAAATGTAATTTTTTTTCTCCACAGCCATTTTCGATGAAGCTTTCTTTCCGAAATGCGATAAATCGAAACCAGGTAACCTCGAAAAGAGATTGAGTAATACTCCGAGTCGAAGTAATTCCTCGGAATCAGAGAACTCCAAAAATGGAGGAGAAGTCGATTTTAATCTCGACCCTTCTCTTAATGGTCCCTCCAGGATCAACCACCTATTAATAAGCTCCACCGGCAGACCGCCACATCCACCAATGCCGCCAGCCATGCCGCCATCACGGCAAAAAGAGCTCCATCACCACCTCCTCGTAATGCAACTCCCGTCCGTCTAACCAGCCTCCACAGCAGGAACGGCCAACATGGAGAAAACGGCATGATATAACTCCGCCTGATGAATCAGAACATAATGTTAGAAGGTCTAGATGGGAAACTAAAGTACTGAACTGACCAGACAATATCTACAGAGATAAACATCCATCGAAAGTTCTGAGAGATTACGAGAGACAACCTTTCTTGCCAGACTTCAAAGAAGGTATTCAGTGAAGGGTACCTCCAAGATCTGATAGACAGAACGTTCGTATACCAACTGACGAACAAGCTGATGAAGGACGTCGCGAAGAAATTCGCAGACACTTCGAAGAAGCTACTCGACGGGCTGAAGAATACAAACGAGAGCATGGCTCTCAACTTCCTTACCAATTTGGCGATGCTCCAATCCCTGGAGAAGCCACTATGGATGAAGTTCAAGTTCTAATCAGAGAAGGAGGAGTAAGGTTAAATAACTTTCTCTTTGAACTTGCAAATCAGATCCAAACCAGTCCAATTTAAGGACTTAACGCAACTACCTGCGCAATGCGAAGAAATGGATTGATGCTTGTTTGGAGGAATTAGAAGCTTACAGAAACGTGGTGTTTATGAATTAGTAGATCTCCCGAAAGGTCGAAGAACTATTAAAAATAGATGGGTATTTAATGAGAAAAGCGATGGCCGCCTTCGCGCTCGACTAGTCGCAAAAGGATTCTCTCAAATTGAAGGAATCGACTACAATGAGCTTTTCTCTCCAGTAGTCCGCTATGAAACTGCCCGTCTCCTTCTAGGCATTGCTGCCCTTGAAGACTGGGATATGTTTAGTGTTGACGTAAAAACTGCCTATTTATACGGCAAACTGGATGAGGAAATCTATATGACACAACCCGAAGGATTCACAGCCACCGGTAAAGAAAATAAGGTCTGGAGATTACGCCGAGCATTGTACGGCCTTAAGCAAGCCGGGTTAAGCTGGTGGAAACAGTTGACTGCCAGCATGACCGAAATCGGTTTTGTCCGATGTAAATCCGATGCAGGCGTGTATTATTACCGTCACCACAAAACGCATGAACTTGTCATCGTGCTTGTCTATGTTGACGATGTAGCTTTTATGGGAAAGAAAAACTCCCAGCTCCTCAAAGAGTTGAAGCTAAAGTTTTCAACCAAATGGGAATGTCGTGATCAAGGTGTTATGACAGAATTTCTCGGTATGCAAATATCTCGAGATCGTCAAAACAAGAAAATCTTCTTGCATCAGCAGAAGTACCTCCAAAAGGTCCTTGATCGATTCAGTATTAAATCCGGATCTGAAGAAACACCATTACCGAAAGGTTTTGAACATCCGATAAAGTACCAAACAATGGATTCAGAACGAAGTACCAACAGTTGGTCAGATCATTGATGTACCTCATGATCGGATCACGACCGGATATTGCATTTGCCATTGTAAAATTATCACAACACATGGTGACTCCAAATAAAGAGCACTATACTGCCAGCATGCATCTTCTTCGGCACTAAAAATATGGTTCTTGAGTTTGATGGTAACTCGAATCAAGGTGTCATAGCCTTGTTATGGTTTCACCGGTTATGGTCACCTGCTCCGGCTCTTTTGTTTTTCCGCATTCTCACGCCTGCCCATTATACTTCTCTTTCACCTTTCCTTTCTAGTATCTTTCGTCTCACTGTTACTCCACTCCCATATGCTTTTACTCCACGTCCATACGTTCTGGCTCCACTTACTCCACTACCCTGAGTACTATGACTCAGTCCTGTTCTATACTTAGTTACCTTGGGTAGTTGTCTCTACGTATATAAACCCTGTAGGTACTGCTGTATTCTTTACGCTTTACCAATCGTATCCTTCCCTTACTCTTCTCTCTTATCGCCCTCAAGTCTTTGTCACTTGTCTGCAACCTGAGTCTTTATAAGATTAAGGTCGTAACATTTGGTAAAGCGTCTACACCTCACCTTGCAGACAGCAGCCTAGCGAGCTTGCTGTAGTGGTAGTGCATACGGCAGATCTACCAACCGAACGGACGTAATTTTTTCGCGTCGAGGCTTTTTACAAGCGTAATCATCAGGGCACGAGTTTGCCAAGTAGCAGCCGACAAGGAAAGAAACGACTTGTCGAAGAAGAATTAGCCGCATATCACGACGGATTGTTGCGAGAGATCGAGTTACCGAGTAGCCCGACATCGAGACCGGAATCAGCACCACAATCAGACATCGACGAGGAAGTAGATCACATAGCGGACAGTTTTGCGGATATTCACATCGACAACGAAGACCAATCAGAGACGAAGAAACCATCAGATATGTCGACCACAGAGAGTACCAAGTCAATTATCCCGACCCCGGTTGGTTCGAGGGAAGCAGAGAGAGATTTGAGGACTGGTGGAGGAGCATTCAGCTGTTCATAAAGTTTAACGGATCACCGACAATGATAGGATGATCATAGCGGCCATATCCAGGATGAGAGGAGGAGCCGGAAGTTTTTCAGCACTCGTAGCGGACAAAGTCACCAACCCAGACGTAACATTCACGTGGAAGCAATTCGAGAAGCAGGCGAAGGAGTTGTTTATCGATGGAATGGACAAGGAGAAGAGCGAGATAGCTATCGAGACTATGACCCAAGGAAGGAAACCCATCGTGGATTTCCTAGTCGAGTTCACCTTGATGATGAACAAGGTGGGAACGGACGACCAACACGCCATCTTCTTGCTGAAGAAGAACGTCAAAAAGGAAACCATTCGCACCATTCTATCATTCCCACCCGACAAAGTCCCCACCACATTCAACGGATGGCTCGAAGTCATCAAAGCAGTAGGAATGGGAACAGAGACGATGAGTTTGTTCGACAAACACACCGCGACAGGAGTCACGTATGGAGGAAGTGGTCAACCCATGGAAGTAGGAAGGTTCGAACCCGCTAGAGTCCAAACCCCGAATAATCAGAGGAAGTGTTTAACTGTGGAAAGTTCGGACATTTTGCTAGAGAATGCAGGCAGCCGAAGAAGCCGTAACGTGTTACAATTGTAACAAACCAGGACACATCGCCAGGAATTGAGCGCCGAAGAGAGCTAGGACTAGGGAAACGACCGAGGATAGTCCACAGGATGAAGAAGATGCCACCGAGAAGCAGGATTTTGCCGAAGGGTCCGATTGAGCGCGAAATCTCGACCCATAAATCGTAGAGTCTCTCCCCATGTAACAACAAATTCGAAATCCAAGTATGTTATTCCTTTCAAGAGAGACTCAACGCGCGAAATTCTGCTGGATGCAACCATCAAAACCAAGAACGGAAACAAAACGGTCAAGGCCCTTATCGACTCGGGAGCACATATGACGATGATAGCAACGGAGTTGGCAGAGAGAGAAATTGAAGAAGGTCAAACGCAACAACCCATTCGCATGAGAAATGCAGATGGAACACCAAATCGGACAGGGATATTAACGGAGGACGCCAAAATCCAGATGGATCTAGGAGGACATAAGGAGGAAATCAAGGCACTGGTATCGGACATTTCGAGCGCGGATATCTTTCTTGGATACGACTGGTTAATTCAACACAACCCGGAGATCGACTGGATAAACCAAGAAGTCAGATTTACACGATGCCCCAGTACATGCACTACACCACACCAAACGATTCCTTTTTCTCGACGGCTAACCACTGATGTGGACAGCGCTACGGAGGAAAAAGAATCACCCACCAACCCCGAAGATCTACCCGATTACATTCGACCATTTACGCACTTGTTTAACAAACGGAATTTTGAGCAATTACCAGCTCGAACGGAATGGGATCATGAGATCAATCTAACGGAGGACGCACCAAAGGAGATATCATCGAAGGTTTATAACATGACGCCAAAGGAAAGGGAGGAACTGGATAAGTTCTTAGACGAGAACCTAGCATCGAAACGAATTCGACCATCCAAATCACCATACGCTGCCCCTTGTTTCTTCGTACCAAAGAAAGATGGATCACTCCGACTATGCCAGGACTACAGGAAACTCAACGAACATTCGATCAAGGACAAAACGCCGTTACCGCTCATAAGCGAAGTTGACCAACTGCGAGACGCGAAATACTTCAATAAACTGGACATTATCTGGGGTTACAACAATGTCAGGATCAGAGGGAGATGAATGGAAAGCAGCGTTTATCACCAATCGTGGATTATTCGAACCTACCGTCATGTTTTTTGGAATGAGTAACTCCCCGGCGACCTTTTCTCGTATGATGGCAACCATATTCCGAGAAATGATCCAAGAAGGTGCACTGGTCAACTATATGGATGACTTCGCGATTCCAGGACGTACCAAAGAGGAACTACGTGAACGGACTATACGTTCCTGAAAATCGCCGACAAACATAGTCTATTCTTCAAACGATCGAAATGTGAATTCGACGCCACGGAAATCGCCTTGTTAGGCACGGTTGTAGGAAATGGAAAAGCTACTATGGAAAAGGAGAAGGTCAGGCCATAAAGGAATGGAAAAACGCCACGAACAATTAAGGAGGTGGAGAGTTTCTTGGATTCGCAAACTTTTACAGACGCTTCATACCTTCTCGCAGCTCGCTCAATCAGTTGAAGGGAGGAGGAAAAGAGTGGCAATGGGAAGAAGCACAACAACAGGCATTCGACAGCGTCAAAGATTCCATCACCAGCGAACCAGTATTGGCGTTGCCAAATGACTATGGAAAGTTTAGATTGGAGGTGGATGCATCAAACTATGGAACGGGAGCAGTCCTATCACAGGAACAGGAAGGAAAATGGCATCCGTTGCATTCATGTCCAAAACGTTGACTGAAGCAGAACGAAACTACGAGATCTACGACAAGGAGTTACTGGCTATAGTCAAGGCACTGAAGTTATGGAGACAGTACCTGTTGGATGCGAAGGAACAGTTCGAAATCTGGACGGACCACGAAAACCTGAAGTACTTCAGAGACCCACAGAAACTGAACGCTCGACAAGCAAGATGGTACCTTATGCTGCAGGAATACGATTTCGCACTACGACACATACCTGGAAAATCCAACACCAAAGCCGACATCCTCTCCCGCATAGTCAAACCAGATACAAGCCGAGACAACAGGAACATGGAGATGTTCAAAGGAAAGGAGTTTGTACGAAGGATCGTTGAAGAAACGCCAGTATATGAAGCCACCATTCTACGATCTCGACGATTCGAGATATCACCCGACCAACAGATCTTGGAAGTTATCAGAAAGTCGAGGAGAGGGAAACCATGGTACTGCAGGAATTGGCGAAACAACCGGAGAAAGTGTGGGAGAAAGAAGGGATAATTTACCGACAAGGACGGATCTATGTGCCGGATGAAAGGAACTTGCGAGATCAAATCCTACACGATCACCACTATTCCCCCGACGTCGGACACCCTGGACAACATCGGATGCTAGAACTGTTGAAGCGGACGTTCTGGTGGCCCACGATCAAGACGGACGTCAGGAGATATGTCAGAGGATGTGACATGTGTCAAAAGAACAAGATCATTCGCAGACCCGAACCAATCACGCTGAACCCATTACCGATCCCGGAAGGCCCTTGGCAGGAGATTTCTATTGATATGATCGGACCTCTGCCTAAGTCCGAAGGCAAAGATGCTATTGTTGTTATCGTCGACCGGTTCTCAAAGATGATCCACCTTGTTCCCACCACTACGACTCTCACGTCAATCGAATTAGCGCATCTATACAAATCGGAGGTCTGGAGGCTCCATGGAATTCCCCGAAGAATCATCAGTGACAGAGGACCGCAGTTCGCATCTAAATTCATGAAGGAGCTATGCACATCATTGGGGATAGAAAGGAACCTATCAACGGCGTATCATCCTCAGACGGATGGACAGACGGAACGCATCAATCAAGAAGTCGAAATGTATTTGCGGAATTTCATCAGCTATCGACAGAACGATTGGACGAAATGGCTACCTACGGCGGAGTTCCATTACAACGATAAAGTCCACTCTGCCACGAAGAACACACCATTCTTTTTGAATCACGGATTCCATCCATGGAAAGGGAATCACAGTCTACCTACGTTCAACCCAGCGGCAGCGGATTTCTCATCGGAGTTAGAGAAATCCCGAAGGAAGCTAAAGCGGCAATGGAAGAGAACAATGATCTTATGCGAAACCGAGGAAACCACGGAAATGCCTCTAAAGTGTTTCACCCGGAGAGAAGGTCTGGCTAGAAGCAGTTAACATTCATTCCAACCGACCATCACGGAAACTTGACAACAAACGCTATGGACCATTCGAGATCGTCGAAGCTGTCGGAGATCGGTCATACAAGCTTCACTTACCTGAGTCCTGGGCAATCCACAACGTATTCCACGCTTCATTGCTCACACGATGTCACAAACCCGAGTTTGACAGCCAAACACCCTACCCCGCCGCCACCTGATATCATAAACGAAGAAGAAGAGTACGAAATCGAAGAGATCCGAGGACATAGGAAGCGAGGAAGAGGAACCCAGTACTTGGTACATTGGAGGGTTACGGAAATGAAGAAGACACATGGTTACCAAGATCAGCCTTGGAGAACGCCAAGGACGTCCTAGACGAGTACGAAACACGGTCGTAGGATATAAAGCCCAACGAAAGCACTCCAATCGGTATACAACAATCGTCAATCTCTTTCATCCTAAATCACCTTCAAATGTCCGACATCTCGACCTTTATTCCACCTTTCCAATCCACCAACAACGAAACACCTGCTTTGGTCAGAATTCGAGGAGCAGATTTATGTGTCCAAACCAAAGACGGAATGCGCTTCTGGATCCATTCATACTTCCTCACCAGAGAATCCGTTTATTGGCGAAGAAAATTAACTGGATACGACGATCCCCATCACACGTTCATCCGAAACTTTAACACCGCAGACCCCGCTTTCATTGAAGACGCCAATGCCACAGAATTCCAAGTGTTCCTTTCATCTTTACAACACCAAATATGATGACTATTCGAGTCTCGTATTCGAAGAATGGGTTAACATCCTAAACCTTGCGCACAAGTGGAAGTTTCCTGAAGTCAAGAATTTGGCAGAGAGAAACCTCTTCAAGTTGGGATACGAGGTTCGACCTGCAAAGATGGAGATTAACTTCACAGATTAGGATACTTCGTGTGGTCACGAAGCCTAAACGGAGGGTATTGTTATGGTTTCACCGGTTATGGTCACCTGCTCCGGCTCTTTTGTTTTTCCGCGTTCTCACGCCTGCCCATTATACTTCTCTTTCACCTTTCCTTTCTAGTATCTTTCGTCTCACTGTTACTCCACTCCCATATGCTTTTACTCCACGTCCATACGTTCTGGCTCCACTTACTCCACTACCCCGAGTACTATGACTCAGTCCTGTTCTATACTTAGTTACCTTGGGTAGTTGTCTCTACGTATATAAACCCTGTAGGTACTGCTGTATTCCTTACGCTTTACCAATCGTATCCTTCCCTTACTCTTCTCTCTTATCGCCCTCAAGTCTTTGTCACTTGTCTGCAACCTGAGTCTTTATAAGATTAAGGTCGTAACAAGCCTATTCCGATTCGGATTGGGCTTCTGATCCAGAAGACTGGAAATCTATTACCGGCAACTTTGTTACAATCGCTAACAGAACAATTTCCTGGCTGAGTCATAAACAAAGACTGTTGTACTCATCAACGGAAGCCGAATATATGGCTATCTCTGATGTTCGACAATTAGTTTGTCTCCCAACTCTAACCGAGATTGGTTTCGAGATACAAACACCAATGCTCTATGGAGACAATATGGCAGTCTATTTTGGTCAACTTCTGAAGTCCAGGAGAAACGATCGAAGCATATTGACATCCACTTCCATTATATCCGAGAGCTTTTAGAACAGAAGCAAATCAATCTTGATTGGATTGACGATCAAAGAATCCTGCTGACGTTTAAAAAACCTAGAAAAAGTAAATTCTCTCTTTCCGCTCTATGCTTGACTTAAAAGCAACAATGAGTTCATTCAAGGAGGAGTTTGAAATGAATACCTTGAGTCTTACACTCGTATATGTATGAATGATCCTGTTCAATACATGCATTATACACATATTACTGTCTCCATGCATTTCCTCTCGTAACTATGCCCGCAGGCACTATGATTTCATGAGTTCTTTCAGCTATACCCTAAAACCCTATATCGTTGTAGCATATAAAGACACTTAGTCTACCGATAATAAAAAGTTTCCAATTGCTCTCACTCTCAAGCTTAACCAGCTAAACTTTTACTCTCTCAACCGCTTCGCTCTACAACAAGACTATCTCCAATGTAAGTCTGTTAAATGCCACTCGCTATACTCGCTACGTTCACAACATCCGGAAACAAGATCCATAACCCATTACTTTCCCAATCATATCCCAGCCATTTCCCCTTCTTTGCTCGAGCTCCCAGCTTATCTCCACCTCCTTGATGAGCCCATACTTCATCACCCCACTCACGAACATTCTGTAGATTTGGCTTATGACCATAGAGGGCTTCGAAAGGAGTTTTGCCTTTCACTGCTTTAGTACCCGATCTGTTCATCAGCCACACGACATGTAGCGCGGCCTCTGCCCAGAAGGTTTTTGGTAGATGACTAGCATGGAGTAATGCTCGAACACATTCTACGATTGTATGATTTTGATGTTCCATGACTCCGTTATGTTGAGGGGTGTCTGTTACGACCTTAATCTTATAAAGACTCAGGTTGCAGACAAGTGACAAAGACTTGAGGGCGATAAGAGAGAAGAGTAAGGGAAGGATACGATTGGTAAAGCGTAAGGAATACAGCAGTACCTACAGAGTTTATATACGTAGAGACAACTACCCAAGGTAACTAAGTATAGAACAGGACTGAGTCATAGTACTCGGGGTAGTGGAGTAAGTGGAGCCAGAACGTATGGACGTGGAGTAAAAGCATATGGGAGTGGAGTAACAGTGAGACAAAAGATACTAGAAAGGAAAGATGAAAGAAAAGTATAACGGGCAGACATGGGAACGCGGAAAAACAAAAGAGCCGGAGCAGGTGACCATAACCGGTGAAACCATAACAATACCCCCCGTTTAGGTTTCGTGACCACACGAAAATTTAATGCTTGAGGGTGTGGAGAAGTGCGAGTATCGCTTTCTTCTTCGATCCGATGATATGATTATCGAAATCGACGCGGCCAATGAAGTGTGGAGCGTTGGGCATTCCGACTTGGGCTACAAAATAGCTATCTCCTGCGTAACTTTCTTCGACGGCAAGATTGTCGAAGAGCATGTAAACAACTTCCTTCCAGAAGGTTTCATCGTTCTCTCCTCCTTCGATGAGTGTGGTGTATCCTCCAGGGGGAACGAATGGGATGGGTTCGACAGATGGTTCATATTGCCTTAAGAAGGTTTTGAGTCGTAGAGCTTCGACATTAAAGTTGGCTTTCGATCGGAGGTCGTTTTCGACAGGGAGGGGAAATGGAGAAGGGCTTTTGATTCGAACGGGGAGGGATGTAGGCGAATTGGGACGGGTGGGGACGTTGGCATCGTCACCTAAGTAAGCTTTGAGAACTGTGCGGGCATAGTTGATCTTTTCCTCAGATCCAACTTCTGGCATGGCACGTAGTAGATAGGCGAGTTTGATAGAGAAATGTCATGGCTTTGAGTTCGATACGGTGAGGGAAAGTTCTCTGGCGTCATCAACCAACCTGTCCAATTGGCTTTGGATGTTCGTGTCTTTGACGATTTTTGAATAGCGGTTGACAGATACTAAGACCGTTGATGTTTGGTGGCAACAGTACTAAGAGTGCCTCCTAGGTTACGAATGTGAGCCAAATTGGTCAGGATAATGAGGATGGTTTCTCTTTGTTGTTCAACGGAGCGTAGGTTGTTGTTGAAAGTGGTGTGAATCTCGGTGTCATAGGCAAGGGTGTTGGTGAAAGGGGGAGTGTTAGACATGTTTGTTGGTAGGGATGCGAGGTGTTCTGAGAGAAAGAAACAAGGAAAAGTTTCGGTTTATCTAATATTCTCCATCTCCTCTTTTAGGCAGATGTTCCAAATCTGCTATCTACCATCCCGCGTTCCATCCAGTCCTATCCCCTTCTAATTGTTTCCAACAGACCGGAGTTTGTAACTCCGCCATTTCTACCACATCTTTCAACATCTTAATCATCCGCTTCTCCTTCTTTAACTTCAAAATTAGCTCCTTCTTTTCTTCGTCAGTCATAGTATGGCTTCTTTGGGTGGGTTCATGATGATCGGTGTTTGGACATGTTGATTGGAAAAGGAGGTAGTCTGACGTATCCTGATGGGCATGCACCAGGTGTTGGCCTCCAAAGAGGCTTGGGCATCGTGATGTTTGGTGTTACCACCGACAGCTGAGAGGGTTGGGGAATTGGCGAGGAAAGACATGACGATTGTTGGATACCAATTGGAGTTGTTTCATTGGGTTTATATCCTACGACCGTACTCGTCTAGGATGTCTTTCGCATTCTCCAAGGCTGATCTTGGTAACCATGTGTCTTCTTCGTTTCCGTAACCTTTCCAATGTACCAAGTATTGGGTTCCTCTTCCTCGCTTCCTATGTCCTCGGATCTCTTCGATTTCTACTCTTCTTCTTCGTTTATGATATATCAGGTGGCGGCGGGGGTAGGGTGGCGTTGGCTGTCAAACTCGGGTTTGTGACATCGTAGTGAGCAATGAAGCGTGGAATACGTTGTGGATTGTCCAGGACTCAGGTAAGTGAAGCTTGTTGACCGATCTCCGACAGCTTCGACGATCTCGAAAGGTCCATAGCGTTTGTTGTCAAGTTTCCGTGATGGTCGGTTGGAATGAATGTTAACTGCTTCTAGCCAGACCTTCTCTCCGGGTGAGAACACTTTAGAGGTATTTCCGTGGTTTCCTCGGTTTCGCATAAGATCATTGTTCTCTTCCATTGCCGCTTTAGCTTCTTCTCGGCTTTCTCTAACTCCGATGAGAAATCCGCTGCCGCTGGTTGAACGTAGGTAGACTGTGATTCCCTTCCATGGATGGAATCCGTGATTCAAAAAGAATGTGTGTGTTCTTCGTGGCAGAATGGACTTTGTCGTTGTAGTGGAACTCCGCCGTAGGTAGCCATTTCGTCCAATCGTTCTGTCGATAGGTGATGAAATTCCGCAAATACATTTCGACTTCTTGGTTGATGCGTTCCGTCTGTCCATCCGTTTGAGGATGATACGCCGTTGATAGGTTCCTTTCTATCCCCAATGATGTGCATAGCTCCTTCATGAATTTAGATGCAAACTGCGGTCCTCTGTCACTGATGATTCTTCGGGGAATTCCATGGAGTCTCCAAACTTCCGATTTGTATAGATGCGCTAATTCGATTGACGTGAGAGTCGTAGTGGTGGGAACAAGGTGGATCATCTTGGAGAACCGGTCGACGATGACAACAATAGCATCCTTGTCTTCGGACTTAGGCAAGGGTCCGATCATGTCAATAGAGATCTCCTGCCAAGGGCCTTCTGGGATCGGTAATGGGTTCAGCGTGATTGGTTCGGGTCTGCGAATGATCTTGTTCTTCTGACACATGTCACATCCTCTGACATATGTCCTGACGTCCGTCTTGATCGTGGGCCACCAGAACGTTCGCTTCAACAGTTCTAACATCCGATGTTGTCCAGGGTGTCCGACGTCGGGGGAATAGTGGTGATCGTGTAGGATTTGATCTCGCAAGTTCCTTTCATCCGGCACATAGATCCGTCCTTGTCGATAAATTATCCCTTCTTTCTCCCACACTTTCTCCGGTTGTTTCGCCAATTCCTGCAGTACCATGGTTTCCCTCCTCCTCGACTTTCTGATAACTTCCAGGATCTGTTGGTCGGTGATATCTCGAATCGTCGAGATCGTAGAATGGTGGCTTCATATACTGGCGTTTCTTCAACTATTCTTCGTACAAACTCCTTTCCTTTGAACATTTCCATGTTCCTGTTGTCTCGGCTTGTATCTGGTTTGACTATGCGGGAGAGGATGTCGGCTTTGGTGTTGGATTTTCCGGTATGTGTCGTAGTGCGAAATCGTATTCCTGCAGCATAAGGTACCATCTTGCTTGTCGAGCGTTCAGTTTCTGTGGGTCTCTGAAGTACTTCAGGTTTTCGTGGTCTGTCCAGATTTCGAACTGTTCCTTCGCATCCAACAGGTACTGTCTCCATAACTTCAGTGCCTTGACTATAGCCAGTAACTCCTTGTCGTAGATCTCGTAGTTTCGTTCTGCTTCAGTCAACGTTTTGGACATGAATGCAACCGGATGCCATTTTCCTTCCTGTTCCTGTGATAGGACTGCTCCCGTTCCATAGTTTGATGCATCCACCTCCAATCTAAACTTTCCATAGTCATTTGGCAACGCCAATACTGGTTCGCTGGTGATGGAATCTTTGACGCTTCGAATGCCTGTTGTTGTGCTTCTTCCCATTTCCACTCTTTCCTCCTCCCTTCAACTGATTGAGCGGAGCTGCGATGATGCTGAAGTTTTGTATGAAGCGTCTGTAAAAGTTTGCGAATCCCAAGAAACTCTCCACCTCCTTAATTGTTCGTGGCGTTTTCCATTCCTTTATGGCCCTGACCTTCTCCTTTTCCATAGTAGCTTTTCCATTTCCTACAACCGTGCCTAACAAGGCGATTTCCGTGGTCGAATTCACATTTCGATCGTTTGAAGAATAGACTATGTTTGTCGGCGATTTTCAGGAAACGTATAGTCCGTTCACGTAGTTCCTCTTTGGTACGTCCTGGAATCGCGAAGTCGTCCATATAGTTGACCAGTGCACCTTCTTGGATCATTTCTCGGAATATGGTTGCCATCATACGAGAAAAGGTCGCCGGGGAGTTACTCATTCCAAAAAACATGACGGTAGGTTCGAATAATCCACGATTGGTGATAAACGCTGCTTTCCATTCATCTCCTTCTCTGATCCTGACATTGTTGTAACCCCAGATAATGTCCAGTTTATTGAAGTATTTCGCATCTCGCAGTTGGTCGAGTACTTCGCTTATGAGCGGTAATGGCGTTTTGTCCTTGATCGAATGTTCGTTGAGTTTCCTGTAGTCCTGGCATAGTCGGAGTGATCCATCTTTCTTTGGTACGAAGAAACAAGGGGCAGCGTATGGTGATTTGGATGGTCGAATTCGTTTCGATGCTAGGTTCTCGTCTAAGAACTTATCCAGTTCCTCCCTTTCCTTTGGCGTCATGTTATAAACCTTCGATGATATCTCCTTTGGTGCGTCCTCCGTTAGATTGATCTCATGATCCCATTCCGTTCGAGCTGGTAATTGCTCAAAATTCCGTTTGTTAAACAAGTGCGTAAATGGTCGAATGTAATCGGGTAGATCTTCGGGGTTGGTGGGATCTGATTCTTTTTCCTCCGTAGCGCTGTCCACATCAGTGGTTAGCCGTCGAGAAAAAGGAATCGTTTGGTGTGGTGTAGTGCATGTACTGGGGCATCGTGTAAATCTGACTTCTTGGTTTATCCAGTCGATCTCCGGGTTGTGTTGAATTAACCAGTCGTATCCAAGAAAATATCCGCGCTCGAAATGTCCGATACCAGTGCCTTGATTTCCTCCTTATGTCCTCCTAGATCATCTGGATTTTGGCGTCCTCCGTTAATATCCCTGTCCGATTTGGTGTTCCATCTGCATTTCTCATGCGAATGGGTTGTTGTCGTTTGACCTTCTTCAATTTCTCTCTCTGCCAACTCCGTTGCTATCATCGTCATATGTGCTCCCGAGTCGATAAGGGCCTTGACCGTTTTGTTTCCGTTCTTGGTTTTGATGGTTGCATCCAGCAGAATTTCGCGCGTTGAGTCTCTCTTGAAAGGAATAACATACTTGGATTTCGAATTTGTTGTTACATGGGGAGAGACTCTACGATTTATGGGTCGAGATTTCGCGCTCAATCGGACCCTTCGGCAAAATCCTGCTTCTCGGTGGCATCTTCTTCATCCTGTGGACTATCCTCGGTCGTTTCCCTAGTCCTAGCTCTCTTCGGCCCTACAATTCCTGGCGATGTGTCCTGGTTTGTTACAATTGTAACACGTTACGGTCTTCTTCGGCTGCCTGCATTCTCTAGCAAAATGTCCGAACTTTCCACAGTTGAAACACTTCCTCTGATTATTCGGGGTTTGGACTCTAGCGGATTCGAACCTTCCTACTTCCATGGGTTGACCACTTCCTCCATACGTGACTCCTGTCGCGGTGTGTTTGTCGAACAAACTCATCGTCTCTGTTCCCATTCCTACTGCTTTTATGACTTCGAGCCAGCCGTTGAATGTGGTGGGGACTTTGTCGGGTGGGAATGATAGAATGGTGCGAATGGTTTCCTTTTTGACGTTCTTCTTCAGCAAGAAGATGGCGTGTTGATCGTCCGTTCCCGCCTTGTTCATCATCAAGGTAAATTCGACTAAGAAGTCCACGATGGGTTTCCTTCCTTGGATAGTCTCGATAGCTATCTCGCTCTTCTCCTTGTCCATTCCATCGATAAACAACTCCTTCGCTTGCTTCTCGAATTGCTTCCACGTGAATGTTACGTCTGGGTTGGTGACTTTGTCCGCTACGAGTGCTGAAAAACTTCCGGCTACTCCTCCTCTCATCCTGGATATGGCCGCTATGATCATCCTATCATTGTCGGTGATCCCGTTAAACTTTATGAACAGCTGAATGCTCCTCCACCAGTCCTCAAATCTCTCTCTGCTTCCCTCGAACCAACCGGGTCGGGGATAATTGACTTGGTACTCTCTGTGGTCGACATGTCTGATGGTTCCTTCGTCTCTGATTGGTCTTCGTTGTCGATGTGAATCCGCAAAACTGTCCGCTATTGATCTACTTCCTCGTCGATGTCTGATTGTGGTGCTGATTCCGGTCTCGATGTCGGGCTACTCGGTAACTCGATCTCTCGCAACAATCCGTCGTGATATGCGGCTAATTCTTCTTCGACAAGTCGTTTCTTTCCTTGTCGGCTGCTACTTGGCATAAACTCGTGCCCTGATGACTACGCTTGTAAAAGCCTCGACGCGAAAAAATTACGTCCGTTCGGTTGGTAGATCTGCCGTATGCACTACCACTACAGCAAGCTCGCTAGGCTGCTGTCTGCAAGGTGAGGTGTAGACGCTTTACCAAATGTTACGACCTTAATCTTATAAAGACTCAGGTTGCAGACAAGTGACAAAGACTTGAGGGCGATAAGAGAGAAGAGTAAGGGAAGGATACGATTGGTAAAGCGTAAGGAATACAGCAGTACCTACAGGGTTTATATACGTAGAGACAACTACCCAAGGTAACTAAGTATAGAACAGGACTGAGTCATAATACTCGGGGTAGTGGAGTAAGTGGAGCGAACGTATGGACGTGGAGTAAAGCATATGGGAGTGGAGTAACAGTGAGACAAAAGATACTAGAAAGGAAAGATGAAAGAAAAGTATAACGGCAGGCATGGGAACGCGGAAAAACAAAAGAGCCGGAGCAGGTGACCATAACCGGTGAAACCATAACAGTGTCATGAACGGTAAGTTTTATTTCCGTACCATGAGATTTGAGATAACACTGAAATTCTTCAGATGTATACTCCCCTCCCCGATCCGAGTGCAGAACTTTGATACGAACATCAAATTGAGTTTTGCACCATACTTCAAAACATCTATATGCATCGAAGACATCGGATTTGTTCATCAAGAACTCGATGTGAGTCCATCTTGAATAGTCATCCGTAAAAGTGACATAATAATATCATCCCTTTTTGGTAGCAACTCTGGCTGGCCCCCACACATCTGTATGGATCTCCTCTTCTACTCGAGTTGCCCTCTCACCTTCTCGAGCTTTAGCAATTGGTTGCCTCGTAGCCTTTGCATATGTGCACGAATCACAAGAAACATCTGATCTCCCTTCAATGAGCTTTATACCAGTGATAAGTTCATCATTAATGAGTCTCTCAGCAGCGATAGGTGAAATATGACCCAGACGATGGTGAAGAGCATCCCTTGTAAGTGATTCCATCATGATATTGACTTCGCCACCATTGCCTTTGATTAACTTGTATAATCCCTTGTTATTTCTAGGGATTTCAGTGATATGAACACCCTCTGAGTTTCGGATAATACATTTCCCATCATGAAATGTGGTCGTAAAGCCTTCGTCGTCCAATCGGCCAATTGAAATCAAAGTGTAGCTGGCCTTAGGTGTATACAACACCTCTTTGAGATGAATTTGGGATACAAAGTCACCATTTGGTATGTCAACATTTACTTCACCTTTGCCAACTGCGCTGAATTGTTGTTGGTTGGCTGCTCGAAGAGTGCGTGGCATAATAGACTCGAAAGTAGTGAATGAATTATGATAGGGAGTAATATGCCGAGAAGACCCTGAGTTGAAAACCTCAACTCGTTCTGTCATCTCTGAAACTTTCCCTACCTCCTCAATATCCACCATCAATGAATCATCATCATCTTCAGCTATGGCATTAGCACTGGGTTTGGACTTCTCCTTCTCTTTATTTTCCTCCTCTTTCTTCCGCTTTGGGCAATCTCTCTTCCAGTGATCTCCTTCACAAATCCAACATGGTCCCTTTTTCTTCTCCTTTCCTTTAGTTTTATCTTTTCCTTTTCCCTTTTTCTTGTCTTCTGATTCTACACCCAGAGCATCATTCCCTTCAGTTTTCTGACTCTTCTTAGCGAAGCAACGGGTACGGTCCCATTCGTCACAGATCATGACAATCAAGAGATCGGGATCAATTGTATTATGAAGGGAGGTGTGTAAACGAGCTGCTGAAAGTTGATTTGAAGCATATGTTGACAACCAGCGAGGTAACAATTGGATAATCACACTTCAGTATTCATCATCTGTAATATGAACACCTATGGCTAACAACTCCGCTTTCTTAGCTCGCAAGTCATTCAAGAACAAGCGTACATCTCCACCGATTGGGCAACGTGAAGACATGAAGTCTTGACGAAGGTTTGCCTGCGAAAAGGCACTTTTGTACATATATTCTTGTACTATCTTCATCTACATTGCTCTAACTGTAGGTTGGGTTGAAATGACAACAAGTGTAGAGTTGGGAATACGCTGGGCCAAGAGCGAGAGGGATATGTTTTTGTTTCAATCCCAGGCATCAAGATCGGCCGTTGTAGGAGCTGGTGTTGAAGGTAAAGCTTCTTGTGCTGCAGTCGCAGTAGAAGAAGTGGGTAGAACTGGAGTAGAGGGATGTGTCACTGAAGTAGTAGCACGCGGTGGTGTGGGACGAGGAACTGTCCTGTCAAAATGTCCCCACAGGCCCTTCCCTTGGATTACCATTCGAAATCGCAACTCGAAAATTGCCCAGTTCGATCCGGAAACCTCCAATGCAGGCACTGTAGGTGGGAGCACATTGTTTATAGCTGTTGTACTTGACATGATGTATTTCTTTCACTTGCAACACTCTCGAATTTAGTGTCTCACAATGGAGCAGGACCCATAACCTGAAAGATTTACAACGTAGCTCAGCCTCGATGATGAGAGCTATGTATTCAACAATACCTGAAAGATTTACAATGTAGCTACAAGTACAATTAGCTTAGGAAGAGAGAGTAAAACTAGACGGCTCACCTCAGCCTCGATAATGAGAGCTGAGGTGCTACAAAGGCATACAATGCTTGTATAATACATGAGACAATGAATATAAAAAGAAATTTTCTTCATTTCGTCATTCTCGTACTGCCATGCTCGCATCACTGTGAGTTTGTTCATCTAACAGTAGATACGAAAGACAAAACAACAAAAATAATATAGTCACTTGGTAGCTACTATACTGCCTCTGCAAATTTGTAAGGGGAATAGTTGATGATATGAAGGTAAAGGTTTAAACTTCTGAAGGAAAGTATAAAGGTATGATGCAAATGCTTAAACTACTTGAAACTTGAACTTATACTACTGAACTTTGACTAACTAACTTTGACTAACTTGAGCTGACTTTAACTAACTTGACTTGTACTAGACTATTTTCTTTTTCTTTGGGTGATGCTAAATCCAGAACAGTCAGCCTCGAAATGCCTCTGTACATCAGGTAGTCAATTCAGAACTTAGTAGCTACTCACAACCTCAACATTTCAATACTTTTTTCAAAAAATATTGAAATATTATCGAAACAGTACCATGGTTTCATACTACCTGGAAAGTATTGAAATATTATTTAAACAGTACTATATTTTATTTTCATATATGGAAAAAATACAAATAAAAATATCATACTTTTTCAATACTATTTCAATACTTTTCAAGTAGTATGGAAATAAAAAACATGGTATTGGTTCAATAATATTTCAATAGTTTTGGAGAAAGTATTAAAATATTGAGGTTGTGTACTTCACTAAAAAGTGCTAAGTTGCAAAAGTCTTTGTCTATGTCTGAGCTAAAGCTTAATAAAAGCTTGTCTGAGTTCTGTGTATATCTAAAAGTAGTCTATGACCAAAGCAAACTTAATATATTCTAAAAATGCACCTGCAATGTCCTAAGTGCAAAAGTGAGGGCAAGAATGCTTGCTTTTCCTTCCTTTGCACTGGGCTTTTTATATTCAAGAGAGACACTAAATGTGTATGTATTTGTATACATGAAAAAGCTGATTAAAATAGGAAAATCCAATAATAAAACTATACACAACCTCAACATTTTAATACTTTCTCAAAAAATATTGAAATATTATTGAAACAGTGCCGCATTTTTTGTTTTCATACTACCTGAGAAGTATTGAAATATTGTTTAAACAGTGCTATATTTTATTTCTATATATGAAAAAAATACAAATAAATATAGCATAAAGTTTCAATACTATTTCAATACTTCACCAATAGTATGAAAATAAAAAACATGGTACTATTTCAATAATATTTCAATATTTCTGGAGAAAGTATTAAAATATTGAGGTTGTGTAAGAGGATGTATAAAGTGACTATGAAGTGAGTGGTGATATAGCTTGGACCACAGGTGTGCATAAAGCATTTTTCCAGAGGTGTGTAGAACCTAGGCCTACTAAAACTACCAACAGACCTGCCATGCTGACCTTGTCAGTGATGACAGACCCTTACTCCACCAAAAGAAAAAAAAAAAAAGGTAGAGTGCCCCATATATCTACTTTGTATACCTGGTCATTTCATTTTTTTATTGAGTTATTTACATAGTTGTTTCTGCTTGTAGTTAGCTGCTACATGAGGCTATCAGGATCTATGATTTAGTTGAAAAAGTTATAGATAGAAATACTCAAAAAGTTCCATTTTTGGATAATTAAATTTGCCATGACCTACTGGCCCATAAAAAGCTGTAGAACTTTTAGCCACTGGGCAACATAAATCTACGAATTCACCTAATTCTAGCTCCAACATCTTTAGGATATATGTTTTCTGTTGAAAGATGTGTGAAAGTTGTACAGAATAGGTCCTAGACATAAATCTCATTGTCTGCATGAAACTTACAGCAATGGTATACTACTGTACTAACATAACTGAAAGTTCACACATGTGACCAAAAAAAAATTCTGATAAATTCCCAAAATCACGACAAATTGAGAAAAAATTATTTCTGCAGTAAAAAAGTCATGATGACTGTTGACTAAACTTATGGTCATGTTAATACAGTAGTTAATAGCAGAATACTCTGTTAAGTCCTATGCTAGACTTGCTTATCTTTCACCATGTCAGGTTCCAAGACATAGCCAGTTATTTGCTATGAGAATTTGTTGAACTATGAGACTTGATAATACCATCAAAAGTATCAGCAAATGATGCAAGAGTAAGTAATCAATGAAATTTACATACCTAGTCCACAAACACTCACCTAGCACAACCTGCTAAGTTAAGAATAAGTGAGAAGTGGTAATATTATTGGTAGATGAAAAGGTATGAACAGACTTTACCTTAATGTATGAACATTACAAATATTTAACTAAAATTGTAACTGAATACAATCTTTTTTGTGACATTACAATCATTTTGTGGATATTACAATTTTTGGGGTGACCATGCAACAAAATATATTGCACTGCCTCACCTGGTGATATGTGAGCCACCACAGGATTGAGCCAACATGAAAGGTCAGAGACAGGAATCAAACTCATAGCCTCTTAACTAATATGTACTGCTCAAACTACTGAGTCAAGTAACCCAATTAGTATTTCAATTTATAAGTGTTATATATATAGAAACTAAGTTCAGCCTTGGCCACCCGGTGAGCTATTTCACCTATTGCTCACTTTCCATCTACTCTACACAACCTCACTATTTCAATACTTCTTTGAGAAATATTGAAATATTATTGAAACAGTACTGTGTTTTTTGTTTTCATACTACTTGGGAAGTATTGAAATATTATTTAAACAGTACTATATTTTATTTCCATATATGGAAAAAATACAAATAAAAATATCATACTGTTTCAATACTATCTCAATACTTTCTGAGTAGCATGGAAATAAAAAAAACATGGTACTGTTTTAATAATATTTCAATATTTCTCAAAGAAGTATTGAAATATTGAGGTTGTGCTATAAACATACACAACAGTTTAATGATTGGCACATAAGTACTTCATATTACCAGCTATTTGTTGATCACTGTCATCTGTCATCTGTAGGACATAGTACTGGCATTGAAATTTTGGGAAAATTGTAACTCTCATGACTATACATAGAAAAAACAATAGATTATGAATTTATGAGTAATACACTGTGCATTCAGCATACCAAACTATGTTTTCATTCTTGATAAATCACGAAAAAATTTCCAGCTTGATTATAAATTCCTCCGCACATGTAGGTAAAATGTTTGTATCTTACCAAACTTGTAAGTATTATCAAGACAAACATTTTTATTGTTTGTATTCCTCTGCACATGTAGTATTACATTTGTATTCTGCTGAGTTTGTAGATATTGTGAGTATAACATTGTATTCTACCACACATGATTGCAGTATGTTAGTAAACTCATTTCAATGTTTTCTTGTTGTTGTAAACTAGCAAATATCTTGATAAATAACTAAAAACTCTTGTAATATGTTTTAAGCTCTAGAAAAAAGTAAAAGGCAGAAAAAATACTTGTTTACAGCCAATTACTTTATAAGCACTAAAAGGCTATACAAAGTTTCTGCACATTTGCTGATGAGAATGCACTTGATTTTTTGATGGTATATATTGAGTATGAAATTGCTTAACATTGATCTCAAATCTCGCAGAAAAATCACATGCCAGGTTGCTTGAAGTCTGGCATCAAATTATGCACTTCATTTTCCATGGGAGAAAAATCCTGGGCAAGACTAATCCCTGATGACCTGAGCTGATGTTTCTCCTCAGAGTGTGTCACTTTAGTTAACACTCTGGATAAATGTTAGTTGAACTACACACTGTTACGACCTTAATCTTATAAAGACTCAGGTTGCAGACAAGTGACAAAGACTTGAGGGCGATAAGAGAGAAGAGTAAGGGAAGGATACGATTGGTAAAGTGTAAGGAATACAGCAGTACCTACAGGGTTTATATACGTAGAGACAACTACCCAAGGTAACTAAGTATAGAACAGTACTGAGTCATAATACTCAGGGTAGTAGAGTAAGTGGAGTAAGAACGTATGGACGTGGAGTAAAGCATATGGGAGTGGAGTAACAGTGAGACAAAAGATACTAGAAAGGAAAGATGAAAGAAAAGTATAACGGACAGGCCTGAGAATGTGGAGTGACCATGAGATGAAAAATACTAGAAAGGAAAGGTGAAAGAAAAGTATAATGGGCAGGCATGAGAACACGGAAAAACAAAAGAACCGGAGCAGGTGACCATAACCGGTGAGACCATAACACACACTAGGCTGAAAGAGATCAAAGATATCGCTAACTTTACCTCACCTTTCAATTCCAGGCAGGACTACTTGTCACTTGACTACCACAACTACTAGTAGTGCTTCTTTTACAAGGATTCTTCCCTATGCTGCTGATCATGATTTGCATATGGAAGTCAGCCTTTTTATATTATTGTCAAGGCTTGGGTCCATAATGGGACATGTAGTATTCTGTTATGAAAGTTGCTGAGTTTATACAATCAACAAACTTGAAGTGCTTTTGAACCCCGCAAACACATTGTTATAAGTTCTAAAAACAAGTGGCCCCTTCATGACTAGCCAATGTTGTGGTGTTGCAGTGGCAGCAGCTGAGTTGCAGGATCTCACCTTTCTAAAATGTTCACGAGTCTAGGTGCCGATGACAATGAAGATTACACACTGTGTCCAATGGCATTGTGCTGTCTTAATCTTATATTGTAAGCCGTGAGCTTACACAGTTCCTTCCTAAATATAGAACCGACTTCATATACTGTACTTCGCGATACATGTATGCACCTTTGCTTTCACCTCTTCCAAAATATACCTTGAGTCTGTCGTATTTCCCTTGACCCGCTCTCCTTTATCCCTCTCTTCTCTAGTGAGGCCGGCGGGACCTCTAACGTCCTTTCACATATATAGACCTATTAGGCCAGAGCATCTAGTATTTCTATGGTGAAATGAAGTTGTTACAGCACTAGCAAAAGTCATGACTCCAGCTAACAAAACTTCACTTCTATTATCCAGTTCGTGTTCTGTTACTGGCCATTCTTTTTTCATCCAGAAGACAATCTGAGTCGGTAGGGATGATTTCGACTTCGAAGATGTATGAGGATGTATGTCACCATAGCAGGGGAAGAATGTGACAGTTTTGCAATACGCATTAATTGAATGCCTGTTCCGTGGGGCATGTGAGGTTATCACTAGAAAGTGTTGACCATCTCCAGTCCTCTTGCTTGGAGTCATGTATGTGTGGACCACAGGTAGCCGATTTTTTATTCACAATGTACAGGTTGTTGAGACAATAGAGGTGTTCTCTTTGGTTTACAAATTGTATATATATTCATGTATTGACGGCAAAATTATAGAGACTATTGGAGGTTCAGCTGGTAGCAACAGCGGCCGCCTGGCATGATTTAGGAATTAATGTTTTGATCTCATCATTGACCAAATATGTCTGTTCCAGGCAAACCCGAAACATGCACTAGAAGCCCTGTACCTCCGGAAAGCACACCAAAAAATCCATAAGTATGGCTGAATTATAGATATTCTGGATTAAATTAAGCGATAGCCACATGAGGTAGAACCCAGACACGAGTGAAAGATTCACAACGTAGCTCAGCCTCGATGACGAGAGCTATGTATTAAATAATACCTGAAAGATTCACAACGTAGCTACAAGTACATTTAGCTTAGGAAGAGAGAGTAAAACTAGACGGCTCACCTCAGCCTCGATGACGAGAGCTGAGGTGCTACAGAGGCATATGACGCTTGTATAATACAGATGAGACAATGAATATAAAAAGAAATTTTCTTCGACTCGTCATTCTCGCACTGCCACCTCGCATCACCACGAGTTTGTTCATCTAACACTCCCCCTCAAACCGCGGCGAGTCCCAACTCACACGCGAAATGCTTTACCTTCGGAGAGGGCAAAGCTTTTGTGAAGATATCTGCTACCATGTCTTCAGTAGGACAATAGACCAGTCGAATCTTCCCTTCTTCAACTACCCAGTGAATGAAATGGAAGCGAATATCGATATGTTTAGTACGACCATGATATTTGTGGTCAGCAGTGAGTGCAATGGCTGATTTGTTGTCAGAGAAAAGTGGAGTAATCGTTAGAGTCGTGTCGAATATTTGCGAGACAAGTGAGCGGATCCACAGCGCTTCTTTCGTAGCATGAGTTGCAGCAACATATTCAGACTCGGTTGTAGACAAGGTGACAATCTCTTGTCATTTTGCGCTCCATGAAACAGCACCACCGTTGATGATGAACGCAAAACCTGAGATAGCTCGCCGATCCTCAGACATATTCCCATCGGCATCTGCATATCCTCTGAGAGCATCTCCGTGACCTCCAAATGTCAACCATAAATTCAAAGTACTCTTCAAATACCTGAATATTCGTTTGACCGCTTCCCAATGTGCTTCACCTGGGTTGTTCAAAAACTTGGATAAAGCTTGAACTGCGAAGGCTATGTCCGGTCGGGTACCTATGGCAGCGTACATTAAAGTACCGACTGCTTCTCTATAGGGGATCCGAGTCATACGAGCGATTTCGGTAGTCGACTTTGGGGATTGGTTGGTGGAAAGATGGATAGAAGGGTCCATCAGAATGCTGCTGGGCTTAGCATCTTCGAAGCCGAAATGGCGCAGGGACGAGTTGATGTAGGAACGCTGAGATAACATTAGTTTACCCTCTTCTCGGTTCCTTTTGACCTCAATTCCCAATAACAGTGAATTTCTCCGAGATCAGTAACTTCAACAAACTCGTTCATCCTCTCTTTACCCAGCTAATCAGCTTTAGTTCCGGTGCAACCAATGTGCAGTCGTCTACATGAACAAGAATGACGATGAACCCTGTTCATCAGTCCTGAAAAAACACTCCGTGATCGACATCACATCGCGAGAAACCCGAGTTATCCATGAGAATTTCACATAGACGTTGATACCAGCGTCTCCCAGATTGTTTAAGACCATAGAGAGTCTTATTCAATCGACAGACATAACTAGGATGAGTTATATCTATGAAACCAGGGGTTGACGCATATAGATGACTTCATCAGAGTTCAACTTCCCGTTAAGGTAGGCCCCTTTGATATCAATCTGATGGATCTCGAGATCATGAGCAGCGGCGATTGCGAGAACAGTCCGGATAGAAGAAAGCGCGGGCTACTGGTGCAAAAGTGTCAAAATAGTCGACACCAGGAATTGAGAGTACCCTTGAGCAACTAGACGAGCCTTATAACGAATTATATTGCCAGCTGCGTCTTTTTGCACTTGAATACCCATTTCGAGCCTACGATGTTGACTTTTGATGGGGGATCAACGAGTTCCCACGTGCGTGATGCCTTCAGCATTGCCAGCTCATCCTCCATAGCTTTTCTCCACAACGTTGAATCAGGCCTTCTCATTGCCTCTTGCCATGTTTTAGGTTCAAGGGACTCCATCTCATCCATTTCCGTTGATAAGGCATGAATATCCTCCCAATCTATCTCCTCAGCTACTGTTACAGCCTTTCCCTCTAGATATCTTGAACTTTGCGACTAGGGTACTTCATTCTTTGTGAACGACGAGTCGGAGGTTCCTCAAGTGGTCTCTCAACTATTTCTGGTGTTTCCGGAGGTGTCTGAAGGACTGGGGATACTGGCTGAGGTGTATGTGTTCCAACACTCGGTGATTTCGGTGTAATGGCAACTTCGGATGAATTCGGAGGACTGGGGTTGGATGGTGGAGCGATTTGGGATGTCTGAGGAACAGATGTATGCTCCCCCTCAACGTCTAGGTCAGTAATTCCTTTGATAAAGCGAAAACTTCACTCAATCTTGACTGTTCCAGTATCCGGAAACAAGATTCGCGACCCGTTGCTTTCCCAATCGTATCCCAGCCATTTCCCTTTCTTTGCCCGAGCTCCCAGCTTATCTCCACCTCCTTGATGAACCCACACTTCACACCCACTCACGAACATTCCGTAAATTTGGTTTACGGTCATAGAGGCTTGGAAAGGAGTTTTACCTTTCACGGCCTTAGTTCCCGTTCTGTTCATCAACCACACAACGTGCAGCGCGGCCTCTGCCCAGAAAGTTTTGGGTAGACGACTAGCATGGAGTAACGCTCGAACGCGTTCCACAATTGTACGATTTCGACGTTCCGCAATTCCGTTATGTTGAGGGGTGTCATGAACGGTAAGTTTTATTTCCGTACCACGAGATTTGAGATAACGCTGAAATTCTTCAGACGTATACTCCCCTCCCCGATCTGAATGTAGAACTTTGATACGAACATCAAATTGAGTTTCGCACCATGCTTCGAAACGTTTATATGCATCAAAAACATCGGATTTGTTCATCAAGAACTCGATGTGAGTCCATCTCGAATAGTCGTCCGTAAAAGTGACATAATAACGTCGTCCCTTTTTGGTAGCAACTCTGGCTGGTCCCCACACATCTGTATGGATCTCCTCTCCTACTCGCGTTGCCCTCTCACCTTCTCGAACTTTTGCATCGGTTGTCTCGTAGCTTTAGCGTATGCACACGAGTCACAGGAAACATCTGCCTTTCCTCCACTGAGCTTTATACCAGTGACAAGTTCATCGTTAACGAGTTTCTCAGCAGCAATGGGTGATATATGACCCAGACGACGGTGAAGAGCATCTCTGTAGTAAGATTCCGTCACAATATTGACTTCATCACCATTGGCTTTGATTAACTTGTATAATCCCTTATTGTTTCTAGGGATTTCGGCAATACGAACACCCTCCGAATTTCGGATAATACATTTCCCATCACGAAATGTTCGTAAAGCCATCATCATCCAATCGGCCAATTGAAATCAGGTGTAGCCAGCCTTCGTGTATACAACACCTCTTTGAGACGAATTTGGGATACAAAGTCACCATTCGGTACGTCAACGTTTACTTCGCCTTTACCAACTGCGCTAAATTGTTGTTGGTTGGCTGCACGAAGAGTGTGCGGCGTGATAGACTCGAAAGTAGTGAATGAATTTCGATAGGGGGTAATGTGCCGAGAAGACCCTGAGTCGAAAACCTCAACTCGTTCTGTCATCTCCGAAACTTTTCCTACCTCCTCAATATCCACCGTCAATGAATCGTCATCATCATCAGCTACAGCATTAGCACTGGGTTTGGACTTCTCTTTCTCTTTATTCTCTTCCTCTTTCTTCCGCTTTGGGCAATCTCTCTTCCAATGATCTCCTTCACAGATCCAACATGGTCCCTTTTTCTTCTCCTTTCCTTTAGCTTTATCCTTTCCTTTTCCCTTTTTCTTGTCTTCTGTTTCTACGCCCAGAGCATCATTCCCTTCAGTTTTCTGACTCTTCTTAGCGAAGCGACGAGTACGGTCCCATTCGTCACAGATCATGACTATCAAGAGATCGGGATCAATCGTGTTATGAAGGGAGGTGTGTAAACGAGCTGCCGAAAGTTGGTTCGAAGCGTATGTTGACAACCAGCGAGGTAGCGATTGGATAATCGCACTTCGATATTCATCATCCGTAATATGAACACCAATGGCTAACAACTCCGCTTTCTTAGCTCGCAAGTCATTCAAGAACAAACGTACATCTCCACCAGTTGGACAACGCGAAGACATGAAGTCTTGACGAAGGTTTGCCTGCGAAAAGGCACTTTTGTACGTATATTCTTGTACTATCTTCATCCACATTGCTCTAACTGTAGGTTGGCCGAAACGACAAAGTGTAGAGTCGGGAATACGCTGGGCCAAGAGCGACAGGGATATGTTTTTGTTACGATCCCAGGTGTCGATATCGGCCGGTGTAGGAGCTGGGGTAGGAGGTATGGGTACCTGTGTTGCTGCAGTTGCCCCTGCAGCTAAGGTTGGAGTAGTAGGACGTGTCACTGGAGTGGTAGCACGCGGCGCGAGGGACGAGGAACTGTCCCGTCAAAATGACCCCACAGGCCCTTCCCTTGGACTACCATCCGAAATCGCAACTCGAAAATCGCCCAGTTCGATCCGGAAACTTCCAATGCAGGCACTGTAGGCGGGAGCACATCGTTTATGGCTGTAATACTTGTCATGTTGTATTTCTTTCACTTGCAACACTCTCGAGTTTAGTGTCTCACAATGGGGCGGGGCCCATAACCTGAAAGATTCACAACGTAGCTCAGCCTCGATGACGAGAGCTATGTATTAAATAATACCTGAAAGATTCACAACGTAGCTACAAGTACATTTAGCTTAGGAAGAGAGAGTAAAACTAGACGGCTCACCTCAGCCTCGATGACGAGAGCTGAGGTGCTACAGAGGCATATGACGCTTGTATAATACAGATGAGACAATGAATATAAAAAGAAATTTTCTTCGACTCGTCATTCTCGCACTGCCACCTCGCATCACCGCGAGTTTGTTCATCTAACAACGAGTACAACACCTTCAACGTCAATGATCTCTCCCTCGGCATTCTTATCAAGTGAGTTCAAGTCCGAACAATCGTGATCACCGTGATTGTTCGGTACCGTGGTTTCCTACCCTGATCAACGTTGCATTCGCACGACATTCGGCTTTGATCAGGTATATATATATATAAGTCCCCGACGTGACACCATACATGATACAATTGGCCGATTTCAATTTTATGAGGGGCCGAGGCTTCTCCAATTAGAGCTTGAGTTGATGACTGACGCAGTATATACTGTATAGATGGAGAGCTCAAGTGATGTACTCCTGTCAAGCCGCGACGGGATCTTGATACGCATATTTTCTTGGCTCATTTGGGGGTGAAGAACCATAAGTGCACACATAATGGGGAAACGGTAGCGTAATTGAGGGGATACGGCGGGTCGGTCTTCTGTGGCAGAGCATGACCCATATATTAAGTGAGTGACGTGGTATCGTTATTGGGTGATACCTTCTTGTAATCACTCTTCCAAGAGCCCGTTGCTACAATTAGAGAAAACTGACAAACGTCAGAGAATATCCGAGAATGAAACCAGCTGTAAGCTCACAGCCATGTTTTACGCCTGGATGACTGCGCAACTGACCTTCTATCATGGGGATTGCTTAACGGTGTATAGCAAACGGTGAAACAATTTGTTCTGAAAGCGATCGGTAAGAACAAGGTGACTGCATATCCAAGATTATGGGAGAAAAATTTGATCGTCTGGATGCCTAGGATAAGAAGCAACCAGCAAAAAACGATAGAGCGAGTTTTGATCAGGACTGCGAAACACTGGTACGTAGCATAGTTGAACGAGAGGTTCTACAGCTTCCGGAGACTTATTTAGTGTAGGTCAATGTTCCGGTGAGCCTCACCGTAGCATCAAGTCAGGTGCGCACGTTGGGTACACGAGAAGGCACTTATGGCTGAATAAACCCAAGGAGCGGGTTGACATTAGTTTCTTAGAGGATCTGGTATGGGGACCTGCGCCTGCGCCTGATCGTGAACGGAATCGAAACGCCTCCAGGTGACGGGGCAGAAACAATGGGAGCACTGTGTTGATAGATCGTTGGACATGTTTTTTTTTCTATTCACAGGGTAATCGCAGTGCATCCCCGTCTGCGGCATGATTTTGTTACGATGTAGATGCAGTCTGTTCCGAAGCCTAGCTGCTGAGGAATCTACCATCTCGACTTGAAAAAATTGTGGTAAGAAAGAGGGAAACATACGGCGACATTTCGAGAGTTTTCACGGAATAGCTTTCCCCGGCTCCTAGGGACTCGGACTTGTATCGAAGTGCATTACGAGAAGGGTCCGTCGCAAGCCACACATCATTCTTTTCTTCTGCCCCTCCTTTCTATATGGCTTTGGTTGCCAATTTCTGTGCAGCGTACGATGTTTTTTTATGCTATTCTGTCGATGTTGGGATGGTGGATTGCTTCCAGCTTGATCAGCTGCTTATATTTAGCATCAGCATCGTGATCATCGTAAGTCTTAGACTGCCTCCGAAAAACCGTATGTTTTTCCAACGCTTAGAATTCCACCATTCAAACTCACGTGGCATCTGAACACCACACCTGACGACTTCACTTAGGAATGCTCTATTTGTCTTTCGTTTTTTTCTACGATGAAGCCATCAGCATCGTTGTTGAGAGCCTCTGTCTGATGCTCGCTGACAGCTGATAATTTTATCGCTCTGCCGCCTGTCTCTGGTATCCCGCCAGGCCCCGAAGACATCCATCTGTAAGTCAAGAGTTCGGGGTACCATTGAAAAGGGAGTCTGCGACTCAGACTGAATATGCTCCTTACTTTAGATCTTCTCATTCCTCTTTCTTCCTCAGCTTTTGCAGAAACATTTGTTCAGGGTCATTTATGAAATTAGCGCCCAAAACATCGCGGCGGTTGCATTCTCAAAGGGAACCAATCCGCCAGTGCTGTGGATGAGGTTACTGTAGGTATAGATGCGCAACCGGCGTCGTTGATCAGTCATATCTTGCGAAAGCAGCACATTGGAAGTGTCTGGGGAATAAGACAGTGAGGAAATCCGATTCGTTCCGTGTGAAGGCGAGTTACAGTGATCACCTTTGTTCCGCGCTGTGTTTCCCATATCAGACAGAGAAATTGATAACACAATGGGCCTGATGGTAACGACAGGTGTACATTATTAGCAGCCTCGACTAAGATACAGTCTTACAGAAGGGCCTCCTGGGGAAAAGCAAACTGATTTCTCATCTCATTTCAGACTCGGAGTGGGTATATTGATTGGCCAACATTGGCACAGGCTTCTGACATTGACAACTGTCTCCGATCTTGTGAAAATCTCCGCCTAGCATCCTTCAGCGGTAACGCAAACAGCGCTTGCTGCAAATGCAAGCAGCTTTTATAAGCAAGTCCGAATCCTGCCGCAATGGCGACCTATATATGACATGCGCGCAGCTCGACCGTCTCGGGCACGGTCATCATGGGCCAGACCATAGCGGGCGAGTAACGACAGCAACTGATTCGGTAGACATGACCCCGACCACAACGGCCACGTGATTTTTGGGGAGCAGGAGATCGGGCGTCCCTTGACAATACCATTTGAATCGAGGCAGGTCCTCTTTTCCATCGTAAGGAGCACCTCACAGTGCTCATCCTCCCCTTCGGCTCGTCCTCCCTATCACAACCACGGGCTAGACGGTAAACGTTTCACTGCTGCAATTATCGATTTCTTTGAGTTGGTCTTCCAGGGATGTTGTTTCGTATTGGTTCTGCATTAGCAAATTTTAGAAATGAGAAGCCATCATAGTTTCCATACATGTTTTGAATGAATGACGTATGAAAATATTTGAGACGTTAATGTCGCTGCAGGTTAAATGAGGTTTTCAGGTTGGACGTTGATTAGCAATAGGGGTGCACAGTTATAGCGCTGCTTGCCCTATATTTTGAGAAATATACATGACAAACCGATAATTGCTTCGGATCGCCCTGCCCGTGTCGGACAGTGAACAGTATTCAAACACTTTGACAAGGGGCTGATACAATGGGCGCACTGCATTGGTAGATCTTAACATTTTTAAATCAGCTTTAAGCCCAATGAAACTGAAAGAGTGTTCTATTTTAGGGTTGGAATATAAGAAAACTGGAATGAGCCCTGTCAGCCGAATCTCTGTTTTGCTAGTTGCTGGAACATATCCATGGTGGCCTGCGAGGAAGATCAAGGAAAAGAACAGAAATTGAATCTGAGATACTGACCTTCTCCCTCTCTCGGATAGCATTGGCTCTTTCACGTATAGCTGCACTCTTTCCCTCGGCCTTCTGTTCAAAACGTCTTTTGGCGGCGTCCCTCTTCGCAATTCTGAAAGGAAGTGAGATCAAGTCACATGAATAAAAGGAGGGGCCATACCGCTCCTTGAAGCTGTCCCCGCCACCCATGGTCGTTGATTCGTCCATGTCAAGGCCATCGTCCCCACGCTCTCGAAAAGCTCTATCAGTATCCCTACGGAGCTGCTTCTTTTCCAACATGGCCTCTCGTCCGACGGACTTAGGTCCGACCATGTCTTCAACTCTATCTTTCGCCTCCATCTTATCCCGTTTCCGCTTATATCGCCGTTCTTCCTCCTCCCTTTCAGCTTCATATTCTCGCGCGAGAGTAAGATCTGAGGCCGAGGGCAGAGTTGGACCGAGTACGCGTGTTCCTGAGGAGCTGGACCCAGATAGACCAACATGAGAGGATGAGTCACGAGCGTTGGTAGCAGCGCTAATTTCTTCACGAGCTGATCGCAGGGCATCCCCGTCTGCACGGGTTTGTTTTGAGGTAAAATTCCACTTGTAACCGGTTTGTTCTGAAGCTAGCACTGAGGAGGAATCTAAACCCTCGTAGTATTTTACTTGGTAAAAATGTTTTCTTAGGCTAAGGGGAACAACAAGGTGGCAATGAGAGCACTCACGGGATAGCTTTCCCCGGTTCCAAGCCTAGGACACATATATCCTAGAGAATGAGCTTGGAACCTTGTAGTCTAGTTGGAGACACTCACTTTCACAAATTTGCGGAAGTAGCTGATAAAGGATGGGATGAGGACACAAAAGCGCATATGGAGAATCAACCAGCATACCTTCGAGTTTTGTCACTGGATAGTTCATTTATGTACTACATAGAATGCCTTCGTTAGAGCTCCCATTCATAACCGACAACGTGAACTGACTTTGCCCTTTTCTTCTTTCAGCCACAAGCGCAGCTCGTCGAATTTCTTGAAATAGTCTGACTCGCTTATTGGGGAAGCATGATTGGGAAGATTGGTAAGACGTTCAGGCGAACGAGATCTTGAACGGTCCCTTGAATAGTCGCGACGACGCGGACGCCGGTCTCTGGAGCGAGAGCGAGAACGACGAGAAGGCATTGTTTCGACGGGCCGAGATGCGTCAGCTCAAGTGTCTTCATCTGATGTGCTTATGTAACGTAGTTAGCCGACTTTGTTGGTCCAACCACTACTTAACAATGCGGATGATACTTACCATCTCGCTTTCAATGCCCACTGGTACTTTGCGCTCCGCTCGACGATAGATGGATCATGTTTTAACGATCCAAACAAGTTCTTGGCACAGTGTACCATGTTTTGCTCCTCTTTCCTTCTGTTCTCGACGTTGAGATGGGTGATGCTTCCGGCTGCAACACCTTGATTAACAGCTCAGCATCAGTATCAACATCATGATCATTGCGAGTCTGAAATTCCTGCCGAAATCCGTGGTTTCTCTCTGGCGGCCTCGCCGGTAAAATCGTCCCTCAGACTTTTACCATTCAAGCTCGCGTAGCAGTCAGTGGCTGCAACAGCGAAAACTACCCCAAACGACCTTCTCGCCGAGGGAAAAAGTCCATGAAATTGTCAACGTTAGTAGGGTCTCTATGTCAACAATTTCTTGATCCACGTTGGCAGATCATCGCTCTATCAGCCTTCTAATCTGATGGTGGTAAACCGCTTGCTTCCAGTGGCCAATACATATAGGACTAGAGTTCATAGTGAATATGGCGCTATTACAAAGAGTCCGCACGCTCCCTACATCAATACTCTTCTCCTTCATTCCGATTTTTATGTGAACAACCTCAAGATAATTCCTTAAATTACTAGCCCGATATCTACAAAGATATCACAATCTCATAGGAAATATAGACGCAGCGGCCGGTGCAGTTGGTCAACCGTATCTTGTGAGAGAAGCACATTGGAAGCATTCGAATTCTTCGACACGACTTATATTTCTAAAGGTGGGTTGTGATTATCACCTTCTATTTTGCCTGTGAATCTTAGCTCAGTTTTCCGTATTCGACAAATATTTGAAATGCACTCAGTCCTTTGCAGCCTTCACCACGGTGAAAATGGCGGCGGAGTTTAACACAATAGCAGAGGGGGAGACCGTGGTCTTAACAACAAATGGGAGAGTGATCACTACCACTGCACCGATAGGGGGGGGGGTTCACTGCCGCAATAACAGAGGCGGTGACGACCTTAACAACAATTAAGAGTCTGAGCACTACCACTACAAGGAGGGGGGGCCACTGCCGCAATAACGACCTTGCACCCGACGGGCCAGCAAACCCTTACTACGGAGCACAAAGCAGTACCTAGCCAATAAAGTTCTTATGCTTGTAGATACTTGCTCATAGGAAACTGCCTTCTTAGAGAGTGTAGTCCCTCTTCTATTTGCTTTGTATACCCGACCCGTCTATTTCAATGTGGCGTTTTTTTCGCCTCCATGGGCTCGTTGGGGAGTTCTGATATATATACCAGTGCCACGTGTACTGAGTACTGAGACTGCATCATGATTTTCAAGGATTTCTTCATGCGTTTTCGCCTACAATGTAACCTACGCTTTTTAAAACAAAACAATTATATTAGAGACATCGGAGCAAGAGAAGTGTCTTGCTTCCAATCAAGCATGAAGGCAGACTACTTATTTCTTTCCGGAAATAAAAAATACATAGATTTTCTACCTTCTTCGCTTTATCAAATTGAGTCGAGCTAGATGAACTGCCAAGCGACGGGATGCGTCCAGCATTGATGTCGCTGATAGCACTAGAAACTGTTGGCGACATATCCCCAGTACCAAGAGCAATCGGCGCCCAAGGATCGTCAATGGTCACGTTGACAGACTTTCCTTGATCTGCTCAAGATCTGGTGCTAAAAAAGTACACACACCATCACAATTGAATATCTGAGCATTTGCGTAACCAACAACGGCAATGATCAAAAGAAAGAGTATGATTTGGGAAAACATTTCTTTGGAAAAAACCGCTGATAACAGGTCATCAGTTTTTATACATTTTTGAGGGCTTTACTTTCGCTATAGTTGCTTGCGGTGGGATGCTGAGAACGTTCAGCTCAACCTGATGGAATTGAAATATATCGGAAGCATATTTGCGGGTTGGTCCTTTGTGATCGTCGCTTATAGCTATGTGAACGAACTAGTAAGGATATGAGAAATAAAAGTGTCAAAGGGACAGAACAATACCTCATGCTTTTCCTTTGTACACTAGCATTTTTTAAAGCAACAGCTCAGACGAACAGTGATCTTTACGAGCCGGAGTCTGACTTGGAGGAGAAATTCAACCAGAACTTTGAGAGCGAGAACGACTTTCCAATGGCTGACAAGACCTTCCCGCTGCAACAGAGAGCTAGATTTTTGTGCAACTATGGTGGCAATGACAGACAGGATTTGCGATAACAATGACTCGAGGGATTGCCAAGTCCGCTTTATGTTTTTTTCCCTGGGGTGCTTTAGTGGATGGTCGTATACTCTTCCTGCGCTACTTGAGTGCGTGTTAGTAGGATAGAAAGATTTGAGGCCAACGTGGTCTGTAAGTGCTGTCGACGGAAGTTGAAAGCAGGAGATGGCTGAACAGCCCTGATCTAAATTTGGATCCCAGCCATCAAATCAGATGTCCACCAATGTTGCCAAGCGGCCGAATATTATGCCTTCGTGATGTTGTCAAGCACCCTCAAATCCCCTGTTCAACAACATGACGAAACAAAAGAGGAAGATAACAAGAAACGGTGACTATACAAGCAAGGTATGGAATCGATTTGTTCCAGTAATCATTACCTATGAATCACATTTCACAGGAGAGGAATTTGGTTTCGCTGGCGTCTGATTTCCTCTCTCAACATATCTGGAGTTTACTCATCTTATGTCTGGCGGTTTACGCCTACTTTGTAGGTCAAAATACCCATTGTTCTCGCTGGATATTGAAGCCAACTTGACTCCTAGCAACCACAAGTTTTCTCTGGTTTTATCAGGGACTGGATAGGGTTCTCTGATCATTGGGATACAGCTCCATTACCTGAAAACCCGCAGTTTCTCGTTCCTCATACACGACTAGAAGCAGACACTACAAGACAGCAGGCTGTTGTTCAGTCGTTCAAGGTCAGTACTTCTTCAGTTAGACGTAGGTCCCTTGTGCTGACCTCGGATATGTTTCTGTATAGCATGCCTGGTTAGCATATGGTAAGGCGAAGCTGCCCTCTATTTGAGTCTCATACTGAACCATGGAGTAGAACGCGACGCCATGGGAGCTGACGAGTATCATCCAATTAGCCATGAAGGCACGAATCTCACCGAAGCAGGCGGCATTGGCTACACCGTCGTTGATTCACTGGATACCATGCTTATCATGGGACTTTATGACGAATATCACCGAGCTAGGCGTTGGGTGAACCAAAAATTAACTTTCGATATAGATGGTAATTTCAGTACTTTCGAAGTACGTCTTTTCATTCTTCGTTCATCTTCTGATCTAAGCGGAAATCGCTTCCAGGCAACTATACGAGTACTAGGGGGACTCTTGTCTGCATATGAGCTTACCGCTCAAGACCCTCTTCTACTTGAAAAGGCTATCGAACTGGCGGATCGGATTCTTCCTGTTTTCGATACAACTTCTGGCCTACCCCTTCCTATAGTCAACTTGGCGAAGAGAAAAGGGTACCATACTACCGATTTTCCGGGACTTGTAAGTGTCGCGGAAGTAGGGACCCTTCAACTTGAATTCAAGTACCTAAGCGAAATCACTCGAAATACTGTTTATAAGCAAAAGGTCAAGCAGGTACGTGCTTCTTCGGATGGGATTTTTGAACTCGCTGATGGTTTCTCAGATCATGGAAGTTGTTGATAAGGCAAAATTACCTCATGGAATGGCTTCCATATTTATGAAGTAAGATATGTGCTATGACTTGATTTAAGGCGTATCCTAAAACTTTTTGCAGTGTTGAGGATGGTGAATATGTTCCTTCCGCCGTTAGTCTCGGATCTAGAGCGGATTCTTTTTATGAGTATCTGTTGTGCGTATCCTTCCACCATGAATTCTCATGAACTGATCGTCTTTCAGGAAGCAATACATACAAACTGCAAGTGTTGTCTTGGGTACCTGCAACGCTCTCTAACTAACCTCATATCTCAGAATTTCTCCGAAACAATATACAGAGATGTAAGTAGTCGTCTCCATTTCGATTCTTCGAAAATATTGTGTTGATTTTTTTTCTAGATGTATCTCGATGCTATGAGATCAGTCCAAAAGCACCTTTTCCAGAAAACCCAGTCAGGAGGCCTTATCTACACATCTGAACTTCAACCTGAAACAGACGAAGCCGGCTTACTGTATGGTCGTCTCTTCCTTCCTCACATCTTACTCAACGCCAGCAAACCTCATCTTGTATAGTTCTTGGCGCCTTGTTCCAAAACAAGATCACCTAGTATGTTTTCTCCCTGGATCGCTCATGCTTGGTGCCGTTTCCGCAAATCCAACAGTACCACGCCATAAAATATCGTATCCTCCAAAAGAGGAACAATTATCTGCGGATGGTCTGCGTGATTGGAAAATTGGTCATGAACTTTTGAAGACGTGTCTGGCTACACACGAGACTGTTACGTACGTCTTCGACGTTTCCCTCTTACCCCCCAATTTATATTTGACTGATGATTTCATTGCGACTTTTTAGTGGACTCTCTCCTGAGATTGTACATTTTAGGATAGCGAGTGATGGAATGGATGAGATGCCTAATGCTCCACCGAATTGGTACATCAGGGGCGCTGCGTAAGATTGACTTGGACTCTCTTTCAGTATCATTACAGACTCATATTCGAATAGTGCAGATGAATTACCATCGTACAACGCGCGTTATATGCTCCGGTAAGCTATAGTACCTTCCTGCCAATCCCAGAACGATAACTCGTCTCTTTGTTAGGCCTGAAACTATAGAATCGCTATTCATAGCTTATCGCCTAACAGGTGATAATCGCTTCCGGGATCATGGATGGAATATTTTTCAAGCGATTGAAAAACATTGTCGTGTTGATAGTGGTGGTTACACTACTATTATCAGTGTGGCTGAGACACCAACAAGAAAAGAAGATAAAATGGAGACATTTTTCTTGGTAAGGAACCATACTACTTTAATTAAAGGAGGAAATAATGATAGTCTACTACAGAGCGAAACACTCAAATACCTCTACCTGTTGTTTTCTGATGATCGTACCATTCCATTAGACCGTATGAGGATCTGTTCCCTTGTTCTCGACTTCTTTGGCTGACCAGCTGCTTAGGTTATGTCTTCAACACAGAAGCTCATCCTCTCCCAATTTTCAAACCGTCGGGATAGAATATCACTATAAATTTTGTAGCGCATGCAACATAGCATATTTGTTTTTAATGTGTTGTCATATGATGCAAGACATGAACTGAAGGGACACTGTACGTGAGCCACATGTAATCGGAGTACCAAACAACCACATGAGGGCGACCAACATATCCAGGTAATGCAAGAGGCCGATCGCTTACTCTTCCTCCTCAGCGTCCTCACCACCCTTGGCGGCAGCAGCAGCACGCTTACGTTTGACACGACCAGGACGACCACCACCATATGGTGAGGTAAGAGCAAAGTCGATGTGCTTTTGGGAGTCGAGACGAACGACGAAAGAGGGAACATCGACGATCTGTTTGCCAACACTAAAGAAACTTTAATTCAACGATCAAACATTAGGACCAAAGACTACTCACCGGATGTGCCTCTGCTTGATCAATACACGAGCATGATGAATACTCTTAGCAAGACCACTCTTGAACACCTGAGTCTGTAACCTTCTTTCAAGGAAATCTTCAATCTTCAAAGCCAACACGTAATCGAGACGCATGCGGCTTTCGTCGAGCACACCGATACGGACCAATCGGCGAATGAGGGCGTTACCCTCGAAAAGACGTTTGGGGTCTTTGGGGTCGAGTTTGAGAAGCTCACGGGCGGCACGACGGATGTTGGAGAGTGTGAGGGCGATACGCCAGATTTCACATTTGTTACGGAGGCCGTACTCTCCGGCGAGCTAGGCAATTTGTCTGTTGGTCAACTAATTTTTGGACAGGACGGTATTAGTGCGTACCTTGAGCTCAGCATCGAGACGAGGGGCCTCGTAAGGGCGACGGGGAATCTTATAACTATATCATCCATGATAGCATTCAATTTGCGTATCGTATAGCGCAAGAGAGTGCAAGAGCATGGGAATGGGGGGCACAAATTGGCATGAAACAAGTCAGCACAGTGCACACACCCTCCACACTGAGGTGGATCTTGAAGATCGGATATCTATGTTACTCACGTCTTGCTGTGGTTCCTCGGGGCCCTGCATTGGCCCGTCAATACAACGACATAAGAAATAATTCACGACGACATTACCTCGGCATTTTGGTCGATTTTTACCTTGGAAGAGACTTGTTGGAAGGGTTGACGGGCTGGAGATTGATTGGATGGCACAGCCACAACTATGCAGTTGACGGGTAGCCACCCGGGATTTGCCGTCCCCACCTCGCACTTGTCTGTTATTGGCGATCCTCACGACACTGACAAGACTCCGGCATCCCATTCGACGGTGAGTACGATGGCTGTTGATCTGGGGATTGATTTATACTGACGAGACACTCGTCACTCCGTTGTATAACTCATGCTCGCAAATTCTACGATGCTCGACTGGACAATCAGACCGTTAACTCTTTCTTCAAGACAAGATGCCGCACTCGTTTGGTTATAGGGCGCGTACGCGCCAAATGTTCAGCCGTTCCTTCAAGGGTGCGTAGTTCTTCGCTTTTGAATTATTCATCTTTTTTAAAATGAGAGATTAGAACATGGAATGATTGGGTTGTCGACTTACTTGACCAACTTCCGTATTGGTGACATTGTTGACATCAAGGCCAATGCTGCTCAACAAAAGGGTATGCCTCACAAGTATTACCATGGGTGAGATAAATCTGGCAGGCATACATACGTAATTGACGTTATTTATCCTAGACGGACTGGCGTTGTCTACAATGTAACACCTTCAGCTGTTGGTGTCATTGTGTACAAGGTCGTCGGTAACCGCTACATCGAGAAGCGTGTCAACATCCGTGTCGAACACATCAAGCATTCAAAGTGCCGTCAAGAATTCCTTGACCGAGTAAAGGCCAACCACGATGCACATGTTGCCGCTAGAGCGAAGAATGGTGAGTTTCTGCACGCCACTGCTTGAAAAGGTTACTTACTCCAAAAATGTTGTAGAGCGTGTTGATCTCAAGCGCAAACCTGCCCCACCTCGGGAAGCTCGTACTGTGTCGACTGCCAACAATGCACCTCAGACGATGAGACCAGTTCCATACGAGACAACGATCTGAACGGTTAGAGAGAGAGACCTTCGCGATACAATGTGGAGTGATCTGTTTGTCTTGTTAGTTACGCTTTTCTTATGCACTCCCTCCCTTGCATACGTCCCTCCATGCACTGAAAAAAAAATATGATCATATTCATGTGTCGCGAACGAGCTACTCTTAAGTGCCGTGAGCGGGTGTATTGGCGTTGTCAATATGGGCGGAATAACTTTATCACGGAAGGGCAGTGACATCGGGCGGAGCCACTTGAGCTAGATCTATATAAGCAAGTCTGCGCAGTTTCCCTTAGCACCAGTCTACCACCAATGGCCATTGAACTTGCTCCCCTCCCCCTCCCTGCCTCTGCTGATGCCTCCAAATTCGCCAACTTTGGACGTGAAGTCGTGGGTCTTCATCCGGGCAAGTTGACACCTGAGCAGCTCAAAGAGGTACAAGAGGCTTTATACAAGGTATGGCGTCGTCGTCACTGGATAAATGACCTTTCTTTACAGATCACTTTTTACAGTATGATGCTCTCCTTTTCCGTAACGTCGTCGTTACGCCAGAAGATCAATATGCATTGACCAAGGTAATTCTCATCAACAGAGAGAGAGAGAAAACAGAGATATCTAATCTATCCTAGTCTTTCGATCCTTCATCCGAATCATATGGACACGGGAACAACAAAACTCAATCCACCAAAGCCTCCATCTTGCATCCCGATCTCAAAACCATCCCTCGCGTACCCCAAGTCCAGCTTATCGGTAACGGAACGGTATACAACCACGAAGGTCTATCGGAAGCTAAACTGAAACACCCCTCCCACACCACCTTTCACAAAACTCGTATACCACCCGAAGAAGAACTCAAAGCTACAAGATATTACCGTTGGCACATCGATGCCGCCTTGTACGACTTGAATCCCCCGAAAGTCACTACTTTATATGGCTTAAAAGTGCCCAGAGGAGAAAGCCAAATATGTAGGTATGATGATGGGACGGGAGATGAATTGGAAGTGCCTTTAGGGACGACGGCTTTCGTTTCGGGGAGGACTATGTTTGAGATGTTGAGTGATGGGTATAGGAGTTTGGCGGTTAGGTCGAAGGTGAAGTATGCGCCTCATCCTTATGTTTGGATGGCTCCTGCTCGTGCGATATCTACGGGATTGGGTATTGAGAGTGAGGGAAAGGAGTTACCTATGGATGAATTACCCCCTTGGGAGGAATCCAAGATCAAAGTATTTCCTATGGTACGTCTCCCTCTCTCCACCCAGAATTTTTCGTATATTGAGGTGTTTTTTTTCTTTTGTTTCGAAGACTTGGAAGAACCCTGTTACCGGAAATTTGCATTTCCAAGTTCATCCTTGTGGTGCCAAAGAGCTCTTTGTCGATCCACTTCCTCAAGGCGCAAAACGTGAAGGAGCACTGTACCCCGATGGTGCACATATCACCGATCTCAAACAAGTCCGTGAACTTCTCTACAAAATGCAACGTCCAGCCATCACACCTTCGGTAAATTTCTTGACTTGTACATGAGAGATAACAATATCTAACATTTTTTTTTTTTCAAATAAACAGCTCGTTTATCCTCACGACTGGAAAGAAAACGATTTCGTCCTTTTCCATAACCGAGGTCTTCTTCATACCGTCGTCGGAGCGTTTACACCTGATCAAGTTAGAGCATTCCATCAATGTAATCTAGCAGCCTCAGACGAACCAACTGGTCCTTCCGCAGAGGATATCCAGAAGTACGCGTAGTATCGTTCCTACACAACTAGCTTATCGGATGTGTGTGCGTTTTGCAGCAAAATACAATTTTGTTCTACAATTTTTTACTTTTTTTTATTTACATTTTTGGGAAAGTGTTTCTTTAATACACTTCCGAAACCCGCTCTTCAGTATATAAAACAGAAGCATAAATAACCTATAAGATATGCATAAGGAGAAAAATAAATAATAATCATAGATATCCGCAATCAAAAACAAGGGACACAATAAAAACGGAAGGGAAAAGATGGTGGTAATATCCAGCGACGTTTATCAAGTAGAAATCGTACCAGCCTTGAAACTAGAAGGCGGAGCTCTAGAATTTCTAGCCGCCTTCTTTTTCTTCGCAGCAGCAGCTGCAGCAGCAGCTTTAGCCTCAGCCTGAACTTCAGCCTCCTGTTTAGCCGCTCTCAAAGCGGCACTCCTATTCGTCCTCGGAGTAATTGAAGGTGGTAAACTGACACTGCTCGGACGTGGACGCGGTTTTGCTATCACACTTGGTGATCGACTCGCCGCGGAAGTGGTATCTGCAGAGGATAGAGGTGATTTCGGTGTATGAATGTCGAGAGCTGATATAGATCGACGGTTTGGTGTAGATGGTGTCTGTTGTGGTATTGGTGGTGCTAGAGATTGGCGTCTTGGGCTTGAAGAATTTGATGAGGTTGTACGTGAGATTGCAGGAGAGCCTTTGCCTGGTGAAAGCGCGTTAGGAAAGAATAGAGAGTGAGACGTTATGTACGAACCTGGACTAGCAGTTCCCATACTACTTTGCCTCAGAGCTGCGCTCTTATTCAGTCTGGGGGCCACAGTCGGTGGTTTGACACTGGCGACGCTGATTGTCTCTCGTCTCTTGTGTCCAGGTACACCCTCGAAGGTAGCTTGAGCCTTTTGAGCCGCACTCGGACTCGCACCTCCATCCGTAACAGCACGTCTCATTGGCGACGCTTTGGGCCTACCATTAGGACTACCACCACTTTCCTTAGACATTCGTAATGCGGCGGCTTTGGTCATGCGGGGGGCGATGGCAGGAGGTGCAGTTGAAGCCACAGCGATAGAGGATGCTCGTTTATGTCCAGGTATATTGGCAAACGTTTCTGCAAGACGTTCTTTTGTCAACGGTTCTCGTGCTCTGCTGGGAGATACTCGGGCATCTGCAGTTGCACCCGTGATACGAAGAGCTGCTGCACGACTCATACGTGGCTTAATGTCCGGTTCTGCGTTCGTAGCAGGGACAGGGCGGGCTTTAAATTGTGGTTTTCCATTGGATCGGTTACTACCAGCACCACCGGTAACGCTACTAGCGGTATAACCAGCTTCGCTCTGTTCATGTTGAAGACTTTCGAGAACGGACGAAGAGAGTGACCGTACAGAATCATAACGTTGAGATTCATCACCGTCAAAGGGAAGGTCTGAAGTACGGAAAGGAGGAGAAGAAGCAAAGAGAGCGGATATTTGAACTTCGGCGATTTGGGTATCAGGAGAGCCCATGAGACCATTTTGTTCGCGCGAGATACCATACAGTGCGCGGAGAGAGTTGGGAGCATCGATGCGTGCAACTAGGGGATCTGCATCGCCCATGAGAGTGTTCCACACCTCGACTGCGCGTTTGCGCTCGAGAACATAGACCCATACGGGGCCCCTGAAGTTTGATTTATGAATTCAAGGGGAGATGAATGATCGGGTGTTCTTACTCTGCGAGAGAATCTGCGTCTTCGCCAAAAAGGTCATACAGCGCATCTGGATCAGTCTCCACGTCGAATTCCATCTGCCTTTCTTTGACGATCTATCACAGTTCTAAGAGTTACGGAGACGGGTAGAAAGTAGGTAAACTCACCTCGAAGCTAGCGCCCTGGATTCTGGGCTCAATGTCGAAACGATGGTGGAGGGCATGGTGTTTGATGATAGCGATGGTGCGCGTGACAGGGACAGGATGGGACATGGGAGAGGTCGAGAGCGGAGTTCGCTGAAGACCGGGAGTAGCACAGCGCTCGTCATCTTGCTGGGGAAGCGTGGGAGTCTCCATTTCAGCGTCGAGGACGGGAAGAGGAAAACTGAGAAACGCTGGCTGCAGACGCAAGATACTTATTCGGACTCCTGCCACTGCTTTCACAGCCCCTGTTCAGTCTTTCAATCAGCTCAAGTTCTTCCCAGGCTCTGTTCCTCGTTCTCGCAACCAGGGCCAACGTCGTAACCTGTTACCAAGGAAGCAACCGAAATATGTTTTGTTCAGTGCGCCCATCCATCCGAATCTTTTATCGTTCATATTCCAGACAAAAATTCAAGGGCATCAACTCCGCGACTAAAATTTGAAAAGGGAGGGAAAAAGACTAGCGACGCGCGCTGAGATTTGACTGCCCCAGAGAGGCTCGAACTCTCGATCTTCTGATTGCCATGTGATATTAACAGTCAGACGCCTTAGCCAGCTGGGCCATGGGGCACTTATCAGCACATCCATTCATCAATATGTCATTCAATCATAACATCAAGATCAAAAGTCGGCAAAACACCGGAACGACGAGACTTGGTTCTCGAAATTCGAAAGTTCAGGCGTATACCTCGTAATCTCCAAACTCGGACCATTACAACCATAATCCCTATAGAGATCCTCTTAAGCTGTTCTTTTTTCTCTTAGTGAAGAGCATTTAAAAGCAACGCACCGATATATAATACAATGTTGCCCAATTCCTCTCGGCGCAACGCTAGTCACAATGTTATCCCACTCAAGAGGGAGCTCCATACATTCTAGATCGTCCCAAAGGATCATCGTACAAGGTGATGTTAACCTTGGGTTCGCGCAGAGTAAAAGCGAATGAGTATCCGAGTTGGATCTTTTCTGGTAGGCCATACCTCGATTGAGGTTACAACATCAGAGTATAAAGAAAAACAACTCACTTGGCTTTCCGTTGTGGGCGCCCCAGCTACATTGAATGCGTAGGCGAGGAGTGGCAAAATGACTGCAAAGTAACGATACATAGTGGTCTTTGCGAAAACGGGGGTTGGTAAAGAAAATTTCTTCTTCGCCGTTTTTACTTTATCACAATTTTACGTCTCCGAAACTGGCCTGTCTTCTTTAAATGATAATCGAAGTCACGGTCAGAGTAGAGAAGAACCCTCTTTCGGTTGTTACTTCCTCGCGCTTCCATGGATCCTCGCAATATGGCCCATTCTATACAGTGTAGCAAGGTTCTACACTGTATAGAATGGGCTATATTGTAACCCTCTCCCTCTCATTTTACCTATTTCGAATTTTCGTTGTCCTCTGTCTCTCATCTCGTTTCTCTGCCCTCTTGTTTGTCCTTTTACTCGCATTCCAACACACTTGCTTTTCTCCACCCCCTGAAGCCTCGAGGTCAAACTCACTTTCTTCAGTCTGCAACTGGATGGAGCATTCAACTCAATCACGTTTCCTCTGACAAACTTGTACAACAAGGCAACACACAAATTTATTAATAACAGGTGGAGAAGCACAAAAATAGAGGCCTCGAATTTAATTTGATAGATATCCGATACAAACGCATATCGCTCAAACGTAGAAAGGCTCTCGTCCTAAAGCATCAACACCCGGTCTTCCATTCATTTCCTACGTAAAAAAAAAAAAAAAAAAAAATAGGAAATAAAGGTCATACTCAATCAGCAAAAAACTTCAAAAGACTAACCGGAGGTGAAGGTTTATTCTGCAAGATATCTTCAATCTTCTGCATAATCTCCGGCGTCAATTTCGGGATCACTTTCAGAGCCTTCAAATTTTCGCGCAATTGGTCAGCGCTCGATGCTCCTAAAATCACACAGCTAGTGTTGGTGTTTCTAGCTACCCAAGCGAGTGCGAGAGCTCCGGGTGTAGTATCCAGTTCTAGATTATATTTTTTGAACTTTTTGAACGGTAAGAAGTAAGAAGAAAGGGTTTGATGCAAACCTTTTTCAGCCAGCTTCGTTAATTCTTTCACTTTACGAATCTTTTCTTGACCTTCGGGTGATTTGAGCCCTTCGATGGCCTTGGAGAAGAATGTCGAGTGGGTGTCATAACGAGAACCAGTTGGGATACCATTATTGTACTCGAAAAAAAAAATAATTAGCGAACAATACATATTTCGATACAGAGGAGACGCGCTCACTTTTCCAGTCAAGAGACCGCTGGCTAAAGGTGAGAAAGTCGTAGTAGACATTTTATACTTCCTGTACAACGGACTATTTTTGGGAGTATTAATTAGAGTCGATACTTGAAGCAGTAGGACTTACTAGTATTCCTTTTCAGGTCGTTCGCGGTGGAACATACTACAAATAAGTCGCAACGATTTTTTTGATACATCTCATGTAGAGCGCTTACTGGTGTTGGCATTGTTCGGCAATAGGACCCATGAGACCAAGTTTATCAGCGATATCTGGGAAGAAATTATGATTGGGTTTATCTCGTTCTTAGGAGAAAAGAAATCATACGCCATGCTTCTTCGATTTCCCGAGCAGTCCATTCAGAAGTCGCCCAATAATACGCCTGAATAAAATTGATCAGTCATCCAAGATAAGAATCTCTCACCTTCTTACCCATCCTTTTTCGATAACCCAGTTGAAGGCGCGTACGACTTCCTCCATGGGAACTACGAGAACGAGTCGATAACAATTTATCACGAGAAAAAAAAATCACTGACCGGTAACATCATATCGATGAGCAAAAATGACGTCTACGTAATCCAGTCCCATACGCTCCAAACTTTCCTTTGTACCTTCAATGATGCTATATTTTTGTTTTCATTTTTTGAATTGATGTTTAGATTACACACGAGGAAGCGGCATAAATCACATACTGTTTGCGAGACAATCCCAAAGCGTTAGGTCCATTCCTAACTCCCCAGAAAAGCTTGGTCGTAACGATTATATCACTTCTCCTCATTCCGAGTTCTTTGATTACTCTTCCCCTGTTGAAAGAAAAAAGAGAAAAATAAGAATATTTCTCATCACATCAGTGAACGATTAGGAAAAAAAAGTCGGAAGAGAGTCAGATCTCGTGTACTTTGCTTCTTGATTTTGCGAGATAAAGTTTCATAGATACTTACATTTCGCACTCTGATTCTCCTTTCGAATAATTCTCGGCAGTATCAAACATGTTGATCCCAGCATCAAAAGCAGTTTTGATTATTTCCTAAAAAAAAAGGATATCAGATATGAAATGATTTCTTCGCGTGTTGATATCCGTTTACCTTGACCGGATCGCCCTTAACGGTTCCTCCAAGTGTAAGCCCTAAAACAATGAGTTTCCCAAACAGATCTCACGAAAAATCATCGTTTATACACTCACATCCACCTAAAGCAAACACCGGCACTCTTAAACCCGACGGACCTAACCTTCTAAAAGGCATATCCTTCGGATCGAACTCGACTTTAACATCTGCTCCGCTAGCCATCTGGTGTAAGACTCAATTACAATATAATATGGGAGGGGAGAAGGAATGAGAAAAAGTGCGAACGTAGTTTTCGTCCTTTTATCGATCGGTGCCTGGAACCAAGATCATTCTTTTGATGAACGATGATGTTACTGACAACACAATGAGATCATGAGAATCTACACTGATCCACGGGAACGATCTGGTAACTGGTGGAGGGGACCCCATGTGAAGTTCGGGCAGCGAAAATAAACCGTGTGATACTTAAAAGAAGGTCTGGATTAGCCGTTGTCTTGACGTATCAAAAGGATTAGAAAGCGAGGATTGGAGGGAATTTAGAAGTCTACGTACATGGAGAGGGGATTTATTATCTTAGCACCATCCCCGGTGGGCCCAGCAAAGCCGAAGCTAGCCAGGAGCATAATCCGAGGTAACGTCTCACGTCTGCCGATAGCAAAAAGCGTCACGAGGCTAGGCGGCAGAGATACATACTCTGATACGTGGCGGGAAGAGCAGTAACTCACTAGAGAGGATGAGTTGAATTGAATTGAATTTGATATGCACCAATACAATGCAAATTCCTCAGATATAAGAACCTTTTCTTCCCGAAGGATCAACAGCCGCCCTTCCATACACGTCCTAAAATAAAGGTCATACTCAATCAGCAAAAAAACTTCGATAAACTAACCGGAGGTGAAGGTTTATTCTGCAAGATATCTTCAATCTTCTGCATAATCTCCGGCGTCAATTTCGGGATCACTTTCAGAGCCTTCAGATTTTCGCGTAATTGTTCAGCGTTCGATGCTCCTAAAATCACACAGCCAGTGTTGGTGTTTCTAGCTACCCAGGCAAGAGCGAGAGCTCCGGATGTAGTGTCCAGTTCTACAAAGAAAAGTAAGCTTTCGATTAAATTTGAGAGTTTCTTGGGGTATGGGATGCAAACCTTGTTCAGCAAATTTCGTCAATTTTTTCAGTTTACGAATATTGTCTTGACCCTCGGGTAATTTCAGTTCTTCAATGTAGTTAGAGAAAATTCTCGAGTGCGTGTCGAAACGAGAACCAGCTGGGATACCATCGTTGTACTAAAGAACATAATTAACGAACAACGTTGACTTCCGAAATGTAGGGGAGGCTCACTTTGCCGGTTAAGACACCATTAGCTAAAGGTGAAAAAGCCATAGTGCACATTTTATATTTCCTGCACAAAGGACTATTTCCGAGTGTTAGTTACAAGTGATACTTGAAACGGTAGGACTTACTCGTATTCCTTTTCAGGTCGTTCACGATGGAACATACTACATAATAAGTTGCAACGATTTTGAATTCGACATTTTTTGTATAGTCCTTACTGGTGTTCGCATTGTTCAGCAATAGGACCCGTCAGCCCAAGTTTATCAGCAATATCTTGAAAAGAAAAGTTTCAAGTGCGTTATCTCGTTCTTAAAATAAAAGACCTTACGCCATGCTTCTTCGATTTCACGAGCGGTCCATTCAGAAGTTGCCCAATAAAATGCCTACATGAAATCTGTTAGTCGTCCAGTGATGTTATCCGAAGATAGGAATCTCTTGTCGTCTTACCCATCCCCTTTTGATAACCCAGTTGAAAGCACGTACAACTTCCTCCATAGGAGCTTTTAAAAAGTTAATAACAAATCACTTTATAAGAAACGAAAACTCACTAGTAACATCATATCGATGAGCAAAAATGATATCTACATAATCCAACCCCATACGACCCAAACTTTCCTGGGTACCTTCAATGATACTATTTATTCAACTTGAATTTGATTATACATGAGAAAGCAATATAGTAACTTACTGTTTGCGAGATAATCCCAGAGCGTTAGGTCCATTCCTACATCCCCAGAAGATCTTGGTCGTAACAATTATATCAGATCTCCTCATGCCGAGCTCCCTGATCGCCCTTCCCCTGTAAAAAAATAAGAGAAGAATAAGGACAAATATCGTTCGAGATAAAGTTGGAGGAGAGTATCTCATTTATTTTGCCTTATTTTTTTTGTTTTTTTTTTTGTTTTTTTGTTTTGCGAGACAGAACCATTCGTAGATACTTACATTTCTAGTTCGGATCCTCCTTGCGCATAGGTCTCTGCATTATCAAACATATTGATCCCAGCATCGAAAGCAATTTTAATTGATTCCTAAAGAAAGGATATCAGATATGGAAAGACCTCTCCAAGGACTATGACCACTCACCTTCACCGGATTGCCCTTGACCAGTTCTCCCTTTGTAAGCCCTAACATGACGAGTTTCTCGTACAAATCTCACAAAACGTCGTATATTCACTCACATCCACCTAACGCGAACAGAGGTACCCTTAGACCAGAAGGTCCTAACCTTCTAAAAGGCATATCCTTCGGATCAAACTCGCTTTCAACTTCAGCTCCGCAGACCATCTATGGTAGATTAATGCGTGTGGGAAGTAGGAGTGGGAGGGAGGTGCGGTTGTCCTTGTCCTCTTATCATTTATCTCCTTGGGGAAGATCATTCCTTGATGGATGATGATGCTGGCACGAAGGTGGGGTCATGATCATGAGATTCCACGCTGAATTCACAGGAACGATGTGGTGACAGGCGGAGGACATTGCACCATGTGAGATTGGACAGCAGAAATGAATTGTGTGAAAAAAACACATTCTGAAGAAGGCCTTGATATCGGAAGCATTAGAAAGGGAAAGGAAGGGAAGAAGCAGTCTACGTACATGGGTATTTTTGCTCAATATTGTCTATTGCATATGCCAGTATGCGCCTTTATATAGAATTTGGACGCCAGTGACTCAGTACTGTCACCAACAAAGTCGAAGACAGCCAGAGCCGGGAAGTTGGAACATCAGCCTCCCGTCCCAAAGAAAGCCATCACGGAGGCCTCTACACCTTAGTCCGCAGAAAAGCGTGCGTAGTAGGAAGAGCAGTATCCGCTTGGAGAGGTCGCATTCATCGATTTGTATTACACGTTTTCAGTAGTCGGTAAGGCATGATGAATGACGAACAGAACCAAAAATGCAAGGCCAAGTCGGCCGACGGCAGTTGCCGAAATCAGCCTCATCCGCAGAACTGCAGCAGCGTCATTGTACGCTTGCACCATGAAGCTCCACTGCCTCTCACTCTTCCTCCTCTCTGCCCTGTCTTTTGTATCTGCATCAGCTTCTGATCAGGTCATCATGGCATCCATTAAAGACGACTTTATTCCCAGAAAGCATGATCGACCGTCCCTAGCAGACCTCCTAACCATCGAACCCTCTGCCTCCATCTTCTACTCTTATGCTCGCGAAATAGAGCTCAGCAGGATCTTGGATGATACAAGTCAAAAATACACTCTTTTCGTGCCCACAAACAAGGCTGTTATGGCCCTGTCACGGAAACCGTGCGTCTTCTCAGATGTATTATGTTTGTCTGTCGTGAGGTCTGACTTTTCTGCAGTCATCAAGGACCTGCGCATGACCATAATGGCGATGATGTTAAAATCACAGAAGCACAGTATGATAAGCAGTCAAAGGAGAACGTTGAGCAATGGATCTCAGCCCACATTATCTCGGCATGTCAAAGTCCCCTCCATTCCAAGCCGATCTGCTCCTAACCTCCCTTTCATAGGGTTCCCACGTGGATTTCCATTCAAAGGAGTACCAAACTTTGTTGGATAACAAGACTATATCTGTTCAACCTATTCCTAAGAATGATGGCAAGGGACCAGCATGGACTCGGGTTACGCTCGATGGCAAGAAGCATATAACCTCGATGAAAGAGGTACGTCTGCATTTTCCCTGTTCGATGGTCGATTTTTACCGTCAAATAGGCTTCAAATGGTATCCTATATCTACTTGATGGTGTCATCTCACCGTGGTAGAGCATCTTATGGGATTCTTGTACACTATGAGCAACTTCGACAAATAAAATACCGACTTTTAATTATGAAATCATCGACAGCAGGATCATTGGTTTCTCATCACACCTCATTCGGCTTTCAACAGAGACATGCCGACGCTCATGCTCCAAGGCTTCGCGAGTCGGGACTCTGCTGTCGATCAGGCATGGCATGTGGAGGGAGTGGAGGGAGAGTTGAAGAGATGGACGCGTGCTTGTGTCGGATAATCATCCACTTTCAAATTACGTTGTGCTTTGCATTTACTTATCAATGAATCTATCATGCCAATCAGACGGACGGTCGTCAGTTAGACAGCCCTGTAGATACACCTAAATTCTATGCGCATCCTAGTAGAAATGTAAATTTACGTTCGACTGCAATTGAAGTCAGAGTAGATACTCACCACGGTGAGGATGGCCGCAGCGGTGACAAAACTCTGCAACTGGAGTTCGCCACGTCTAGGCGTTACTCGAGGTGCTGCCCCGGCATTTGAACATTACGAAAAGGGGAATCAAAGATGTTATGACTTACCGACGAGATATTCACACTACTGCGTTACATCCAAATCAGACGGTCCAACTTTCGTTTTCAGTAACTCAAATCCTGATTCGTAACCGAAGAATCAAGCTGAGACATGACAGACCACACTTTCGGTTTAGGTTTCGACGATCCCGAACTCTCGCCACTATTTTCTACTACTGATGTCTCGTCTTCAGTCGTCGTCGGATGGACATTATGATCTGATGTCGCCGTCCTCAATCTAGGTGGTATACCGAGAGAAGAACATAAAACCCGATATCGCGATCGGATACGACTGAACAGTTTTTCCACATCAAGTTCCTGATCAGAAGATTTATCCGTGCTCGTTGTTGGATTCGTCTTGGGAAATTTTTGTATCAAGTCCAGTAATCGTTTGATGTTGTTCAATATACGACTTTGTTATGTCAAATTATGAGGTGGTAAGTTTGAAGATGGAATAGGAATAATTTGAGTGGAACATACTCATCGGTAGTGGAACCATGTCGCAAAAGGAAGGTCTGCCAAGTTGTAGCAAAACCTTGATAGAAAGCGAGTTCCTCCCACATTTCATAACCTTTTTCGCAACCTAAAGCTTTTCCTTCGTGAAATCCATGCTTGCGGCCGTGATCGTATCCGTCTTGGTAACCGGATTGATAGAAACTGGGGTTTAGAGACATTGAAAAATGTTTATGTAGAGAGGAAATCTGGCGCAAACTTTTCTTCGATGTTGGCGAGTGATTCTAAGTCGAACTTGGTGTCCATAGCGGAATGAAATGTTTCACGGGGAGAGGATGGTTGGGAGAAAGAGGCTGACGGCACGTTCCGGCCCGCTACTTTTTGGGGCTCATGATCGTCTTTCTTATGATCGAGGCTTTGATCGTGAATCATCTCGTCTTTCTTCCGTTCCTTGTCCTTAAGAACTCACGATGACCTCAAGGTACGGTTATACAGATTGGAACCGTACATTGCTGAATCTCTTTAGCTCCCTGACGCGGTTGTTCCCCTCGACGTCTGATGCGCTAACCATCGGGGAAGTCACTATACACCACCCTCTTTCGAAGCCTTCTCGCCCCACAGCAATTGCCAGGTCTTTGACTTCAGGTGCCACCTACACATCCACCTTGGACTACTCCAAATCAAGAAGCTTTGTTTCATCAAAATGAGATGTTCGATAGTTTGCCTTCGAGGCCGCCATCGCGCCTAAAAGCTGTTAGTTCAATATTTGGAACGAATCAGCCATCTCTGAAGATTTAAAGCCTGTACGATTCCACCGTCTGAAGGTAGTCGCATCTGCTCGTACTCTAGGCCATCTCTTCTTCTCAGCGAACAATGGTTTTTATTAATTATCTGCTCACCCTCTTCTCTTCCGCTTCACTGGTGAGAATAGTTCTCGCCACAACTGGTACAGGTAAGCCTTTGCAAAAAGAACCAAGTCCGTCGAGCATCTCTAGTATTGACCTTTATTGCGTACTAGCTACTTGGTCTGACCCTGGAGTGAGTATATATAATGTGGTGTCTTCCTCCATTTTCCTAACATATTCTCTTCTTTAGCTGGGGACATGTGGATTCAAAAATAATTCTTGGGACGTGACCTCTTTGAACTCCGGCGATTACGATGATGGCAAAAACTGTGGACGCACCGTCCGAGTCTATTGTAGGTTGAAAACATTATCATTGTGATTATTTTGAAAATTGAAATACGACGGCAATCGTTATAGATCAAAGGCGCGCTATCGATGTTCAAGTGGTTGACGAGTGCACTGAATGTCCTCCTGGAGGCATGGATCTATCTCAACCGGCTTTTGAATTCCTTGCTGATGATTTGAGAAAAGGGAGTATTTCGATAGAATGGGAATTTTTCTAGTATAGTATATTGCGGACAGTTAGAGTGCGCTTTTCTCGGGCTGTATTTCAGTGTTGTTCAAGCTGTATGTCATGATACGCGATGTCATAGGCTTTTCCTTTGATCCCTCCGCGCCGGACCTTGTGTTCGCGCAGTTCCACAAAGGGACAACAATGAAGGCAACTACAAACAGTGAGAATTACGATTGTGTACGGAGAGGAGACGATGTCGTTTTTCAATAGGTATGATAAATAAGGCAAATCATATACTGTAAGCTATTTTATTTCTTTTCGGAACTAATTGTGATTTGTTCGAACAAACGATACATAGTGGATGACCGATTCAGTGGTGCTTCATGTAGTGAAGCCAAGATATTGGATGAACAAGGAGTCATATCGGTCCCAAGGCTACTAATAGTAATGTTGGACACGCCAGATGCGGTCATGGACGGCAGCGTCATAACTTACCAGAGTAGTGGCTCCGAATACACATCTTTATTCCAATATTCATATCTCGCTTGTTCCCCGACAAGTCTCAACGACCCACATCATTAGTGCCCAGGTTTATTATTCGTCCTTGGATGCTTGTCCGTCTTTCCGTGTTCTTTCCGTGTCCCGGCCTTGCGAAACACGTGACTAATTACAGCAGGGCTTCGAACGCAACCCTGATCGTGAATGGTCTTCTCGGCGCTTTGATCACAAACATCATATCATCTTAAAGCCTTCATCCTAGGAGGAGCAACTAATGTCAAGTAGATATGCTCTACTGATCCTTTGCGCTACATACACCGCAACTGCTGTGGCACAATTTCCCGGATCGCTCGGGGCACACGGCAAGAATGGTGCTGTTATTTGCACCTGAGACGAGTTAGGGGGCGATAAGATAGGTAATAATGCATCATTCTGGCATAAGCAATTCAAGCCTAATTCAGGTCACCCCATTCAGCCGACTCAGGCCTTTATATCCACCTATTCGCTGGCACTCCAACCTGTGTCTCTTACCATCTCAAACCCCTTACCAATCAACCACTACCTATCAACTCACTATGCCTTTTCCTCGTCAGTCGTCCAAGTACTCTCAGAAGACAAAGTCTTCGAATGCTTCTTCCCTTGCTCAGACCGACATTGTAACTGAGGAGAATGGGAAAGCAGGTGTGACTGCATCACCCCTCATTCCCTCATCCAAGCCTACTTTCCTCAAGGATGATAGAGCTTACGAGCACGAACGACAACGTCTCAAGAAAGCTGCTGACTTTGTCAAGATGCGCACTAAGAAAGCTCACCATGGAATTGCGTTGTCAAGTTCGAAATGTCATGCACGTACTTTATCTTCGTCACTGATAGAAAGTGGAACACGACTTGGAGTGGAGAAGGAGGATTTTGAGCAGGATGATATAGATGGGCAGGTCCTATCTGACAGCTGGAAGGAGAATATAGGTTTTGTGGCGGTCGCCATTGAACAACCTTCACGTTACGAGGTCAAGCTCGCAGATCTCCTTCGTGTAGGGAAGCCACGCAAATCCAAAGGTACGCTTTTTAAAACCTAGCATGTACACGTATCATGTTACTCTGCGTACTGACTGCAATTCGAAGGTGTCAATGATTTTGAAGTTATACCTCACATTCGTTCCGTCATTGTCCTGGATGACAATACCCCAGATGAATTAATTATTGACGAACCATGGGAACATGTTAATGACCCGGACACTGAAGACACAGGTCTTTCCTATGCTCAGGTGGCCGCTATACCCAAGCAATAGCCGTTTTCGAAGTAGATACCACCATTTCTTGGCAAGACCGACCTCTTTTTATGATAATATCGTTATGTATCTGATTCGTGTTTGGATTCTACGTCGACAATCGTAATTATTAGAAATAGATGCGGAATATATTTTGGATGTGTTATTGGAATACAGCTTTCAATGCTTCACCATCCAGGGCGGCTTGAAGGTGTACATAGGCCGTTCAAATATAGAAACAGGCTCGGAGATCCGGGTATTTATAATGACTTAACGGTGTCATTGTTGTGCAGGTTCACTTATATTAAGCTTAAAATAAGATGAATGCAGTAAGCGTTAACGTCGCCTTCAGACTGTGTGGCTAGCGGCATGAAGCAGAGATAGGTAGATAAGTGTGAAGCATAGAAGCATTTACCAAGCGGATAAGACTCTCTATAAAGTTCTCAAGTTCAGCGACTCGTCTCGGAGTTTCATATATTTTTACACCGGACCATTGTGAGAGCGTTGCGTTCGGAAACTGGTGTTCAAACAATACGATATAGAGGGAGATTCATTCTAACTCTGATGCCCCAACATAAATGTATGACGACAGGTTCATGGAGTCTAAGCGAAGCGACTCATCAACCAGCCATAGGAACATCATTCCCATCTCCCTGTGTAATTTCATCAAACACCAACGTCCCCTGCTGCTCCTTCAACCACTGCACACTTCTCTTCTCATCCATAAAATACGTATACGCCCTTCTCAAATCCTCCACATCCACTTTCTCCGCCTTTCTCTTCCTCGCAATAATCTGTGCCGTCGAAATCAAATTGAGTGCATATCGGAGGGTAGTTTGCGTAGCCATCGTTGTTAATACGGAAATGGCTTCTGATGTGAGTTGAGTATCTTCTTCTTGACACCGAATTTCGATGATCTGTTGAATGTCTTCGGGGGTGTAGGGTTTTGTGCTGACGATTAGGACTCGGTCGAGTAAGTCTACGGGTAGGCCGTGTGGACTTCGGAATTTTGTGCCTCTGATTCTGGACATGCCACGATTGGAGGCCATTATGACGAGAGGAGCGAGTTCGCTTTCTAGTGCCCGGTTAAGAAAAGAAAAACATTCAATATCCAGCATATGGACTTCATCAATGAATAAGACCTGAAAAGAAAATCATGAAAGGAGCGAATATATGGGATAAGATGAGTACTCACGCCTGGGATAATTTCTGCTTTGCCTTCCTCTCGCCACTCTCCTACTTTGGTATTAATCTGGTTTCGTAATTCAGGTCCAATTTCTCCCGTATCTCCAGCGAAAAGTGCAAGGAAACCTTGCGTTCGGCTGTTAATCACGTCGATTTCGTGAAGGGACACAGTGTGTACGACTTCTTTTCGTTTTTGAATTTCACCCTCAGGACACTGAACAAATTTGGTCTGGAGGGGGGAATAACACGTGTGTGAACTTCTTCAGCGGTTGAAAGAAGAGAAGGTGCGTACATCGGCACCCATAGCGTCATAGTCTCTTGATCGTGCGAATGAACGACCAAGTTTTGAAACTTTGCCGGAGGTCTTGTCGATAGCAATGACATCTCCAGCAAGAACTTTTTCTTTTGTCAGGGCCTCAATCATTTTCATTCCAAGATCATAGATTGTCTCCATGTCAGTCGTTTTGATTGTGAGTTTCCCTGTTTTAGTAGCCTATGATGCTCGTAAGAGGTGTAAGCGGAGGAAAGGAGAGAGAAAGAGACACACTCCAGTTAAGCTTCGGTCAATTTGAATTTCGACAACCTCTCCTTCAATAAGTTCTGTCTCCTCCTTTATTCGTACACCAATGCTCCGTCTGAATGCTTGCGTTAACGCTTCTGTTTTTGACATGGATAGAGAGAAAACCTCGCTGGCGGCGATTGTGGTGAAAGGGACGTCTGAGCCGAGTGACAAAGCCATTCCTGTAGAAGATAAAAGGAAATAAGTTCAGTCGTAATAAGGAAGGTTCCATACCCATGGCGATAGCTGTTTTGCCTGTCGATGGTGGTCCAGCAAAGAGTATAGCACGACCAGCAATTCGTCCCTCTTGCACCATTCTAAGGATCATCCCGGCAGCTTTACGCGCTTTCGCCTGTCCGACGAGTCCTTGTGCATTCGCTCGAGGTTCTAGTCTATCGTCAAGACCCAAGCCATGGATATGGGAATGTGCGCCTGGTTGTTCATGATCATGAACAATTGTCAATGTACAAACTTGATTGGCTCACCGATGCGCTCCATTTTTGTGATGTCCCGGAGTTCGGACGTTCCTGTTGTGATTTGCATTGCCTGCCAGTGACATGAGTACAATATTCACAGCATTTTCTGCCCGCAGAATGCACTTGCCATGGATGCAGAAGGCGACGGACGCGTCGTGTTTGGCTGCACACTTTGATGCAAACAAAGCTCATGTGTCTGGTCGCCTCTGCTGTCTATTCGCGCAAATCTTTTAATGCTGGCCTCGTTGCGGGGCTGCCTCCGCGCCTCGCTCGCCTCTCTTCCCCGCCTCTCGCACTCAAGGACATATGCCACGGAAATCTGGAAGAACTCTGTAAACACAGAGACAAAGGCCGCCTTCACTCGCGAAGAAGCCTTGTTCAAGACCTACAAGGTGACAAACCCCGGTCGTCGCCACCTCAAACGACCCCTAAACGAGCATCTGTGGGAGGGCAGACCAATCCGACAGCTCACCATTGCGCGGCGCAAAGGAGGTGGCCGCAACTCGCATGGGCACATAACCGTCCGGCACAGAGGTGGAGGACACCGACAGCGTATTCGCGTTGTCGACTTTCATCGTAAAGAGCCTGGCATTCACGATGTTATCCGCATCGAATATGACCCCGGTCGTTCTGCGCACATCGCTCTCCTACGAAACCGAGATTCAAGTGCAGAGGGGAAGAAGAGATGGAGTTATATACTCGCTCCGCAGGGTATGAGGCAAGGTGATGGGGTGCAGAGTTTCAGACAGGGTATTCCTAAAGACTTCGTTCCCGGTTTCGACTTTTCGTTCGATGAAAAGGAGGGGAGTGAAACGGCCCAAACTTCTTCTCAATCTCTCGCACTTGGTTTGTTGCGTACTCTTACACTGAAACCTGGAAACGTCTTGCCTTTGCGCCTCATTCCACCCGGCACTACCATTCACAACGTTTCTCTAAAACCCGATGGGCCGGGTATCCTCATTCGTTCTGCTGGCTCTTCTGGCCAAGTCGTTACACATGAGGAGGATGGTCGATATGTCCATGTCCAGTTGCAGAGTGGCGAAATTCGTAAAGTGTTGCGCGGTTGTTGCGCTACTATTGGAAAAGTTAGCAATTCTTTGTGGAAGCTTAGAAACTTGAGCAAGGCTGGTCGTTCACGTTGGCTCGGTCGGAGACCTTCTGTTCGCGGTGTGGCTATGAACGCGTATGCTATCATTTTCTACTATCTGGAAATGCACAACTGAGAATACTCTTATAGTAACGACCATCCACACGGTGGTGGACGTGGAAAATCCAAGTCCAATAAAAACCCTGTGTCTATCTGGGGTTGGGGAACTAAGGGTACCCGTACGAGGAAACCTGGTCCCAAGGGTCCCAAGAACAGTAACAAAATGGTCATTCGTGAAAGACCTAGAGGTGTTGAGAAGCGTGGTGGTTCAAAATCCTAGATTTAATCTTTTTTATAATACTCAGGATGTATATTTTCACTCCTTCAATAAGCTATCGAACTGTCAAGTTGCTTTTCAAACAGATAAATGTACCACATTACCTCTTCCCCCTACTCTTCCTCTTCCTCCTCTTCGTCGCCCTCCTCTGAATTGGAATTCTTCGGCTCTTTCGTCAACTCCGCTTTACCAACTGCATCTCTCCACGCAGTCAATTCATTTCCGATCTTATCTTTTGCTTTGATGATAACCGCTTCAAGAGCGGTGTAATAGCATTTTTGTCCATCATTCGGTGAAACTGGGATATTAAATTCATGAACTGCTGAAGGGTTTAGTCCATTGGGTTGAACGCCAGCCGGTGGTTTGAGGTTATAAGAAATTGTTATCGAAGTAGACATTGTAGAAGAGATGATCTCGAGTATTTGGTCGTATTGAACCTACAGTATGTTGATCCGCCATGGAGAACGTGCATCTCCATCATCAAATCGGGCTACTCTGCACGTTTTCCCGAATCTTTTGGGCAATGTACACGGTGCCCATTTGACCTTGCATCAACCCTGTTCTGTAAGACTTTTTACGTTTTCCTCATGGCTGTACATAACCATTTTCCGGCCATTCTCGGAACCCATGTGCGCAAAATGCCGCGTGGTTCGGGCAAGTGAAAATCGCTCAACCCGTTGATCCGCCCAAATTTTTTCCTTGCTTTCTCTTTCTCCCTCAATTCCTCACAATGATCAAGATGGATGGACTCGCCCTCTGAAGGCAGGGGATACCGAAAGACCCTGCCTCCACCACCTTCATCTGCTTGTTCCGATCTGCCGTCCCTGTCGTCTCTGCCTTCTAGTAGCAATCCTGCTGGAAAACTTCTCTCGAGCGATTTGTGCTACACATTTTCCCCGACAACTGTTTGTCTACCGACTTTGACATCCACCTCTCGGTGGAACCGTCATACCGTGTCTTCGTTCCGCCATTACCCTTATAGACTATCATACAAATATCAGAAAATAATATTGCAAACACCATGTCGAACACGGGCATTTTATCGATACCAAAAACGCCGCCTACGTCTTTCCTTCCTCCTCTAAAGGAACTTTCCATGACCTCAGCAACACGAATCTCTCTTGCACTGAATACCCTTCGTTCAATATACTTTCCACCAGCTCCACCACCACTTCCTAAAATTATCGTTATCCCAAAACGTTCTACTCTAAGTCTCTCCAATCAAAATGGCTTATCTTCCGTACCCGATTCCGGCTACGCTTCTGCCACGGATGATCAAGAAGATATATATGGTGATGAAGTAGAGGCTTGGGAACGACCTGAAAGGGATGATGAAGAAGAAAATGAATTGGAAGTACTTCGGGCTGATGGTCTTGAACGCGCTTTTGCTATTAAATGGGTTACTGGATTTATTGCTCGTTGTGATATGTGGATCGAATCGGTGGCTGTTGGGGAAGAGGAAGAGGAAGAGGATGATGGAATTGTGATTAAAATTGTTGAAGGAGAAGTAAAGGGAGGATTCAATATCGAAGGGGAAATAGCTCAACGCGCGAAATTGATGGAAGACGCAACGACGATTTTATCTCTATTCTCTACCGACGAAGGCGAAGAAGGTTCATCCACCAACGAACCAAGATCCTTCACGTTTTCGTCTCCATCAGACCAACAAATCACAGTCGAATTAAACGATGAACCAGTATCAAACCAGGATCATACTTCAGTCGGGTTACAAAGCTGGACAAGTTCGATTTTGTTGGCGGAAAGAATAGCTGCATCACCTTTCACGTTCTTACCTCGTCACTTCGTTGAGGATGCCAAACCTATAAGGGTCTTGGAACTGGGAGCTGGAACAGGACTACTCAGTATCGTCACCGCGAAAATCTTGCAAAACGAATCTATCGTCGACAAACTCGTTAACGACACCATCGTTGCGACGGATTATCATCCAGACGTCTTAAAAAACCTCAAGAAAAATGTACAAACAAACTTCCCTGATCTTTCTCCTCTCCCCCCTCCTTCGCCATCAAGCTCCAAATCAAGTTCAGCATTACCAATTGAGGTAAACTACCTCGATTGGGCCAACCCACGTTTTGATGCTCCATTGGACGACCGATTTGACGTTATTCTTGCTGCTGATGTCGTTTATCATCCAGACCACGCACGTTGGATTAAAAACTGCATCGAAAAGTATTTACGACTTCCAACTCGCTTTGACCATGGTGATACTCGTATAGGATCCGAAGTCACTAACGGTGGTGTCTTTTGGTTGATGATTGCTGTAAGGATTACGGGAAGACATGAGGGAGTAGATATAACTGTAGACGAATGCTTTCGGGAGGGAATCGGTAATGGACCCCGGTTGGTTGTTTTTGAGAAAGAGGAGGTGGTGAAGCCAGTGAGTTTTGGACGGGCAGATGAAGGGAGTTATAGACTATACAAAATTGGTTGGGATAACCGACTTTGATGAAATTGCCATGATCTATAGATGAATTCTATATCCTTATATCTAGAATATATATAATCGGCTTGATATAGAGCTGCTATTTATACACTTAGAAAATCTTTACATCCCATAGCCACAGTAACGGAGCATAAAGATCATCGTGATCGTCTGTAACAAACACTTGGAATAGCACCGGTACTACACATATTGCTTGAATTTGTCTTGGCCCGGACAAATTGCTGGGGTTAGACATGTTTCGTCTTCTGATGAAGGAAGTTATCGAAGATTGGTCAGAGAAGACAAAAGCGTTGACGCTCTTTAATACGTAGTTTTCTCTCATGATGTATAATACACTTTAGCTGTTCCGCCTCAGCCTCACTGGGAATATTACACCTTTAACAGCCCATGTTCACACCGTTGTAAGGACCGCCGTGGTCATCCGGGTTACCCTCGAAAATGTTTGGGACATCACCGACGATGCATTGCGTGCTTGTGTTGTCGTGACCGGGACAAGAGAGCCATTGGTTATTTTCTGAAATGTGAACTTCACCAGCGGCATGAGCATAGCCTAAGAAACGGCCTGCGAGGAAGGTCAGCATGAGTATATTCAAAAGCAATACAAGTGCACATACCAGGAAGAATAGGAACAATGTCCTTTTTGTTGTTGATGTGCGTAAAATCGCTGTGGGAGTCGACATAGTCAGCGAATTCTGGGTTACCGACCTAATAATAGAATATGAATTAAGTTCATTAAGCCCTTGGGAAGCAATGACTTTTCCTCACCCTGGGACAACCATAACCGATAGTACGGAACGTCACACCACTGATGTGAAGGGGAAGGTATATGCCATCTAGCATAGCGATAGCGCAACCAAGAGAGTGACCAACAATTGTAACTCTGGTTGCACCATGTTGAGAGATCGTGGTTCGTACAGCTGATAGAATTGCCGATGCAGTGCTGTTTTGACTGGCGGTAAGCGATTTCGCTTTGAAAATAATGTAAAATGGACTTGCTCAGCCTGGGCGTTAGCGAAACCAGCGTGCACTTCAACTGAGGAAGGAACTCCAGGGAAAAGTCCCGAGTCAAGATTCTTTCGGATGGCTTGGGCATCCGTAAGAAGCGCTTCACTATTTTCAAGAAAAGAGTTTACTTATTAATTATCCACGTTGCTTTCGATAGATTCCAACTCACATTTCGCTGGTATCGGTTCCTTGGTGCCCCACAATCACTGATCCCTGAGACGGTGAGAATCCCACATACCCTGGGACGATTCTTCAGAAACTAAATAATGCCAGAATGCTCAGGAAAGACCAACAGAACTGTACAGATCCTCCGTTGCCGCCTGAAGCAGTTGGGATGAAATCAGCGTTGGCATTACAATTGGCTGATAGTAAGGAATAACAAAAATGTCAGTGAGTTGTGCTGGGCGGCTTGGAAAATGCAGTACCTCCACAAGTCCATGAGCTAGTAGTGCTCGGTTGGCAATACGCTGTACTCGCGAAATGAGTGAAGGCTGTAAATGCATTTATTTGGGCAGAAGTGAGGGCCGTAATGCTCTGTCTTTTCGAAAGCTGAACCGGGCTGGCGCCGACAGAAAGGATAGCCAACGCAACCGCAAAGAAAATACGGGGAGTCAACATTTTTGTGATTTGAGGACTGGGTGGAGGCAACAGTAAAGCAATGGACAGAAGATGACCTTGTCCCAGAGTAGGACAGAACCCAGTGCAGTTTTATAGATTCTCATGCGGGACGATGTACACCGGCTCGTCCTGATATTTTCGTTCTCATCCTTGACAGTAGTGCTAGAATTTGAGGAAATCATGTGCATGATTCACTATACTGTCCTCAAGGCGGTTAAAATTGTCCATGCGAAAACACTGAATGGAGAATCACCGAGCCATGCTGCACATTCAGGCTAAAGTAGTCGAAGGTGCGTAAAAATAGACTCTCAGGTCAAAGAAGCCTTCATTGGTGAGCCAGGTAAAGTAGTGGACAATTGAGAGTGATGGTTCGAACGAAGCGCCTAGAGACCCCAAGGCTCGCAGGCGCCGAGGTCGAGGTCGAAGCACATTCAGGTCGCCCCAAATGTGTCGGCTTTGACCTATTGCGTTGGCTGTCCTACGCTAGGATAAGCGGGTATTGCAGTTGCAATGGTGAAGGACCGTCATCAAGGGCAGAATTCACACGGCTTTCATAGTCAACCATCACATGCATCACATGTCGGATCCAGGGTCAGATCTACTGCATTGTCGTTGATTGATATTAAATTATACATGCAATACTTGCTGATCAGCAGACGAGTTAAAGAATTCATGATTCCGGCTGAAGCCGGAGCGGTGGAGCTGTATCATAAGTTCGCTCTCGTTTACTTCGATTCTTGGAAGCCAACATACTATCTAAGGATATATGTCCGTCGTAAAGATTGCGTCTCGGAGTATGTACTTGAGAATTTTTCGTACAGGATGAGCTTGGATTGGTCGGGGTTGGTCGGAGTGCGCTAAACTAACTTGTGTTCACCTAATTGCAGTCACGATTTCCTCACATGTCTATGAGGAACTTTGACCCGGCGAAGACGACATTAATCGCTTGCCCTTAAACCCGGTGACCCGCGGTCATTCACTTCACATCTAAGTATTCGAATGTAGATATCGCCTCATGCAGTATTTCTGGTATGGCATTCATGTTGGAACTTTGTGTATGCTCAACGAAGGGACATATTTCGCAGTGCGTACTATATATGCATACGTATTGAACTATGAACACTTCAAGTTGGAAAGAACAAAGAAGTTCAATGGAATGTAACTCCGACTGTTTAAATTTACTTACCCACCCGCATATCCTGGCCAAGCACCATTGCAAAGATCATCATGGTAAGACTCAAGTGGCTAGCGGTTGATTCTAGTTCTAGATGAACCATGATAGCGTTGAGAGAAGAGTTATGTAAGAACCGGCACCGGCCACTGATAGTAAGTATGATGGTACCTTTTAGAACTGGAACTGGAAAACGTAATAGATGACCGAGTAGTCAAAAACAGAAAATACAATTAGAGGTATATTATAGAATACAATCTAGGTTTGACGAAGTTATACTAGTTTTGATTTTCCTCGACTGGTGCCCCTTCTGCGTTGCATGCTCCGAGAAAAACGCCATTGTAAGGACCAGCATGGTCACTTTCATCACCGAAGAAAATGTTTGGGACAGCTCCAACAATACATTCCTCGCTTTCATTGTCTTGACCAGGACAAGCGAGCCAGGCATCATTGTTTTCTTCAGAGATATGGATTTCCCCGGATGGATGAACGTAGTCTAAGAATCTTCCTGAGGGATACGATTGGTTCATGTGGATAGTAAAGGAGCATCCTGGTATTACACACCTGGTATGATAGGAATAATGTCCTCTCTGTTATTAATACGAGTAAAATTGACGTTTGCATCGATATAGTCGGCGAAAGCTTGGTTACCAACCTGAAACATCATGTATTAAACTTCCAAAGCGACCACAGACAAAGACTTTTGTCACTCACTCTGGGACAGCCATAACCAATCGTGCGGAAAGAGACGTCAGGAATATGGAGAGGAAGATACATCCCATCAAGCAGGGCGAGAGCACAACCAAGGGAATGACCGACAATTGTCACCAGAGTTGCATTATGATCACGAATGGTGGTTTGGACAGCAGATAAAACGCTCTCTGCGGTCCTTTTTTTTTTCATCCCGTGAGCTGAGGATTGATAGCGCAAGAATATTTGAGCTTACAGTGCATGTTGCGTGGAAAATCCAAAGTGTACTTCGATAGAGGAAGAAATACCAGGGAAGAAATCTGCATCGAGGTTCATTTGGAACACCCTTATATCCGTAGCGATCGCCATGCTACTCAAGATCAACGATAGTAAGATTCTGAGTGAAGATGATTTTATGTTCATACTCACAAATTACTGGTATTGGTTCCCTGATGCCCTACAATGACCGATGACTGAGATGGTGAATATCCTACATACCCTGAGATCAATCATTAGTGATCAGATCCGGACTGCGTAAGAATAACGGGATACACACAAAATTGGACACCATCTCCGTCGCCACCCGCCGCAGTTGGGATAAAGTCAGAGTTAGCTTCGCAATTTGCTAAGGGAAGATAAACAATATTAGTGTCGTAGCAATGAATATGCAAGATATGCTACCTCCACAAGTCCATGAAGTGAGTGTAGTAGATTCACAGAACGCCGCTCCAGCAAAATGAGTGTAGGGTGTATAAAAGTCGATTTGCTCTGAGCTGATGGCCGTGATGCTTTGTCGTTTGAGCTTCAAAGGATTGGCATCCACGGAAGCAATGATAGTGGAAGCCGCAGCCAAAAGAGTGGGTACCAGCATGTTCGTCGAGGGCAGAAAGGGACAGGGTCGGGGTTAAATGGTAAGGAGAGCGGTAGCATTTCGTCATACTTATAGCCGTAGACTTGCAACCGCTTATAGCTGCATGAAACTAAGCTAAGAAAAATTGCACCGGTGAAGAAGGGAGCTGTCGTATACCAAGGACAAGGTCCTCATTGCACGCCTCCATTTTAGACACCAGTAGACGGAGCCGCGTAAAGCCGAAAACTGAAAGTCATAGATACGCTTGAACTTACTTATAATACTGTTTCCGACACTGTCAGGATTCGTTCCGGGTGATACAACATTGAAAAGTTTTGAATTTCCACGATCAGGCACGGTCGCCACTGTTGATGAGTGGAAGAGCTACACAAATCGAGTTGTGCGTTTGCAATGTAGGTGTCAAGGGTTGAATGCTTACCACGGGTTTCCATCGTTCCGATTAAGCGAAAATACAATAACCGTTGGTAAACCTATACATGCGGAGCAAGCAAGGCCTTCCTTGCACTGAGTTCAAAAGTCTAGAAGAGACTAGTAAGGATAAAGTTAGGACGCAGCATACAGCCAAGACCATGGGCAAAGAGTCAGTCAACTCTAGTCACTTCATCGCCTCAGTGATCTAAGTGGCCCGGAGTCGGACAGAGAGCTGAGTCTGAAGTAACCTTATGTTGCATTCGCTTGCTATATAATAGTTAATGTTGAGTCATGTATCACGGCGTGGCTGCCTTCGAATTGCCAACTCAGGGCTCTGGTATGTAGTCCACGCGGTCGAGGGCAGTACACTTTTGATCTAGGATGACCGTAAGCGAGGAAGCAGATATTGACATGTTTTTCAGGGGGGAGATGAGTTGATGCATGCGTTGACAGAAAGATTTGTCAAAAGTGCGTTTTACGTTATATCTCTCATGAGCATTGGTTGTCGCGAAGCAACGAATTTTGTTTTATGAAGAAATTTCACGTTGTTTGTCAGCTTTGTCTGCACATGTAGTGGCGAAGGCGCTGAGTCCTAAAACTTGAGAATTCATGCTAATAACAACGCTGTCGGAGATTGCTCGCATGAGCGAAGATTATCAATTTTCTGCGAACTAAGATACTTACACCAGACTGATATTAAGACAATAGTGAATGACTGGTCGTGCGCGTTCAAAACGACCAGTCGTGTGAGTTTCAGACGTAATACGACTGTCACCTATGCGAGGGAGTTGGTGTTCGCCCAATGGATGGGAACAGATTACGTAACAAGATCCAGATTTTTCAGTTTCCCAGGTTTACGGTCAACTTCAGCCAGTGCCCCACCATGCATCTCATGTATACTCTCGATGAGAGCGGCAACAGATTGTACACTTTAAAGGTGTGTATTAATCTTTGGTTGCAAAAAAATGAAAGTCTCATAGAAACCAGAAAATCACCGACGGCGGAAAAATCACCAAATCGGCTCATCCTGGTGCGCAGGAATCCTTGTATTTGTCATGGTCCTCCGCTGAAGCTGTTATCTTTTCCCTAATCAAGCCCGCTTTTCTCCTGATGACAAGTTTTCTCGGCATCGTGTCACCATCAAGAAGAGATACGGTGTTCTTCTTACCCAGTTGCCAGCCAAGCCGCTATGACGCACTAGCTTGAAAAAAAAAAAGGATTCGAGAGCCGGTCCATTTAGTGGGAGATATCGGAAAGTCCGCCTTGTATTTTAGCATTCAGGGCCTTTTTGTAGAGCGTCCGTTATTAACTTACTGTACTTATCGACACGCCAACACGTGACGGACGCGTTAATCAGGTCGCGTCTTCTCCATCACCATCGTCTTTCAGCTCCGTCTTTCATGCCACCCAGGCGTTCTTCACGGACTAGGGCGTCAGTAGAGCCCACCCAGGTAGAGTCTCTACCGGCAAAACGAAAGCGCGGCTCAACAGCCGAAGCCGTCGAGGGTAAAGAAAACGCCATCAAACCTTCGTCCAGACGCTCTTCATCTGGAAAGCCATCTGTACCGCGACCCAGAGAACGAGTCGCGTCGAGGTCCAAAACATCTTTGGTAAAGGTTGAGGAAGATACGGGGGATGGAGAGGAAGAAGAGGCGGTTGAAGCTCCGGCAAAGAAGAAACCAAGACCCTCTCTTGATCCAGAGACTGAGGCCGAAAATGATGAGAAGCCTACGCAGTCTTCGAGAACTCGCAGATCCCACAGAGGGTCTGTCAAAATGGAGGTAGATGAAGATGAAGGTGTCCTTAACCAGCCGACAAAGCGAACAGCGTCCAAGCGGACTAAAGGTAATTCAAAGAAAACCACAGCAGATGAAGAAGTAAACGATGAAGAAAGCGAGGATGTCAAACCGCCAAAGCGTGGTACTCGTCTGGCAAGAAAGGCCGTCGTAGAGGATCCCGACGAGGAGGAAAACGCAGATGTTCCCTCTAGGGGCTCAAGGAAGCCCCCCAGCCGCCGCTCCAAAGCCAGAGTCTCAATAGAAGAGCCGGAACCATCCAAGGAGGGCGACAGTGAATCGGACGATGACATTGAAGTCATCCCACTACGGAAATCGCAAAAACCACCTCCATCGACCCAACCAGAGCCTCAAGCACCTGCTGAGGAGGAGGAGGAACGCTCGCTCTTCGAGCCTGCACCTGTTCCAGTGTCGGCACCAGCGCCTGAAACTTCATCTCAAGCGATACCTGAGCAGCCATCTGGTCCTCGATCGCGGCTTGTTATTCACAAAATTGTCCTCGTCAACTTTAAGAGCTACGCCGGTCGCCAGGAAATTGGTCCTTTCCACAAGGTATATCGTCTTCGCGGCTCTCAACTTATCATGAGTATTGAATTTATGTTATAGTCATTTTCAGCAATTGTCGGACCTAATGGCTCTGGAAAGTCAAACACGATCGACGCTCTCCTTTTCGTGTTTGGATACCGTGCCTCAAAAATGCGTCAAGCTAAAGTTTCAGAACTTATTCATAACTCCGCCGCATTCCCAAACCTTGATGAATGCAGCGTCGAAGTCCATTTCCGGGAAATAATCGATCTGGTAAGTCTTTCGTATTGGAGGAAACTTTTTATAATTGACAATCTGTTGTAGTCCGGTCCTGACGCATATCAAATCGTACCCAACTCGGATCTCGTGGTTGCCCGCCATGCACAGAAGAATAATCAAAGTCGATACACCGTTAACAGAGAGGCGAGCAACTACACTGAGGTCCGGACTTTATTGAAAGGACGCGGAATTGACCTCGATCACAAACGGTTCCTCATTCTTCAAGTACGTTCGTTCATACTTTAATGTGCTCTTAGCAAAATTTCATATCATTTCCAGGGCGAGGTGGAGTCAATCGCTCAGATGAAGCCCAAGGCGCCAACCGAACACGAAGATGGTCTTCTCGAGTATCTAGAAGACATCATCGGTACCTCCAACTACAAGGATGATATCGATAATGCTTTCAAATCGATGGAGGAATATCAAGAAGAGCGTCAAATGAAACTGACCCGTTTGAAATTCGTTGAGAAGGAGAAGGCTGCACTCGAAAGCCAGAAGAAAGAAGCAGAGGATTACCTGAGGTTGAAAAATGAACACGTCAGAGCCCAGTCTAGGTATTGGCAATGGATTCTCTGGAAGTGTTTCCAGGCCGAAGCGAGCTTCGAAGCTCAACTGGTATACCCTACATCATTCTGCATTTCCTCGATAGCTGAAGAAATTCTTTAGGCAAAGCACCAAAAGGACCTTGCTGCAGAGACGGAGAAGAATCAAGATGATATCACGCATCTTCAAATGCTCGAGAAGCATTATAAAGAACGTGAAGCAGCTTATCAGGTAGGAGTTATAATATTTATACTGTTTTGTTTCGCTAAGAATTAACAGGAAGTTAAAGAGGCGGCCGAGGGAGCCAGCCGCGAATTGACAGGTAAAGAGAAACAAGAAGTTCAGCTTCTGGAAAAGCAAAAACACGCTAACGGCAAAGCGAAAAAACTGAAGAAACTGATTCAGGAGGTTTGGCGGCCATTTCATAATCATGACTCGATGTCTGACGAAAGCTGTAGGAAAAAGCCGCGAAGAAACAGGCGGAGCGTGATTTTGAAGATAGTACGGAAAAGATCAAGAAGAATAGGGTGAATGTCGAGGAACAAGAGGCAAATCTAGAGGAGGAAGAAAAAATCCTTGAGAGTATCAGAGATGGTTTGAAGGGTACGCCTCACATCTTTAATCGGGCGATCCTGACTGACTCGAGCGTTTTTTAGACAAGACTCAAACTTTCCACGATCAAATTGAAGTTAAACAGAAAGAACTTCAGCCTTGGACAACAAAGATCAACGCGAAAACTGCTGCAATCGATATTGCTCGAAGCGAACGCGACGCGCTAGCTCAGAAGGCGGAAACGATCCAGAAAGCTGGAAGAGAAGCAGAGGAGAATCTTCAAACGAAACGGACTGAACATCAGAGTAAAGTGAGTTTGTGTATTTCTCGGTTGGGCTTGATGAGAAACTCAACTTGTTTTCTAGACTTCTCAGATCGAAGAATTACGTGGGCAGAAGGCCGGTCTTCAACAAGATGTTCAGAATGCGGAGAAGAGATATCAGGTCAGCATAGGCTTTACTACCGGTGATGAAATATTCATAAGCTTGTCATATAGAATGCGCAACGGCAACTCCAGGAATGTCGTAATAAGGCATCCTCTACGCGTCACAAAGTCGAAGAAGCAAGAGCATCTCAATCCGAAAATAGATCTCAAGGAAAGGTGCTCGATAGTCTTCAGCGTCTCAAGAGCCGTGGTCAGATTCATGGTTTTCATGTGCGTGATTATGTCCTTCAAGTGTTTTTGAGTACTCAACTTGTGACCATAGGGACGTCTTGGTAGCTTGGGTACCATTGATGAGAGATACGACGTTGCCGTTTCAACTGCCTGTGGTCAACTTAATCACCTCGTGGTTGATACAGTCGAACAAGCACAACAATGCATCGAATACCTCCGCTCTCAAAATATCGGTCGTGCTACATTCATGGTTCTAGAGAAGATCCCTGCCGAAAACGGGATGAAGAGGATTCAAACACCTGAAAATGCTCCTCGTCTCTTCGATCTCATTAAATCAAAAGAAGCATGTTTCGCACCCGCTTTTTATAAAGCACTTCGTGACACTCTCGTGGCTGAAGATTTGGATCAAGCCAACCGTATTGCATATGGTGCTACGCGATGGCGCGTTGTTACTCTAGCCGGTCAGATGTTCGAGACTTCTGGTACGATGTCTGGTGGAGGTGGTCAACCCTCACGGGGTGGTATGAGTTCTAAATTTGCGGCGGAGAGCGTTAGGCCTGAGGTTATGCAACAATATGAGAGGGACAGTGAAGACGCCGCGCGTAAACTCAATCAAGCTATGGAGGAAGCGACTCAGGCAGAATCTGAGTTTGAGAGATTGAAGAGATTGGGTCCTGAATTGGATATGGCGCTCCAAAAGTTGGGATTGGAGATTGAAACGGGAAAGAGGTCTATTTCGGAGGCCGAGAAACGTGTCAGAGACCTGAAGTAAGTCGTCCGCGATACTTTCTTTGTGCCATCCGTCAATTTATTCTTTTTTTTTTCATTAACAGGACTCAGAACAAGCCGAATCAAGGAGACTTGAAGCGAATTTCCGTGCTTGACGCCGAGATCGAATCTACCGCCGCCGAGTTGGACCAGCTCAATGCGAAATCGGGAAAGATAGAACAAGGGATCAAAGAATTGGAAAGACGTATCCTGGAAATCGGAGGTTCCAAGTTATTGGGTCAGAAATCCAAAGTCGATGGTATCCGGCTTTTCATCAATATCGCGAACGAAGAAATTACTCGAGCAGAAGTCGCCAGAGCTAAAGCGGAGAAAGATATTGGGAAACTAACGGCGTCGGTTGAATCTAATGAAACGGCCTATGAAGAATGTCAAGGGGAAGTTAAGGAGTTGGAGGATACTTTAGAAGATCTTCGGACTTATCTTCAGTCGTTGAGGGGAAAGTATGAAGACGCTCAACAGGCAGCTGAAGATTCGAAAGAGGATTTGGATCAACTCAAGAAGGAATTGGATGAAAAACATGACCAGATCAAGGAGTTTTTGAAGAAACAGGTATGGGTTAGAAATGAATCATTCTTTTATTGCTTTACTTATTCATTTCTGCAGAAAGAGCTTGAGCAGAAGATACTGGATACCCAGAAAGATTTGAAAGAAAACGAGGCTAAGATCGAACATTGGCAGTCGGAGCATGATAAACTAGAACTCGAGGAGATTGAGTAAGTCTTTCACTGGAGGAGTCTGTGGTTACAGACTAACTCTTCGTTCTTAAGTGGCGATGATGATGACGATGATGACGAGGAGAGTGAGGGGATTTCAAAGGGTGGTGAGGACGGGAGAGAGGGAAGTACCGAGGGCAGAGAGAAGATAAAACTGGATCCAGAAGCACCGCCTAAAGAGCCCGCGCAGAAATTGCATGAATATACTCCGGACGAGCTCTCACGTTATAAGAAACAAGAACTTCTGGGTGACGTGGAGCTTCTTGATGGTCGGTATCAACTCAATTTTGGACTCTGATTGACTCTGACACATCCAACAGAAAAAGTCAAAAACGCAAAACCAGATCTCAGCGTTTTGAAAGAATACAAGAGGCGCGAGGCCGAGTTCGAGAATCGTGCCAAGGAACTGGAAGAGATTACGAAGAAACGGGATGAGCAAAAAGAAGTATATGATAGGTTGAGAAAGAAGAGGCTGGATGAGTTTATGGCTGGGTTCAACTTGATTTCGATGAAGTTGAAGGAGATGTACCAGGTAAGTGAAGTCTCGAATTTTCATTCAACAGCTCGGCTCAACTTTGTTTTTATAGATGATCACAAGAGGTGGAAACGCTGAGCTGGAGCTTGTTGATAGTTTGGATCCTTTCTCTGAAGGAATCATTTTCAGCGTTATGCCGCCGAAAAAGAGCTGGAAGAATATTTCCAATTTGTCTGGTGGTGAAAAAACGCTCAGTTCCCTTGCTTTAGTTTTTGCGTTGCATCACTTCAAGGTAAGTTTCCCGGGCATTCTCTAAGCGCCAGTCAGCTTAAAGGTCCCGCGTTATAGCCGACACCGTTGTATTTCATGGACGAGATTGATGCTGCTTTGGACTTTATGAATGTTTCTATTGTTGCTAATTATATCAGGCATCGGACGAGGAATGCTCAGTTTATCATCATCTCGCTGAGGCAAGTTCTTATAATGTCTTGTTCTTTCATGTATGCTGACTAGAACGCAGGAATGATATGTTTGAGCTCAGTCACCGTCTTATTGGTATCTACAAGACCTCCAATGCGACTAGAAGTAAGTATCAGCATCTTTAAGTCGCGAATGTGTTTTGATTAGAGTCACTTGTAGGTGTTTCGATTGACAACCACGTTTTGGTGCAGAAAACAAAGCAAAACCGAGCTCCAAATCAGAGCTTTACTGGTCCACCGCCTCCGACACTTTCAACCACAGCGCAGATTCAAAGCTCATGAGGATGTGCAATTCTTTCCGGGGAACGCCTAGACAAGCGTGTATCATACATATACTCTTATTGTCAGTATATCCGTACAGTATCATATTTATGTTATCAGTCTACAATAAAGACTTTGGTTGATGTTAGAGAGGAATGGCGTTCAGCTTTGTTCCAAGTAATTCTTCCAACCACTCGCCGAATCGCTTTCCATTCCATACCTCTACCATCTGGTTCTTCACCGTTTCCTTTGCTGCGACCTTGGCTTCTTGTGATGGTCTCCATACTTGTTCTACTTTGAGGCGAGGTGATTCACTGTCCTCGTTAGACACAAGTATTGAATCCCAATGACTGTCGATGGCAGCCTTGTAGTCAGGCGGAGTGAGGATGATATTTGATTTCGTAAACCAGGGATGTGCAAGTGCATTGGCAAAAGACAAACGAGCTCGATAGGGATACCTCAAGAAACGATTCATGAGGTCGTTAATGGTAGGTATGGGTTGATCATCATCGCCTTTGAGGACCTCATCTGGAGTGAGGTGAGGTAATACTTCTTTTGTGAGACCTTTGCCTTGGATGGAGTTGAATAAGAGTGTTTGGGATTGGGGGAGGGAGGGCCATTCGGGCCAGAGTTGGGCGTTTGGTGTTCCGTGGATTTTGAAGATGCTCCAGGCGAGACCGATTTCGCTGCGGGAGGCGTCGTAGAGGGTGCTTCGGGACCAGTAGGTGCTGGGACTGGTGGCGTTGAGATGAGGTGGAATTATAAATGGGGAGGAGGAGGGGGAGTCTTGAATGTTGTTGTTGTCGTCGTCGTCGTCGATGTCGGTGTCAGAGGAGAGGAGATGGAGGGGAGTGAAAAATGAGGCTAGAGTTGCGCCGAAAGACCAATAATCGACGGTGAAAGGATCATATGAGCGAGTACCGAATAAAAGTTCAGGAGGTCTATAAGGTCTAATCCCTCAAAACATGAATTTCCACAAGGATTACAAAGGCTTCGATAGTAGTCAAACTCACCCAGTGCATACTTCAAAGTACAATTTATCCTTTGGTTCTGACCAAATGTTTCTTGGGTGAGACTCGCGATTGACTTCGTATGCGATGCCGAAATCGATGAGCTTGACATAGCCATCATGGGAGATGAGAAAGTTTTCAGGTTTTATATCGCGATGGGCTATACCGCGAGCATGGAGGTATGCCAGCGCAAAAAGGGCTTGGATGATGATGGACCGTGTGATGGTGAAGAAACGTTTTTCTCTTTCTAGGTCTCTAACCGGGACGAGACTCGCAGTGAACGGATGAGGAGAAAAGGCTGTGGTCTCTAAGAGATGGATGAGACCGGTGGGCAGATATGGCATGTAGTATGCGAGGTTTCCATCGTCGTCGGTGAAAGAGTCGAGTAGAGTGATGATGCCAGGATGGTTGAGCTCAGCGAGAACACGCACTTCCTTGCAGATATCGTGGGGCTCGCGAGCAGAGCGTCGTGAAGTGGGAGCCGCCTTGAGCACGACGTCGAGGGCGGAATTGTGGGAGACGGTGGAGGCTGGGGACTGGCTGAGGATGGCAAAATCCATCAAAACAGAGATAATTCCAATTCTTTATCTCTTTCCACCATGAGCAACGGCGCTACGCCTGGTAACTTTGGTTCATCTGGAGATCTCCTCGCTGACTTATCTTTCGGCGTTTAGAGGAACGATTGCTATCCGCTGCACGCAATGACGATGAAGATGGCCTGCATCTCGCTATCAAGGATGGTGCAGACATCAATTGTCGGGACGGGTGAGCAGAGACCCGGGGTAGAAATTGGCCGATCTGTATGCTGACCGTTGTTACATAGGGCTGGCGATACTCGTATGTCGTGTCTCTACCACAAAGATCGTTTATATCATATCTAACTAAGGGTCGCAGCTCTACATCTCGCGTACGCTATCTCTCTGAATCTGCTCCCCGTTTTCTCACCATCTCAAGGGTAAAACACGAATCCGTTGGTGTTCTTGAGGATATTCTGAGCCACGACGAATGCGATGTCGACCCGGCAAACAGTATGACAGGGAAGACCCCCCTTCATTATGCCATTGAGCTAGAGAGCGAGTATCGCACAAGCATTGTGGATTCGTTGCTTGAGGCCGGCGCGGACACCAGGTAGGCGATGGAACTGGCGCTGAACAGGATTAATGGTGCGGGACATATAGAGTCAAGGACAAGCATGGCACGATGGCGGCAGAGCTCGTGCGCCCCGATGACACCGAGGTGCTGGCGCTCATTCGCAAGGCCAACGCACAGAACACGATAAGCCGCTCGGACATCGCCGGTGGGTGACCTTTGTGTGCGATGGCGACGACGGTGCTGACGTGCTCGCAGACGACGACGAGGACGACGAGGGGGAAGAGTCCGGGTCTGATTTGGGGTGAGCAGAAGAGGTAAACTTGGTTTAGAGTCGTGACGATGTTCTTCTGCCATCCTGACAAATTGACCTCATGTGATCTGCTCACAAATCTGCCATATAAATGGCCTTGAGAGACTCTCCTTTCTCATCACCTCACCATGACTGTCACCCCCATCACCAGCCTCCAGGAATTCAAGAGAATCGTGCGTCCTCGCCCCGCGAACCTCCTTCTCCATGTGACTAACCGGCTGTTCGGCAGATCAATTCCGGAAAAGTCGTCGTGATCGACTTCTGGGCAACCTGGTGTGGCCCGTGTCGTGTCATTAGTCCCATCTTCGACAAGTTGTCAGGCCAAGTTCAACAAGTAGAGTTTTACAAAGTCGACGTCGACACGCAACAAGACATCGCACAAGAGGTTGGAATCAAAGCGGTGCGGCGTCGCTCAGCTCGTGTCGTATTGACAATACTGACTGTGATTAGATGCCCACCTTTGTGGCGTTCAAAGACGGTAGCAAAGTCAAAGAACTAGTCGGTGCGAATCCACAAGGACTTCAGGTGAGCTTGAAGCGTCGTACGCTGTTTGGTAACCCCCTCATCGGCCTGCCATTAGGATCTCGTCAACGCAAGTTCTGCATTAGTCTAAGCCCTGCTTGACGGTGTCGAGTCGGTAGACTTTCAAATGTGAAATATAACTGCTTTGAGTCAAACCTACGCAGCGTTAGTTGCTGTTTGTCTTCCCATCTCTTCAACCAGCAGATTGACAGCTGCGACAAGTTTGGGGGGACACGTAATCAGCTTCTCTGATGTCTGGCGTCAATGTTCACCCAGTTTATTGCCTTATTGATGAGCGTCTGTCGCTGCGGTGTGTTGCATCGATGAATCGATAATGTCAACCCCATGACATCAGAACAAGTACACGGTGGCCCGCTGACGCTTCCCAAAATAAAATGCCTATTTGCTTTATCTCATGTTTTTCACAAAACTTCGCCACAGGTCACAGATCAGGGTCATTGATGTAAATCAGGGCTACAAAGGGTACGCCAAGCTAAGATTGGTGAGGTACTCCATCTGAGGCACTCTGTAATCATCCGTGGAGATCTCTACCCCTGGATGATCATTACCACTAGTGAACCAATAGATCTGTTTCGAGCCATTGTCGTATTTGGGCCAGTCTGGTCCCGTCCCGTTGTTGGGGTCGAGATTGTTCACAAAGCGGATGAGGTAGTCGTTCAAGACCATTTTTGTGATGTCAGAGGAATGATACTGTTTTTTTTTTTTTCAATTGCGTTAGTTCAGCCAAGGAATACGATAGTGCCTAAACACTCACTGCTCCGACAAACGGCGTGTGCTTCCCTCTGCTATCCTCTTCAAAAAAATATTAAGTAACAGAAAGGAAAAAGATAAACAAATCCCAACGTACGATAAGCCCAAACCGGCTGATCCCCACTCCGTTGTTGCACAAAATATCTTCTCGGCGCCTGAAATACCAGATCTCCCTGCAAAGCCGCACTTCTTTTATACTGCGAAGTGATCGCATTGAAATCGGAAGTATTAAAAGGAGAACCTGCACTTCGATCGGAAGGATACAAAGCCATGACGTCGCTGATATTTTGGTCAGGGACATGCGACATATAACCGAATTTTAACCATTCTCGGAATTCATTGTCGTTGGTGACGTTGAGAGATGAGAGTGCGAATAGAGTTCCTTCATCTGCGACGTTTCCTAAAAGGATTGAATATATAATGACATCAGTTTAGGGTCATTATGCGCCAATGATAAGCTAAAAAAAGATCATCAAAGTACACGCACCGCTGACAAAGGGAATATTCGCTACTGAGCCTTCTTCGACTAGTCGTTGTGGATTATCCGCAATGAAATCGCCATCGGCTCTTGGAACCCAAACGAGGTCTAACGATAGGTAGGAATAATAACTAGGCGTTCGGTTAATTACAATCTTCATTTCTTCGTATGGAACCTTCCGAAGGCAGTCCAAAGTGTCGCCAGACCCAGTACAGTTAGTCTGGTTAACCAGTTGGTCATACCATGGCTAGCAATGAAGTGATGTTATCATTTTGATTTGATACTACAGTTGTTCGTTTGACTTACCTGACCTCCGGTATAGTTACCTACAGGAATGGGAGCACCTGATTGCATAAAAGCTCCGTGGAATAAACCACCAGGATCCCCATTATTGTGAAGCATGTGTAGGGAGCTAGATATAGCTCCAGCAGATTGACCCCATCTATTGAAACAAGTCCGCCAGTCAGCCTTGAAGATGCCGACTCACAGCAGCAGTTGTAGACTACTCACAAGGTAACCCGACTACTGTTGCCACCGAAGTTGCCGATATATTTGTTAACCCATTCTAATGCGGCACGTTCTATGAGTGGTGATAAGCCAAACGTTGCATTTATAGATTAGCGGGCTCGAGCTTACGATCTTTTAGGCCGACATTGGTGGCATTAACGTTTTTGGTCTCTTGACTTGACAAGAATCCCCAGCCTATCAAAAAAGTTGGAACCGCCATATCGAATCAAGTAAATGAATTCCTACCAGAAACACTGCCGTGCACGAAGTATTAATCAGCTGGTTAAACTCGGTACGACAAAACGTAGGAAAAAGACAAACCGATAATTCATGGAAACAAATACCATCGGTTGACCGAGTTGAATTGAACGTCGGACGAGCTTTGCGTCATCTCCTGCCGAACTAGACGTCAATCGAGTCAGCCAAAATGGACCAACGAAGCTACTATTCGTTATCTTACTATTGTGTTGTTCCTGTTTCAAACCCGCCTAAGAATCATCAGCGATAATGTTAAAATGATTTTTGAAGATTGTTTGATTTACCTCCGACTATCCACTATGCAAGTTTGTTTTTTATTGAGAGCTTGAATGGCCGAAAGCAGTGGGATGAACTTACGATTACGACGGGAAGATTGGATGATTGTGTAGTATTCTCCGGTCGCATAACATTCAAAGTGAGACCTAATATTCAAATATCCCAACTATCAGAATCGCGTCTTCCCATAACCCAAAAAAAAAAAAAACATTTACAGTCTTCATTTTCTGGGGGAGCCTCTTCATCATCAAAATCAACATTAGCCCAATGCGGATCGACCTTCATAGCTACCACCGTCCCTTCCTGGTCCGGAAATTCAAAAAACGAAGAAGCGAGGGAAGCATTTTGTTGAGAACATGAATAGCCAAAGGTTGTAGCATTGATAGTCCCGTTGTACGATGTCACAGGTTGAGGTGGAGCGAACCGCAAATTGTTCACAGGTGGAGACGCATAAGGGATGCCTAGAAATTGTTGGACCCCAGAAGCGAAGATACCACTGACAGTCGCTTGATCAAGTGTGACCGTTGGATTTGTACGAGAAGGTGAAGCTGAAGTTCTAGTTGAATCTTGAGCATATGTAGAAGTTGCGAAAAGGATCAACGGAATGCAAGGCAGGAAAGCTCGAGCCATCTTCGCGATAAACGTTCTCATTGTTTGTTGAATCGGTCTTATATATCGATTGCTGATGAGGAGTATTTCAACTCCATTGTCTCAGACCTGCCCTATGACGGGTTGGTTCAAAATAGGCGCAGTCAAGGAACTTCAATGCTGTACTGTACCGGTGGCGCTTACACTGTTCTATTTATAGCATCACACATCATCATATCCACACAACATTCACAATGTGGTGGTGTCTCGGTCATCACAATCTCTTCCGGCGATTATATTCGGGGCCTATTGGATGCTGTTCGTCACAAGGTGGGACCTCAGCACCAATGGGCGGGGTGACTAGCCCGCAGCTTGGAGCCTTAGCTGGGAATTTAGACATTACACCAATGCTGCAGCGAGTAACCAGCGTTTATCGTACTACTTTGTACGCATAAAAGTTCGAATGAGCAGGATTTTCCGCCATAGTCGCTCTTGATCTTTGAAAAGCTAGGTAGAACGGGTTCAAATTTACTAAGCCGGATTCGATCAGCTTCATTCTATTGGCATATAGCTCAACCCACGGAGGACAAAATTTTCGTACCATTCAAGCTCTTAACATTGCAATCTGCCGGACAAATTGTACGGATTGTTTATCCCGAATACAAAGTATTCCGCAAGATGGAGAGTGTTAAACCCAATTATCCCGGACTCAATCACCGCTCAAGTCTCCAGAGGTTTTTCACTACTGACAGCGTGGCTGACGGCCCCAAATGCTTCGCAATAGTCTCCTATACGACCTCCATCGGCATTTGGACAGTCGGCTGCCTCATAGGTCGTTTGTTTTCGCTGGCTGACATTGAAGAGTTACTAAGGGACAGCCAACGTGCCAAGTGACCATTAATCAAGCTCAAGGGTCAGTATGTATCGATCATGTACCGTTTCTGTTACTCTAGTTTTCAAGAGACCAGCTGTTCCCATTAAACGTGTGTATATATACAGATAGAACGTTGAGCGAGACAACGAACACGAAAAGAACGTTTTTAAGTAGGCATGTACTTGGGCAGGTAACCATGATGACAACCAAACATGAAAATTTCATCATATATTTTGAGGAAGGCAGACAGCCGACCCGGGCATCAAGGGCTCGCATTGTAGTTTGGGATTTAGGGTCTGCAGTTTGTCAAGCGAAATGCCATGAGCCCTGGAGATGTCCCAGCAAGAGTCACCGGGTTCAACAAAATATGGTTGAGTTTCCGGAGGACAGGGTTCACGGGCCGAAAGCCCGGGAGAAAGAACCAGTCGCCAGACTAGAAGGAGTACTACTGCGATGATGAGGAAGAAGGGAAACAAGGTTCTGTAGGCATTGGCGTTGATGTTGATGCGAGGTTTGTGTGCCATAGTAGACTGAAAACTGAATTAGGAGTGGGAGGGAGGAAGGGACGACGTCGACGTACGTTTGGATCAGCTACGAGTAGTTGGTATCCATTGGAATGGGTTGGTGCAGCTTCAAGATCATCATATTCAAGGGCACCGCCGCCAGCGATGTGCGAAGGAAGTTCGGTAACTGTCGGAATCTCAGCAAGTTGTAATAGGCATAAGAGTCGGTCATACGTACCTCGCGTCAGCTCTCCAAGTTCAGAGCCCTCTGGGCCCCGCCAGAAACTTCCATCGCTATCTTGGAAATAATAGCGACTGCTATCAGCATCATATCCAATCCGCTTCATGCCCTCCGGTAAACGATAAGCATCCTAATTTCAAATGGTCAGCAGGCGGAGAGAGTCGTGTTTGGAGATAAAAACCTCGTCATATTGCGTCCAGCGCCCCATGTATTTCAAGAGTAAGCGATCTGAGAGAGAAGACTAGGTGAAAATGTAGTCAATGGTGGCCAGGGCCTACTAACGTGTGGTGGAGTCGATGTACACAGCCCAGGGTTGGCTGCCGTCACGGGTCACTGTAACATGTTTTTCCCCCATTCTACCGACTCTGGCTCTCGCCCTCAAATGCTCTTATAACTGCGGATATTCATTGTGGTTGTGATATTGCTCAATTGCGCATGACTAGGCGGCGTAAAAGAGCAATTTGATTTCCCATGCCACTTATACCGTTGGCATCTTCTTCCTTCAACGATGGCTCCGGGTACCTCATCCACCTTCAGTTGGAGCCGAAGCAATTGCTGGAAATGTTACTCGCGCTCTAAATGGTGGCTTTGTCGTCGATATTCAGACCTTCATCACCATTTGTGCTCGCGACGTCTCGGTGAAGAACTGGCATTCGTTTTACTTCCGGTTCAAGTATCCATTCTTATCCAAGCGCGAAACTAATGGCCGCTGAGAGGCATTGCTGGAACCACTCTTGAATGCCACTCTTGTACGGCCTCTCTCATCTTATTGCCTTCTGAGGGCCTACTGATGATCTGGCTCGGCACAGCATTGCGTTCATGGGCCAGCCATCATCACCTTGGATGTGGAGGATCGACATCGCTTATTTTTCCTTCCGCTGTACCTGCTCAACCGTTTGGTCCGGAATCATCCTCCAGAAGTATAGCGCATTCGGAGGTTTCGTCGACGGGTCAAGAGGAGGCGTTTACTTGATCTCTTGTCGCAATCTTATCTACTCTTACACGTTATGGGAATATGTTACGTAAGTTCCGACAGAAGGGACAGTTGGGCTTCTTTGCTCATTCTCGTCCACCACTCCCCGCATTCAAGTTACGCGCAATTCAGAATAAATCATCCATATCCAAATTCAGCTCTCACACAACCCCTCATTTCAAAAATGTCGAATCTATGACCCACCGTGTCACCCACCCATGGACATAGTCAAGACTCTAAGCATCAATCTGCACGCTTAGAGTCTGTTACGTTCATGGAACATTGAATCATCTCGAGTTTTTAAATCCTTGCCATGTGTCGCCGTTTTGGTTGATGCTGTGGATTCACGAGGGCTTGGGAATGGATCGTCCCTTCAGAGTTGGGCATAGACGAGGAGATTCCTTCTTCTGACTTGGCGCTGTACCCGTAGTTTTGGGACAGACATATTTTCTTGCTTATGTATACCGTGAATTTCGAGATAGATATCATGGAATATGAATTCCGATTAGTGGTTTCTGCACCGCGAAAATTTGCTTGGACTTTGAGCGGGTTCTGCGCACGAAAAAAATAACACGAGCCGAGTGATGGCATTATCACCACGTGACTAACGGCCACCAATGATGCGATCTCCGACGTTGAGCAAGCAATGCAGCTTGTCAACAACGACGACGTACGTCTCCATCTAACTCCAGCGACTAGCCTTTTATTTTACTCAACAATAAGAACGATTTAGTTTCTGACCCAGTTGACAACGCTCTTTCAGTCTACAACTTCAACAGGATCAATATGGCTCACTCATAAACGACGTATGTTCTATGTGATCACTCTTTTCGGCTGCTCTGTTATCTTTCTGGCCGGGAGAATAATTGAATGACGCTGAGTGTCGATCTATAGTCACTCATGATGGCGAAGATGCCGCTATGAAACATGAAGATTCCGGTTCGGATGATCGTGAATATCAGTGTTTGATTCGTGCAACGAACGGGAAAGAAATCAACTTCTCGACTCAGGTAAAGTCTACCTACGTTCATTTATACATCTTTAGCAAATAAAATTACATTTTTTTTCGTATTACCAGGTTGACGCCAATCAGCTGCACAAGTTCTACTCCGCCTATGGTTCCGTCTTGAAAACCTCGATGTCAACAACACTCCGCAAGAGGGACAAGAAGAAGGAAAAAACTCGTGCGGAACAAACTGCGAAACGGAAAAAGAGGATGACGGAGCTTGTGGTTGTTAATGGACCAAAACGCGGTGCTAATCGACGAAAACGTCAAAGACAAGTCAAAGCTGCCCTCAAACAACAAGAATCGCAGAAGAAATTCAAGGAGAGAGAAGGAGTTAAAGGGGGAGGGATGGATATATCGGTTTAGAAGATGCGTTGTTATTGTTGTACCTTTCTCCTTTCACCGTTCATTCTGGTGTATTCGTTCCGCCCTGAAAAGGGTATGTACGACGTCTAATTCGAAGAGGAATATTTGATGCTTTGCCAGTGCTCTGCTATCGTATAGCATATCATCTTGGCTCCTTAGATCTGCCGTATGTTCACAAGGGAAACTGGCCACATTCCCAACTCACTAATCATTTCAACAAGTCTCACGAGTAAAGCAATCATGGAAGAAATTCTCGATCCCCAAGGCGTATTAGGATATTGTGCGGGTATTGCAATAACATTCTCTCTCCCTCAAAAACACGATACTCATGACAACTTGATTCGATCTGAGTAGCACGAGGAGAGTCACTTCTTGGATGACTCTCATCATTCTCGCCAAAGCCCATGATTCCGTTTGCATAAACAAGGCTGTTCTCTACAAGGTTTCCATCAGATAGCTCATGCTTTCATGCGAACACAATATCGCTCTGCAATCTTACTAGGTAAGGTTTTCTGACGCCAAAGACATCCTGGGAAGTATAAACTCGAGTCATTTGCTGCCCTTTTGACTCCTTCAGCTCGACTGTCGTATCCATTGGTACACAATGACTCTAGCTGTTACGACCTTAGTATTGTGTTTCGTCATGGCCTGCACTGTTCCTGCACAGGTAGGACAGACCCAATCGGCTTGATGTGACATTCTCAGAGTCGAAGGCTGCTTCCACTCGCAGGCGTATGCTTCCCTCACCACTCATCAATCTCACGCGAAAGCTTGTGATTTTGATTAAGAATCGAATCCAAATTAAGTCGGCAATACGATTGGCAAACCTCCCTCTACGCCGCTCTTCTATTTGGTCATCTGGTGCCTACGAACACGCGGTTACGTTTCGCCTTCGCTGCAGGACATGGGGGAGTACATATAAAAGACTGTGCTAGCCGGAACGTTGTTTGACTGCCGGTCCTCATACCCACAGGTGTACAATGGCTCGCGCGTTCTTCTACAACGTCCTCGTATTCCTGTTTGCTGTTGTCTGTGCCGTGCCTACACAGATAGACCCCAGGCTGCTCAATCCTGCCGATATCATCAACGCTCTCGGTATTGGCCTTGTTAGCAAAATCCATACCATCATCACTGTCTGTATACTTTGAGTATTATTATCCAATGATCCTTACTTTGCATTAGCTCGAAAGTCTCGTTACCAACCTCGTCAGGTAAAGTCCCCTCTCGTTTAATCGAGTCAATATTTGACGCTTTTGGTTCGGCTGTGAAGCATCGATTTCGATGGTAGGTTATTGACAGGTCCAGCCATTCGCGTCTTACGAAGAACATATATGTACAGTCAAGAATCCACTTCCAATCGAATTGACTATCAAAGAAATCAGCAGCTCTGCTGGGTTGAACGGCACAGAATATGCAAGGTTCAATCATACATTCCCAGAACCAGGCCTTGTCGTACCCCTTTTGGGTACTAAGAACTCGGGGAGGATAGATAATGTTCTCCTTCCTCAAGGCGCGGTAGCTTCCCTCGACATAATTCCTGTGGGCTTTTTGGATCTTTTGGATACAGATGCTAAAATCAAGTGAGTTGTCTTGTTGAAAAGTATATCAGGCCATTTACATGTGTCCTCTTTTTTTTTTTGCGTTTCTTTAAGTGCTGCGACTATCTTTGGCGGGCTCGGAATTCCTCTCAAGTTGGAGGGCTTGAAACAAGACGCAGTTCCAGCGACGTGAGCATGAAATTTGATGTCCTTTATATGTCATGACTGATAAACATTAGTTACGACCTTGAGCTTTCCTGAATAGTTTCTGAGAGATTTCGATAGCGAATCGCTGCGTATTTTCTAATGATATAAATCACAACAGAGTGAACGTTTTGTCCGGTACCTGTGATTAAGATTAAGAGAGGGATCGTGGGAAACATATGTCTTTGCATCTATTTGTGTTTGAGCTGTACAGTTCATCTTCAGCCACCCGCCGAGATTCTGGACGACAGCGCAGCGCAGGTCAACGGCATCAACGACATGTCTGCAGATCTCCAGTGGCTTCTCCTCCGCGTAGGTTTATCTACAAATTCAGCCCTCCACACTGCTTAACAGCTTGCAGAAAAACAACTCCCACATCGTCAAGAGGGTCCCAGAGGGTCCCGTCTTTTCCAAGGAGCCAGTAAGCAATATACCTCAGATTTAATTAGCCAAAGATTAAACTCAACAAAAGCCGTGAATACTTAGGGAAACCTCCGCAACCTCCACTCGTTCAAATACTCTGGTTTCGCCAATACAAAGGTCTGGTTGTGACCTGCTGGAAGGTTAATGAAGGATTGCTGAGACGATCCCTAGACTATCGATGTCTCCGATTCTAATGGCGCTATCAGAATCACAACTCGCAAAGTGAAGGCATCACCACACGCTGTCGCTGCGGCATCTACTATCGCTCCCATTCGTGCAAGGTCTGGTGGTCGTCGTGCCTTGGGTGTCGGTGCTTCTGTTGCAAAGAGGGGTTATCGTCCTGATCTCCGTGCGGTGAGTGCTCTTTCTTGGGCAGGCCATGGTATTCTTTCCTACGGTTTGTGTTATATTGGACGGAGGAGACGATTTCTTCTTGGGACGCAAGACGCACTCTCGTTAGAACCCACCGGATTCACCATTGGAAGGTTGGGCGTGGACATGTTTGCAAGATTGAAAGGGGAGGATCAACCCCGTCGCGCCATGTCGCTATCGGACTTCGTTCGATGTACCTCGCGAAGGAACCGACTCTTTGGCGCATACAGACTTCTATCAAAAAAACATCCCTCCGTTTATCATATCTTGCACTTTTTTGCCTTGTTGATTGTCTACAAATGATACTAACGCATACTTGATAGGCCGTCCTTGCTCGCATCTCCGCTCTTGCTGCTACTCAAAAAGAACCCAAAGCTTCACCACCCAGAAAGGTACGGGGCAAGAAGGGCAAGGCAGCAGAGTCGTCATAATTTCCGCTGATTCACTCCCGTTTCCTCGGCTTTCGCTTTCATGTCATTGGCATTCATATGATCATGCATAACACGCTGAAAATATACATATGCATCCATGCTGCCCGATAAATTATTGTTTAAGCTTCCCTACAGACTTTTACTTTCATGAATCAAGTTCCTTTCCCGGCAGGCTGAGCAATGCGACCGCTCGCACCGTATATCTTCGCTACATTTCCTTGAACGTCGCGTGTGGGTCTGGTCGTTTCAGTCTTCCAGTGAGCGTATTCCTTCATTTTCTCATTGGAAGGGTGCTTTTTCGTCTTCTTCGCTTGTTCGTCATTCTCATATTGGTTGTGGCCGTCGTGCTGATGGGCCTGTTCCTCACCGGGAGGAGCAGGCCTGGGATAATTATCTGCTGTTGCCTCGTTATCTCCACTTCCCTCAGACACGGCGGATCCCGTTGACTGAATACCTCTGCAGAAGCTAGTTCTGGAGAGATGCTTCCAAGCAAAGATATATGCCCAAAGCTCACCCAGTGATGTGGGGCTTGTGTTTGTTGGACACGGAGGAACGGCGGCGGCCACCGACTTTAACTGGCAGCGTTCTCGGGTTAAATACAATGGGGTCTACACAAGAATTATGCTGCACACTTACGTGCAGGAGGATGTGAGATTACCACGGTTTCTGACATGTTTCGATGTGTAGAATGTTTGGGATATGGTGTAGCGAGATTATCGTTGTGGCGGAGAACTGGGTGGAACCCACAAAGTGCTGCAGCGTTGCACGTGTTGGGGGGGGGAGGGGAGATAAGGGTCGCACGATTGTTTTGGATGCTCCCACTTTCGCTGAGAGCACAGACAGTATACAGTTGGACTTTGATATCCGCCCTTTTTGCGCTTCTTGTGAGAAAGCATGTCAGTAGAGGGCTTCTATTGGCTGGTTCAAGAAGTTGATGATAATACGCGGTAAGATTTGATTCTGCAATGTCTAACATACATTCGATGAGTTCGAAGAGGCTGAAACACTGGATAAGTAGTATTGCGAGTTTCCTGCGACAAAAAACAAAGAGATTCTCGTCTAGGCATGTAAGAATAAGATTCTCATCCCGTGTTTCATATGGGCCCACGAACCCGGGTTTTAACTCTTCCTCCTTGCTGTTCTGATTAAAAAAACGAGGCTGTGATTATTTTAAGATGACTAGTTACTGAGGTAAGGAGTGGCTTTGTGCGATCTATATAAGAAGGGGGTACTATTAGTACATCGGAGGAAGCAGATCCTTCTTTTCAGTGCGATCACGGTATACGTTTCGATTTTTTGCTCTTTTGTTTTTCAGTCCCCCGGGTTGTTTGCACGGAGGCTTGAAAAGAAAGGAAGGACTCGTGCTTGTTTGATTTGACGGATTATGTCTGTTGTTGGGAATAATAGACAGACACCTTGGTTGTGGGATTTACAGGGCTGGGTTTATGATTCTGCAGATACAAGGTGCGTTGTTTTCCTTTCTTTGTCTTTTCAATTCTGCGAATACTACAATACCGAAAGATTTTACTTTTTTTCTTTCTTTCGACCGACTTCATTCCTTATTTCGCCACTGGTGATGTCTTTTTTTTTTTTTTTTCGTTAGGCTCGAAGATGAAATTTGGGCATATGTAGATTATATGGCCCCGACACCTGAAGAAGAAGTTGTAGTGACTCAAGTTGGAGAACATGTTCGTAAGGCTTTAAGACCTGTTTTTCCGCGTTGCAACATACATACGTCGGGAAGTACGTCTACTGGATTACGCTTGCCTCTGAGGTACGAGGTTTTTTCTTGCAAACTTTTTTTGTATAGAAAAAAATATGGTAGTGATATTGACTTGGTGATTGAGACGGCTGAAGACGTTTCGGCGACGGATGGACTCGTGCTACTTGCTGAGTTGGTGAGAGGGGAAGTGTGGCCTGAACGTGTAGATGAAGTACTCGATGCGAGAGTTCCTATCATCAAAATTTCTACGAAGTGCGAATTTGGTACGGTTTTCTTCTAAACTGGCTAAAGAGATAAAGCGTCTTTATGGTTCTTGTTCTTAGGGTCGTTGAAGTTTGATGTAGGAATCAACAACACATCAGGGCTTAAAAATAATCAATGGGTCAAGAACCGGTTGAGAGCCATGCCAGCATTGAAACCTTTGGTTTTAATAATTAGGGGTGCCCTTTCACAACGAGGTTTAAACGATGCATCCCGGCATGGTTTAAGCAGTTTCGCAATAGTATGCATGTGCGTGTTCTTCATCCAGGTGACGCCCTCACATCCTACTAAAATCTAAAAACTATGAATTCTGACTGAGACTCATACTACTATATTACTATTCAACTAGCAAAATCCATATGGAATACCGAAAAGTCATCTTGCCAATCCGAGGGGATGGAAATCGTTATTCGCCATTTTACAGGGCTTTCTTGAGTATTATTCGAGGGGTATACCGTTCGAGGAGTCGTATATTTCTCTTACGCGCGGGAAGTTGGTGAAGAAGCCGAAAAAGGGGAAGAGTAGATTGATACATCGTCGATGTCATAAGAATCTTGTGATTCAGTGTCCTACCGATTTCGGTGAGTTTCACAGCTACAAGTTCTCATAAGTGATCTTGATATCAATGCATTTCAAATTTTTTTTTGTAAGCGCGTAATGTCACGGCTTCATTGTCGCTCGAGAATTTTGAAAAAATTCGAATTGTGTTTGGGGAAGCACTCGAGAAGATTCGGAATGCGGACAAAACGGATCGTACTATTCTTGGTTCACTTGTTTCTGTTGATCAACGGGTATGTATTCACAGTTTATTGGATTACAAGGATGAAGACGGTTTTTCCTCCATTTTTGTAGTTTATGGAACATCGTAGATATGTCAAGGAACTAGTTCAGTCGGGGCAGTTATTGGAAAACCTTCGACTTGGAGAGAAGGAAGAATCGGGACCTGAGGAAGAGGGGTGTTCTTGGGATATACCTGGAATGACGAGGGTTCAAGCGACGAGCCCAATGTCATATGGTGCACGTTCTTCGTACTGTCCTCCTCATCTTCGGGCAGAAGGTGCTGGTCCTTCGCACTATGCTCCCTCTATTCAAGTAGAGGGTGCTGGTTCTTCGCATTATGCTCCTCATATTCGAGCAGGATTATCTCAATATCAATCGCATCCCACACCACGGAATTGGAATATCGGATGGAATCCTTATGTTTGGCAGGCGAACCAAATGCAGTGGACGGGCAATGATGGAAGGTGGACGTGATATCTAATGATAGTAGTTTAGCTTTGATTGAGTCTTGTACTTACTATGCTTTTGGAGTCTTTTCTTTTGTTGGCCTATAGGAATTTCACGGCGGTTCCTCAATAGTATTTATAATCACCTCCACCTTGGCGTTGACGAGATACGAAAAACCTCTCACGCCTCACATGTCCATACACTGTCTGTACTCTGACCACGCCCTCAGATTTTCACAACAAACGAATCAGTTGCTATCACGAGGGCACAAGCACAAAGATATCGTCGGATCGAATCGCAGCGGATGGCCTAGTTTGGTAATATCCCCTATAGGGATTCATCTCGATCGTCTGGCGTTCTGTGACTCATGGGACTTTTTCCTTGTTACCCGCCGTCCATAAAAGCCATGGTAATCGAGCATCTGTCAAAGGATGGCTTGTTGACGCATCCGCCCGACACGAACAAATCGATTCGCGGGACTGCTCTAGCTCTAGCTCTAGCTCTGGATACTTGTGCATCTCTAGGGGCTCCGGCGAACAAATGGCCTTCGTGGGATTGGATTGGTTGATTCAACTTGTTTGGTTGTCGTCTCAGGGTTTTTCGCTCTTAAAACATTTTTGGGGGGTCTCGGCTTCGTGTACGGCCGAAAGATCAGAGCATCTAGTCTGGGCCTAGAAACTTGTCAGCATCTCTGGTGACAGACATCACCGTTTGTTTTCTTGTCACCTCATGATGCTTCCATATATATATACTTGCGTGCCAACAATATCGCAACAGTATTGTCCATGCTGTCAAGAAAAAAAAACATCGGATCCGGTCCGGCATTGTTGAATTGGTTTCGTTATCAACGGACTTCCATCACTGACATATTCTGTTGTCCTCGAGCTTTATTCATTATAGATTTGCAAGGGAGGTTTCAACGGCATGCGCGTGCCTCACTGCCAAGCTGAACTGCGTCTGACTGGTGAAAACAAGTGAGACTCTCGAATTGTAGATGGGACTGTCGCGGGTTGTGCGTGTCAAGTGCCATGTGTTGTGCTGAGTCAGGTGATGTTCGGCAAGACCGCTCAGGATTTGTTGCGGTCTTATTATTCCGTTTGCGAGTCACTGCCTTTTTTCTGTCTTTTCTCTTTCCCTGTCAAGGATGCTGCTGTCTGCCTTGGCTGCTGCGCTTCTTCCTCTCCTCGCCCTCGCCCAAGATGGCTCGATTTCTGGGCCCACCTCGAGTGCGGAAGCCGCTGGCTACTCATGCGACACGTCCAAGTGTAAGCTGCCCGATTGCAATTGTGCAAGTACAAACCCGCCGGGCGGTCTGAAGCCAGTGAGTATATGCTACTTTTTATTTTTTTTTCGCGGCCTGCTCAATACCGCATTAGTCTGAAGTCCCTATGTTTGTTGTCTTCACCGCTGACGATGCAATACAATCGTATACCCTCGATTCCGTCAACCAATTCCTGGCTCACCGGAAAAATCCCAATGGTTGCCGTCCGAAAATGACCTATTACACGTCTTTGAATTATACAAACTACACTCTTGTTACAGGCATGATTCTCGTTCTCCTCATCTCCCCTCCCACACTTATTCCGCGTGCCCTCTGCAGATTGGTATGTCGCAGGAAATGAAATTGCGGATCACACGTATGTAAATTTCCTTTTCATTTCATCAAACAGCTTCACCGACATTTCTAAAGCATGACGCATGTTGGTTCGCCACCCGCTGATGAAATTAACGGCAACCTCATTGCCTTGAATTCTCTCGCTGGTATTCCCATGAGTGCCATCAAAGGTTTCCGAGCGCCTTTCCTTAATTATTCTCGTGAAACCCTCGAGCTTCTCTACAAGGCACAATTTCTCTATGATTCTAGCTCATCGTCTGCTATCCCTGTCACTGATCCTGGCACCGATTGCTTCTGGCCTTATACACTGGATTATGGAATGGCCAACAATTGCCTGGATGTAGTGGGCACTTGTAAGGGAGAGCCTAAACTGCCCGGGATGTGGGAGCTGCCTATGGCTGCATTCTTTGACAAAAGAGGAACCTCTGGAGTTCACCTTATGGATCCGTGGCTGTGAGTACGCTTTATCTCCACATGCATCTGTGACTTACCAAGCTGATCGCAGTGATACTGCAAACGGTGAAACGGCGGTGAACGATACAGCTACCCTTGAATATATGAAGGCCACCTTTACCGACCATTACAACGGTAATCGACAGCCCATTGGTATTTACACCCATCCTATACATCTTTCGGTAGGGGTCTCGAACATGAGCCTAGTTGTCTTTGTTATTGACACCATCCACAGACGACTTATCCCGGTGTCACATCGCCGAATTCAACGATCCAAATGCTCAACGCCTTTTTGGATTGGGCACAAGAGCAAAAGGACGGTTAGTACTTTTTTTGATATACGGACTTATAACATGCTGATGCTTCTCAAAAGTATGGATCGTGTCAAATGAGCAGCTGCTTGATTGGGTCCGCCATCCTGTCCCCCTTTCCCAGCTCGATTCAGTCGCTGCGCTCAAGTGTTCATCCCCTCAGGTCGATGCCAACACCAAGGTTTGCAATGGTATCCCACAGAATGAAGAAGGTTTGCTTTCTCATTGTCAATTCTCTGACTTCCCCTTCTATACCTGCGTAAGTCTTATTGGGTATTTCAATCTGCGTTTTCGCGTAATTGATTGTGCTCTAGTATGGCTGCCCTGAAGTCTTGCCTACCACGGATAACCCAAATCCTCCTCAGCAAGTGCCAGATGGCCAGAGCGCTCGTTTCCGACGTAAGCGTCATGTGCTTTTTACTATCTTGCATCTCACTGATCGCCATCTATCAGTCCCAGCCAACTGCTCGACTCCCTTCTGGGATCCTATCAAGGGTCAATGTTTGTGTACCTCAGACACCTGTGCGTTTACCGACAACTCTCGTCCCATCGGGGTAAGTTTGATGACCGGGGGGGAGTGTTTTATACCCAAAGCTTAAAAATACTTTTTTCTTTCTTTTTAGCCCAATGGCGCCAACCTTACTGGTGGAGGAACTGGCGGTAGTTTTGGCGCAGCTCCATCAACGACCAGCTATGTTCCTTTCAACAGTGAACCTCCAAGGTTTAGCCCTGGAGTTTGGAATGCGTTCGCTGTTGGTGTTATTGGTGCCGTTATCGGTGCTTTGGGCGTCGTTAACCGGTTTTGAATAGAGACTTTTATTACTTTCAAAAAGAAGGGTTGTTTGAACATTTTTGGGAACCATCTTTTTTTTTCTTTTTAAATTCCTTTACTGTGGAACTATATTTAATTTTTGAACATTCATTTCTGGTATTAAGGACGCTTTGCACCACTCGATAGCATCGATCACATTCTTTACATACGGACATTACTAGAATCTTAATTATCCCTCTATATACGTATAACATCACGCGAGACATACGAGGCCTAATCTTTTCATGTTCGCGAGGAGGCTGATGACGATTTGACGCACACACTTCTTAACTTTAAAAGCCTTCCTAGCATAGCAAATTTGCCGCAAGCAAAATTTTGCATTTGTCAAAAACGTCGATTCCCGTCGTTATAATAAGGTATATATATATATATATATTATATGTGTGTGTGTGGTCTCTGACATCCTTCAAGCACCTTCAATCTCGGGTAACTGAACCGCTCCAAGCCAAGCAAGTATAATCTCCACACGAGGTCCATGTAACGGTATATTGATAGGCGGAGATTTCTTGATCCCAGCCGCTTTATCCGTAGCCGCTTGTAAAGCTCTTTCTTTTTGACGTTTAATCACCGGTGCCAAGAGCATTCGTGCACAATCGAGAACGTGACTCGAATCGGGTCTGAAGTAGATCTCTGCCGCGGTAGTAGTGGAAGTGGTAGTGGAGGTGGGAGAAGTATGAAAAGGAGAAGGGGAAGGGAGAGGGGTAGAAGGAGGGGGATAATTGTCATCGTCGTCGTCATCGTATCCATGTGGTTTCTTTCCTTTGATATTCGAAGAAGATTCTCCAAATTGATAAAGTGAAGGAGACCTTGAAGGAGATCGAGAAGGAGGTATACGAGGTGAATGGAGAGTATAAGAACTGCTCTTCCTTGATACCGATGCAGAGCGTGACGTAGATGTCATAGCGGTGGCGTATAAATGGTCCCCTGTCAAATCGGGATGAAAGTATGTTGAAGGTGATAAACATGATGATGATGATGAAGGTTCCTCGATTGTCGTTTCGAAATATGGTGAACTTGGACTACTGATATAACCAGCAATAGGGGTCGAACTCATTAAGGAAGAGGTAGATGGCGCCGTTACGGAGGTGGCTGTTGTAGTCATGCCATTCAAATCCATCCCCGCAACCGCATTTGCTAACGACGCCGCTGAAAATACTGATGTAGAAGAGGAAGACGAAGGTACTGGGGCAATTAAAGCAGGAGAACAAGCCGATACCGTCGAAACACTCGAATTCATAGAATCAATCGAAGGCGAATTCGAAATAGCAGGTGTTATCAGCATTGGTGGAGGAGCTTCTATCGCATGAATAGTCGCTGTAGAACCAAGTCTCCCTTTTCCACGATGATTACTCGCAAGTGAATGCGGTTGAGTACCATTTCTCCATCCGATCCCGAGTCGTTCCAAAACTTCGATGAATTCAGCTTGACCCATGGAACGTGGTGGAAGAAATATAGGGTATCCTTCAACACCGTCCACCAGAACAGCCGTTTTAGCAAACTGCGGGAGGAGATTTGCAAAGTCGGCTAAGAGTAGATTACAAATCAAGACACTGAAATGTGACTCGACGAGTAAGGGATGATATGTCGTTAATACGGGAGGCATGTTGTGAAAAGGTGGAGGTGGAGAATTATTATGGTTCCCAGGGCGTATCGCCTCGGAGAGCCGAAATGCATATTCGACTTGAAATGCAATATCACCTTCGTATAACGCCGTAGACGAAGCACCACCATCAAAATGAGAAAGAAACCTCTCGTGGTCGCGCATACTTTTTTTGATGAGACCAACAACTTGGTCTCGAAAAGGTTTGGCCGCGAGGACATTCCGATAAGCTTGAACTTTTGGTCCATTACGAGGTCCTAAGGGTCCTTCCGGATTTCCTATTTCAACACCTCCGTATCGGCCTGTTTCAAGGCAACAGAGGCGAAGGTCTGCTCCCTCTAATCCGGTAGGTTTTGATACGCCTTCAAGATCGATGATGGCACTTTCGATCAGATGAACTGCGTGTTGTAGATAAGCGGCACCGCGAAAGAAGAGAAGTTGAGTTTCAATAGGTTCCGGGGCGTCGGGTAGCACAGAGGGGTGCAGGGGAGCATTTTCGCCGTCAGCCCCTTCAACCATCCCTTCAAGGACGGAAGTCCCATCTGATGGCGCTTGACCCGTCGTATGTCTATCTGTTCCCTTGCGTCTCTTCGATTTGGAACTTCTCGGATCATTTTGAGCGTTATGATGCGCAGTTCGGGCTCTACGTTGGGCCCGCGCTTCTTTGAGCGCATATGTAAAGTCTTTTGTTGCTTGCACGAACTCTTCACGAAAGCAATGTACTATGCCTCTAGTCCGAAAATACTCGAGTTGGTGAGGATATAGGGATATTAATTCATCCAAGACAGTCGTAGAAGTGGATTCGGCTAACTGCCGATGACTGTAAAGATAGTTCAAGACATGTAAGCAAAGTGCAAGCATGGCATACCTTGAGGGGATCTTCTCGTGAAAGAAGTGAACATATTTCGCTTCCGCATTATTAGGATCTGCTCGAACATTATTAACACGTGTACCATAATTCAAAGTCATATCTTACCGTGTTTAAGCACTCGCTCGGCAACATCATCAAATACACTACCTCCTTGCATGACCATTACACTAGATGCAATCTCGTCTTCCATATACGCCCGCGCCAATTTCTGGACCGCAAGGGTACGTAACCTGTGCACCCGATTTGCAGACATTGAGGTATTTCGGCCTCCAGTATTATTCGTCCCCAGCGGGTTAAACCCTAAAGACTGCGCAGCAGCCAGGGAAGTCCCGTTGTACGAGGTATTATTCCGCATAGACGAAAGTTCAACTGGCGATATACCCGACGAAGCACGGACAGACAAATCTGTGGCGTGGTCTATTAACCTTCGTATATTCGTGACCGACCGCAAAACGCCTGGGTCTATAGGTGGCGGTAATGGTTTCCCCGAGGACTGGGGCATAGCGATGGCAGGTATGACAGCATGAGGTGATTCTGGGGGCGAAGTATCGTCCAAGTTAGAAAACGTACGAAGTCTACCGGACGGGCTGACCGGTGAAGCAGGAGAGGAATAGATAGACCGGGAAGAGGTGGCGGTATACATGTCTGGATCCGAATTGAGGTAGAAAAGAGATTCCAAAAGCTCAATAGGTAGTTGAAGCCAGGGGCCCTAAAGGATTTGAGCAACCGACCAAACCAGTAACATTGACGAGATTACACCAACATGGTACGAGCTTATATATCTCCAATGCTTGTTCCTGCTAATACAGAGCACTTGCGGATGATCCTCCGAACTGCCGTCGCCATTCTGAGATCGCGCCTTTGACGTAGCGGCGGGAATAGCACCAACGGTTCCTTTGATCTTTGCTGTCTTTTTTGACTTCTTCTTCTTTTTCTTTCTCGGAGGCACCATCGTAGGATCCGGTGGTAACAATTGTTCCGAGAGCAGCGGCGAGGCATTGGCTGAAGGAGTTACGGGAGTCGAAACCTCTGAGACCTCGGTGAGATCTGTAAGGATGTCGTCGTCTGGAAGGCGAGCTGGATCCATTGCAAGGCCCGGCGTAGAGGCGCTAGACATACAGAGGGTTGGCTGCGACAACGCTATAACTAAGAATTTTCAGCGCCTCGGAAGACGTTCCCACGACGTCGGGGTTCGGCCGGCTTGCCACAAGATAACGTCCTTTAACTACAAACAGCTACTTTCCCCCGACGCACACTGCTGGCGTACATCGGGGCCGAACACGGGTACAAGTATAGTACAGATGACAATGGACAAATTTAGAGACAAGAAGCAAAGCGAAGATATATGCTACAAAGGTTGTGATGAAAGATGGTAAAATGACGGACATACGAGGAAACGAAACATGAAAACAACCAAAACAACCAAGAAGAATACAAAGGCATCAAACTTGGCATCAAAACTTCAATCATCATCACCATCATCAGAATCGTAAATCCTCTCCACCGCGCGAATGTGCGACGCAGGAATGGCCCTTATCTCATCAATCTCCCGGGTACAGGCAACGATTCCTTTGGGTGTAGTCCTCGCTTTGATCTCGCAGAGTTTCTGGAAAGCAAGCTGGAATGGAACATCACTTTTGGTATAATACTCTGTGTATACGAATGATGCCTTGAGCTCCTCAGTCCGATCAGCAGTTGTGATTGCCAGTTCCCCCAGAGGTTCAGCAAACATTCTTGCCCCCGTCACATATGCAGGCGTACGCGACTTGGTTTTTAGTATGGCCTTCGAGTACCCCTCGTAAGCTTTGATCACATGATCACGTATTTTCTGCAAATCTGCAACGAAATCGGGGTACTTGTGGTAGTTCTTGTTGGCAAATGCGGCGGCGGTCTCGTATGGGGTAGTGAGATCCTGGTCCACCCGATAAACACACGAACCCGAATTTATTCTGAATATCTCCTTCAGTTCTTCACCCTTTGCTTTAGCAGCTTTCTCGAGCTTGGCGAGAATGAATGCATCGCTCGTAGAGCTGGCGATGGGGCGTGTACCCTTTTTCGGGATTGATTTCTGCCCAGCCAAGATGGAAGGTTCCACATCATGATCCCGGGAGTATTCTCTCATATCTTGTTTGAAGATGCCATCTGCCAGGATTAAACCCGACTTGCTAGCGTCTAAAAGGGTATTAAAACTAGGAAACACTAGTCAATATAGTATATTACAATGACATCCAGCTTACATGTATGCCAGACGAATAGCTTTGGGATGATTGTAGCCATATTTCTGAATGGCATAATCGTGAAGCATGGAGTACAAGCCTTTGCGATCCTCGTTAAGAGCCAGAAGGGCGCCCTGAAATTCGGTCTGCCGCTCCGCTGGTGATACATCCCTAAGTCGCTCACAAAACTGGCGGACAGTCTCGACATGCTTCTTAAAATTGGCATCGTAAAGATCTTCGGGAGGAGGAACAAAAGGTTGGTTCCTGAACGGCTCCACAATATCGAGCTCGCGGAGCATAAAAAGCGTATCTAAGAGACAAGAATGTGGGCAGACTCAATACCATTCAGATGTCATATTTCTCACCTCCATCCATGTCTATAAAACTCATTTAGAAATAAGATCTACCAAAAAATAGAATAATAACAACACATACCACCACCACTGAGTAAACTTGCAAGACTCCGAGTTCCTTTCGTGGAAACGATGATGACATCGGGCCACCGATATAATTCCGGCTTGTTCACAGCCTTGACCTTCTGTAAATCCGAAGCGAGCCGAACAGGGTATCTGAAGCAAGTCAGACCGAGAATAATATAATCACGATTGCGAGTGTCACCTTCCAAGCTGTAATTGACCTGTCTTAGGCATACAAAACATGAAAAATCAATTACTCACAATAACATCACCGGTCACAATGTCATATGTAAGCTGTGTTCGAGGATCCAAAAGACTTTCAGAGGATCTAAAATAAATCTCACCCTCGTCCAGGACTCCGAGAGGATCTACGGAAAGGAAGTTAGGGCATATTGGCGGGTGTTAAAGGTAACCCACCAGGTACGACAAAACCTAAGAGAGATTCAGCTAAGGGTATCGCGTATTTTTTGACGCAGCGTTCAATTTCTTGCTCGATGATGAAACTGAGTTTGTCTTTGAGCACCGCTGAATGCCTTGGATGAAATCCGGCTTGAAGAAGTTCGAGTGCGAACTCATTAGCAACGAACGGTGCTAATAAATATCATGTTGGGTATGGGCAGACTATCACATAGTCCTCACCTCCACTGTATTGATTCCGCTCGCCAGACGTATTACCTGCGTCTTCAAATGAGTCCGAGTCAATGATTTGTTCGATTTCGTCGTCTTTCCATGACCCATTTGTAAACCCCTTTGCACGACTAAAGCCAGGCGTCATACGTGCAAGACGGGATCGTCCGATATTACCCGCTTTATATATCGCCTGCCACAGGTGAGCACTGTGCGGACGATCCCAATCTATCAGAGGCTGGACCTGCTCAACTAATCCCTTCTCAAGCCAGCTTAGGAGCGTTTCATGTGGAACGCCGTTGTATGCGAGATTCACAATCGGCTGGGTAGTGATCAAAACTGAATTCGAGGGTTGGGATGTGGTGAGAAGTTCAAAAATCCGGTGTGCTCGGTGCAGCTGTGTGTGCTTGATTTTATTTTGGGATTCACGTATCCAGATTCTAAAGTCTGGGCTCGTGTCATCGGGGTGAAGAATCCAAAGGCCCTTTGCTCCAGCAATGCGCCCTTGAACGGCGACAGGCAGGCTGTATTTGTTCAACTGCCGGTTGATCGCGCGAAGAGCCGCTTGATTGATGAGACCGCAGCCATCGGTCATGGTTTCTTCGGCTGACGCTTTTCCACTTCGATACCCGCTTCCATCTATAAGCTATGTTAGCCAATGAAATTGCGATACGATGTGATTTACAGATATCATCGATAAAGAAAATATCCCGGGCCTCAAACTCGAGGGCAGGAACACTTGTGGATAACCCAAGGGCAAATCGTGTGACGTATTTACTAAGAGCCTATGAAAAGTGAGAGTAAAGTTAAAGAAGACGGACGGTGAAAAGAACAATCGCACCTGCTTGTAGTTGTATTCAGGTGGGTTGTGCCAATTGATAAACTCGGAAAACGAAATGCGGTAGTTGTCACCAGCTTCGACCGATGGCTTGCGCCTCCAATCCTCATTCGTCTCCACCATGTAAACGTTATGGTGCTTGCCGTTGTCGTGTTTGACGTGGAAAGGAACAAAAATCCGCCCACATAATACAAATTTCTGCTGCAGGAAACGTTTGATTGCCGCACCTTCCTTTAGAATAAGTTCATGTTCAATACGAAGTTGTAGGATGCGACGAGATCCGCAAAAGCGAGAGAAACGGTGCGACCGCTGTTTCTTCATGGGGCCAAGGCGGATAACATATCGCGAGTCTTTTCCCTCCAGGGAAGCAATCTGTTGAATTTGTCCCCCAAACCAATCATCTTGTCCATGCCACGAGCCCATCAGGCCAAGCCCTCTGCCTTTGTTCTCAAGTAATGCGGCTTGCTCGCGATCCAATTCTTCCCTGATGACATAGTTACAACCATCGCTCGACAAATGATAGGTCAACTGACCAAAGTGGAGCGTTGGAAGCGCGAGAATGTCCATGATTAAGTATCACCTTTCTTACGCGAGGGGCGGCATCAGCATTTGATCCTAGAAGCTCGGTAGGCTTGTCGCGCAAAAGCTTCTGTACATCCTGCCAAGTCCAAGATCTGCTCGTGACGCCACGCGCAATCTCGTATTGGACACCCCAAGCGAGATGAAGGGTATCCATTAATCGTTGCGTCTCCAGATCGTACGCAATTACATGATGCTGAAGGGCATGGGCAAGGTTATCATCACGAAAGAAAGACGTAACTAGAGGAGGAATGTCTTTCGACACCGGCACAGTGATCGGCTTTGCTTTGAAAGATGTGTTTGTAGGTGAAGATTGACGATCTTCATCTCGAAAGAAAGACGTGAGTAGAGGAGGAAGCCGCGCAGTCATCGCCTTTGCTTCGAGAGATGTCTTTGTGGGCGAGGATTGACGATCTCCCTTACGTGCCTTTGGTGTTCGGGGCATCGAGGCAACATCGAGAGTATTTCGGTTTACAGAAGTAGAATTGGTTCCAGTCGCTTCGGCGTCGAATACGTCACTCGGACGTGCCCGTTTCCGCCCGGTGGTCGTAGTTAATGACATCTCGAGTGAATCCCACGAGCTACTCTCCTGACGCATACTAGCAGACGACCAGGAAGACGAAGTAGTACTAGACCTCGCGGGCTGAGATGTGATTACCGGGGACGCCGATCGTGGAGATGGAGGTGATTCAAAACTATTAAAATCTAAACATCGATTAGTCGTCCACCGTTTGTCTTATTGAAAGGCATACAGTTGCTGACTAGAAGCGCATATATTCAAGCTTATGCTACGAATGCAAAAAATAAATGTATTTCACTGACCTTCGTTCATTTCGTCTTCGTCATCGTCGTCATCTGGTATGAAGATGGTTTGCTTTGGCTATGGAAATGGTGAACAAGAATAGAAGAAAAGCCCATATTCACGCACTCCCAAATCAGAACGTCCGGCTGACCCGTTTCCTTTTTCTGCAAATGACATTGTATGATTATATGTTACCGACATGTCTTTTTTACTCACTAGATGGTGTAGAAAGCCCAAGAGTGTCTATACCAGTGCGTATGGCTTTCGTGGTTGATGGAAGAGTTCCAAAGGTCCGAGTTTGCTTCGTTGGAGTCCTTGGCAACGAAGAGAGGCGCGCGGTGGCTCGCGATGCAGAAAAAGAAGCAGCTGAAAAACGATGAATGCTAGATTGTCATGGTCTTGTGAGCTTTCCCTCACTATTAGACACGTTATATTGGGCCTCAACACGTTCAGTATTAACAACAGGGGCAGAAGGCTGTTTAGACAACATATTCTTAGTAACCATTTTCGCCGTTGCATCTACAACTCGAATCAGCCTGAGATAGTGATCGAAGAGATCATGAACAAACGTATCAGTGGCTTACCGGCGTTGCTGCGGTCTTTAGTCCACTGACGTTCAACCTGAGGCGCTCTTGCAATGCGCTCTGCAACTGGTTTGTGTGAGTAGGGCATAGACATTTGAGAAGCATACACGATACCAGAGATCACATCCGAGACAGACAAGCCTTCACTAGCGCAGAGTCGATTAAGAGATAAGTCATATTCATCTTGAGTTGAATTGGACGGGGCCTCATTTTTGAGGTTAGACAGCAAATCCCAAGCAAATCAAGGCATAAAGCGACATACTTCGGAAGGCCTCTGGCGATGCATACCGGACGGATACAGTTGTGCTCTATGGGGGGGGAAGTTGATGAGCCCCTCTCCGTCACAGTCACATGACACGCGAAGATGACATTGTCACAGCGACCGGTCTACCCAACTCGCCCAACCATGTACACCTCGTCGGCCGCCCAGAAAGCCAAAAGAAGAGCTCATACGCGTCCAGAAATAAGCGAAGAGCAAAAGCAGGAGATTAAAGAAGCCTTTGAGCTGTTTGATGCAGACAAAGATGGTGCTGTCGACTACCACGAGCTAAAGGTTGCCATGCGGGCGCTGGGCTTTGACTTGAAGAAGGCGGAGGTGCTAAAGCTATTACGGGATCACGACAAGACTGGTCATGGGCAGGGATTGATGGACTTTGATGACTTTTTCAAAATCAGTAAGCTTTTTCGTCGCTTGTCGAAACGATTCCCGATCCTGTCGATTCGGTCCTCACTCTGACTATGTGACTAGTGTCTGAAAAAATACTTGCTCGCGATCCGATGGAGGAAATCAAGCGGGCGTTCCAGTTGTTCGATGACGACAACACCGGAAAGATCACGCTGCGTAACCTACGGCGTGTCGCAAAACAATTCGGCGATCGGCTAGAGGACGAAGAATTGTGCGTCTATTGCATATAATTTTTCCGAGCTGGCCCTGACAAACGATGTAGGCAAGCTATGATTGATGAATTCGACCTCGACCAAGATGGAGAAATTAATGAGCAAGAATTCTTTGCCATCATGACGGACGATGCTTAACCACTCCCATTGTTACATACCATCACACCATATCCATTACCTACCTACCGGCATATTTATCAACCACTTTTGCGCGACCAAGGTATCTTGTATGCTTGCTGTATTAGCTCTGTATTCATTGTCGATGCTGTCGGACTCTCATAATCATATCTTGCATAGCCGCTGTAGCCATGGGCTCCGGGAGACTGCTGGGTAGAAAGAAAGCAAGTTACAAGAAGCGTGTCCCACGCACACGCCAGCATCGCCCCACAAAATGACTCACGGAATGCGCCCACATCGGGTATGTTTGCCTTATTGGGTAAAAGAGCTTGCAGCTCTGAAAGAGAACCAGTGAGCATCTACTCCTTGACAAGGCGGCAACTCCCTTTGTTCTTCCGCGGTCTTATCACCTTTGTCCTTGGACCAATCTTGCGTAACACAATACAGTTAGCCGGATATATGTCCAATATCCTCAAAAGCACAAGAAAGAGTGCTGTGCACGATAAGCTCAATGGGGGTGCTCAAGTACAACAGAACCTGTAAGCCTTACCAGTCACTCATCGTGTCGGACTTTCGGAGGGACAACAAAGGGCACAAAACGCATATCGAGTAAAATGGTGTCAACCCTACCTTATCACATACATAGCCCAATTAACCAATGATTCCAGTCTCCCGCATCTCTCCTTCTCCCCACAAACAAACAAAGCCACGCGCCCCACCTTAATACTCAAATTGAAATTTCTCTTCAGATCCAAAGATTGAACTTTTTTTTCCATCATTCCGAGTCGATGATCTCTCCTTCAAATTGTCCCTGCATGCCGTTCGGGATGCATGTGTGCGTGCTGTGTGCTAAAAACAGATCACCAACAGCATTTATTTCTCGCCCAATAACATGGGACGAGACACTTACGGTTACCAAGTTGGTAACTTTATTGGGGTTTTTCTTTTTCCCGAACTCAACGTTCGCTGATCCTCGGCACAAGTTTAGAACAAGTGCGTCTGTACAAAAGAGAAGAAGGATTCAAACTGTAAATCAGAAAAAAAGGTCAATTGGGTCCATCTATTCTCGTCATGCCTGAGACATGTACATCAAAACAACCCTCTCGGGTCGGAGATCGTGTTAACATAAGATCAATCCGGTAGCAACATTACAAGTACAGGCTACGCAGCCATGTTTGATTTTCGACGCTGAAACCATATAAGCGTCGGGGTGGGGGTGCATCAGGGGGCTTCCATCTCAAGCAAAGGTGAGTTAAGCACGAATCCCACCCGAACATCAAGGCTTCCCGCACATGCCATTTCAGAGAATACTAATGAACCTTGTATAATGAGAATGGCCCATGTGGCACAAAGAATTGGGGTATAAGGACACATACTAATACAAGCATGTAATTGCAATTACCCAGTACGCCACAATATAATGAGATCCTCGCTCAATGAGGAGAAAGCCTAAGCATTTTAAAAACTGTGCTTGCACGTTCATACACAAATCTACGCGAACCAAACTGTCGGAGCAATGATCAATCAAACACAACTTGCCCAAAATACCAAAACGTTTTCATTCAATCAAAAATTTCATCGTTTCCCTTTTCCTCTTTTCTTATGGACACTTGCTTTGAAAATCCCAGTTTGATCAACATTATTATTGTTCGAAGTAGCAATTCTGGATTGTAACTATATATATCTGATTGCAATGGATAATAATCGCGTCCAAAAAAGTTTTTTTTTCCAATGGGGGACGCTCCCGCCATATTATGAATGTGAATGATTATATATGCAGCTACCTTTATTGCTCAAGTGAATTGCAAGATTTCGTTGCTCTTGTTTATCTCATGCGAAGGGATCAAGTAATTTTCCCTTCCCGTGAAAGTTTGCTTCAAGATCATACATGTGTTCGGCGTGGGATTATCCCAGCAGCGCCAGCACAAAGAACACCTCGGATCCTCGTTCTCTTTCCTTTTTTCGTTTTCCGTTTATCCAGATGCGCCGGCCAAACTCCATACCACAAATATGAATTTTACTTCAATCTCTCTCTCACTTTTCAAGCCCCAAAACCATAAACCTCGGGACTGCTATTAATGGTCAGTAATTCGGTCAAAGTTCGGGCATGATAAGTAATTCGGTCAGTCACATGTGACATGCATGTGACTCGGTTCAAACACATACATTCAGACTCAGCTCTGACGCTATTGGTCAATGCGACGCTAGCAGTTTGAAACGTTAATGCCATCAGCTACGCTCGGGTGACAAGCGTGATACGTTCGAGATTCAAGATTCAACCTCCTTGGGCGTGTCCACTCGAAAAAACCGAATATATGGCATAATATGAACTTTAAAAACCACGTTATGTAATATGAAGTGTGGTTGAGAGGAGGGGATTTTCAGAAAACGGGGTGACCGAACTACTGATCACGGATAGTACTAGATCAAGACCCAAAAAACTCACCTTTTCTAAAAGAAAGCGGAGGACAGATCCGAAAAATGAACTTTTCTTTTCTTGCCACCCGCCGGCAATTAAGCAATCCTCATGAGACACATTCCATTCCCGTTCAAGCCACGGATGCAAAACCCTAAAAAGAAAGAAGAAAAAGAAGGGTCAAGTATGATCTACATACATCCCAATCTTCCAACGAAGCCAAATCCAGCTCAAAAAAACTAGGGCTTGTCGTTAAGAAGGTCTAATGTACACATGGCGACTCGGCATCAAATCTCAATCATCTATGGTGTGTGATTTACTGTCGTACTGTATTACTTCGAGGTTGCATCATAACTGTTTGCAACCGCGCTAAACCACGTGTAGCACGACCTTCTCATCGATTTTTAAAAGGCCCCTTCTTTTCGCTCATAGCTTCAGCAAAGAAACAGCAGAAACGCCGCAAACGTGCCCACTCTCCCTACGTTTATCAAAGGCTGTACAAACCAAAAGGATTTGCAAACAAGGTTGGGGGAGGAAGTATCAGGCGCCCGAAATATGATAATGTCTTTCAAACCCAGTCCGATCAAAAAGATAACGGTTTTCCATGAAAATCGACCCTTAGCCGGAATATACATCGACAAGACTAAATAAAGAAATCATGCTCCTCCCTGAGTGCCATCAATGAAATTAACCTCATTCGTCCGAAAAGCCGAACGCACTTACCATTTTCCAATATACTTCTGAAAAGTCTCCGATAACCATGCCAGAACGACCCTTGAGGCATCAGTATCACATGTCCCAGTTAAGCTTCCCCCCGTCCCGTGTCATCACTATTATTACCGAATTCCGAGCTTCGAGGGTTACTTACTCAGACTGCTTACAGTTGTACCGTATGGCAAGGAAGAAAGTGAATCCAAATCACGATGAGACTGCTACAACAGGATAGTGAATCTATTAATTCAGACAAACGTACGATAGTTACACTAGCATAAGTTAACCAGTATAGTATCTACATAGTATAAATAGTTCGGTTGCATGCAAAGGAAGGAGTAAATCATAACCAAAAAGTCCCAAAAGAGAGAACATGACTACCGCAAACAGGAGGCAGAGAATCCGGAACGGGGATATGGTGCATAAGATGATGATCAATTGAGGACCAGAAGCAGATGAATCAAACGGCAAATGATTACAAGCTAAAGAAACATATGAAGGCAGATATAAACTACGAGATAGTTAATAAATAAGTAACTGTTGTGACAATCAGATGATAGACGTTGGAAGCGCCAGCAGTCCGTAACCCAAAAGAAAAGAAAAAGAAAGATAGAACGAATGAATCAGCTTAGTTCGAAAGGAATGACAATTTTGCGAAATCAAGTCATTGTCCCACTGATCTTGTAAAGACAGCCAAGCCAATACCGGAAGCTGGGACGATAACATCCTTTCATATGGCCAGATATAACGCGGAGATGTCTGTAAGGCACTGGGCCAATGGCTATGCCTTCTGGGTTGGCACATAGTCTTTGTGTACACGCATATGCTGGCCGAGGTTGTCGTGTCTGCTAAAATCCTTCCCGCAACCAGGGTAAGGACATCTATGGGCTATGTACCTTATCAATTATACATTCTTAGCGATATGAAGAACAGCAACGCACGTTTTTCATGGGTATGAATGCTTCGCACATGCCGTTTTAAGTGTTCCCCCCTCGCGAAACATTTACCACAGCCTTCAACCTCGCAAAGGTACATTCTTGCACCCTTTCCAATGGACTGCCGTTTTCTGCCTGCTCCACTTGATGCACTTCGTAGATCCTCCAACGACGTGACAGTAGGCACCCTTCGTCCTCTAGATTTTTTTGTGAGATTGGGAACGGGGATGGGGACAGGGAGGGTGTTTGAAGGACGGGAACGGCGACGTGTCATACTTGAAGCAGAAGTGGACAAGGTAGTAAAACTGAGGCTCTCTGTGCTTAGGTTACCACCAGAGGGAGGGAGTAATCGCTTTTGGCGAGTGTCCTGGTCAGAATCATCGAATTGATCCAAATAGTCAGATGAGCGGTGGTTCGGATAGTCATTGGGGTAAGGGGTATATCTTGTCCCAGATCGCGTCCGGAGGCTGCGGCCCTCTAGCTGGCCATATGAAGGATAAGAGCCAGACATCATGGCCTGTGAGCGGCGTCGGCGTTGCCTCGAGCCTGGAATGAATTCGCTGTCATCCGAATCAGTGGAAGATTCCTCGCTCAGTTTGGAAACATCGGTATCATCAAAGAGGACTTCTTCGTCACCTTCGTCGGTTGGGGCAGATTTGATCAACGGCCGGTCCGGCAAGCTGTGGAAGGGCTGTTCGACGTCAGAAGGGCCGACTTCCTCGCCTTCTGCGTCCACATCACCCAGGTCGGTGTCGACCATCTTCCTTTCACCGTTCCAATTCGTCTGCATGACCGAAGGGGTCATGGTCAGGCCGACGCCTCCATAGTCCATGCCGAGCGACCCTTTGATGTCTTCCGGCCCTGGCATCTCGGATCCACACATGTAACTTCCAGGCTCGTTATCAGAGCTGATGACCGCGGTGGGAATTTTCGAGTAAGACAATGGGGACCCCGAGGGGCAGGGGGGTTCAAGGGGCGAAACCTCAGCTGGATGGACGGTAACAAAGGGTTGGGGGTGGGTGGAGAAAGGCAGGCGGGGGATTTGGGCCAGCGAGTAGAATGATGGCTGCGTTGGCTGGTGCTGCTGATATTGCCGGCGAGCCTGAAGAGACGGGCCGTTTTGGTCTGAATTGTGCTGTGAAATAAAGTCGAAGTAGTGCGACTGGACCTCCATGTGGGGGTGGTGCTGGGCGCTGTTTGGGGTGGCGGCAAAGGCGGGCATGCCAGGGTCAAAGACCAGTTTGGATCGGGACATTGGCCGCGACTCTGGCGTAGAAGAGGGATAGGGCGTGCTATATTTAGAACAAGTCAGACTTTGATAACAGGCGAGCGAGACATCACGCTTTCTCACCTCGGATGGACGACAGCCGGGGCCGGGTTCCAGTCATCGAGGTCAACGTCAAACATGACATCGTTCGGTATTGACGGCGTCATCTGGCCATGAATACGGTGCGGAAGAGCCTGCTCATATCGTTGTTTGTGATGGTACGGGGCAAGCTGGGTTGGAAAAGATCGACATACTGCAGACGGGGGCATGGCTGGGCTGTGGCGTTGATGGGTTACTGGTGGCGAGAGATATACAGGGCCCATGGGCTTCGAGAACGCATTACTGTGGGGTTGGTGAAGAGCCTGTCGACGGGGAACACAGATGGGATGAATAGGCATGGAGGAACAGAAAGAAAGATATATACCTGTTTCTTGAGATTGGAGGCAAAGGTCATCATACCGTAATCAAAATCAGAAGTGTATGATGCCGCCATGTCCCCTTGCGAGGGAAACACCTGCACCGAAACCGAACCCGCGGAAAATACGGCGACGTCGCTATTGACCGCTTCTACTGGACTCGGGAGGCTGTCAAAGTGGGACTCAATGGGGCTGTTTCCGTCGCGATACGAGTTGCTCGAGGAAGAGGAGAAGGGGGAAGGGACGGAAAAAGGGGTGTATGTCGGGCTTAATGGGGCAGGCATATTTTTCCTGCCTTGGTGGAAATACAGAGACGAGGTGGGAGAGGAGAAGGACCGATGTTGGAAAGCAGCCATGGCGATGGCGAATGCGGATGGTTATATGAAGCAGGAGGGCAAAGCCGAAGAGCTATCCCCGGATCTCTGGGTCTCCGAAGCTGGACTGAATTGAATTGGCCGTAGAGCAAGCCGATGGTAAATATACTGAATTTAGTTCGGATAAAATTCCCGTTGTGAATTGGGAGGAATTAGAAATTCAAACTTATATAGTACACAGGTCGGGGGCACGGCTGTGATCGACGAATGGCGGCTTGGGATGCTGGTGCCTGTTACAGAGCTGTGGAGAGGGCGCTAAGTGGGGGCTGAAGGAGGGAGCGTAGATCGATCTTGATGGGTTGCCTGCACACGAAGAAAAGCGGCGAGCAGCAGAGAAAGCCTAGCTGTGGATTAGCACCGAAGCTGAACGCAATATGATAAAGCTGAGGAAGGAAGAGCACATTTACTGAAAGATTCTACCAGGCTATCAGGCAGCGGCATCCATATCAGTCTCCAGAGATCTCTCCTTCCTCCATCGAAGCGACTCGAAGCTCTCTCCACTTTGATCTCGTAGCAGTGGCTCCCTCCTTCCTTATTCGGCATCCTCCCTTCTCTTGCTGCTCGCTTGCTGCGCTCCTTCCCCAGCGTCCCTCTGTCCCGTATATCGAACCTTTGTTTCACACTCTCTCACCATCTCACCAGACATAAATCCCAGCTCCGTTTGAACTTAATTCCAGTTCAATCTAGACCAGATCTCCACTAATCCCGTCCACGTCTCACCAGCCTTCCCATCTCAGATCCCATCTCGATCCTTCAACTAGACCCTCAGACCGCAACATCGTCACAATGCCCTTGAATGCAACTTCTCGACGGGCTTCTTGATCGTCGTCGTCGGGGCCTTCCTTGGCCATGCTTTTCCTACTCAAGGCAGCCACAGCGCTTGTAGGCAAGGCAGTTCTCGACAAACAAATAAACAAACACATCCCAATCAATCATCCCATCATTCTTGCTATTTCGAATTCCTGTCCATTTTTATCTTATTTTTTATTCAGATCTGAGCGTTACATGATAGATCTGTAACAAGTATCATCATCCGATCTCACAGCTCGGAACTGCCTCAATTACCACGTCCATGGTTCGTGGACGCTATTGTGGTTGAAGTAATTTGTCTTTCCAACCCAGTAATTCGTTCAATATGCAGCCACCCCAGTTTACCAAATTTATTGTCATCTCATCAATCCAAAATTCTCGGGACCTTAGTGGATGATGATCAAACATTCAAAAACGTTATTAGCCTTACGAAACCCATCCCAATACGTCCAAGACAATCAGGAAACCCGTTCTCGTACTAACTAGATGCCTCTTCAATAACTTCTGCACCCTCGATCGCCGGGAATGTTCTTGCAAAGGGGGAAAAGATAAAAGGTAAAAAATGACGAATTTTCCCAGCTCTTGATCTTTCCTATTTTGAAATGCATTGAATTCCATAAAAAAATATCGCGGCGTTCCGTCTCTTTGAACACAACGTTGTGCCGTTGCTTCTTGATCATGACGCTCAAACCCCTCCGTTTCCTTTGAATGCTACTATAACAACCAGTGTTTGTTAATATCGAGAATAACGTTCCAAAGATGTCTGATTAACAACATTTCAACGTAGTCTTTCCATTCTGTTCATTTAACATGCACTAGTTACCGCGAGATTAGAAGGATATGCCGAGTGCTTCATCTGGTCGTTGTCCAGCAACGGATGTATCAAGTAGAGAACAAAAAAAATATCATGACGAATTCTAATCTACTTGAACACATCGGCAGGTGCTATGGATGCTCAACAAGTACTTGCGAATTTACATACGGTCGTCATGGTTGATCGACACAAAATCGTGGCGCGCACCCCTCTTTCGATTCAGGAGGCTCCGAGTCGTGAATCCTCTGCTATTGAAGCGTCCTCTGGGCTCCTTTTTCCCGAATGAGGATCGGCGACGATCCTTTCGCCCCACTCGCACTAATTTAAAGGGATGGGATGACAGGAATGAATTGTGCGGGAAGACTGCCATTTGTTGAAATGCCAAGTTTTGCCGGGCCTTGGCGGTGACGTTTTAGGATATTAACTTAAAAGTATTCTTGTAATTAGTCCTGGGCGAAGAATTCTGTATACAACCAATTCAAACCCACGCTACTCCTGAACGGATGAGGTTCTACAGTATCTTTTACTGAAAATCACGAGCGTAGCCTGAAAAATATGTTAAACGTATCTGAGAAGAGATCGAAGGTGTATTTGTATGTATGACATTTGTAAAAAAGATACGCCGACATTCATTTTTGTTGATCTTTTTTTTTTCTTCCTCTGGGAGATTGTTACCAATCGTTAATTGGTATTAACCCCTTTAATTCCTTTGAAATCATCTGATAAGTCAAATGGTTCCGTCTACGCCTCGGACTGCGTGAACAACGGCTGAGCGCTGAGTTCTCATCGCTCTGCACAGGTGACGCTACTATTTAATCCATCGTAAGGCTATCATCGACGGAACAACAGCTATTTTCCGACCCATAAACGGTTTTCGATATATACATCTTATCGTGAGACCGAACCTATAACAAATCCCGTAGCAATCATAAAACAATTAACATGACAAAAGACTCTCTCTCACTGGAGTTAATATTTACCCTCAGCATGCCAACGGAAATCACACAGGTATGGTATACAAAACATGAAACCCCCAATATCTCAACAATCAGTAAAAGAAAGCTCATAACCTTGGGCATAAACGTGCGTGTCAACCCAGCCCCTTGAGTCTTTAGGAACGAACTTTTCAAGAAGGGGAGAATGCTGAGTTTAAAGCAAAGGCGTCGCCTAAGTGCCACTCGGTGGATTAGCTTTTGGATGGACAGGCATCCCCTTGTGATACTACCACTCGTGAAGCGCACAAATTTGCTGGTTTTCACATGTCATACGTCATCTGCATACATCACCTTCAAACATACTATAATGATTATCAGAAAGTTTGGAATCCTTTCCGGGAGGCATTTCGCCAGATCGGTGGTCATAGGTTAGAGGAAAGATTGTTATGATTCATGACCATGGAGACGTCGAAGACGTACGATGAATGAAAACAATCTGATTCAAGTCCGATATAACTTGTTGGTGCTTCGGCTCTTTCCGCGATTGTATTTATTTCCTATCCTCTTCAACGTAATGTGAATGACAGCGCAGCATTTGGAGAGAGGACTATAATGCAATTGGAAGAGGCGCGCAATTCGAGATAGGCGGGCCGCACTACGTTCCCCGTGGATTCGGGTGATCATCAATAAGATGATTTGATTCTACGTCACGGATTCCAGGAACAAGACCAACGTTCAGACCCAATAAGACTGTCTTCAGATTCCATGGGATGATCCTCGACTATATCACTGAGTCAGCAACCTTCAAAAGACAAGACCCACGGCGTAAATCACCAATAATTTTAGAGGTTTTGAATGATCGAGTAGAGAAGCAACAGGAATACACTGACAGCGAGGACAACAATGAAGCTTGAGTAAAACAAACCCGCCAAATTGAGCAGTATCTTCGTTAACCAATGCTTCACTGAAGAGAGTTCGAGTAGTCAAGTACGCCACGAGCCGCGGAGAAGGAGTTGATACTAATATCTCTCGCGGTAAAGTAAGAGAGAATGCTAGTTTGAAAACCAGTTTCAATTTCATTGCAATATGTTTCCGGAAACGCATTGGATCACTGTGTGCCTGTTCGAAGAATTTTCTTTCTTTTCTAAATTACACTTCATCAAAAAGCAAGTGTCTCATGTAGCGCCGGCGGGTAAGCCATCGCCCAAATCGAGGTTGAACATCAACTGATCTTAAAAGCGAACAAGTTTCGAAACTTTAAATCCGAAAGGGGACTTTCCAGATTCCAGATTCTAGGTAAATCCTCGGATAAGTTTGTAATTCACACACTCGTGACGCGTACGCTCTATTTGGTCAAGTGCCAGGAATGGGCATCATGATTGATCTACACACATTCGAACAGGGTGATCAACTGATAGTCAAAGAATCCTATCGTAATTTGATTGTCACGGGTTGATGTCATTCTTATGTCAACTGTACTAAAATCTGACTAACCCAGGCTCCTACCCAGCCTCGACAAGTCACGCACGTTTGGCAAATAGGGCCAAACACCTCGTTAAGAGGTGTGCTCACTTGTGAAATGGCAATCACCGTGATGGATTCCCGCGCGAGACTTAGCAAGAAAACTATTAGATAATAGTACTTAGCATGATTACAAATGGAGTGACCATAACACAGCTAAACAGAATAACATAGTTCAAACTCATGCTTGCGAAGTCTGTTGCCAATGCTTTCTGCATCTGCTGGCATGTATTGATGAATGTTGAACAGCATAGTGAAGATGCAGTGATGAGAATGAGCACTTACACGTAGAACGGTGAGCTGAGACTAGAGTAGTACAACGAGTAGCTAGTAGGCTATGTACGGCTTAGGGAACACACTTAATGGATGATAATCCGATTATTTTATTAGAGGAATACACAGACCTTATATACATTTCTAAGATGGTCTGTGTGAGCATAAGAGGCTGTGTAATGCTGCGCCTATAGAATACTATCTACCAATAGCAGAAAGAGAGCATAACTGTGCAAGGCTGCACCTGCACAAGACATAATGCATAGGGTGAGGCAGCGCTAAGCAGCATGGCTAAATATAGGGTGCCTTAGAATAGGCGCTATGCATGTCATAATTAGCACTGAGCTTAGTCAGCATCAAGTGCTATAGTTAAGTCCAACAATGAATTGAGGCTTTGTAGATATGTATATAGTAGCTTGATCATCCCTTTATTCCTGTTTACCCCTTTCAATTTTCTCAATTGGCCCCAGCTTGTTCTATTCAATCATTCAGACCCTCAAGACTAACAATATACATCTCGAAAACCTTATCCGGCATTTGCTCATTGAACCTGAGGACCAAAAATGGCTTTCATTTTATTTGGCTTAAAGAGTGTTATACAAGTCCAATAACAAAGATAGGGATATTTGAATAGGTTCGACATATTAGAATAGGAGATTTTCAGCCATAGACACATGCGAAGAGATTCAAAGTTTCAGACTTAGTTTAACACTCTCCATCGCATATGAGTTGTTTCTATCTTTCATTTCCTGGTCTCGAGAAAAAGAAAGAAATTTTTGGCTTACCCTTCCTGCCCTGCCCTGCTTCTATACAAGCCTAAAAAGACCCGGTCCCTGCCACTTTTTATTTATATTTCCATCTTCATTTCTGACTGAATTCTTGAACTTTCTTATGAGAATTTTGCATTTAGTTTTATTGCATAACATCCATCTACTAGATAATATATACTACTTATAGTGTATACAATATTCCAATATTATTTCACAGGCAGCAGATAGTTCTGCACCTGTAGTCCACTATTCTCCTTATACACAACCTCTATATTTTTATAATACACATGTACTATGCAAACATTATGCAAACATTACCATAAATTTTATTTACATACACAACCCTTATATTTGAATAGTACACATTTATTATGTAAACATTATGCAAACATTACCATAAATATAATTTACATAGCACATGTGTAATATGTAAAACATATCTAAACTTTATGCAAACAAAAGTCTTAAAATGAGCTTTATTGAATTTTTAATTTACATATGATTTACATGATACACATGTATTATGTAAATTACATTTATGGTAATATTTGCATAAAGTTTGCATAGTACTGTTACGACCTTAATCTATAAAGACTCAGGTTGCAGACAAGTGGACAAAGACTTGAGAGCGATGATATAATAGAGTAAGAGAAAGATACGATTGGTAAAGCGTAAGGAATACAGCAGTACCTACAGAGTTTATATACGTGAAGACAACTACCCAGGGTAACTAAGTATAGAACAAGACTGAGTCATAATACTCAGGGTAGTGGAGTAAGTGGAGTAAGATCATATGGATGTGGAGTAAGAATGTATGGATGTGGAGTAGGGCATATGGGAGTGGAGTAACAGTGAGACAAAAGATACTAGAAAGGAAAGGTGAAAGAAAAGTATAACGGGCAGACATGAGAATGCGGAAAAACAAAAAAGCCTGAACAAGTGACCATAACTGGTGGAACCATAACAATACCCTCCATTTAGGCTTCATGACCACATGAAGTATCCTAGTCTGTGAACTTAATCTCCATTTTTGCAGATCGAACCTCATATCCCAACGTAAAGAGGTTTCTTTCTGCCAACTTCTTGACTTCAGGAAACTTCCATTTGTGCACAAGGTTTAGGATGTTGACCCATTCTTCGAATACGAGACTCGAATAGTCGTCATATTTGGTGTTGTAGAAGACAAAGAGGAGCACTTGGAATTCCGTGGCATTGGCGTTCTCAATGTAAGTGGGGTCTGTGGTATTAAAGTTTCTGATAAACGTGTGGTGAGGATCATCGTATCCTGTTAATTTTCTTCTCCAATAAACGGATTCTCTGGTGAGGAAGTATGAATGGATCCAGAAGCGCATTCCGTCTTTGGTTTGGACACATAAATCTGCTCCTCAAATTCTAACCAATGCAGGTGTTTTGTTGGTAGTGGATTGGAAAGGTGGAATAAAGGTCGAGATGTCAGACATTTGAAGGTGATTTGGATGCGATGTTCTGGAGGAAAGAGACGAAAAAGTTTTGGTTTAAATATCATTTTTCATCCCCTCTTTTTAGGCAGATACTCCGAATCTGCAATCTACCATCCCGTGTTCCACCCGGATCTATCTCCTTCCATCTGCTCCAGCAAATTAGCGAGGAAAGACATTGATGATTGTTGTATACCGATTGGAGTGCTTTCACTGGGTTTTATATCCTACGACCATGTTTTCTCGTACTTGTCTAGGACGTCCTTAGCATTTTCTAAGGCTAATCTCGGTAACCATGTGTCTTCTTCATTTCCGTAACCTTTCCAATGTACCAAATACTGGGTTCCTCTACCTCACTTCCTATGTCCTCGGATTTCTTCGATTTCGTACTCTTCTTCTTCGTTTATGATATCAGGTGGCGGCGGGGTAGGGCAGTGTTGGCTGTCAAACTCGGGTTCGTGACATCGTGTGAGCAATGAAATGTGGAACACATTGTGGATCACCCAGGACTCAGGTAATTAAAGCTTGTATGATCGATCTCCAACAGCTTCGATGATCTCAAAAGGTCCATAGCGTTTGTTGTCAAGTTTCCGTGATGGTCGGTTGGAATGAATGTTAACTGCTTCTAGCCAGACCTTTTCTCCGGATGAGAATGTTTTAGAGACATTTCCGTGGTTTCCTCGGTTTCGTATAAGATCATTGTTCTCTTCCATTGCTGCTTTAGCTTCTTCTCGGACTTTCTCTAACTCCGATGAGAACACTGGATTGGACGTAGGTAAACTGTGATTCCCTTTCCATGGATGGAATCCGTAATTCAAAAGGAACGGTGTGTTCCTCGTGGCCGAGTGGATTTTATCGTTGTAATGGAATTCCACCATAGGTAACCATTTTGTCTAATCGTTCTGTCGATAGCTGATAAAATTCCGCAAGTACATTTCGACTTCTTGGTTGATGCATTCCGTTTGTCCATCCGTCTGAGCATCCGTCTGAGGATGATACGCCATTGACAGATTCCTTTCTATCCCCAATGATGCGCATAGCTCCTTCATGAATTTAGATGCGAACTGCGGTCTTCTGTCACTGATGATTCTTCGGGGAATTCCGTGGAGCCTCCAAACTTCCGATTTGTATAGGTGCACTAATTCGATTGACGTGAGAGTCGTAGTGGTGGGGATAAGGTAGATCATCTTTGAGAACCAGTTGACGATAACAACAATAGCATCTTTGCCTTCAGACTTAGGCAAAGGTCCGATCATGTCAATAGAAATTTCCTGCCAAGGGCCTTCCGGAATTGGTAATGGATTCAATGTAATTGGTTCAGGTCTGTGAATGATCTTGTTCTTTTGACACATGTCATATCCTCTGACATATCTCCTGACATCCATCTTGATCGTAGGCCACCAGAATGTCCGCTTCAACAGTTCTAGCATCCGATGTTGTCCAGGGTGTCCGACGTCAGGGGAATAGTGGTGGTCGTATAGGATTTGATCTCGCAAGTTCTTTTCATCCAGCACATAGATCCGTCCTTGTCGGTAAATTATTCCTTCTGTTTCCCACACTTTCTCTGGTTGTTTCGCCAATTCCTGCAGTACCATGGTTTCCCTCTTCTTCGACTTTCTGATATCTTCCAGGATCTGTTGGTCGGCTGATATCTCGAATTGTCGGTTTCGTAGAATGGTGGCTTCATATACTGGTGTTTCTTCAACCATTCTTCGTACAAATTCCTTTCCTTTGAACATTTCTATGTCTTTGTTATCTTGGGTCAAATCTGGTTTGACGATATGAGACAGGATGTCGGCTTTGGTGTTAGATTTTCCGGATATGTGTCGAAGTAGAAAATCGTATTCTTGCAGCATAAGGTACCATCTCACCTGTCGCGCATTCAATTTCTGTGGTTCTCTGAAGTACTTCAAGTTTTCGTGGTCCGTTCAAATTTCGAACTGTTCCTTCGCATCTAATAGGTATTGCCTCCATAATTTCAGCGCCTTGACTATAGCCAGTAACTCCTTGTCATAGATCTCATAGTTTCGTTCTGCTTCAGTCAACGTTTTGGACATGAATGCAATCAGATGCCATTTTCCTTCCTGTTCCTGTGATAGGACTGCTCCCATTCCATAGTTTGATGCATCCACCTCAAGTCTAAACTTTCCATAGTCATTTGGCAATGCCAATACTGGTTCGCTGGTAATGGAATCTTTGATACTTTCGAACGCCTGTTATTGTGCTTCTTCCCATTTCCATTCTTTTCCTCCTCCCTTCAACTGATTTAGCAGAGCTGCAATGATGCTGAAGTTTTGTATGAAGCATCTGTAAAAGTTCGCGAATCCCAAGAAACTCTCCACCTCCTTAATTATTCGTGGCGTTTTCCATTCCTTTATGGCCCTGACCTTCTCCTTCTCCATAGTGGCTTTACCGTTTCCTACAACCGTGCCTAACAAGGTGATTTCCGTGGCGTTGAATTCGCATTTTGATCGTTTAAAGAATAGATTGTGTTTGTCGGCTATCTTCAAGAAATGTATGGTTCGTTCACGTAGTTCCTTTTTGGTACGTCCTGGAATCGCGAAGTCGTCCATATAATTGACCAATGCACTTTCTTGGATCATTTCTCGGAATATGGTTGCCATCATGCGTGAAAAGGTCGCCAGGAAGTTGCTCATTCCAAAAAACATGATGGTAGGTTCGAATAATCCGCGATTGGTGATGAATGCTGCTTTCCATTCATCTCCTTCTCTGATCCTGACATTGTTGTAACCCCAGATAATGTCCAGTTTATTGAAGTATTTCGCATCTCGCAGTTGGTCGATCACTTCGTTTATGAGTGGTAATGGCGTTTTGTCTTTGATCGAATATTCGTTGAGTTTCCTGTAGTCTTGGCATAATTGGAGTGATCCATCCTTCTTTGGTACGAAGAAACAAGGGGTGGCATATGGTGACTTGGATGGTCGAATTTGTTTCGATGCTAGGTTCTCGTCTAGGAACTTATCGAGTTCCTCCCTTTCTTTTGGCGTCATGTTATAAACCTTCGATGATATTTCCTTTGGTGCGTCATTCATCAAATTGATCTCATGATCCCATTCCGTTCGAGCTGGTAATTGTTCAAAATTCTGTTTGTTAAACAAATGCGTAAATGGTCAAATGTAATCAGGTAAATCCTCGGGGTTGGTGGAATCTGGTTCTTTTTCCTCCATAGCACTGTCCATATCAGTGGTTAGCCGTCGAGAAAAAGGAATCGTTTGGTGTGGTATAGTGTATGTACTGGGGCATCTCGTAAATCTGACTTCTTGGTTTATCCAGTCGATCTCCGGGTTATGTTGAATTAACCAGTCGTATCCAAGAAAAATATCCGCGCTCGAAATGTCCGATACCAGTGCCTTGATTTCCTCCTTATGTCCTCCTAGATTCATCTGGATTTTGGTGTCCTCCGTTAATTTCCCGCTCCGATTTGGTGTTCCATCGGTTTCTGCTTTTATGCTGATGGGTTGTTGCCATTTGACCTTCTCTAATTTCTTCTTTTTCTGCCAACTCCTTTGCTACCATCGTCATATGTGCTCCCGAGTCGATAAGGGCCTTGACCGTTTTGTTTCCGTTCTTGGTGTTGATGGTTGCATCCAGCAGAATTTTGCGCTTCGAGTCTCTCTTGAAAGGAATAACATACTTGGATTTCGAATTTGTTGTTACATGGGAAGAGACTCTACGGTTTATGGGTCGAGATTTCGTGCTCAATTGGACCCTTCGGCAAAATCCTGCTTCTCGGTGGTATCTTCTTCATCCTGTGGACTATTTTCAGTCATTTCCTTCACGTAAATGTTACGTCTGGGTTGGTGACTTTGTCCGCTATGAGTGCTGAGAAACTTCTGGCTACTCCTCCTCTCATCCTGGATATGGCCGCTATGATCATCTTATCATTGTCAGTGATCCTGTTAAACTTTATGAACAGCTTGATGCTCCTCCACCAGTCCTCAAATTTCTCTCTGCTTCCCTCGAACCAACCGGGATTGGGGATGATTGATTTGGTATTCTCTGTGGTCGACATGACTGATGGTTCCTTTGTTTCTGATTGTTCTTCGTTATCGATGTGTATATCTGCAAAAATATCTGCAATTTGATCTTCTTCTTCTGGATTAAGACAAGTAGTGGGTTCATCTTTGTCGTCTCCTGACTGAGGTTGACTGAGGTGTTCCTCCTCTTCTTCTGACTGTGGTGCTGATTCCGGTCTTGGTGTCGGATTCCTAGGTAACTCAATCTCTCACAACAATTCATCGTGATATGCAGCTAATTCTTCTTTGACAAGTCATTTCTTCCCTTGTCGGCTGCTACTTGGCATAAACTCGTGCCCTGATGACTATGCTTGTAAAAAGCCTCGACGCGAAAAAATTACGTCCGTTCGGTTGGTAGATCTGCCGTATGCACTATCACTACAGCAAGCTCGCTAGGCTGCTGTCTGCAAGGTGAGGTGTAGACGCTTTACCAAATGTTACGACCTTAATCTTATAAAGACTCAGGTTGCAAACAAGTGACAAAGACTTAAGGGGTGATAAGAGAGTAGAGTAAGGGAAAGATACGATTGGTAAAGCGTAAGGAATACAGCAGTACCTACGGAGTTTATATACGTGAAGACAACTACCCAGGGTAACTAAGTATAGAACAAGACTGAGTCATAATACTCGGGGTAGTGGAGTAAGTGGAGTAAGATCATATGGATGTGGAGTAAGAATGTATGGATGTGGAGTAGGGCATATGGGAGTGGAGTAACAGTGAGACAAAAGATACTAGAAAGGAAAGGTGAGAGAAAAGTATAACGGGCAGACATGAGAATGCAGAAAAACAAAAAAGCCTGAATGGGTGACTATAACCGGTGAAACCATAACATTAGTAGCATAAATAGTTGTAGAATACTTGTGTATTTGTTATGGTTTCACCGGTTATGGTCACCTGCTCTGACTCTTTTGTTTTTCCGTGTTCTCATGCCTGTCCGTTATACTTTTCTTTCACCTTTCCTTTCTAGTATCTTTTGTCTCACTGTTACTCCACTCCCATATGCTTTACTCCATGTCCATACGTTCTGGCTCCACTTACTCCACTACCCCGAGTATTATGACTCAGTTCCGTTCTATACTTAGTTACCTTGGGTAGTTGTCTCTACGTATATAAACCCTGTAGGTACTGCTGTATTCCTTACGCTTTACCAATCGTATCCTTCCCTTACTCTTCTCTCTTATCACCCCTCAAGTCTTTGTCACTTGTTTGCAACCTGAGTCTTTATAAGATTAAGGTCGTAACATTTGGTAAAGCGTCTACACCTCACCTTGCAGACAGCAGCCTAGCGAGCTTGCTGTAGTGATAGTGCATACGGCAGATCTACCAACCGAACGGACGTAATTTTTTCGCGTCGAGGCTTTTTACAAGCATAGTCATCAGGGCACGAGTTTATGCCAAGTAGCAGCCGACAAGGAAAGAAACGACTTGTCGAAGAAGAATTAGCCGCATATCACGACGGATTGTTGCGAGAAATCGAGTTACCGAGTAGCCTGACATCGAGACTGGAATCAGCACCACAATCAGACATCGACGAGGAAGTAGATCAAATAGCGGACAGTTTTGCAGATATACACATCGACAACGAAGACCAATCAGAGACGAAGGAACCATCAGACATGTCGACCACAGAGAACACCAAGTCAATTATCCCCAATCCCGGTTGGTTCGAGGGAAGCAGAGAGAGATTTGAGGACTGGTGGAGGAGCATTCAGCTGTTCATAAAGTTTAACGGGATCACCGACAATGATAGGATGATCATAGCGGCCATATCCAGGATGAGAGGAGGCGTAGCCGGAAGTTTTTCAGCACTTGTAGCGGACAAGGTCACCAACCCAGACGTAACATTCACGTGGAAGCAATTTGAGAAGCAAGCGAAGGAGTTGTTTATCGATGGAATGGACAAGGAGAAGAGCGAGATAGCTATCGAGACTATGACGCAAGGAAGGAAACCCATCGTGGACTTCTTAGTCGAATTTACCTTGATGATGAACAAGGCAGGAACGGACGACCAACACGCCATCTTCTTGCTGAAGAAGAACGTCAAAAAGGAAACCATTCGCACCATTCTATCATTCCCACCCGACAAAGTCCCCACCGCATTCAACGGCTGGCTCGAAACCATAAAAGCAGTAGGAATGGGAACAGAGACGATGAGTTTGTTCGACAAACACACCGCGACAGGAGTCACTTATGGAGGAAGTGGTCAACCCATGGAATTAGGGAGGTTCGAATCCGCTAGAGTCCAAACCCCGAATAATCAGAGGAAGTGTTTCAATTGTGGAAAGTTCGGACATTTTGCTAGAGAGTGCAGACAGCCAAAGAAAACCGTAACGTGTTACAATTGTAACAAACCAGGACACATCGCCAGGAATTGTAGAGTGCCGAAGAGAGCTAGGACTAGGGAAACGACTGAGGACAGTCCACAGGATGAAGAAGATGCCACCGAGAAGCAGGATTTTGCCGAAGGGTCCGATTGAGCGCGAAATCTCGACCCATAAATCGTAGAGTCTCTCCCCATGTAACAACAAATTCGAAATCCAAGTATGTTATTCCTTTCAAGAGAGACTCAACGCACGAAATTCTGCTGGATGCAACCATCAAAACCAAGAATGGAAACAAAACGGTCAAGGCCCTTATCGACTCGGGAGCACATATGACGATGATAGCAACGGAGCTGGCAGAAAGAGAGAAATTGAAGAAGGTTAAACGACAACAACCCATTCGCATGAGAAATGCAGACGGAACACCAAATCGGACAGGGATATTAACGGAGGACGCCAAAATCCAGATGGATCTAGGAGGACATAAGGAGGAAATCAAGGCACTGGTATCGGACATTTCGAGCGCGGATATTTTTCTTGGATACGACTGGTTAATTCAACATAACCCGGAGATCGACTGGATAAACCAAGAAGTCAGATTTACACGATGCCCCAGTACATGCACTACACCACACCAAACGATTCCTTTTTCTCGACGGCTAACCACCGATGTGGACAGCGCTATGGAAGAAAAAGAATCAGATCCCACCAACCCCGAAGATCTACCTGATTACATTCGACCATTTACGCACTTGTTTAACAAATGGAATTTTGAGCAATTACCAGCTCGAACGGAATGGGATCACGAGATCAATCTAACGGAAGACGCACCAAAGGAGATATCATCGAAGGTTTATAACATGACGCCAAAGGAAAGGGAGGAACTCGATAAGTTCTTAGACGAGAACCTAGCATCGAAACGAACTCGACCATCCAAATCACCATACGCTGCCCCTTGTTTCTTCGTACCAAAGAAAGACGGATCGCTCCGACTATGCCAAGACTACAGGAAACTCAACGAACATTCAATCAAGGACAAAACGCCATTACCGCTCATAAGCGAAGTACTCGACCAACTGCGAGATGCGAAATACTTCAATAAACTGGACATTATCTGGGGTTACAACAATGTCAGGATCAGAGAAGGAGATGAATGGAAAGCAGCGTTTATCACCAATCGTGGATTATTCGAACCTACGTCATGTTTTTGGAATGAGTAACTCCCCGGCGACCTTTTCTCGTATGATGGCAACCATATTCCGAGAAATGATCCAAGAAGGTGCACTGGTCAACTATATGGACGACTTCGCGATTCCAGGACGTACCAAAGAGGAACTACGTGAACGGACTATACGTTTCCTGAAAATCGCCGACAAACATAGTCTATTCTTCAAACGATCGAAATGCGAATTCGACGCCACAGAAATCGCCTTGTTAGGCACGGTTGTAGGAAATGGAAAAGCTACTATGGAAAAGGAGAAGGTCAGGGCCATAAAGGAATGGAAAACGCCACGAACAATTAAGGAGGTGGAGAGTTTCTTGGGATTCGCGAACTTTTACAGACGCTTCATACAAAACTTCAGCATCATCGCAGCTCCGCTTAATCAGTTGAAGGGAGGAGGGAAAGAGTGGAAATGGGAGAAGCACAACAACAGGCATTCGACAGCGTCAAAGATTCCATCACCAGCGAACCAGTATTGGCGTTGCCAAATGACTATGGAAAGTTTAGATTGGAGGATGCATCAAACTATGGAACGGGAGCAGTCCTATCACAGGAACAGGAAGGAAAATGGCATCCGGTTGCATTCATGTCCAAAACGTTGACTGAAGCAGAACGAAACTACGAGATCTACGACAAGGAGTTACTGGCTATAGTCAAGGCACTGAAATTATGGAGACAGTACCTGTTGGATGCGAAGGAACAGTTCGAAATCTGGACGACCACGAAAACCTGAAGTACTTCAGAGACCCACAGAAACTGAACGCTCGACAAGCAAGATGGTACCTTATGCTGCAGAATACGATTTCGCACTACGACACATACCCGGAAAATCCAACACCAAAGCCGACATCCTCTCCCGCATAGTCAAACCAGACAAAGCCGAGACAACAGGAACATGGAAATGTTCAAAGGAAAGGAGTTTGTACGAAGAATAGTTGAAGAAACGCCAGTATATGAAGCCACCATTCTACGATCCGACGATTCGAGATATCACCCGACCAACAGATCCTGGAAGTTATCAGAAAGTCGAAGGAGGGAAACCATGGTACTGCAGGAATTGGCGAAACAACCGGAGAAAGTGTGGGAGAAAGAAGGGATAATTTACCGACAAGGACGGATCTATGTGCCGGATGAAAGGAACTTGCGAGATCAAATCCTACACGATCACCACTATTCCCCCGACGTCGGACACCCTGGACAACATCGGATGCTAGAACTGTTGAAGCGGACGTTCTGGTGGCCCACGATCAAGACGGACGTCAGGAGATATGTCAGAGGATGTGACATGTGTCAAAAGAACAAGATCATTCGCAGACCCGAACCAATCACGCTGAACCCATTACCAATCCCAGAAGGCCCTTGGCAGGAAATCTCTATTGACATGATCGGACCTTTGCCTAAGTCCGAAGACAAAGATGCTATTGTTGTTATCGTCGACCGGTTCTCAAAGATGATCCACCTTGTTCCCACCACTACGACTCTCACGTCAATCGAATTAGCGCACCTATACAAATCGGAGGTTTGGAGGCTCCACAGAATTCCCCGAAGAATCATCAGTGACAGAGGACCGCAGTTCGCATCTAAATTCATGAAGGAGCTATGCGCATCATTGGGGATAGAAAAGAACCTGTCAACAGCGTATCATCCTCAGACGGATGGACAGACGGAACGCATCAACCAAGAAGTCGAAATGTATTGCGGAATTTCATCAGCTATCGACAGAACGATTGGACGAAATGGCTACCTACGGCGGAGTTCCATTACAACGATAAAGTCCACTCTGCCACGAAGAACACACCATTCTTTTTGAATCACGGATTCCATCCATGGAAAGGGAATCACAGTCTACCTACGTTCAACCCAGCGGCAGCGGATTTCTCATCGGAGTTAGAGAAAGCCCGAGAAGAAGCTAAAGCGGCAATGGAAGAGAACAATGATCTTATGCGAAACCGAGGAAACCACGGAAATACCTCTAAAGTGTTCTCACCCGGAGAAGGTCTGGCTAGAAGCAGTTAACATTCATTCCAACCGACCATCACGGAAACTTGACAACAAACGCTATGGACCTTTCGAGATCGTCGAAGCTGTCGGAGATCGGTCATACAAGCTTCGCTTACCTGAGTCCTGGGCAATCCACAATGTATTCCACGTTTCATTGCTCACACGATGTCACAACCCGAGTTTGACAGCCAACACCACCCTACCGCCGCCACCTGATATCATAAACGAAGAAGAAGAGTACGAAATCGAAGAGATCCGAGGACATAGGAAGCGAGGAAGAGGAACCCAGTATTTGGTACATTGGAAAGGTTACGGAAACGAAGAAGACACATGGTTACCAAGATCAGCCTTGGAGAATGCCAAAGACATCCTAGACGAGTACGGTCGTAGGATATAAAACCCAGTGAAAGCACTCCAATCGGTATCCAACAATCGTCAATGTCTTCCTCGCCAATTCCCCAACCCTCAGCTGTCGGTGGTAACACCAACATCTACGATGCCCAAGCCCTCTTTGGAGGCCAACACCTGGTGCACGCCCATCAGGATACGTCAGACTATCTTCTTTTCCAATCACACGTCCAAACACCGCTCATCATGAACCCACCCAAAGACGCCATGCCTATGACAGATGAAGAAAAGAAGGAGCTAATTTTGAAGTTAAAGAAGGAGAAGCGGATGATTAAGATGTTGAAAGATGTGGTAGAAATGGCGGAGTTAACAAACTCCGGTCTGTTGGAGCAATTAGAAGGAGATAGGACCGGATGGAACGCGGGATGGTAGATAGCAGATTTGGAACATCTGCCTAAAAGAGGAGATGGAGAATATTAGATAAACCGAAACTTTTCCTTGTCTTTTCTCTCAGAACACCTCGCATCCCTACCAACAAACATGTCTAACACTCCCCCTTTCACCAACACCCTTGCCTATGACACCGAGATTCACACCACATTCAACAACAACCTACGCTCCGTTGAACAACAAAGAGAAACCATCCTCATTATCTTGACCAATTTGGCTCACATTCGTAACCTAGGAGGCACTCTTAGTACCGTTGCCACCAACACGTCAACGGTCTTAGTATCTGTCCAACCGCTATTCAACAAAATCGTCAAAGACACGAACATCCAAAGCCAATTGGACAGGTTGGTTGATGACGCCAGAGAACTATCCCTCACCCGTATCGAACTCAAAGCCCATGACATTTCTATCAAACTCGCCTATCTACTACGTGCCATGCCAGAGGTCGGATCTGAGGAAAAGATCAACTATGCCCGCACAGTTCTCAAGCTTACTTAGGTGACGATGCCAATCCCTACCCGTCCCAATCGCCTACATCCCTCCCTTCGAATCAAAAGCCCTTCTCCATTTCCCCCCCTTTCGAAAACGACCTCCGATTGAAAGCCAACTTTAATGTCGAAGCTCTACGACTCAAAACCTTCTTAAGGCAATATGAACCATCTGTCGAACCCATCCCATTTTTCCCCTGGAGGATACACTACACTCATCGAAGGAGGAGAGAACGATGAAACCTTCTGGAAGGAAGTTGTTTACACGCTCTTTGACAATCTCGCCGTCGAAGAAAGTTACGCAGGAGATAGCTATTTTGTAGCCCAAGTCGGAATGCCCAACGCTCCACACTTCATTGGCCGTGTCGATTTCGATAATCATATCATCGGATCGAAGAAGAAAGCGATACTCGCACTTCTCCACACCCTCAAGCACTAAATTTTCGTGTGGTCACGAAACCTAAACGGAGGGTATTGTTATGGTTTCACCGGTTATGGTCACCTGCTCCGGCTCTTTTGTTTTTCCGCATTCTCATGCCTGCCGTTATACTTTTCTTTCATCTTTCCTTTCTAGTATCTTTTGTCTCACTGTTACTCCACTCCCATATGCTTTACTCCACGTCCATACGTTCTGCTCCACTTACTCCACTACCCCGAGTATTATGACTCAGTTCCGTTCTATACTTAGTTACCTTGGGTAGTTGTCTCTACGTATATAAACCCTGTAGGTACTGCTGTATTCCTTACGCTTTACCAATCGTATCCTTCCCTTACTCTTCTCTCTTATTGCCCCTCAAGTCTTTGTCACTTGTCTGCAACCTGAGTCTTTATAAGATTAAGGTCGTAACAGTATTCTTTATGCTTTACCAACTTGCTTCTTCTTCTTATTGTTAGAACTTGGCCTGAATGTCACGGCATCATGCTGTCACATCAGTCACATTATTTATTACATAATTATTTTCCTCTGCTGCTTCAGTTCGACGGAGGCTAAACTATCGGCATACTGGCCATGGCTCAGGCATCAGACCTACCCGTGGAATTATACCAACATATTTTATCTTTTCTACCACTACATCACGAACAACAAGTGCGATGGAGAAGACAAGCGGCCAGAATTGGATGGGCATCACACTCTGAAGGTTGGTACTTACGTGATTGCAGGTGTATAGAGTGTGGGAGGACGACGTTGATTATGAATGATGGAGTGGCAGAACGGCCGTGGGTGCTGATACAGTGGTAAAACTGGGTTTTCCGATATTGGAAGCAGGTATGATTCTACACGATGTGCCCGTGTGGAAAGATCTTGGCAACGTATCATGGGAGCATTTGGTGGATGTGAATATTTTCTATTTTTAGAACAATTTGTACTTGTTGACATTTTTATAAGGTTTACTTAAACTTATGGACTATTGATCTTGCCTTTGGTTCTCTCTTCTTTTCTCATGATCGATTCTTTTCTAAAAATATAACTTCCTTTTCCTGCTGTTTACGTTTTTATGGTTTGTTTACACTTTTATTTTTAGCTCCTTCTCTCACATCGTATTTCACTGTCAATGTATAAATAGTTTATTTTCTCATACCTTACTTCTTTATGATGTCATTTGTAAAAATAGTTACCTAGGGTAGTTGGTCTGTGTGCCAGAACTTAGGTATAAAAGTAGGTAGAAACTTGTAGAAAACTCTGTCGAGTTCTCTTAGGTTCACGCCTAATAAACTCTTTTGCACTACACTCTAATAGTTCTTAAGTAAGGTGTAACCTGTGACATCACAGTCACAGTTGCCCTAACACTTATCACCCTCAAGTCTTTGCCTTTTGTTGCAACTTGAGTTCTGCCTTAAGATCATAACAACTACAATCACAATTTACTAGGTATTGAATATAGTTGTAGAGCTTGGGCAAAAAATTCCTTGCTTTTGAGCTCACTACAGGTGCCTACTTATATACAACCTCAAGATTTCAATACTTTCTCAAAAAAATATTGAAATATCATTGAAACAGTACCATGTTTTTTGTTTCTATACTATCTGAGAAGTATTGAAATAGTATTTAAACAGTACCATATTTTATTTCCATATATGGAAAAAATACAAATAAAAATATCATACTGTTTCAATACTATTGCAATACTTCCCAAGTAGTATGAAAATAAAAAACACGGTACTGTTTCAATAATATTACAATAGTTCTGGAGAAAGTATTGAAATATTGAGGTTGTGTATACTAATCCTTTGCTACACTATTTTTAGATGTATCTACTCTAGTTACTAAGTCACATTATATCTTACTCATCTATTGTATAGTAGCTGCTAAGCCTGTCAAGTCATTCTACTAAGCTTTGAAAAACTTAAACAATCCCCTGAGCTCTCTATATTCATTTCTTCTCTTTGACTTATTCAATACTGAGTCATTTGACTGCACCATATTTTTCATTCTCATCAAAAGGTAGGTACTTTCAATCTGCTTACAGATCATCAGTACTCAAGCTATGTTTTGAGATCATGCTAGCTTCTTCTTTGTGAAGGACCAATTACTAGACGTTATGATCGAGGAAGTGAGAACTTTATCAGTAGACTCGGATTGGCTTATCATGTAATTAAGGAGCTTTCACAATATGAGATGCATAAAAAAACCATTGTAGTGACTAAGTCCCTTAACTGTTCCATGATCTCAATGGCTCGGATGTTATGGTTTCACCGGCTATGGTCACCTGCTCCGGCTCTTTTGTTTTTCCGCCTTCTCACGCCTGCCAGTTATACTTTTCTTTCACCTTTCCTTTCTAGTATATTTCATCTCATGGTCACTCCACGTTCCCATGCCTGTCCGTTATACTTTTCTTTCATCTTTCCTTTCTAGTATCTTTTGTCTCACTGTTACTCCACTCCCATATGCTTCTACTCCACGTCCATACGTTCTGGCTCCACTTACTCCACTACCCCGAGTACTATGACTCAGTCCTGTTCTATACTTAGTTACCTTGGGTAGTTGTCTCTACGTATATAAGCCCTGTAGGTACTGCTGTATTCCTTACGCTTTACCAATCGTATCCTTCCCTTACTCTTCTCTCTTATCGCCTCAAGTCTTTGTCACTTGTCTGCAACCTGAGTCTTTATAAGATTAAGGTCGTAACATTTGGTAAAGCGTCTACACCTCACCTTGCAGACAGCAGCCTAGCGAGCTTGCTGTAGTGGTAGTGCATACGGCGGATCTACCAACCGAACGGACGTAATTTTTTCACGTCGAGGCTTTTTACAAGCGTAGTCATCAGGGCACGAGTTTATGCCAAGTAGCAGCCGACAAGGAAAGAAACGACTTGTCGAAGAAGAATTAGCCGCATATCACGACGGATTGTTGCGAGAGATCGAGTTACCGAGTAGCCCGACATCGAGACCGGAATCAGCACCACAATCAGACATCGACGAGGAAGTAGATCACATAGCGGACAGTTTTGCGGATATTCACATCGACAACGAAGACCAATCAGAGACGAAGGAACCATCAGATATGTCGACCACAGAGAGTACCAAGTCAATTATCCCCGACCCCGGTTGGTTCGAGGGAAGCAGAGAGAGATTTGAGGACTGGTGGAGGAGCATTCAGCTGTTCATAAAGTTTAACGGGATCACCGACAATGATAGGATGATCATAGCGGCCATATCCAGGATGAGAGGAGGAGTAGCCGGAAGTTTTTCAGCACTCGTAGCGGACAAAGTCACCAACCCAGATGTAACATTCACGTGGAAGCAATTCGAGAAGCAGGCGAAGGAGTTGTTTATTGATGGAATGGACAAGGAGAAGAGCGAGATAGCTATCGAGACCATGACGCAAGGAAGAAAACCCATCGTGGATTTCTTAGTCGAGTTTACCTTGATGATGAACAAGGCAGGAACGGACGACCAACACGCCATCTTCTTGCTGAAGAAGAACGTCAAAAAGGAAACCATTCGCACATTCTATCATTCCCACCCGACAAAGTCCCACCACATTCAATGGATGGCTCGAAGTCATCAAAGCACAGTAGGAAAGGGAATGGGAACAGAGACGATGAGTTTGTTCGACAAACACACCGCGACAGGAGTCACGTATGGAGGAAGTGGTCAACCCATGGAAGTAGGAAGGTTCGAACCCGCTAGAGTCCAAACCCCGAATAATCAGAGGAAGTGTTTTAACTGTGGAAAGTTCGGACATTTTGCTAGAGAATGCAGGCAGCCGAAGAAAGCCGTAACGTGTTACAATTGTAACAAACCAGGACACATCGCCAGGAACTGTAGAGCGCCGAAGAGAGCTAGGACTAGGGAGATGACCGAGGACAGTCCACAGGATGAAGAAGACACCACCGAGAAGCAGGATTTTGCCGAAGGGTCCGATTGAGCGCGAAATCTCGACCCATAAACCGTAGAGTCTCTTCCCATGTAACAACAAATTTGAAATCCAAGTATGTTATTCCTTTCAAGAGAGACTCAACGCACGAAATTCTGCTGGATGCAACCATCAAAACCAAGAATGGAAACAAAACGGTCAAGGCCCTTATCGACTCGGGAGCACATATGACGATGATAGCACGGAGCTGGCAGAAAGAGAGAAATTGAAGAAGGTTAAACGACAACAACCATTCGCATGAGAAATGCAGACGGAACACCAAATCGGACAGGGATATTAACGGAGGACGCCAAAATCCAGATGGATCTAGGAGGACATAAGGAGGAAATCAAGGCACTGGTATCGGACATTTCGAGCGCGGATATTTTCTTGGATACGACTGGTTAATTCAACACAACCCGGAGATCGACTGGATAAACCAAGAAGTCAGATTTACACGATGCCCCAGTACATGCACTACACACCAAAACGATTCCTTTTTCTCGACGGCTAACCACTGATGTGGACAGCGCTACGGAGGAAAAAGAATCAGACCCACCAACCCCGAAGATCTACCCGATTACATTCGACCATTTACGCACTTGTTTAAACAACAAACGGAATTTTGAGCAATTACCAGCTCGAACGGAATGGGATCATGAGATCAATCTAACGGAGGACGCACCAAAGGAGATATCATCGAAGGTTTATAACATGACGCCAAAGGAAAGGGAGGAACTGGATAAGTTCTTAGACGAGAACCTAGCATCGAAACGAATTCGACCATCCAAATCACCATACGCTGCCCCTTGTTTCTTCGTACCAAAGAAAGATGGATCACTCCGACTATGCCAGGACTACAGGAAACTCAACGAACATTCGATCAAGGACAAAACGCCATTACCGCTCATAAGCGAAGTACTCGACCAACTGCGAGATGCGAAATACTTCAATAAACTGGACATTATCTGGGGTTACAACAATGTCAGGATCAGAGAAGGAGATGAATGGAAAGCAGCGTTTATCACCAATCGTGGATTATTCGAACCTACCGTCATGTTTTTTGGAATGAGTAACTCCCCGGCGACCTTTTCTCGTATGATGGCAACCATATTCCGAGAAATGATCCAAGAAGGTGCACTGGTCAACTATATGGATGACTTCGCGATTCCAGGACGTACCAAAGAGGAACTACGTGAACGACTATACGTTTCCTGAAAATCGCCGACAAACATAGTCTATTCTTCAAACGATCGAAATGTGAATTCGACGCCACGGAAATCGCCTTGTTAGGCACGGTTGTAGGAAATGGAAAGCTACTATGGAAAAGGAGAAGGTCAGGGCCATAAAGGAATGGAAAACGCCACGAACAATTAAGGAGGTGGAGAGTTTCTTGGGATTCGCAAACTTTTACAGACGCTTCATACAAAACTTCAGCATCATCGCAGCTCCGCTCAATCAGTTGAAGGGAGGAGGAGTGGAAATGGGGAGAAGCACAACAACGGGCATTCGATAGCGTCAAAGATTCCATCACCAGCGAACCAGTATTGGCGTTGCCAAACGACTATGGAAAGTTTAGATTGGAGGTGGATGCATCAAACTATGGAACGGGAGCAGTCCTATCACAGGAACAGGAAGGAAAATGGCATCCGGTTGCATTCATGTCCAAAACGTTGACTGAAGCAGAACGAAACTACGAGATCTACGACAAGGAGTTACTGGCTATAGTCAAGGCACTGAAGTTATGGAGACAGTACCTGTTGGATGCGAAGGAACAGTTCGAAATCTGGACAGACCACGAAACCTGAAGTACTTCAGAGACCCACAGAAACTGAACGCTCGACAAGCAAGATGGTACCTTATGCTGCAGGAATACGATTTCGCACTACGACACATACCTGGAAAATCCAACACCAAAGCCGACATCCTCTCCCGCATAGTCAAACCAGATACAAGCCGAGACAACAGGAACATGGAGATGTTCAAAGGAAAGGAGTTTGTACGAAGAATCGTTGAAGAAACGCCAGTATATGAAGCCGCCATTCTACGATCTCGACGATTCGAGATATCACCCGACCAACAGACCCTGGAAGTTATCAGAAAGTCAAGGAAGAGGGAAACCATGGTACTGCAGGAATTGGCGAAACAACCGGAGAAAGTGTGGGAGAAAGAAGGGATAATTTACCGACAAGGACGGATCTATGTGCCGGATGAAAGGAACTTGCGAGATCAAATCCTACACGATCACCACTATTCCCCGACGTCGGACACCCTGGACAACATCGGATGCTAGAACTGTTGAAGCGGACGTTCTGGTGGCCCACGATCAAGACGGACGTCAGGAGATATGTCAGAGGATGTGACATGTGTCAAAAGAACAAGATCATTCGCAGACCCGAACCAATCACGTGAACCCATTACCATCCCGGAAGGCCCTTGGCAGGAGATTTCTATTGATATGATCGGACCTCTGCCTAAGTCCGAAGGCAAAGATGCTATTGTTGTTATCGTCGACCGGTTCTCAAAGATGATCCACCTTGTTCCCACCACTACGACTCTCACGTCAATCGAATTAGCGCATCTATACAAATCGGAGGTCTGGAGGCTCCATGGAATTCCCCGAAGAATCATCAGTGACAGAGGACCGCAGTTCGCATCTAAATTCATGAAGGAGCTATGCACATCATTGGGGATAGAAAGGAACCTATCAACGGCGTATCATCCTCAGACGGATGGACAGACGGAACGCATCAACAAGAAGTCGAAATGTATTTGCGGAATTTCATCAGCTATCGACAGAACGATTGGACGAAATGGCTACCTACGGCGGAGTTCCTACAACGACAAAGTCCACTCTGCCACGAAGAACACACCATTCTTTTTGAATCACGGATTCCATCCATGGAAAGGGAATCACAGTCTACCTACGTTCAACCCAGCGGCAGCGGATTTCTCATCGGAGTTAGAGAAATCCCGAGAAGAAGCTAAAGCGGCAATGGAAGAGAACAATGATCTTATGCGAAACCGAGGAAACCACGGAAATGCCTCTAAAGTGTTTCACCCGGAGAGAAGGTCTGGCTAGAAGCAGTTAACATTCATTCCAACCGACCATCACGGAAACTTGACAACAAACGCTATGGACCTTCGAGATCGTCGAAGCTGTCGGAGATCGGTCATACAAGCTTCACTTACCTGAGTCCTGGGCAATCCACAACGTATTCCACGCTTCATTGCTCACACGATGTCACAAACCCGAGTTTGACAGCCAACACCACCCTACCCGCCGCCACCTGATATCATAAACGAAGAAGAAGAGTACGAAATCGAAGAGATCCGAGGACATAGGAAGCGAGGAAGAGGAACCCAGTATTTGGTACATTGGAGGGGTTACGGAAATGAAGAAGACACATGGTTACCAAGATCAGCCTTGGAGAACGCCAAGGACGTCCTAGACGAGTACGAGGAAACACGGTCGTAGGATATAAAGCCCAACGAAAGCACTCCAATCGGTATACAACAATCGTCAAATCTTTTCATCCTCAAATCACCTTCAAATGTCCGACATCTCGACCTTTATTCCACCTTTCCAATCACCACAACAACGAAACACCTGCTTTGGTCAGAATTCGAGGAGCAGATTTATGTGTCCAAACCAAAGACGGAATGCGCTTCTGGATCCATTCATACTTCCTCACCAGAGAATCCGTTTATTGGCGAAGAAAATTAACTGGATACGACGATCCCCATCACACGTTCATCGAAACTTTAACACCGCAGACCCCGCTTCATTGAAGACGCCAATGCCACAGAATTCCAAGTGTTCCTTTTCATCTTCTACAACACCAAATATGATGACTATTCGAGTCTCGTATTCGAAGAATGGGTTAACATCCTAAACCTTGCGCACAAGTGGAAGTTTCCTGAAGTCAAGAATTTGGCAGAGAGAAACCTCTTCAAGTTGGGATACGAGGTTCGACCTGCAAAGATGGAGATTAACTTCACAGACTAGGATACTTCGTGTGGTCACGAAGCCTAAACGGAGGGAGGGAGGTATTGTTATGGTTTCACCGGTTATGGTCACCTGCTCCGGCTCTTTTGTTTTTCCGCGTTCTCACGCCTGCCAGTTATACTTTTCTTTCACCTTTCCTTTCTAGTATCTTTCATCTCATGGTCACTCCGCATTCCCATGCCTGTCCATTATACTTTTCTTTCATCTTTCCTTTCTAGTATCTTTTGTCTCACTGTTACTCCACGTCCATACGTTCTGGCTCCACTTACTCCACTACCCCGAGTACTATGACTCAGTCCTGTTCTATACTTAGTTACCTTGGGTAGTTGTCTCTACGTATATAAACCCTGTAGGTACTGCTGTATTCCTTACGCTTTACCAATCGTATCCTTCCCTTACTCTTCTCTCTTATCGCCCTCAAGTCTTTGTCACTTGTCTGCAACCTGAGTCTTTATAAGATTAAGGTCGTAACACACCTGCTCCGGCTCTTTTGTTTTTCCGCCTTCTCACGCCTGCCAGTTATACTTTTCTTTCACCTTTCCTTTCTAGTATATTTCATCTCATGGTCACTCCACGTTCCCATGCCTGTCCGTTATACTTTTCTTTCATCTTTCCTTTCTAGTATCTTTTGTCTCACTGTTACTCCACTCCCATATGCTTCTACTCCACGTCCATACGTTCTGGCTCCACTTACTCCACTACCCCGAGTACTATGACTCAGTCCTGTTCTATACTTAGTTACCTGGGTAGTTGTCTCACGATATAAGCCTGTAGGTACTGCTGTATTCCTTACGCTTTACCAATCGTATCCTTCCCTTACTCTTCTCTCTTATCGCCCTCAAGTCTTTGTCACTTGTCTGCAACCTGAGTCTTTATAAGATTAAGGTCGTAACATCGGACATGTTTACAACATTCTATATCAATGCATAAGGTACAACAGGCTCACTATCTACTGCCAAGGTCTCAGTTTTTCCTACAAGTACAGTTTTCTCTGTAGTGGACCTCAGTAGCTACTGTTATATGTCATACTGTAATTGCTTCTTATTAGTCATGACTATTCTCATAGTTATTTCTCACATAAAACACTTCAGGCTATAATGTCAGTATCGTCAATTCACACAAAACAAAAATGTGCAGAGAACTTTGTCTTTTGATAGTGAGACTCCAATTTCCAACTCACTCACACCTTACTGTTGTGAGTATCTTGACCACTCTCATTCCAATACACAACCTCTATATTTTAATAATACACATGTACTATGCAAACATTATGCAAACATTACCATAAATTTTATTTACATAGTACACATGTATTATGTAAACCATATGTAGAAAATCAATTCAATAATGTTGATTTTAAAGGTTTTGTTAGCATAAGGTTTAGATATATTTTACATAAACACTGTGTACTATGTAAATTACATTTACGGTAATATTTGCATAATGTTTGCATAGTACATGTGTTTGCCAAACTCTTGTAGTGTCGACTGCATGAAATACCAAATACAAATTCTGCTCTCACCCAAGATCAATGCCTCCATTACGATGATGCAAGTTGAAGAGAAGCCGGATGTAACATACTCGGACATTGGAGGTTGCAAAAAACTTTTCTGGTGATTTTTCTTTATCACTATGATATTTTGCTTATCACTTTATTTTGATTCTATTACTCTTTATGGGTATTGTAGACCATTAAAGTATTTTTCCATTTGCTTAATGTTTTATTCATATATTTCCTTTTCGCATTTCATATTCACTCTCTTAAACTGTACAGTTAGAAGTAGCCAAAGACAGCTGGGTATATAGGGCACTAAAAGCCACTGGTTCACCTCAGTGATCAACATGGTATAATGTTAACACTAAAGTGAGTAGATTGTCGACTATCCTGTTCTCGCTCAATACTTACAGTAGACTAGTTCTATTTCTTATTAGTTACATCTTAACAAAATGAAAGAATGAATTGTTTAGTTCATTTCTATCATCTTTTTTCCATGAAACTGTAAGTGAAAAATAAGAAACCTTGTAACATCAAAGAAGGACTTTTTACTCCATTCTATAGCTATTTTTGTGATGAAGGTATGGTTTATAATAGAAAGCATAATGTCCATGGTGTTTGTACTGTGAGAAGATTTCGGTAATGAATGATCATTTGTGGGTTTGTTCCATCACGGGAGAAGCCAAAGCTTACTTAAATATCCAGCACTCAAAGATGAATGGTTTCAAGGGCATACATTTTGAACAGTGACAATTTTTCCATGGAGTCGGTTTTGTTTTTCTTCTTCAAGTTAGCTTAGTAATGTGTGCTCAACAACCGACTCGAAGATTGGAAACGAAGCAGCAAGAACATCATTATCAAGAAGTTTATCAAGTCGAGAAAAAGAAGTTTGGAGAGAATACAAATGATCTCGTGTATCTCGATTTAAGGATCTCAAAAGCGCTTCACACGGACGAAGCCGATAAGGAATATATTGGACGAGAGAATCGACAGTGGGAGGGGACTCGTAGTCACACAAGGATAGTATATCAAGAAACATCGAAAGCTAATGAAATGCCAGGGAGCTAAAGCTGGAGAAGAGAGATAGTTACATCTAGTAAATGAGATCCAGAGAAGGCACGTTTAATATAACAAAGTTCACCTTTTTTTTTTATAGAAGATGAATACACCTTTACTTTGGGTCTTTGTTACCGAGAGCAGACAAGACTCCATCCCTCTCACATTAATCACAGACGTGATATTTCGGCATGGAAGTAAATCAAAACGTTTTGGAGTTGTTTTTTTGTATCGCTTTCCCTCTCGATCCTGTAATTATCAACTTCCAGTTGTGACACCCAGGCGCCTTTACCGCCAAAAAAAAAAAAACAAAACAAAACAAAGATGAAATTCCGAGCACATGGAATCGACTGTCCTGGGACATGGCGTAGGAAGCGAGAGCTGGACGGGTGACATCATTTATTTATCAAAGAGAACGGGCCCCCACATGGCAGTTATCGCATTGGCGACCTCCTTTGAATCAGTGGCATAGTATTACGCGTGACACCTAGCGATAAGCCCCATTAAAAAAAAATTAGATTCCATAGAATTCCAAGATCCGCAAGTGTTGTTCAGTTTGTCGCCAAGCCGCCGGCGTGAAGAACGAAATTCAAGCTTTCTTTTCCTTCTTCACGTTTCTTGTGAGATCGGAAATAGAATGAAGAACACGGCTGTAAATTAAACGCCACTTTATTTTTGGATGAAGTATGTGCATTGGAGTATAGAAGACGAACCATGCAAGGGAGCTGAAGCCGAATAGCAGGACACTGATAGAGTGCTGCGTTGGATACTCTACGGTGTTGTTATTCTTCAGCACCTACGTTCTTTTTGAGTCCTACGTCAAAGATTTACAAGCGAGGAGAAAGAATTAGCGGCGAGATACATTGCAGGTCCTGTCACAATGCGGCTATCGAATGAAAGGCAGAGAAGGATTGGGGTGACGCCTGTATTAATGCCATTATGCCACAGTCGTAGCTCGGCGTCTCCCGACAGACAGTGAAGAGCAAGGTAGGGTACGGTGGTGGTGTTTAATATGGAGACAAGCGGCCTGCGACAAGATATTAACAGCGAGGGATTCTATCGGGAGGTTGGCCATGTGGGAGGCCATTGGAGCACGTGGTCGAGGGATTAGTTAGGGGCTGGCTCAGGTTGGTCGCAGCTTAGAACTGGCCACCCCTGTCTACCGGCCTCAAACTCAAATACAACTCACCCCCACAACAACAGCCTGCAGATGCGCTCACAGGTATGTCCCCGCTTTCCACCTAGCACCGCCCCGCTAAATCTTCTATTTCTAGGCTACAGACACAACCACCACAGAGCCCGCCCGTTCCGACCTCTTCTCCCGCCCCCGGACACGCTCGCAGACAGGATCCACCACCAAGCGCAATCGCGTACCGAGCGACTCTCTCAAACACCAGGCACCCCGCAAGAAACCACGGCCAGCGTCCGAGAGCTCTTCTCCTGCAGTCGAGACCGAGAATGTTCCCAGACGAGTTCGAACAGAGTCTCCTATACCACTCTCTACAGACGTCTCGCAGTCGACCACACGTAGTTCTTCTCCTCTGGTTTCAACCCCGCCCTTGACGTTTCTTGAGAGCTCGGCTTCTCCTGGCTATGCACCGGAACGTCGAGGTCCGAGAGCCCGCGCGACTCTGCCCGTCCCCGTGCCCAATCTCACCAAGAAAAGTAGAGGGCGCCGTGTACCCACACAAGAGGCGGCAGAAGTGCAAGGAGAGCCCAAGGACAAGCGGACATATGTCTGTAAAGTCGAAGGGTGTGGCAAATGCTTCCATAGGGGAGAGCATCTCAAACGCCACATACGGTCAATTCATACTCATGAAAAGCGTGAGTACCACCACATTCATCAAACCCACACGCGAGCTATTTTCTTAATTCATCTCGAACAGCCTTTGAATGTACACATCCGTCCTGCGGAAAATTTTTCAATCGACACGACAACTTACTTCAGCACCTCAAAGTCCACAAGCAGAACAGTGAAGAAGACAGCAATAATCCTCGTCCTATACTCAACCTGTCTCCTCCTTCGCCATCACCCTCACCCGAACCAGAACCTGCTATGGACAGTCAAGTTGAATCCTCTGCTTCCGAATCCGAAGAAGTGTCTCCCACAATTCCCGTCAAACCCAAATATCCCGTATCTTACAGTCCTTATACGCGATTTGACATATCTTGCGAGTCATACAACCCCGCCAGCATGATGGCCATCTCTTCTCTTCGTACCGAATTACCCTCACACTCTCTACCGACGTCACGCATTCGAGATTCATTCTAGACCTCTCTACCATATGTTATCATCTATCATCCTATCTATGTCTACAATCCCCCCTACCCTGGTTTACCTAGCGCTAGGAGTTTGGGTTGTCATGATTCTTGTTTCAACTATCCCGACGTCCATGTCTGTCTATTGATGTGTAACTCTGCACATGAGCGGTGTCTCTCGTGCGCTGTCCATTTCACCTGTCAACAATCATTCTCCAAGATGCCGCTACCACGAGTCTACTTGTTTTTTTTTTACCTTACTTTGTGGCGTTCTGATTTAATTTAGAGTTGTCCACCACCTCCCCTATTTCCTATTTGTGTAACGTATTTTATGGTTTCATAATATTGCCCTTTTTACCTACCTACGATGTAAATAGAAAAGTAGCTTTTTTTCTTGATTTTAGTTTGCTTGGATATTACTTTTCTCTTTTTTGGTTTTTTTTTTTTTTAGTTTATGAGCATATAGGCCTGTGTGTGTGTACGGGATCGCATGGAATGTATGTAACGAGCTGTTTTTTTTTGCTTTGATGATGGTATCGATTTTGACGGATCAAATCATCATCTTCGGTGATGGGCTGTTAACGGAACCTCGGATCTTATCACATTCCATCTCTTCGGATTTTTTTACAAGAGATCTTGATGGAGCACCTCAGCTGTGTGTAGTTTTTTAGAAGTCAAAAAGTGCTGATTTTGAGGTTTGATCGGCAATGTGATGAATTGTGATTAACTGATTGTACTATAATTCCCCCCCCCTGTTCTTCGGCTCTCACCGATGTTAGTTTAACCAAAAATTTCTCACTATCATAATCACCATCATCACCATCACCATCACCCCTACCACTCTGTAAGGAACAAGAGAAATGGCGACAACGACTCCTGAATCTACAAAGTTGTTCTGTCTCGGCAATCCCTTACTCGACATCCAAGTTCTCAATGGCGAAAAATACTTGGAGAAATATGGATTGAAGTCGGATGATGCGATTTTGGCGGAGGATAAACATATGGCGATGTATGTTGTTCATTGCGTTTTTTTTTTGAATAGCTGATTTTGTGAAGTTATGATGAGATTGTGAAAGACAAGGTTATATATGTTGCTGGTGGTGCTTCGCAAAACACTGCTCGAGGAGCTGCTGTACGTTATCTCATACCTCCAACCCTATCCATTCTCCCTCTCCCTCTCTCACCTATAAACTGAAGGATCTTTTGTATTACAGTACATCCTCCCACCTAATTCAGTCGTCTATGCTGGATGTGTTGGCGATGACGCTTTTCGCAAGCAATTAGAGGCAGCAAACGAACGTGAAGGCGTTCAAGGCCTTTATCAAATCAGAGCAGATGATAAAACTGGCGCTTGCGCTGTTATCATCACCGGACATGATCGGTACATTCTCTCTCATCGATCGAGAATAGTCTTCAAAAAAACTCTGCTAACAATGATTAACGGATTAGATCTCTCGTGACGACTCTTCGAAGTGCAGAAAAGTTGGAACAAAGCCATCTTGAATCACCTCAAGTTTTACCGTTTATCGAATCCGCTTCTGTCTTTTACGTAGAAGGTTATTTCCTTACGCATGGTACCGATTCCGTAGAATGGTTGAGTAAAAAAGCTTCTGCCTCCAACAAGGTTCAGTACCCTCCCCCCCCCCCCCCCCAAAAAAAAAAGAATAATCTAATTTAATTTAATTTATACATTTTGACAGACATTCATAATGAATCTCTCCGCCCCCTTCATCGCCCAATTCTTCACCTCCAACATCAAAAAAATCCTCCCCCACATCGACATCCTCATCGGCAACGAATCCGAAGCCTCAGCCTGGGCCACCGCAACCAACTACCCAGGTTCCAAATCCGATTTAGAAGGCATAGCCCACTCCCTCTCTTCCTACGAAAAATCCAACACCCAACGCAAACGTACAGTCATCTTTACACATGGAGATCAAGAAACTATAGTCGTGGCTGGGTTTGGTGAGAAGGGGATGAGTGTCCCTGTGAATCCGCTTGCGAAGGATGAGATTGTGGATACGAATGGTGCTGGAGATGCTTTTGCGGGTGGGTTTGTGGCGGGGTATATTTTGGAGAAGGGTTTGAGGGAGAGTGTGCTTCTTGGACATCAACTTGCGGCTATGTGTGTTCAACAAGTATGTTTTCTTGACTTTTGTTTTTTTTTGTTTTCGCCGTCGAGATGTTTATGAAAATCATCTATTAGAGTGGACCTCAATACAAGTTCCCCAAAGTCAATCTCCTCTAAACATCGGAACAGTCGCAGAAGAAAGCTTGGATCAACGTCGCGATAACCATCGTCTATGCATATCACTCTCAACAGCGGTATAAAAAAACACATATCGCCATCTTGGCTTCTATAGATTTGGAAAAGAAATAAATAAAAAATAAAAACCCCGTATATCCGCACATTACAGAATCATAGATACTCAAAGCGCCTGTAAGAAAGGAAATGTGAAATCCAGATGTTATTTGAAAAAAAAAACAAGTCGAGAAGAGATCCTATATTCAAAGTCTAGTTATGCCATTCTAGAATCAATCGACGCAGTCACGGTCAGGTCAGACCACAGTCATGCTACACATAGGTATTATATGAGCAAGCCAGTCGAAATACGAAAAAGCACTTGTGGGACCCACCAATTAAATGGATGTCCTATAACAAATCCGGGGGGAGAAAAAAAATCAAAAGTGGAGGAAGCAAGAAAGGTATGATAAGACGACGGAACTACAGAAATACCGAGAATTGTAGTAAGGAGACTTCATACATAAATCATTAATGTATCGGGAGGCTGAGAGGGGGAAACGAATCACAGGGACGAGGAACCAAGTATACAAGAGGCAGAAAGATATAGAAATCTCAAGGCAAACCAGCAAGTGTGAAACGCTAGTCCTAAAGCGGATCAAGGGAAACAACAAATCGAGCGAGTTGGGGCGAAGAGGGCATAAAACAAATTCGATAGCGAATTAGCGAGTGACAGTGAGCGAGGAGATCCAGAGTTGGGGGAGATATCGCGGATGATGTATACGCTTATTCTTGATTGATTGTTCATTAATGGAAGGAAAGAAGAAAAATAATCCTCGAAGTTATGATCCCTCCAACGTTGATTTCGCCGGAGGGGAAACGGGGGTTAAGTCGTGCTCGTGCGTAACGTGCTAAATTGATTGACTCCCAATTATTCCAAAATTTAAAGGAAAGAAATGAAAATAGTCGCTGGGAATGGGACCGATTGTTTGAATACTCTCAGGGTGCTTCGCCTACGTTAAAAGACCTGATGTTAAGTTGGTGAAGAGAATTGATCAATACGTCAAGGCAAAGTATAGGGAAGCAAGACACTTACCCGGGCGAACCATGTGTTCTCCGAGGCCATAAGTGAGGTACTGAGGGTGGGATCGATCCAACGAAGGAGAGTAACGTCCAAACTTGTCTACGTCGTCGTCATCATACTCGCGCAACTCATTAATCGCATGCACCTTCACGTTTCCCAACCTTCCACCTTTGATACCAGCACGTTCTTCTCTTCCAACGGGACCAGTATACGCCTTGATGTTACTTCCCTCATCTATATCCATATCCGAAAAAGTATTATGAACAAGCGCATCCATTTCTTCCTCGTCTTGATCATCTTCAGTCAGGCTGTGACCATCGTGATGACGATTTATGAAAGGAGAAGAGGAACGGGTAGAGTTTACATGAATTCGCTTTCCTGGTTCACGGCGGACGTCCGGAAGGCCGTATTGAGAATGAACATCATGGCAGTCGTTCACGAGGGTAGTTGACGATAGTGAGGATGATGAGAGTGATGGTGATGCCTTGTTGAGAAATGGTAATCCATCACGATCGCCTGTACTACCCATACGGATGTCACCCCCACGCAAATCCTCACGTCCACGCGTATACTTCTCCTTCGCCAAACTATCAATAGACAGCTTCTGTTGTTCCCGCGCCCGTCGACTCTTGAACACGGCTTCCATGGCCACTGTGACCTCTTCCTCGGTGATACCAGGGTCAAAACAGGCATTAATACCCGGAATCCTGTGGCTACAAATACTGTGACTTGGTCCTTCCGAGTCTTCTAGCTCAGGTTCGGGCGATGAAGGCAATAGTTCATCAAACTCTTCTCCCTCGTCTTCCTCATCCTCAGAACCAGAAGAGTCAAAGTTGAAACTCGGGGTAGATCGAGAATTTGGATGAGCTGATACTATGGGAGGTGGTGGAGAAAGCGGAGTTACGCGTGGTTGATGATCCTTCTCTACGGTACCACAATTGATTCCGGCAGAACGCGCGTCCTTTCCTCGGTTGGAGTTAAGTCCATGACTAAGAGGTCGGTGTGGTGAGAGTATAGGGTTGACCGAACCCGACAATGCTTGAACCGAACGAGTCACGGAAGGCGAGTCACCTCGTAGTGAAGGTAGCAACCGCGGTGGCGGTGATGTCCGGCCACAAAGTGAATTACTGTGTTCAATCAACCACTTGACCGGCTGTAAACGAGGTGTGGAAATAGGCGAAGCCAATATAGCATTGAGCGAAGAAGAGTGAGTCGGCTGCCCCCGAAAACATGCTGGTGGAGGGGATGCGGAGTGTCGTGGCGGCGACGGTGGATGTGGGCTCGCAGAACGAGCTAGAATGAATAACAACAGTCAACGCTCACTCGATGGATTGGGATGGGGTTGAACGTACGGATTCTCATGTCATTGTATGCATATCGTGAATGTCGTGAGATATGTCCAGCAATATCAGATGATGGAGGAGGCTCTCGGGACCTTCTATCTCTTTCCCGGTCTTCCCTCTCCTTGACTTGTGAAGGACGGGGTGACAGACTACGACTTCGCACCGATCCTTCCGACAGTGACGAGCCTCTGACTGATCCGAACCAGGATATCGACATCGAACTGGAACTTTGAGATGATGTTCTCGGAACATGGAGTTCCCGATTAACATGGTGTCTGTACGAAGGGGGATAAGGTGGTAAGCAGACAGCATCATAGCATTGGACCAAAAAAAAGTTGTCTCTACCTTGATCTCCTGTGCCGTCTTAGGGCGTCCGTCTGTAATAGACATAGTCAGCGACATTGTAGAACGTCCGTTCCAAGAAACCTACCCTGGTGAAACGGGCGTTACAATCCTCGCATTGACTGAGTAAGAAGCACGCAAAGGGTCATGAGCACGCCACAGGATCTCCGAAGAAAGATAATAGAAAACATACAAACTTGGATTTGAATGAGTCTTGGTCGTCTTTTGGTGCCTCTTCAGATCTGCTTCCCTCACAAATGTCTTGGTACAACCATTTATCTGACAGGGCCAGACAGTCGGCGTCGCGGATCGTCCTCTCCCGATATCAGCCTCAGCTTTGGCATTCGACCGAGGCTTCTTGGCCTCCACGACATCGTTTCGTGGCTGTTTATTCTAAAACGAAAAACACAAAAGGCCAAGTGTGAATAGACTGTGGCGAGGGGGGAAAGTGACGAAGATGGATTGGGCTCACCGGACTGCTATATCCGATCATTCGGTTTCTTTCACTATCACTAGAAAGGATATGTTGGAATGTATGGGAGGAATGGAAAAGGCGGAGGAAGTGGCTGCGGATGTAGATAAAGATAAAGATGTGGCAAAAGTGAGACTTTGTTTCCGCGACTCTTTGTGCCTCAAACGTGCCGTAATAACAGGTCCTTAGGGCTTCGGTCTCCACTTCTGTTTTCGACCCGGCCGCGCTTATGCTCGCTTAACATTCGGTGCGTGCTGCGACACAAGAAGCTGTTACGACAGAAAATCTAGGCTAGAGCTGCCCCAGTCCGGGAGCCTGGCACCCAATATCTAAAGATGGTGCAATGCAATGAATCAGCAATAAATCATTTGTACCATTGATGCGTGGGCAGTGTCAGTAACAATCGCATTGCCACATTTGAACCGGAGCATATCTTTGTCACGGATTAGCATATCTATATACATAATTACTTGCGGAATCGGTATCCAACAATCATTCTCTAGCATAAATATTTAACCCACCCTCTGGCTCAAAGTACTCGCGCGCTCCAATAAACCTTGTACCCTCATCCCCAATTTCTCCGCTTGGACTTTTCTCGCCAACACTTGAGCAGCAGGGGTTTTTTTCTTTGGCATCCACCCACGACCACCACCGTTAATAATCCCATCACCCTTCTCTGATTCTCTTCTCTGCGCATTCAAAGCTGATAAATTCACAACTCTCGGTGACGACGAGAACCGAATAACATCCCTATACAGCACCTTCGTTTCGTTCGTAAGCGATCTCAAAGTTGGTGGTGATTGTCTCTTCATCCTTATCATCCTCGATCCATTAATCATACCATCACCGAATTCTTCATCCGAAGAGCGATCATTGTCACTTTCAGTGTCCGTAGTCGTATCCGACAGTTCGGAAGGGAGTAATGGTGGGGTCGGCGAACGCGGTGTTGATGCAACAGGGACATTCAGCCGAGGCAATGTTTCGATTTCGCGAAGCAAGTCTTGGCCTTTTAGGTATGAGTTCTCGGTTCGGAGGAAGCGGACTGTTCCACGGAGTGCCTCGATCTATGTTTAGGATATTTCAGTGAAATCAGAATTTACGCTTGGAGAGTCAGTGTCGCGAACCTGTTCCAGTAGGTACGATGTTTCCAGGCTTCCTTCAATTGGAATATTTTCCGTCTCGACTGCTTGAGCGCCAGGCGCTGGTAGAAAAGATCAATTAACACATGCTCCTTGTGCGTCGGAACGAAAACAAGGGAAGAAACTGACCCTGTTTCTCCTCCCCAGCAGTCAACGCCTTCAATTTCGCATTATCCTGCTCCAAATCATCCAAATCACTCTGTAAATGTTCCATAGCTTCTTCATAGTCCCTTTTCTGTTTCTTCGCATCCAGCAACTCATTTTCAAGGTTGCCAATAAGTTCCGCTTGTCTCTTCGCTGCCTCCATCCTTCTTTCCATCCATTCAATTTTGACAGTGGCTTCCTGGATACTCTGGTCCTTTCCCTTGACTGTACGAATCAAGCCCTGCATTTCATCATTGAGTTTCGCAACTTTGCGTTCTGCTTCTACATTGACCTCGAGTGCAGCTTTGATCTCTTCAATACGTACGACCCAGGGTGGCAAGCCCGTAACTGGAACAGATACCCGATTAGCGGCAGATCATTGCTTTGCTAGGAAACGGGTATGGATAAAGTCAAAAGTCGCAGGCGGTGGATCATTACCACGAAAGGAAAAGACTAAGGTAAAAAGGAGATACAACTTACTCTTGACGACATTCTCAGGCTCGAGTATCAGAGGCAACAATTTTGTGCCTTCCTCCACCAATCCCGAAATAGCCGCTCCCACCGCTTGCCATACCGATTCCCCAGGTTTCAGGTCTTTAGCGACAGTTTTCGTGCCTGTCTCCTTAACGAAATCGAGGACTTTATTTAGCAAGAAGGAGGATTGGGAGCTCCGAGCGTTATTCGTATGCTCCATGATCGGTCGCGCGAGCTTCATAATCGAATCAGTCGATATACCCCACACGGAACTGCGTAAAATCTTTCTCTTACTTGGATACCGAAATCAACTAACTCGGCTACGGGATTACTTAGAGCCTTGAGTTGGGGAATGATTGACGATTTCAGGGCAGCGGATTCTTGGCTTAAATCATCGAATCGTTTCGTCATTTTCCTTTGACAAATATGATTGGGTCGATAAGTTTGTAGAGGAAGAAAGGATACGTACTTGGATAAAATTTTCACACTCTTACACTGATCCAGAAGTTTCTGTAAAGGTCCAAGTAACTCCGATTCGATATCGCGTCCATCCAATTCCAGTGCGACATCTATCTTTAGTGTCAAGAAGTGGAGAGGGAAGGAGTAAATTTGATCTGTACCTTTATCTTCCAAAATGGTCGCGACACAAGTCCTTGTAAGCGCAATCGATGAAGAAAAGGTATCCAAATCCAAATCAAATGAAGCGGCATATCCCAACTCTCGTTCAGCAAGGTCGTATTCTGAGTTGGCGAAACACCTTTCTGCTAAAAGTTCAAACTCCGCTTGAATCCTGAATACAACCATTAGTGAGCCCGATGAAAAATGAAAATAAGAAGACGATTTACCGGTCAACGTCGTTAACACATTCCATCTCTCTAAATTCATCCCTCCTCAATAAATCCAGATGCATATCAATCCTCTTTTCAAACGGTGCAAACTCTCCATAAATCCTCGCACCATCATTCAAAAACACTTCCAAATCCCTTCTCAAAATCGCTGAAAACCGCTTACACAATATTGACAACTGTGCTATACGTCCACGCATTTCACATATACCAACGAGTATTTCTGATATAGGTCCAGGACCATTAAGTGATTCAGAGATGTTGTGTTTTGCAGCAATTACGGTATTGATTAGATTTAGTTTGTAGGAGAGACGGAGGAAGAAGAGGTAACAATGAGTGGCGTCGGAGTCGGATTGAGTATAGAGTTGTGGCAGGTAGGGCTGGTAAAGAAATGAATTGATATGCCAAGAGATTCGAGATTTAATTGACGCACTTGGACTATAGATAATAGTTCCTTTGATTCTCTGGCGTCTAATTTCCAGATCTCAAGATCGATATTCTTGGCCTGGTTCTTGGCAGCCGAAGATTGGAGCTTCATATTCAGAGAGATCATAGCCGCAGCTTGAGACGCAGCAGTGGCAGACTCGTTTTGTGCAGTCTGGGTTTGAGCGCGTAGAGTATCGAGTTCACTAAGGAAAGAAAAGTTAGAGATGTGTTTGAGTATAAAGGAAGCGAACGCACGTCTGAAGTTGGATTACAAACTCCCTGAATTGAGTAACAGTTCCTTCAAGGTCTTGGTAGGCGTCTTCGAGGGAAGCCATCTTGTTCTGCTGTTCACGAATCTGAGTGTCACGCGTTTCTGTAGTCGAATCTTAAGGTATGAAGCTAATGTAGTCTCTAAGAGCACATACCAATGTCTTCATACAACTGTTTTTCAGTCTCGAGGTGGTTCTCTTCCAGCTCGTCGTTAAGTTCCTTCAAAGCCTCGAGATCTTCAATCGTAATACGCATTTCTTCAATTTTCTGTCAAAATAGACGCACTAAGCACTTTATGACCCTTAAGGGAGGAATGGCGGACATACCCCGCCCAATTCTAGATTCCGTTCTGTTAGGCTAAGGAGAAGATCTTCAGCGTGCGCGGCATCGTCAAGTTGAAGTTTAAGGTCTTCGATTTCAGTTTCGGCATTGGAAAGCTTGATTAGGGTTTCGTCGTATTGGACTGAAACACTACAAAGGTAAGAAGACAGAAAGCGGTGAAGGGATGATCACTAGCCTTGTAGCTCGTCGAGAATTTCAACATCTTTCTCCATCTCTTGTATCCGTCTACGCTGTTCATGTTCAGTATCTTGCGATAGATCACGTAACCTGTTCAAGAGTCAGGTTGAAGAGCGTCTTAGGACCAGCTTGTTACTTACTTGATGAGAGCTTCCTTTAGTCTCTCGTTCTGCTTTTCCAACTGGATGTACGCAAGAGCGCCCTTTGCGGAAGATTCGCCGTCAGCAGACGGTTTCTCTAATATACAGAGGGTTAAGCGATGGAAGAAAACTTTCTAGGAGGAGAGCAATACCTGCACCTTCCTCACCACCTTTTATCACGTTCATCTCAACCTGCAGTATCGCCAATTTTTCCTGAACTTCCCCTAATTCGGCTTGAGCAGCCTCAGCCTTTTCCTCCGCCATCTCCTTATCAAGCATAGCCATCTCCAATTGATCTTGGGCATCGACAACTCTTCCTTCGGCCAGTTGACACAACTGTTGTGAATCAGCCAAATCGCGTCTGGTGGCTATAAGATCTTGTTGAAGTTGGTTTAGCTTGAGTTGAAGCTTGGGCTTTACGGTGATGAAGTTTTTGGCGTCTTCAATTTGAGATTCGAGTTCACGTATGTGGCGAGCATCATCAGTGCGTTTGGTTTCGAGGACACGAACTTTGACGCGGAGTTCTTGAATTTCGGCGTCATCTGGTGGACGCTAAAGGAGACATCGGTTAACTGAAATGTCTATGTCAAATAGAAACGTACGACAGCGGGAACAAATGATGAGCTCGGAGATACGGGTTGTGGTCGCAAGCGTTCAGGCACCGATGTGGCAACTTTGGGAGATGTAGATGGTGAATGAGTAGTTGCCGACTCTGCTTGTTCGGATGGTACACTAAGAGGAGATGATGTTCGTGGTGCTTGCTTAGCCGCAGAAGCGAGAGCAGCAGTAGGTTTAACATGAAGCGGCCCGGAAGAATTATTGAGAACAGCAGCAGGCTTGGTGTACAAGGGCCCTGGAGAATTAGATGCTGGACTCTGTGGGACATCTGAACTTGACGATTGTCGCGATACGAGGGATCGGCGAGGTTGTTGGACATTAAGGGTAGGGGCGCGTTTGGTAGGAGATGCAGTGGTCGTTCTAGCGATCTTGTGGGCTACGGGCGTGGTTTGCTGCACAATTTTGGTTGAAGGGCTCTGCGAACGCGGAGAAGACGCATTGCTGGTCGCAGATACGCCCGTCTTGACGAGGAGACTTTTACTATTCGAACGTTGGTGAGCTTGCGGACGAGGCCGCTGCAGGCTACATCGTTAGGTTCCGCTCGACAGCAGAGACAATAGGGCGCACCGGAAGGTGCTCTTCTAGGCCATGGACGGCCTTGAGTTGGCTCTGGCGGACGAAGACACCATAGTTCATCTTGCAGGTAAAGTAGACGACGCCGTTGACAGAGCCATCGTTCTTGCCGTTTGGCTCGTAGAGCTCGATGCCTATCCATTTGCCGACCTGGAACTGGGTTGGACCGACGAAACGGACGACGCCTTTGCCCTGTGGAACGGTGACGACTGAGCCCAGCGGGGCGTCCATGCCAGAGAGGGTAACCCGCTGTGACCGGACCCTCTCACACAGACTTCCATGGCCTTTGACTCCGACACCGAGCGCGACGGCCATTCAGAACCTTCTGCGCAACTGCAGGGCAGCGGCGACGGAGACAACACAAATGGCTCTCTGGACAGTCCCCCGGACTCAGGACCGCCGATTCCCTACTGGTCCGTTAAACGCCATCTGACCTGTGGAAATCCAACGCCGGGCCCTCCATGGTCTCAGCAGTTCATGCCCTGGCGCGGCTCAGCCCCAGGAAAGCTCAAGACGGCCAATGCTGCCCTCGTCTTGTGTCTCAACATCGACGTCGACCCTCCAGATATCGTAAAAACCAATCCTTGCTCCGTCCTCGAAAGCTGGGTCAACCCCCACACGCTGCCATCCCACAAGGCTCTCGAGGCAATTGGCTCCAATCTCCAACACCAATTCGAGGGACTCAGCCTAAAAATCGCCTACAAACCCATCCTCGATCCCTCTTTAGAAGATCTGCGTCGCTTCTGCCAGACTCTGCGTAAACAAGCAAAAGATGATGCTGTTCTTTTCCACTACAATGGCCATGGCGTTCCTAAACCAACTTCCAGCGGAGAGTTGTGGTGCTTCAACCGAAACTACACCCAGTATATTCCCGTCTCGATCCAGGAGGTCCAGAGCTGGATTGGCTCCCCCGGCGTTTACATCTGGGACTGTTCGGCGGCAGGCAATCTGCTCAGCAACTTTAATACATTTGCTCGTCGCCGTGATCAGGAAGCGAGAGCTGCACATGGAGAATTCCCTGAAGGTGTGCATCCCTTTACCGACTCCCTCCAACTAGCTGCTTGTGGACCAAACGAGCAGCTGCCATCGTCTCCCGAGCTACCCGCAGATGTCTTCACGTCTTGCCTCACCTCCCCCATCGACATTGCTCTGCGATACTTTATCATGATGAATCAGCTTCCCAACGGTATCTCTATGGACATGGTCATGCAACTCCCGGGTGACTTGAAGGATCGGAGAACTCCTCTCGGTGAGCTCAACTGGATTTTCACCGCCATTACGGACACGATAGCATGGACCACATTTCCGCGTGAAATATTTGTCAAATTATATCGTTCCGATCTCCTCATTGCATCACTTTTCCGCAACTTCCTTCTCGCAGAACGCGTCATGAAGAACTATCATTGCACACCTCTTACCGAACCTCGCCTTCCTCCTACCAACACTCACCCTCTCTGGGATACTTGGGATCTGGCTGTGGATGCATGTCTACGCCAACTTCCTGATCTCCTTTACCAGAGGCCAGAATTGAAGGGTGGTAACCTCTCGAAACTTGGGATCACCCCAGAAATGATAGGGAAACCTGGGAAAGATCCATTTCGTGGGCTGATTAAAGCCGCCGATGCCAAACCCTATGTCTACGTCCCAAACCGATTCTTCGCGGACCAACTCACTGCCTTCGAAGTTTGGATCTCTCGTGGAGGCTCTGCTCTGACCAAACGAGGACCCATGGCGTTACCTGTGTCAGTTAGTGGTCAAGATTCTACACTTGTAGGCGAGAAATCCGTCTTGAATGAGAAAGACTTCAGCAAACGTACCGCGGATGAAATTCGGTCGATGCGCCCGAAACTAGACGGATTGAACGACCAACAGCATCTCGTTCCACGTAAACCACCCGATCAACTACCCATTGTCCTTCAAGTTCTTTTATCTCAACCTCATCGCCTCCGCGCTCTCATTCTCCTGTCCCAGTTCGTCGACCTGGGTCCTTGGGCCGTCCATCTAGTTTTGACGATCGGAATATTCCCTTATATCTCCAAACTCCTTCAAGCAGCGGGTCAAGATCTCCGACCAGTTTTGATCTTCATCTGGGCTCGCATTCTCGCCGTAGACCAAACTGTCCAGACCGACTTATTTAATTCCTCCGGCTTCAAATATTTCTCAACTGTACTCGGTTTAAGAAACGATGACGTTTTACCCAACTCTTCCGAACATAAAGCCATGTGTTCATTTATTCTCGCGGCTGTTTCGAGAGACTTTCCCCATGGACAAGCGGCATGCTGGGCTGAAAGAGTTTTCGATAACTGTTATGACCGGCTTGAGGAACCTGATTTCTTGTTGCGACAATGGACGGCCCTGTGTATTGCCCAAATCTGGTCTGGGAATGATGAGATAAAGGTTTATGGCGTTGACCATGGGACTCAGGATAAATTGATTCGAATGTTGTCGGATGATTCGGCGGAAGTTAGGTCGGCGGCGTTGTATGCTTTGGGAACTTTTATGGGAGCTTCAGGATCTGCAGATCTTACGAAGCTTGGTGGTGGTGGTACGGGGACCATGCATCAATTAGAAGAGAGAGTGCACTTTAGAATGGAGGTAGCTGTGGCTACTGGCGCTACCCTCGCTATCAAGGATGATGCAAGTCCGATGTGTAGAAAAGAATTATTGGTTGTGATAAGTTGCTTGGTCAAGGAATGGAGGGGTTATTTCGTGGTTTGCGCTTGGTTATATTGGGAAGAAGATAGGAGATGGCGTGCGGGTGTTGCTGCAAACAATAGTTCAACGTCATATATCTATGATGATGATATGACGAACCAAGCTGTGGCGGAGTGGTTGGATGGTTTTAGCGACGATGAAATGTTGAAGGAGGAGAATAGGGTATTGCTCTCGTCCTTTTTCACGATTTTTGTCGTGTTATTGGATCTTTCGGTTGACCCTTACGTGGAGGTTGCAACTTTGGCTCAAACAATCGTGGATTACATCATGGCTTTGCTCTTGGAATCGCCTTTTACGAAGCTGGAGAGTTCGTCATTGGATAAACCACCTTCGCTACCTAGAAATTCGACTTTCGCTCCTACTACTGCACCGTCTTCTGGTTTTACTACTTCGATGTTAACGTCAAGCAGCAATCTTTCCGATCGTACTAAAAATCATTCTTTCTCAGTACATGCGCCGCATTCAACAACAGCTGTTATCGCACCACCTTCACCTAAAATTGAATCAACGACGAATCCGTTTACTAATCCGTTGAAACGAACATCGTCACTTGCGAACGCTACGTCGTCATTCATCAAATCACTTGCTTTCCCTTCCCCTTCTTCTGAAGATGGTCGTTCCACTCCGACTATCACGACACCGATTTCTGGGTTACCAACTACTTCCCAACCGTATCAATATCAGCAAGAATATATAGATCTTACGAGGGCTCCACCACCCAATCTCAATTTCGCTGTTTATGAATCACCTTATACTGTTCCTCCTCCTACTTCCATGAACTTATTGTCGACTTTTGATGCTGATCGTTATCATTCATCATCATCCTCTGTGCGGTCATCTTCAACGATACGGGACATTCCGCAACAGCAACAGCAGCAACCACAACAACGCACATACGATTTTCAACCCTATCATGTTATGGAAGCTTTGATGGAAGAAGATATGGAAAGATTACGTGCGAGAAGGAAAAATGGGGTGTATCCTAGACGGAATCAGCAACATCATAACCATCATCGCCATCATGGAACGAATTCGATATCAAGTCCTAGTAATAGTACTTTTTCAAGAGATTCCGGTGATAGTTGTGGCAGCGGAGGTGGTAGTGGAAGTAGCGGTGTGATTTTGGGGTTGGGGACTGGTGCCGGGTTTAGAGATGTTTTGCCGCTGAGGAGTACATTCTATGATTGGTGTTGTGAGTATTTTAAGGAACCGCAGATGAGGGTGGGTTTTTTGCATTCAATTTTAATGTTGAAAGTGCTGATACCTCTATATATGTCGTCTTCTAGCAAACTGAGGCGGATGAACCGGGAAGCATGCAATATAATTATCAGATTTGGAGAAATGCGAGAAATGAACAGGTGGTGAACGAGACGAGAGAACAAGCTCAGAATGCTGGTAAGTTCCCCCAACAATATCGTTCGTGTTATGTCATTGAAAATGATATAGAGTATTGTCGGTGGGATAGACCCGTAGCCACGATACAAACCGGTGGATATCCTCTCACGATGGTCTTCCATTCATTTGATCAACAAGTGGTCGTTGCGAACGAGAGTGATATGATCAGGTATACTTTTTTTTTTCGCATAACAGGCTTGACATCAAACTGATGTACATTTGCCAAGTGTATATGACTGGTCTACACGAAAACGTCTAAGTCAGTGGTGTAACGGCAATCCAAGAGGAACAAGTATAACTTCTATGCATATCATCAATCAAGACGTCGGTGGAATAATTGTCGTAGGATCGTCGGAGGGTATCGTTCGGCTTTATCGAAATTTCGATCCCATATTTGAACAAGGTCCAGTACAGACAGTTACTGCATTCAGAGCTTTGAATGAGGTCGTTCCGATGAGACAAGGTGCTGGTGTTGTACTTGATTGGATGCAGTCTGCCGGGGCATTATTGGTTGGTGGGGATTCTAGATCTATCAAAGTTTGGGATGCTCAGACTGAAACGCAAGGGCTGGTGAGTCTTCGGTTATATCGCATAGAACGTCTTCTTGAATAGTTATTTATGCTTTTTAGGATTTGGATACTAGTTCTGAAAGTCCAGTCACTGCGATAGTTTCGGATATGAGTGATTCACAAACATTTGCGGCTAGTTTTGGTGATGGTATGGTCAAGATTTTTGATCGACGGATAGAAGAAGAAGATTCGATTGTGAGGACATACTCAGATCATACTTCTTGGGTACAAAATGTATGTTGGCACCCGAAACAAGGATTACAGCTACTCTCGGCAAGGTGCGTTTCTTTTCTTCTGAAAGTTATGGTGGTTAGACCGAACTGACCGCCTTTCGTTTTGTCAAGTTTGGATGGTCGAGTTAAATTATGGGATATGCGAGGTCCCCCTTTGCCTATCAACACATGGAACATCCAATCACAAGGTCTTTCAGCATTTGATACTCATCCGATGACTGGCGTATTCGCAACGTTGAGTCCATTCCCATCCTTTCTCCCTTATCACGCCAAGACTAAAAAATATGTCTAGCTCGTCTGCAATCAGTGCTAGCAGTTGGCGTGCGCAAAAGATCGCTATTAATTCGTTGAATCAACGTGAACCGCTTTCGTCGTTTCATACCCAGACTGGACTCAATTTGGCTCCGCTGAAAACACTGCCTTCACGTTTTATTCCGAGATTGTGTTCATTGAGATTTCATCCTAAGGAAATGCTCTATGGGCTTGGTCAGCCGGATGGAACGAGTAAGTCGCTTAGTATTACACTCTGTACTCAATCTCTGAGCTTCCCTCCCCTCTCCTAGTTCGAATAATGGGCTGCAAGTTCTTGCAACCGGACTTTGATTAAACAAAGCTCTTTTTCTTCTGGATATCATAAAACTTCTTGCTTGCTGTGTTTTGTTGTCATATATATACATATATATATAGCTCCGTACGACGCTTTGTTGAGTGTGTGATTTATATACTGTATCGTACCCCACAGTCGATGATTGCTTTTTTTTGAAGATTGTAATTCCCTATCTTTATGTTTTTGGCAGAGGAATGAACGTCATAGTATTTTTCTCATTTTTTCCTGTCAAAATGAGAGAATTGGGGCTTATCAAGGACCGAATACAAAATCGTGATAATATGCCAGCGCTGTAGATCTGATAAACTCCGGATGATATAAGTAAATAGATTTGTCGTCGTGAAAATGCTTCAGACACTCCTCTGCTCGTACGTACTCGACATTGAAGTTGTCTCGTCCTCGGCGAACAGAATAGTTGTTAAGGAAATACAGACTCAGTGTCAACAGTATCATGCGAGAATCTGGGTTCAACCTCTGGTATCAGATGTTCGGAAACAGTTCGAACTTCCTCCGATGTCAACCACTATGCTATGCAGTCAATCGAGTCATTTCTTCCGGTAAAAGTTGAGAGTTGCCTATTATAATTCTACGACCACGTCCTCGAGCATTTTAATCTTCTCCGCCTCTAACCTTACCGTCACTACACTGCTTACCATAAATTCAACGCGATTACCACCGTCTTTTTTCAAGATGTGGTAATTCAGATGAAATGAGCAACTCGTTCAATGGTTCCGTCCAGTTTGAGTTAAATTATTTAATTGTCTGACTGCTTTCGACTAGTATATTCCATGGACTACCTCTTGCAATCTGAGGTTGAATAAATCATATCAAGCCGCACTGTCGGAAGTATCTTTTTTGGGTATTTATTTTATACTGCCGCCATCGTCGCTTATTGACCCGCTGCTCTCCGTTGTTCTCCCATGATTCTCAGTTCAGAACAATGAGCATATCAAAAAAAAACAAAAAAACGGCAAAAAAAAATGACTGATCGAAGTTTAAAAACCAAATCTGTAATTATGCATCCAATATTATATACGCTAACCCGTACAGTGTCCCCGAAAAATTTACACTGCCGACAATTTGTTCCTGCGAAGTTCAGTCGTTTCACCTGTAACTATACTACTGGAGGAGTGACTGGAAACTCCCTGGCTCACATCGGCAACTTGAAAGGTTGTCAATCTTCCACCAGTTGCGGTAGACTCATCCTCTGTCCTGTTTTGTCCGACACGAATGATAATAAGATCGTACGCAATGCCAATCACGACCGTATGCTGCAAGAAAACCGAGTTAGCCATCGACATCGGCAATCGAGAAACATCTTCTCAAGGACTTACGAGTGTCCCGTTCATGCGGACAGGGAAGTTGTCATGGCCGAAATATGCGGCGAAGTGGGCGATGCTCATGACCAAATACAAGATACCGGATTCCATAAGGATACGAATGAGGATTTGTAATTGTCTTGCCGAAGTGCTTTTTTCAACGAATCTCAAGCTCCTCCAGACTCGCCAGATCAAGAGGCCTGACACAAGATAAGTAAGCTACCGTTTTACCGTTTCTGTACGTAACAACCTCACCAGTGCAGTAAGCATTTAGCACAATGGTTGAAGCCAAGAACGGAAGGAATACAATCCCAGGTCCGACATCCATGTTGACATCTGCCCATTCATAAGGTCCAAAGTTCGGATTGTCAATGTGTTTGACCATCAAGAATAATTGCATTGCGACGCAAGCAATGCCCCCCAAAAAGAGGATGACCGGGAGCCACATCACTGCCATTTGCCTCGAGTGGGTAACCCATAAGCGATGCATCTGAAAAGTTGAGTTGTCGTTCGCCGCTAAAAGAATTTCTAAGGACGAACTTACCAGAACAGTATCCGCAAGTAAAACAATAATTCCCGAAGCAGTACACTATTCAGTCCCAGAGCACGTTAGGCTAATTCACCACGAGCGACGCCTCACGACTAACTAACCTTCAAGATAGGTCCCCAAGGCGGTTCTTTATATTCGCCTAGTTTATGTCCGTGTTCTACAAAGGCTGCCTGTTCCATGGATGTGCTGACTATCAACCCCTGCGTCAGCACTACTAGCACGAAAGTTATGTTCGTTGTAGCCAGAGTATGCCAATGGATTTTCTTCCTGAGTTTCCATCCATCGTCAGTGAAGAGCATCCAACGATTGGCGTATAAAGCGGAAATGAAGAAGAATCCAAGGAATATTCCACCGGTAAAGTTGATCGCTACCACCTGAGGCAGCAGGAGAGGTGATAAGTGAGGTCCTGTCATTGCGATGAGTCCGTTGCGTCACGTTTGCGGCTCTTTTATATGTGAGTCGAAACTTGTAATCTGTTTTCCGTCGAGCACCTGAATGTCAGTATATCAGTATAAGTATAGGTAGTGCGGGATCCATACATGCGAGACAGAAGCCAATGATCGTTCTGCATTGCATCAAGAACTTTATGGAGAACTTCGCCCTATGTGAAGATTGATACTAACAAGCAACTCGCGAAGACATCAAGTGTTTCATGATAGTTGGATTAAGGCCCTAAACTTTTTATAAAAACTGTCAATCATCTGTCTCTTCATGATGAGGAGGCCGGGTGCATTATCACCTTCATCATATTGATCAGGGTGATACCGCGTGTGAAATCTGACCTTATGGGCTACTAATGTGGGCGTAATGTGAACCAATTTCTGATTACCTTGCGTGATGAACGATACGTTCTCGTAATAGATACCACGGAAATGCCTTGATGACTCAATACAAGTGGAAAAAGCCGTTCGATAAAAAATGAATACCAGCCAGGAAGTTCAGTTCCACGGCCATGAGACTCGAGGTTGTTCGACACAATGATGTTAATTTCTCGTGTCTAAAAATGACCTTTTTCGCGGTCTAGATATTATGGGCGGCATCAACGCGCCCACGTCTTGTCTAGTGCGTTCCTTAAGTAATCATTGAGTAAACATGCCTCGGTACCGCTGGAGAAACCGTACGCCTTTGTATTCCCGTTATCAAGAGCGGGTGCTGGTGCCTGTATGTACGCAGCCGCTGTGCTTGCCACAACATTCGCGGAGCTCAGTTGCGTCAAGTTCCAACTATGACCAAAGAAGACGACGTAGATATTCATTTGACCGACTTCAACGCGTACTTCGCTTTCACTTGTTTTCACTAGATAATATCTGTATCAAAGATCCGCAGTCAAGGGACTAATCATTTTGATGTGAAGAAGACTCAACGCCAGCTCGATGCGTATCAGAACGCTTTTGAAGCTCAACATGAGGAGCTGGCCTGTGTTAACTCAATTTGGGAAGTGATTCCTGTGCTGAATACTTCAAATTTGTCCCAAAGATCGGGATTTCTTTCACTACTTTGTGGGAAGTACGTAGGGGTCGACCTTAGATCTTAAGAGACCCCTTCTGAGAGTGCGTGTCAATTGTCAAGGCATGAAGCGGGTAAAAGTTTCAAAAGTTGGTCGCTTTGAGGTTGTTTCGGGCAGGGTTTCTCACCCATTTTGATAATACTTCAGGTTCATCCTGTCCCTTGAGTACTAAAAATCACAGTTCCTAAACGAGCGCTGATTTCACTCAGCTTATATACACCGCAGAATGATATATGTATGAGATTCCTGGCAACAGTTGCACCCGTCCGCTCCATCCTGAGGGGCACATCACAATACCATTTCTCGGGAAATGTTTCCAGTCAACGCAGCTGTGATGGTACTAGAGGCTGGCATTAGATACAACTCAAATCTCAAGGAAAGACAAACACATTCGTGGGGGCATCTATTTTCATTATCACAAGTCACCATCTGTCAACTTGGTCAGTAATCCATCGAATAACGACAGCAAACGTTCACAATAACGACAACAAACGTTCACTCACGTCTCCACAGTTTTGCCCTTGACAGGATCAGTATGACCTCTGAGCGCTGTGCGCTCATCCTCGGCATCATCATCAACGTCCATGTTGTCTACTCCACCTTCTCCTTCGGATTCTGGGAGCAAGACGCAAATTAGTGTCGAGGCTAGGGTTGGGACAAGGAAAGTCACATTAGATTCCAACTTTGCAGGATCACTTGGAAAGGTGAGGTCAACAGAGACAGGGAGACCACCAGCACGGACGAGGACCCTGCTAATGCACGGCCTTATCATCTATGACCTTCTTTGCTACAATAAGCAACGTCCGGCGGAATTGACTTAGCGAGCAAAGCGTACGACAGTGTTTAAACGAGCCAGTGGTGAGTTAGCGGATCTCGAGTAGCTTCGAGTGCGATACTGTTGATAGTTTGGTAAGAGAGGTAGGCAGCTACTTCAAGCATAGCCGATAGGGCGTCTTAACAGCCCTATGCCATGAACCACAGGTATATGGCCTTAGATTTTCGCATGGAAGGGGGCGTTTGTCTGGCCATCGAAGTGCAGCGAAGAGGTAGAGCGGCTTTCATGCTCTACTATCAGCGATCTGTAGTTCGGGCATTTGGGTATGTGGGCATGATATGAGCTTTTGAAACCGCGTTTTGTAAGATGAAGTGGGTTTTGAGAGGCGCGATGTTCGTTGACAAGTTACAACAGATCACCTGCGGTTCGAGTCCCGTGATGGCTATTTTTCGGTTCAAACTTCGAACGGACTTTGAATTGAATTTGGAAAGCATTGACTGCTCCTTATCATAATTTTTCTACTCAAAATAATAAAGGGATCAAGGACGTCACTGTTACTATGCTAGGCGATATTAACCTCAACACGTTTCACGCGCCTTGCCAGAAACTCTTCTGTGAAATTCGACCCTGAAGGCCACATGCCACATGCCACATATTTTAAACGGTCCTTATCGGCCTACTCGCTTCAACCTGGCTTCAACCTACCTGAATACAGTAGCGGCGTAGAATGTAGAGCTAATTGCTACCTAAACCGGCCCGCTTTCATGGCTGTTTGTGTTGAGGCGGAGAGTTCCCGGTCGGAGTCTGCCATTCGGTGCATTATTATCGGCGATTTATCTTCTTTGGCTGTGAAGCGTCTAGTCAACCATATTTTGGAACACCCCCTAGGAACACCCGCAGCTCACTTCCGGGGTTGACGCACCCTTTGTATAGAGTAGTCCAGGGATCTGTCAAGCAATATAGATCGGATCAGTCGCTGGCTCGGGTGCGTCAGTTAAAGATATGATATGTACACCGAAATCTAAACCCTTTCGGACCCTGCAAATTTTCTGCTCTCGTCATGAGTGGCTTTTTTGGTGAAATATGACAATCGATTTGATAGCAGAGTTTTAACGTCGTGTCTTAACAGACGTCCCGCTCCTTTGTTGCAAGGAAAGTAGTCTCATTTCGCCACCTTGACATTGTATATGGAGGTCCCGGTGTTAGATGTCTGAAGTTAAACAGACGGGGATCAACCGTAACTCAATATGTGAAGAGCGGGTTCCTAAGGACACTTCTAGTTCTCGGTGGCAATGCGAATGGTGTGCGGGACAGACCAATTGTAGGAAAGAGCCGGTGAGAATTCGTTGATGATGATGTTATACCTTTTATAGCCGTTCCAGGTGAACTTGGAGAATGCGCCTGAATTTGCTTGAAAGTTCTCAAAGGCGCGGTCCTCGGAGTGATCTTGTTAACTATTGCTGTAACGCAAATTGACTTCCTTTTGGCTTTAATCAATCGACAAAGAAAAAAGTGAAGATCTATGGTATATGTTATCTAGTATTTCCCATCGCTTACCACTTGTCTAGTTGAAAGAAAAATTTATATTCATTCAACACGTGGTTGATGAAGGAGAGATTTCACGCGAGCATTACAATAAGAAGAGAAACAGCGAGCATCCGGTTCAGTGGCAACCGGGAACTAGACCGCCCAAGGAAGAAGGACAACGGTTGCATCTGACCCAGTGAGAATAATTTGTTTGTCGGCGTTTGTGCGTATGGAGGGTAGACCGTCACTCTTTCGTTCTACACCATCCCCTAATTCCTCCCCACAGCCCGCGTCGAGCCCGCGTCTGCCTCCTCATCGTTGCCCCCGTCGAGCACATAAAGAATCCTGTTCTCCACCGAGCACTGAGATCGCTGCAGCCAACATGGATACCAACATCCCCCGCCGGCCTCCTGTCCGTCTAGACACTCAGGACGGCCCATGGAGTGTCAGTGTGGCGGAGTCTCCCCATGACTCACGTTCCTACTCGCTCTACATTAAGAGTATGTCTGCCTCACCCTTCTTCCCTGTCACATCCCACGTTGCTCATCTATTTTCTCTCTTAAACTTCAGCCCCAACCCACAACCTCACCCTCACTAGAACTGCCATGGAAATCCTCGACCTCGACCAGAAGCTCCGCGACACAAATCCCAATGTCAAAATACCCCCTTTACCCATCAATCCCGATGCCCTACAACCCCCGCCGAAGCGTAAATCTAATTTTCTCAACACCCTCTCCCGTCTTGCCTCTCCAACCTCCAACAAAACTGGCAAAAGAAGTTCCCATGTACCATCCAGTTCCCTCTTGCCGACCCCGATCGGTTCACCCACGGGCGAGATCAACGATCCCTTTACTTCATTTAGTCCCAACAACGTCAACTCTCCTTCTTTGATTGCTGCCCCTTCGACCACTAGCACCGGTCTTGCCGCTTATCTCACCACCGTTTCCAACACCGCTACCCTGCGCCAAGCTCGCATATGGAAACGCTTCGTCCGCGTGCGCACTGACGACTTGGAGAGTGTACGTGTAGAGCGAGCCATCAAACGTGTTCGATCAGATCTTGCGGCACATGTCGGGGGCCTACCGAGCCGAGACGACCTCAGTGAACTACAGGATCATGATCATTCTGTAACAAATATGGATGAACTGGACCATCAAACGCATGTCGCTAGCTCTGCTGCGAGTGACGACTCACCCCTCCATATGGAGGACTCGTTGCCAACACCGGTACAATCACCGAAAGAGCTCGCGGGTGAACCTCCTGCACAATTTACTGAAGACGCTAGTATTGATGCCATCAAGCATTGCGTAGATGAGGTAACTTATGAAGGTAAGAGCCAATAAAAACGTTGCTTCAGCCGTTGCCAACACTTAACCACTACTTCCACCATTGATGATTTCTCTAGATCCTGCTGCTCCCTCGCCTCAGAAAGCGACCCTCGCTTCAGGGGTCTTCGATGCTGGAAATGTCGCTTCTGAAGATATACCCGGACCTACTACACCCACTATGGAAGCTCAAGATGAAGCTCAAGCTCCGACCCAACGTATACATCGCTCCCATTCAGCAGACCCTGCTAAATCTTCCCGATATTCTCGTGCCTTTGCTCAATCGGCACCCGCCAACACCATTACTGAAGCTGACGGTGGCGCCTCCTCCGCTACAGGCGATGACTCTTCCATTTCAACGGATAATCGTGATCGCCGCGAGCGGAAGAAACGGTCCAAATCGACCACCGCCGCCAGCGAGAAGAAGTTCAAAGACAAGGGACCGAAAAAAAGTCAAAGGAAGGTTGTCATTGACGATTTTGAAATGATGAGGGTTTTGGGGAAAGGTTGTGCGGGCAAGGTGTTGCTAGTTAAACACAAATCGAGTTCGGATATGTATGCGCTGAAGGCGATAACCAAAAGACATGTTTTGGCCCATCAAGAGTTGCAACATACATTGACGGAACAAGCCGTGTTGAAGAGGATGGCAGCAGAGGGGAAGGATCCGTTCGTGGTTAAACTTTGGTGGAGTTTTCACGACAAGGAGAATTTATTCTTAGTTATGGTAAGTGCGCCCCTTTCTTCTATATAATGCGATCGAGTACGAAAACAGATTGCAAAATAGGACTTTCACCCTGGTGGTGATCTTGCTACCCAACTTGCACGATGGGGTCGTCTAGGTCGAGATCGCGCAAGATTCTATGCTGCCGAGATCGTCGAAGGCGTCGAAGGCTTACATGCGGCAGGGGTAATATACCGAGATCTTAAACCCGAAAATATTCTCATCGGTTCAGATGGCCATATCGTCTTGACTGATTTTGGATTATCAAAAGAATTCCCTCGACCTTCTGCTACTGGTTCCTCAACTCCATTGACACCTACCGCGGATATCACAGCCAGTGCGTCATGGATGCGACCTGGTAGTGCTAGTAGTGGAGTTATTAATGGTTTATCGAATTCGAGTGGAGTTGGATTAGGATTGGTAGGGAATTCAAGTGGCGATCAGGTCGCTACATGGACTGGCTCAGATCAGACGACAACGTTTTGTGGAACGGCGGAATACCTTGCACCTGAGGTTATTCAGGGATTACCGTACTCGTATGAAGTGGATTGGTGGAGTTTTGGAACGATGTTGTACGAGATGTTGACTGGTATCGTGAGTGTTTTTGTTTCTCAGCTATATCGTGCGCTTTCATTGGGCTGATGATGGCAATAGACGCCATTCTGGGCAAACAATCATTCGGATATGTATGTTAGGGTGTTGCAGGATTCGCTGGAATTTCCTGAGGATAGGGCTATTGATCAAGATACCAAGAGTTTGATCCGTGGAGTTAGTTTGTGGTTCTCAAACGCTTCCGGATTGTCTCTTGATAATTTTTTTTCGGGCAGCTTCTTCAAAAAACTCCTGCATTGCGTATCTGCGAACCGAGAATAAAACGACATCCATATTTCTCTATGATGTGCGTCTGATATATCCTATACTATGTTTGCGAATGCTGACTCTCAACAGAGATTGGTCACATGTATACTATAAACGTTACATTCCCCCTTACATTCCGCCAATCGATCCATCCAATGCAAGTGATACCCAAAACTTTGACGAAACCTTCCTCGATATGGAACCTGTGCTCGATGAATATGTGGATGAACAAAATACAGATACCGATGCTGATGTTCATACCGATACTGATCGTACGGATGGTGAAGAAACTGCTACTACGCCATCTCAATCTAGAAGTTCATCGATACGACCTCATCTTAATACTGCTGTTGCTGCTACTGCTGGAGGAGGAGGAATGACTCAAGGTAGTCCAATTCAGGTTCAAGGATCTGAGGGCGCTGCTGGTGTTCTTGGTGTTGGGGTTGGTGCGGGAGGGCAACAGCAACAGCAACAGGAACTTGATGTATTTGATGGATATTCGTTCAAGGGAAGATATTCGATGGTGATTGATAGTAGCGATGACGAGGATGAAGATGAAGATGAGGATGAGGATGATGAAGATGGTGATGAAGAAGGCTCTGGATCGGAGATGACAGGTGTTTCTGGGACTCGTACTACATCGTCCGAAGCGGATGAAGTGGATGATTCATCTGTACGTGGAAGTGCGGTCATCACTCCTGATGCTGCTGTCATGACACGCGAAGTCGACACATCGATCGAAGAAGGAGAGGGAGTGGTGGAGGAAGTTGAAGAACCAAAGACACCTGAAGCTAGACCAATTTCTGCTCCTTCGAGTGCTGTTGATGAAGTTTCGGAGGATATTTCAAGGTTGTTGGCGGATGCAAAAGCGTTGGAACATAGACTCGAAGAAGGGGATATTGGTACGCCGACGGAGGAAAGACCTAAAACGAACATACCCGCTTCTGCTGTACCGGAAACGCCTGCTAAAACTGTTGTCATCACTATTCCCGAAACTCCGCAAGTTTCAAGCACCACTCCTCTATTTGTTCCTTCTCCTCCATCTCAACAACAAGAACAAGAGCAGCAACCACAGAAAACTGTTAAAAGTGCTACTCGTAACAAACGTCGTGAACGCTCTGGTATTCCCGCTCTTGATAAAGACTTGCCAGAGGAATCAGAAACGGGTGAAGATGCCGGAGCTGTTAGAACTTTCTTGGATGATGAAGATGATGATTGGGATTTCGTTGAAGCTGTTGATGGTGAAGATAGAAATGGAGCTAAAGGAACGAGTTTGTTTGCTCGGGGAGTTGTTGATAAGTATAGATTGGCAGTGTTTAGAAAGGCCTCGACTCCTTCGAGACATCAGTCGAGGACGGTTTCGGGAGCGTCGTCAAGGAATGGGGATGGAGGTGGTGATGGAAGCCCGACGAGGAATAGAGGAAGAGCGGCTTTGGCGTTTACGAGGAAAGGAACGAGACAGTTTTTGCAACCGAAGAATAATCTATCGTCGCCTGGGGGTCAATCGACTCCGACACAACATCACCCACCGCCTTCGGCATTTGCGTATTCGTCGAAGAAGTCGATGAGTGCTCTGAGTGCGAATACGGGGAGTGTTACGCCTAGTTCAACGAGTACGATGGCTGTGTCGAATTCTATGCTTACCAATGCCAGTGGGACTACTACGACGATTGGAGGATTGTTGACTCCTTCGATGAGTGGAGCGAATGAGGTTATGATGCTTACGAGGATGCCTTCGTTGAAGAGTAGAGAATCAGCTATGAGTGTTGGAGCGAAAAGTGTTTCTTCGGATCAATCTGTTTCTGGTGGTAATGGGATTAATGGTAGTAGGGTGATTACGACAAGAAATGGAGGGGATCTTGTTTTGGAGGATACGAATAATGAACAGCAAAAGGTGAAGACGGCGAAGAAGTTGAAGAAATATAAAGAAGGAGCGGAGAAAATGTTTTCTTTGTTTTCGGGAGCCGCGTCTCCTCGTCAACATCATCATGCTTCGTAGAATTTTTTCGGGAGATCGACCAATGTTTCTTTTTCGGTCGCTGGTTTTCTCTTGTTTTCCCGGAGATTTTGGAACTCGTGAATCGTAAAGAAGAGAATTTCTCGTTACTCGTTATTACCCTATACCTCTTTCTTTTTCCCTCTTTCCCTCTCTCAATTTTGCATTTGAAGAAGTAAAGCATAATTATTTTGTTTTCCTTGAATCCGGTTGTTTTGAACGTTTGCCGTAGCGCAAAGCTTTCTCTTTCTCTCTCTCTTGTTAAATCACGGAATCTTCACTTATGCATCCCAGTTCTTTTTTTACTGTCTTTTTTCCCCGCAATTAAGAAATACTTAATAATAACAATTTTCTTTGCATTGTTTTCTGTAGCTTTTTATCTTTTGGTTGTCCTTGCTCTTCTTTCCCACCTGAGTCATCATTCTTTGTTTTTAGAAAAAAAAATTTTCTCCTGTCTATTAAAAAAACGTTAATTTTGGTTTTCTTGTTGTATATAATTGCTCAACGTTCCTTCACGTATCAATCCAGCCAAATGAATTTTTTTTACAAGGAGGTGCTCCTTTTTCCCCCTTTCACCGCCCCTTGATAGTGTGCGTTTCAAGGGGACTTGAGCCTCTGGAGTTGGGAAACACTTTCGTCCAATTTTGCCCATGGTGCTTTTCGTTGCCGTCCCTGGTCGTCATGTTTTTTCAGAATCCCTGGAGAATATTTTTTTTTCATATCCGTTTTCAAAAAGTGCCTAGGGAGCGACGGCGGTTTATTGAATTTGTCCCCTCCTGTCCCTGAGCGGGATCCCCGGTGGTCTGAGCGCTTTCAAAACATGTGAATCAATTATAATTATAAATATCTTGTTCGTGTGTGATGGGATCACTGAATGGGTAGTGACACTGGTTGATGATGAATGATGATGAGGAGCTGAAATTTCACTGGCTTGCGCTTTGATGTTTACTGCCTCGAGGCAGCCCTAACCCCACTATATAACCCCTACTACGTTCAATCCCAGCGTTTCCTGTCGAGAGTCTTCTCTCCTTCTCTGTCCCTGTTTTTGTCTCTTTGAAAACCTGGATACCTAGTGGAATATGGCGCGCGAGAACAGTTTGTCCGACTCGGAAGGAAGGTCGTTGACTCCTGACCTTGAAGAGGAGCAGCAAGAACTCGAGATGGCTTATGGTCTAGTGTCGCAATTGAAACATCCAGAAACGACTTTATCTTCCGCATTTTCACAACCCACAGTGGTGAACTCTCCTGTAAATGGAGGAACGACTTCACAAGCTTCGGTTCCTACACGAAAACCATCTCATGCTATGGCACGGCCTGCTGTTTCCAATCTTTGGCCAAGACATTCAGCTAGAGATAAATTCCGTGCGGCGGTGCAGAAAGTGATAGCTATGCATCGAGGAACGACGTTCATGTCCCACAATGGGAATGATGAACGTCGTATCGGTGCTGAACCCGGTGTCGATCCACGACGGGCGTCTGCGGATTTGCAATATGGACATATTCGTCAAGAATGTACGATTGAAATCACGGATTATTCGTCTGTGAGGAGTACCATTAGGAGTCTGAAGAACGATGAGTTTATTGATATGATGTGGAATGATGAAGCGAGTAGAAGCCCGAGTTGGAGAAAAGTCAGGTGGATCAATATTGGAGGTGTGAGTTGGGATGTCATTAAAGCCCTCTCGCTGAGATATGGTAAGAAATAGTTTATGTGCTTTGAATTTGTCACTTTACTCAATGCATTATTTAGACCTTCATCCTCTTGCTCTTGAAGACATCTTTCACGGGAACCTTAAATCCAGGTCGAAAACGGATTATTACGCAAAACATCTTTTCCTCCGCGTGTTGTGTCACCAAATCAGTGACCATGATCACGAAGATGAGAAAATGCTATTCGGTCATACCCCTCGATCCGCATCTCCTGAACCCATGGACGATGACAGAACGTTGAAATACGGTTCTCCTTCTCCTGATTTTAAGCATCCCAAGAGGAATCATGATGTACCAGTTCTTCCGCTTCACAAAGATGATGTTTTGAATGGATCTCCGAATGACTTTCGACACTTCCATAAGCAGAGCATGGCAAGTTCAGATCATGTTTTTGTGTATGATGATCAGCATCACTGATGCTTGTGCTGATATAGGATGAGAGAGTAATTTATATGGAATTGGACGCTTTGAAAAGGGTGCGTTCAAGTGATTCATGATGAACCGGCATGCCAATTTTGGACATTTCAAGGGGGAGCGCGTGGACGTTGATGTCGAACCCATGTTCATCTTCCTTTTCAGAGATGGTACTGGAACTCGAGCGGCTTTCATTTCAATGATTGGTTTGCTTACGGTCCCTTTTTTTTTTTTGAACAGGTACAGTCATTTCGATTCATCCGAAGGTCAATCTAGCCTTCACAGCGCCTATTATATTTCGGTTGCGTCAACCTGATACTGTCCTTCGTAAATCTCCCGACCCATCGATACTTGTGCATGGGCTGTTGGATTTGAGTACGCAAATTTGGTTTTTATCTGCTCTCCTTCAGAGGATACTAACATCGACCTTTTTCAGTTGTGGACAGAGCTCTTCAAGTGGTAGATGCATACCATACCAAGATCTGCAAATTCGAACGCGACATTTTAATCAAACCAGAAGTCAAGACCATGCGATACTGTACGATACTTATATATATATATATCACAAAATATGGTGCTGATCAATAATGCGAGCAGTGCATATCATGTCTGGCGATCTTATACTGCACAAGCGTACGCTTGAACCCATCAAGACTCTGCTTTATGGATTGAGGCGCTATGATGTTGATCGTTGCGCGGCATTAATAGACACCGCAGATCCTCTGAACGCGGATGTCAAAGTCGTCGGTTACATGAGCCACAAAACCAAGATCTATTTGGTAACGTAATTTCCCACACAACTTTGAACTTGCACTCATAATTTCTTCAATCTTATTAGGCCGATGTTTTTGACCACATGGAACACATTTTGACTAGCTTGGATATGTTCGCAAGTATTGCAGAAAACCTTATCAGTTATTCATTCAATGTGCGGGTTTTTTTCGGCTCTGTTTCAACGGTGTTGACTGACATGCGGAATTTTCAGTCTGCTTCGTATGATATGAACATTGTCATGTATGCTATTTGACTCTTTCTACAAGGAAAAATTTAACACGTAATTAATAATTCCTTTTAGGCGACGCTTGACATTGGTGACTATTATTGGTCTCCCGTTGACGCTCCTCACGGGTTATTTTGTAAGTGTTTAACATTCATGCATTGAAAGACTATCCCAAAGCTAAAGATAACAGGGAATGAACTTTGATCCGATGTGGGCCGTTAACCAGAACTCTGATGCTTTGTGAGCTATTCCTTCCTGTTACCTGGCGTTAAAAAAACTCACTCTGGATTGAAAAGGTTCTGGAAAATTGCGGCACCTGTATTTGCTATCACCGTCATTTTCGCTTTATGGCAAGACATCGCCCTCTTGTGCCGTTACATGCAAAAGAAAATGTTTGCTAGAGAAGCAAAAGCAATGATGAGATCGGTGAGACGAATTATACTAGGATCTTTCTCCTGGGTGCTTACGATTCTTTTACAGCAGCAGAAGATTAAATACCAATAAGCATATCTGCATTCTTCTTTATGGGACTTTAGTGTGATTTGCCACTCGTTTAATATTGTGTCTCAAGTGTCGATAGTGTCTAATGTCATAATTGTGGTTCTCTAACGGGGATGTTCGGGCGGTGATGGGGTGATGTTGTTCCGGCAATGTAGGCCGCCCGCCCGCCCGTCCGTCCGTCCGGAGTGAAATCCGCTTTGAGGGGCTGTCAACCCAGAACAACCGGAATCCACGAATTCTCCAACAAAACCAATTCCTATTCACCCTTTTCACACCCCTCCCCTTCCTCCCCCTTCATCCCTACATCTCTTTCCCTGCTCAAATCTATCCTATTGCAATGTCAGAACCTGTACCCCAAGCGACAGAGCTCCCGCCAAAGGACGTTGAGGAACAACGTCCTGATGGGGAGGAAGACGCCGAGCGCGTCGAGAATGCTGAGGAAGTTGATGATGTGGAAGATGCTGTTGGTGATGAAGTTGAAGATGACGACGACTATGATGAGGAGGAGGAGGACGGAGAGGTATATTATTCTTGTTCTCTTGTCGTATATGAAGGTATATTGAGATGTTTATGCCTTCAGGAAGGTGATGATGACGAGGCAGACGAGGAGGTCGCGGACGGGACCACAACCAACAAGGTTGGTCGTATCATTGTTAATGTTCAATACAATGCTAATGATACATGTTTCATAGTCAAATTTAACCGCTCTCTTGCTGGAGGATGTAAGTGTGCTGACAACACTCTGGTTCGCGACGCGAGAGGCTCATTTCACGCGCTTATAGCCCAAAGCTGTCAGTGAGGAAGACGACGAAGAGGAGGAAGAAGACAACGATGAAGAATATGTTGAGGAGGAAGCTACTTCACCCAGTTTGACGAAAAAAAGACCTTTCGAGGACGTCGCGGATGAGGGGGCCGAGAAGGAACCGAAGAAAGTCAAAGCATAAACCCATTTGTATTTCCCATCAATTTCTATGGTTTTTTCCGGGGCTGTAATACTTCTGCTGTGATTACTAGATGTCTTATTCTTACTTATGTTGTATCTATCCAGCCATAAAAACATGTCGTTTTGCTGTTTCGATTTTTATGGTACAACTTCGACTTCGTCCCAACCGCCTTCAACCGCTCTAACGAACCTGAATCTCCGGTTTGGGACAATTGCCATAGTAAGATAGTCTACCTCGATGGGCTCGATGATGACCAGCGCAAAGTTACTGAGCGCTGTCGCCCAATTCTTTTTCGCTTCCTCGCTGCCATCATCGCCGGGTTCTTCAAGGCGTTCAGGCCATTTTCTCGCTTCATCCTCTCCGCCTTGCAAAATACTCCCAGGCACCGGGCGGCACCAACCCGCCTTCATATGCGCACTCATTGTCTTGAACATCTCCAATCTCTTCGTTTCCCAATCATACTCCGCCGGTTTAAGCGCAGCCAAACCTCCCTCTGGATCCACTTTCGCATTATTCAACAAATGATCCCGCGTGGTTGTAAACAATTCATGATTAGGCGAGGCAACTAAACTGAGACGGCCAGTGAATCGGAATTGTTCTTGAGTGTCTTCGATCCACCAACTGGTTTCGATATTGGGATTGTTGATGATTTGATCGACTTTGGGCGTTCGGATATCAGTTGAGCTTATGAGCAATGGGAGATTGGGCGTTGATTCGCTTTGTAAGAAATAACGGAATAGATGGGAACGGACGTGAGGGATGGGAGATGCCGTATCAATGGTTGCCAGTTGGAATGCTGCGACGCCGGCGAACAGGATTCGATTGACATCAGATTACTTACATATGATATGTCAAAAGATTTCACTCACTGATTGATCTAGGGAACTGTGCAAGTGTTTTGTCAAGAAGGGTCTTCCAACGCGGTATGGCAGTGTTCAGAGGCATGTTTCGTTGATACGTCATGCTATCGCTCGTTTTATCTACAGCAGTCTTATCTTATCTATTTTCACACGTGATAGCTAGCAGTGGGAATATATCACATAAGCATCATCCTCGTTATTCAACTCAAATTGTGGGACTCGTGCAAGTGTTAAGGCAAAATTCTCCAGGTCAAATCTTTGGTACTCTTCGATCAGGTTTTGTTCCTTCACGGAGGTTCCGATGCCAAAACTTCAAATACAGCCAAATGCGGTTACTTAACTTATGAGCATTGCCGGGTTCGCCAAAAGAAAAACCGGATAACTATTCATGAATTAACTAGCTAACATTATCAAATAGCGGACGACAGCAATGATTAGGGTACCCATATAAAAAAAGAAGGCAAGAGAGAAAGGGGGGTGGTGGATATAGCCAAATTAGAAACAGATTAGAAACAGATTAGATGATATACATATGCCAATAATACACAATTCTTTATGCAGAGAGCCCTAGAAAAAAAATTCCTTCGCTTACGGATCCAATATGCGTTTCATGACAATCTTGGCATTAACGATGATGCTCTGTATGTATTGAAGATTCTGCCTCACGAGGCAGGTAACCCAGAAAAGTAGGAGGAAAATGATGAGTGGTGGGTGGGGAGATTATATGTAGGGTGGCGGCATTCGACGAGGTCCAGAGATCCCATAATGGGTGGGCATAGCGACATATGCCCTCCGCTAATTTTGACTTTCTCGACGACCTTCTGGAGTTATGATAACGACGTGGTTTAAGTGTGATGGGTCATCGGAAGGTTCGAGTCGATAGCCTTTCGGAAGGAACTGATTGAAACCACTGAGCAGTTGATGATGTCCAGCAAATAACTCCGCAACACGCTCCATCACTTCCAAACGCTCTAAACTGACGCGCCAAAGAAGTGATGAAGAGAGAAAGGAAAACGTCAAAACAACATCAGCCAAAGAACGGCATGAAGTGACAAAGGAAGAAAAAAAAACTCACCTTTGTTCTTTGAACCTTCCCATTACTTCGAGGAACCTATCGTAGACCTCTCTGTTGTTCAATAGCTGAGCTCTGACTTGATTCAGATATTCATACGCATGTTTTATCGGGTCCGCGGCGGCCAAGGTATTGGAGGGGTGGGGAGCGTTCATCAGCATCAAGTTGGCGGTTTTGGAGCAAGTTTGGAACTACGTGACAGTTGTGAGAAGCGCCAGATATACAGAATTGGGAACCAGATTAGCGCCGAGAAGCATTCTTTTTCCGTCCACCGCAGGACTTTTGTCGATGCCCACAAACAAATGTGGTGGAGAGTATCGATCGGTTTTTTTTTTCGATCGAAGTCACAATAGGTTGCTTTTGTCATGTGGCATACGTCACGCCACTTCATAAAACAATCCGCACAAAAACTTTATTCCTCGTTGCGTTCTTCGGAACCCTTGAATGATCGATTCGATAAATAGGAGAGGAGAGTTCTTATCTGTAAATATAAACTCTATAACGCAGTTACAACAAAAATATCATATACTATAAACTACCAACACTTCCACCAAGTCCATTTCGACGAATTATCTTCTTCCACAACGTCATTTTCTCTAATAACCTTCAAAAACACACTTTCCAACGAAGCCTTCTCCACAGTGTACTCGGCAAAATCTCCATTACTGGAAAGCGCGTGGAAAAGTTGCGCAAGCGAAGTGCCTTCTGCGGATTCAACAGGAACTTCGAATCGTGTCGCCACGTCATCTGCCATCCTCGACCCAGGAATTCGGGACATCAGTTCTCGTGCCTTTATAACCTCTTCTCGTGTCCGGCAAGTGAAGTGAACTTCATATGTTCCATAACGGGAGGAAAGGGATTCCGTGGTCCCCACAGCCAGAAGACGTTTGGCCAAGATACCCACTCGGGTCGCCAAGGCCGATGCCTCTTCCATCGAATCTAAAATAAGATGGTGAGTACCATTGCCCGTTACAGTCTTCGGAATGCGTACGAGTTGTGATCACGACAGCTTTTCCATGGGCCACATTCCTCAGTGTCTTCCACATCTCACGCTTCATCTTGGCATCAATACCCGTCGAGAACTCGTCGATCAGGATGACACTGGGATTGCCTGATATGAATGAAAGAGTTAGTTCAAGTACAAAAATCAAACCGTAGAAACAAACCGATTAAAGCAATAGCCAACGCCAACTTTCGTTGATTGCCTCCGGAAAGTTTACTTGCCAAACGATCAGCGTACATGTTCAGAGCCGTACCCCTCAACACGATATCAATACTCTCATCCAATTCAAGCCCTCTCCTCAGGCCCTTCAATCGTCCATAGATGAACAAATGTTCCCTCACAGTCAGCTGCGAGTCAATAGCCGTAAACTGTGGGCATACACCAAGCGAAAGCCGGGCAGTCTGTGGTTTTCGAATGACAGACGTCCCATCAATAAAGATATCTCCAGAATCAGGTATCACATCCCCTCCTGAAACAGAGCAACCATATGTCATGAGAAGATTCTTGACGGCGATAAAAAGAAACTCACGTATCATGTTGAAGGTCGTCGTCTTTCCAGCACCATTGGGTCCCAGAAGTGCAAAGACAGTATCCTGCGATACCACCAAACTAACATCATCAACAACTCTATCCCCAGAAAACGTTTTGGTAGCGCCAAGTACTCGAAGCAACTCATTTGGATTGAGAGCAACTTCCGCTTTAGCATCGTCATCATTCTTCAAGTCGTCATCGTTTTGCTTTTCACCAACAACTTCTGTAACGGCCTTGCGTTTTCCAGCTTTGCGATGGAAGATAGAACCAGAGTCGACCCATACAAGAATGCCCAAGAGAACAAAGGCATAGATAAAGAGATAGAGGATCGGACCACCATAGCGCGAAATCGAGCCCAAAGATTTGGTCGACACGGGGTCATTGCCGTGACAAAGTAGCGAAAATTGATTGACCGAAACTAAAGCCGCCCGCATCTAGAATAGGGTATAAGTGTCAGGATACGTTCGATATTGACAAGTAGGCTCACATACCACACTGCAAACTGGTGCCACGATGGACAAGGTATAATGGATAATGACCAAAAACGCTTCAGCATCGCTTGATTTGGCATACGTCAAAACCAGAAGATACGCAGCGAGATAAAGCTACAAAGGTCACCAATGAGTCAAGCGTTAGCAATTGAGTTCATGGCGGCACTCACAATGAACATGACAACTTGGTACCCAGCAACAGCGGCGAATGCAGCCAGAGGAGTTGTCATCGCAAGGGAAACGCAATAAGCGAACAGAGCACCGGTGACTCCATACAAAACCATGACAAACCACTATACCAAATGTGAGTTGATTTGCTCAGAAAAATAAAACAAGAGGAGACGCACAAATTGTCCGAGCCCATGAAACTGATTCGACGTCGCCGAAAAAACGATAATAATAATTGTCGTCAAAATCACCGAGAAAATAGTATCAAACATGAGATGCCCGAACCACAGTCCCATCGGGTTCGATAGTCCATTCGAAAGCTGCATAGCTTGTACTGACGACCTTCTTTCTCTAGAAACATACAATGCGAAGAATGCCGGATAAACCGCCTGAGAAAGTAAGTGTATGTGAGGGATTGTGATAATAGTCAGAGATAAACATCTAAAGCTACTCACCATAACACATCCAAAGAACCCTAGCCACTTCAACGAACTCAAAGTTCCTGCTGCTATCGGTGGAAACAATGAATAGCTCGCTTTGATAATCGTCGCCGGTGCACCACTTCCATCCCCTCGAGTCTGATTTAACGCCCGATTATACAACACATTACTCGCCATATTCAACATCGAAAGACCCATCACTCCCGGAGGCGTAGCCTCCCACGCAACCAACGTATCCCCCGTCTCAAAATCAAACGACACACCACCAACCGACAGATTCCGATAATTTTGATTGATATAATCCGAAAACGCAGCAGTATCACTTTGATCGGTTACTCTAAGTCTATCTGTTGAATTGCCCAGACTACGAATGATACCAGGTGGAGAGTCGACCGCGCGAGAAGAAAATCCGAATGTAAAAGGTATAAGTGGTGAATTGGGGAGGTATAGTGGTATAGATGTCGAATTTGCCAATCTTCTACCACATTGAATGGGTCGATCTGATAAGAAGATGACGGGTATACATGAACCAGCGATGGCTATCAAAACCATTAAGAGTGGTGTCAACCAGCTCCTTCGCAAGATCAAAAATCGTTTATGGAAAATCGTGAAAGCTTGTCTGAATGGTGATACACGGCGTCCAGAAGGAAGGCTCATTGTACCAGTATGGGAATCAGGTTCCAAAGGCAATGAATTCGAACTTTTTGAGGCTTCATCATCGTCAGATTTGTGATAGACTTGGTTAGGATCATTTTTATCCATGAGATCTAGGAAGATATCCTCAATGGTCGTCCCCAAAATGTCATAGGAATGGATGCCCTGAGCTGCTTTCTGAGTGTCGAGAAGTTGGAGAACTTGCTGCACGAGATGATCCTCTTTTGTTTTTAGGGCATACGAGACTTGATGAAGGGATGAGGATGTCGCGACCACTTTGGGAGCAATATTCCGAATAAGAGAGAGGAGTGGGTCTCGAGATGAAACTTTATCGTCCACCTTCGAATCGCTCTCCGCATCAGTGAAGTTGGCTACAATGGAGTATCCTTGACCCAGACTTCGTTTAAGTGCTACGGGTGAACCGGAAGCGACGAGTTTCCCAGGAGCTGCAAGAACGGCTATATGATCCGCAAGTAAATCGGCTTCATCTAAAAACTAGAGAGACTTGAGAGAAATGAAAGGATTGAAGGGGGAACTGCACGTACGTGGGTGGTGAAGATGATAGTTTTCTCATCCTTGAAAGATGTCAATGTGCGCCAAAGAGAACGACGACTGAGGGGATCGACACCCGATGTACATTCATCAACAAGTACAACTAACAGCTAATCAGCGCCTCATTCAGAGGACCTCTTGGATGATCGACGTACTATTAGATCCGCCAAGCAAGCCAATTGCAAGCTGCAACTTCCTCTTCTGACCTCCACTCAACGTATTTGCATTAGCATGTATCTTCTTCTCCAAATCACAATCCCTGAGCAACTGCTCAAGGTCTTCGTTCTTATCAGTTCGAGATGACCACTTGACAGCTCGCCATACTCGAAGTGTTTGTATACATGACAGTTCGGGGAATAACACGTTCTTTTGTGGCACGATGCCCATGGTACCTCGAGGAGGACGAGGAGCTCCGCCCGCAAATGTGATCGTCCCAGTTGTGCGACTCAGCAGCCCGCCAATAATGGATAAGGAGGTAGATTTCCCAGCACTATCCTCAAATCAGCCGACATACCAAAAGGCGATGGATAATATCCTTACCCGTTCGAACCCAAAAGAACATAAATACCGGTCTTCGGAATGTCAAGGCTCAAGTCGTCAACGGCTACCATTGTCTTTTTCTTCGGGAACCAATTAGTTCTAAACGTCTTGTTGAGATTTCTGACAGAAATCGCAAGGTTGTCGTCTATGGGTTGAGCGTCTGCATCACGACCTTTCTTCCAAAACTCCCACCAGCTCTTGTGGTGCGAAGGAACTTCAAAGATTCTACGCTCCAATAGTACGGCTAACCAAGGCCAGAGAAACACGTTGATCTAAATTGCAATCATAAACGTCAATAATATTTGATGAATAATAATAGGTGACACGTACCAGAGCGGCAATGAGCAATTGCAACAATTGGACATGGTTGTCTGGATCCCCCCTAAGTGCGTCGGTAGGATGTAGATGGTTTTCCCAGCCAGCCATAGCCCTGACGGCGAAGATATAAAACCCAGGAGGGAATATCAACGTAAAGATGAAGGAAGCTCCGTTACCCGCGTGACCGAAGACCAAAGCGAGCACAGCAAATAGAATTGCAAACATGGTAGAGATGACGGCGGCAAGCTGAGGTGATTTACCGAATGGCGCAGCAACGAAAAAAGACCATGATGCTAGGGAGAGGGGTAAAAGTAAATGAACGGCAAGTATCAGTAGGACGTGAGTTTTGGCGAAGATGCGGAAACGCCATATGAGAGCAACTATGATCCACGCGGGGAGATAGGGAAGGGAAATGCTTATATGCCATGATCTGTGAAGGCTCAGTATCAGCGGCGAATACAAGGAGAAATATGACCCACATGATCCGAGCTGAGTCTAGCAAACCCATGGCTTTCATGTGGGATGTCAATTGCCCGGCACGTTCGGCAGCCACAGCACCGGGAAGTTGATACGCGATACCGATGTAACAGATGAAGCTACAATCTGTGAGGGTGGTTGTAACGTGGTACTTCAGACAAACTTACAGGGCGAGAACGAGGAGCTCGCGAAGACCGCGAACATAGCCTATAGTCAGATTAGCAGACGAACAAACTTCGGAAAGGAACGTCCTCACTAAGCCGAGTTTTGGTCGATTGTTCCTCGTTCGTTTCTTTCGAGTATATCCATTCTCGAGGAGTTTGTGGAGAAACCCCAGTTTGCAATTCAATAATGGCCTGTTATGAAGGAGTGAGGTCAGAAATCACCAGAGTAGAGGAAGCAAGGCGTACTTTATCAACCGCCCATTGCAACGGGAGTAACCGTTCCTCAAAGTCGCTGACATGCTTCACCACGTCGATATGTACCAGTCCACCATCGGCCCTTATGGTATAATTGACCGATCGGCCTTCAGCAGGTGAGGGAATGTCGTTAAAAGCGAGAGCGGCATAACACGTTGATCTAAGATTGAAGTTTTGTGGGCAAGCGAATGGAATTTCGTCTACACTAGAGACTTTGGTTACAGCGGTTAATTGTTTGTCAGAGAACCCGGATGTTATATGATCCATGATGGTTTGCGGTGATGGATTGCTGGCACCGTTGGTTCCGTCAGCCCATACAAGGCGTTCTGAGCCATCGAAGTGATCTATTATGTTGCCAATGAGGACAGGTTGCCCGATTCCATACTGATAAAGGTGAGTAAAACAGCATGCTGAAAGAACTGGTCATCATACATTGTTCGGTTTATTGAAGAATATTTGTGCGACAGCCAAGAATGCTCCATATGCAACAGGCAAGATGAAGCAGCGTATAAGGTTAAACTAGCAAAATGTTCAGACAGGAAAAAGGACGCAAAAAGCTGTATCCACTCACAAACCAGTGTTTTGAGAGAACGATCCAGTTTTTCCAGATTAGGGCACGTAATTGAATCCAAAAAAGGCCAGCCATGGTAGAGGAATTGCGGAGACTGGGGAGAGAAGGACTAGACAGAGTTCATGATATACTCGACGTTGGCAAAAGGGAAACAAGGGTGCATGTGAAGACCGGCCACAGAAATAGGCACAGGGCCCATTCCAGACTTTGCAAGCGTTCGGCGCAGCTGTTCTGTTCGTGATCCAGCACCAAATATGGAAATAGATATGATGCTGTTTCATAATCAGGTTACGCTCCGGCCCCCGAGAACGGTGTATGGGTCAGAGGCTCTTGCCAAACAACGCGAAACTGACCGCGAATTGATGGCACTTGGGATTTCGCACTCTCTCCGTCATGTATGCTTCGACTTCTACAAAGGTCAGATAATCACTATTGGTATAATGACCTGCAATCAACGTCTTCGCTTAGAAAACCCAAGCCCGCGTCGTGGCTCTGAAGGACGAAATAGATGCACTCCAGGCAGCCTTAGGGTGCAAAATTACGAAGCAGGACTGATTGCTGCCCCAAACTCAACGCATATACCCACCTAGTATCGATGAAGATGCTCAGGCCATCGTCAAATTGCATATCAGTCTCCTTCACCGCTACAATGAAGCGAAGGATGCCACTCAGGTTCTATTGCGCTGCTTTTCGTGAATATATATTTATGCTTATGTTGTAATCACAGATTCTTATTGGTCGCGTATGGCGAAACTTTCTGCTTTCCATTTTTGTCAAACTGATTAAAAATAGCTCGCCGCTTTGCGAAACACGACAGTCAGGCAGATTCATGAAGATTATGACCTCAAAGACTCGGACTAACTCTCTGCTGATCTCCACCAACTCGTAAGTCTACAAATAATCTATGGCCATCCGACAACTCGTAACCCAGCTTCAGGTCACAAGATCGGACGTCACCGATGTCCATTCTTCGCTCATTGTTCTAATCAATAGAAGTTTCATGCTGATAATACAGGGAGAAGATGTTCATATGTGACACTTTACAACAATATAAACGGCTCAAACTGCTTTTCCTCTTGCTACATCTCTCGACTGACTCAATCCTTGTGTAAGAAGCCGGTCTCTTCACTCCAATTTCTCGTGCGACGGGCTCAGAAAGGGACCTGTGCGCAGACGAGTCCACTATACACAAGGCGATCCCAGCAAGGGCGACAAATCTAGAGGAGGTTGGAATTAATCGAGGTCTTATCCTACAAATTCAAGGATACCCAATGGCACTAACGTGCGGAGAAAAAGAATAGTCGGTTTGTCCCGGAGACAGTTAAGCTCTCCCCTGTACTAATATAAATGAGACGAAAAACAAAAGGTGACTCAGGAGGTGACGTTTCTCCCGCACGCACTCCAACGTATCTCAACAAGCCCTCGTGTCGGCTGCTCTCGATGGTTCGCCTCCTTGCCTGTATCCGAACCATTGTTCGAATACCAAAACATTCCTTTCAACTGATATCGAAGTCCGTAACAGTCTACTTTATCGGATCGTCTATACCCAGCCGCAAGAACCAAGCAATCGCGGGATATCCGGTGATACTCTCCTCCTAACCCTACCGTTGGTTGTCCAATGACTATCTGGCTCACGATCAGAACTCTCAATGGCGCCTTCTCAACCGCTGTGGTGTCTTGCCCTCAGTGGCCTCAGATTAGACGCATCTTTCTTCATCAGAAGATCACAATAGCTGTACCGATGAATTTCAGGGTGGCATTGTAATCTACATACACGGACCGCCTCTTCGTATCACAAAGCTGTCAAGTTAAAGATCTCGCATATAAATAAATCTTGCTCTCAAGGTACGCTGTCCTTTCATTTCAAATCCCCGTTATCGGATTAGGATTCTTTTCCTTCGCCTTTTTCGGTCTATCTGTCGATTCGCTATTCACGACCCGTTAAAAAATGTAGAGACAAATCGAGTCATTTCAATCTTGCATTCAGTGGTATGGATCGTTTTCAGGATGCGCATAATCGATGAGCCGCAGTTCGCGGGTATGGTGATGTGAACACGTATATTTGCATCAACTCTATGTGATACCGTGTGATCAGCGCTCACGCCGACTGCCAAAACCCAATCTTTCGGAGATACCGTATTTCTTTTTTCGTGAAAAGGGAGCTACGGGAAGGAAGGTGCAACCACGGAAATGATACATCAGCATTTACATATGTACATTTTGATAACATGCGTAGAAGGTAACTCAACCGGATGCGCCGTTCGATTAGCGATCTACAAGGCTAGAAGTAAAATATTATACGGCACAGCCCCACATTCAATCACTATAACGTGGAAATTTCGACACGCTGGCAACTCTAAATCTTGTTCCTCCGCGTGTAAAAATCAGGGCAAACAGATTACGACATTTCAGAGTGTGGCGGGACCTAAGAGGACCTGATGAAGGTGGTACGAGAGTTTCCCCTCGTCGATTGACGAGTGACGAGCGAAGCCAGAAAGAACGCTACGTGGGTGGTTCATCTGGGCAGATACTTTAAAGGACCGCCGGCGTCGACAAAGCAAATTCGAAATCACTCGAACTCGGCACGGAAACTATTCCACAATGGTTTCTCCTATTATATGCATTGCTAGAATTGCAAACTAAGGAGTTAATTTTTTGCTCTTCCGGCTCCCTTTTTTGGAGTGATCTCCTCTCGAACTTCTCGAACTTCTCGCGTGTTATTGATTGGCAAGAGCCAGAAAAGTACGGAAATGTTCCATATCTGCTTTTTGCTGGAAACCGACATTGATAGAACTTCCTTTCAATCATCATAATGGAGGCAGTGTCGATCACGCTCGCTCACAGGCACCTGTGCGCTGCTACCTTAGACCGCCCTGCATGACAAAATTCTTGTATCACCAGCAACCTCGTCTCATTGGCTAAATGGAGTGAAAGTCTGATGATGATCACAGTGGGATCTGTCAACTTTTCATATTTATCATGGAGTGACAAGTCAAAATCTGACAGAGGGAGCGAGCGACGATGATGCCTTTCAAATCTCGGCCCTTGTTTATGAAATATCATGCCAAGATACAAGCTGATACACAAAGTCTGTGATATACTTCCGCACATGATTTCCCTACCGACATTGGCATATGGAGCAAACTAGAGAGTTGAAATTTGTGTAAAGGTCATCTACCAATCTCACGTATAGGCAGAACATAATCGCACCGCCACGGCAGCGGGCGTATGATATCCATGGAAAAGGGATTAGCAGAACTCTCCCAGTCGATAAAAATCTAGGTCCTAATGCACTACGAAGCAGGCTGCCAGCACAAGAATAGAGCAGAATTTCCCATGGCACGCTGCCCATTCCTTTTTAATGTCCTAATCCTGTAAAAGATCAGAACTCATAGATTGATAGAAGAGTTCCACTTGCGATTTAAGGAGGCCAAAAACGAAGGACAACGTTAGCGACTTAGCGCCCCTCCCCCCATCCCCCGGAAGTCTTGACGCCCGGAAGTCCTTACACTAAGAATTTCAGATGTCAGGGCCTACCCGACCACCTTTCTTGTTATCTCAGGCGGTAGCGATCACGTTTGCTGGTGGGATGTCTATTGGCATCTACCTAATTTCCGCTGCGTTTGCCAATCGCTGGCTGATCTTCACCGACGATGGATGGAGGTTCAAATCTCGAAAGAGTATCCACTGGTGTACTTTGGCCATAACCAACACACTCGTGGTGCTTATATTGATTGGCCAGGCGTTGAATGTGAACACGTCAATTGCAGAGGCGGACTTGGTAGAACAAGGACATCAACTTAGCGAGTATAAAGACCCGCATTGGAAGCCCATCGTGAAGGTTCGTCATAATAAACCAGTCACTCAGGCGGAACGAATTACTTAGCTGGAACCGCGTAGTGCATGGTGTCAGGTGTAATTACCTTACTCGCGGATACAGTTCTGGCATGTCCATCTTGACCGAAAATTAGAGCATCAAACGACAACTCAGCTTTTCAGATGTATCGATTATGGGTCACTGACCAGAAGCGAATGAGAGCCATGTGGTTCCCGATTTTCCTCTGGCTCAGCGGCGTTGTCTGTACCGCCATAGAATTATTCTTACAAGTGAAAAGCCTTCACGATCCTAACTATGGGCCCTATAGGTGGGCATCAGTGAATATGAAGGTCGGACCAGGAATAGCAATCATTCCATTTGTTGCTTCGACTATATTGTTAAACGCATACTGCACCGGTGAGTTTGTCGAGACAACTGATATTGGCTAGCAGTGGTACGCAGTGATATTCACGTTGACTTGTACCAGGTATCCTGCTATGGCGAATCAGGAGAGTTCTGAAGTACGACACACACAGTAATGGGGCGAGGCAACTCCAAATGCTCACCCGAATTCTTATGGAATCTGGTATTTTGTACCTCTCCATAAGCATCGCACATTTCGTGGCTTATTTCTGCTACGACACCTTTGCTATCCACATGATTGGGACACTCGTGAGTTCTTGTTTCTCGACTGGCATTACCGATGATGAAAACCGTTTTTAAGCATACGGTCGTCATTGGCATTGCATATAACCTTATTATCATCCGCGTTGGACAAACAAGATCAGAGGATGAGTGCAATATAAGCGAAGGCACTTTGACGACATTTCAAGTTGCCCAGGACACGAGCCAGGGAATTTCCTTAGGTTCCACAAATAGTGTGATGATTGGTGAAACGACTGAATTTGCGAGAGACAAATCATTGTACATGATTCGAAGTTAGAGAAGCCGCCATTTCGTACCAACTTCGTGCACGTTTATATAGTATATCGGATGTGTTTTTTGAGTCGCAAGCTCACGGCGACACTTTGCCGGCACTTTCCTAGTGTTACTAGCCTGTTCGACCCAATTTTCGTAGTAGTACATCCGTCGTTTCTCGCAGAGCTGGTAGAGTCTAAGGATAGTTACTTTGTATTTGTTCTATTACTATGTTACTGACTGCTATTGTAATCTTACTTATATTCGTTCAAACATAATTTAAATGTAATATCAAACGTGAATTCACATCTTCGGGTTAAGAGCATTTTTACCTTCATATCTGTCGATTTGCTATACGCATTCCTGAAAAATAGGGACAAATCAAGTCTTTTGAAACTTCCAGCTAATGATATAGATCGTTTCAGGACACGTATAGTATTTATGACGAGCCCGAGTTCGCATATGTTAAGGGTTTTCCCCAGATGAAACCGGTTTGGTGAGGACCAGGTGCGCGTGCATAGAGGTGACTGTGAGGTCTTGGACATATGTAAAGTGCAGTGGGGATGGGGAAAATGCAGGAGCGGTGGGGAGAAGGGGCTTGCATGCATGCATGAGGATTGCGGCTTCATTTTCGCGTCGCGACCATGAGCCCTGGAAGCTCGGAGTGTCTGAACCGCCTCTTCCTTAGAACAGTTCCTTCCTGCCAATAGGACCTTCCAGGCAGGAAAAACGACCGCAGAAATAAATCCGAAAGGTCATCGTCAATAGGGCTTCAAGCGGCATATCCAAAACAAAAGAAATCGGTGCAGGGCATCGAGCGACTACGCGAGGTGTTGCGTCGGAGGAGAGAGAGACGGTTACAGCGTGACATGTCACACAGAGGCGTATAATTTCGATACTCTGGCAACTCTAATAAATCTTGTTTCCCTGCATGTAAAATTCAGGGCAAAATCAATTACAACATTTCGATAGAAAGTTTGCTTTCGGAACCGAAGTACATCTGTAGGAGGGGTACCAGAATTTGTATCTGGTCGATTGACGAGCGAAACCAGAAACGGAAGTCTGGCGTGGATGATTCATCTGGGCATATGCTTTGAAGGGCGTAGACAAACAAGTCTGAAATGATTCGGACTCGACGCGGCTAATCATTGCTTATTCCACAATTGTTGCTTCAACGTTCATATGAGTAAATATTCCTGAGCATACTAATTTGCCGTATGGCACACTACAGCGCATCAATGGGCATTAGTGATAACATTTGAATTTGAACCTTCAAGCCATCGAGGTGGTCTTGCTCACATTCGTGCTGCTACCTTTGTGCGGGCTTCGATGACAAAACTGCTGTATCTGGAGGAGCCTCGTCTTGTTGCCTACGTGGAGTGATAGTGAGATGGTGATCACGGTGAGAAAATGTCTACCTGTCATGGAGTGACAAGTATGAGCATGACGGCTTGTACCTAACACCCAGGGAACGAGTGATGCATTGATGTATGATCAAGTCATCTGTTAAGCACGATGTCTTACGAATGAATTAAATACCGAGCACCTAAGCCTCCCACTATTCTCAGATATCACGCCAAGATACCAGCTGATTACTGAGTGTGCGATATGCTACACGTCCATGCATGATGTTTCTATCGACGTTGGCGCATTGTAGCAAATTAAATTCAAGAAAGCTGAAAAGTGTGAAAAGGCATAAGGTTAACTACTAACCTCGTGTATGAGCGGAAAATAATCGCGCACCCACAAAAACGGGAGTATAACCTCCGTGGAAAAGGAATCAGATGAAGCCATCCGATAAGCTGGGTGGATAAAGATCTAGTTATATAGATTCATCTCAGCCCGCTAAGGGAAGTTCCAACGTCCCATGCCAGCACAAGAATAGAGCAGGATCTCCCATGGCAATATGAACATCTCACTCGTTTCTCAGCCCCATGAAGAGATGAGAGCTCATAGATTGATGGAAACATGCAAAGATTAAAAAGGCCGGGGAAGAAGGATAACGCCCTAGAATCGAAGACCTGAACATCCAAATTTACAGCTCGGATTCAAAGATGCCAGGGCCTACCTTACCGCCTTTCCTGTTATCTCAGGCAGTAGGGATTACGTTCGCGGCTGGAATTTTCATTGGCCTCTATCTTATTTCCGTGGCATATGCCAACCGTTGGCTGCTCTTCACCGACGACGGATGGAGGTTCAAATCCCGAAAGAGTATTCATTGGTATATTCTTGCCACAACCAACATCCTCATGGTGCTCGTATTGATTGGCCAAGCGGTGAATGTCAATACGTCCATTGCCGAGGCAGCCTTCGTAGAACAAGGACATAATTTAAATGATTATAGAGATCCGCTCTGGAAGGGCATGGTGAAGGTCAGTTCAGTCATAATACACCAACCTCGCAGGCGGATGAACTTGACCCGGGCTGCATAGTGCGTGGTTTCATCAGTAATTGTGTTACTTGCGGATACCGTTCTGGCATGTCCTTCTTTCTAGATAAATTTGAGCGACAGGTGACAACTCATCTTTTCAGATGTATCGCGTATTGGTCACCGACGTGGGGCGGATGAGGGCCCTTTGGTTCCCGATTTTCCTCTGGCTTGGTGGCCTTGTCTGCGTTCCCTTGGAAATATTCCTGATTGTGAAGGGCCTTCACGATCCAAACTTTGGCCCTTATAGATGGGCAAAAGTGAATATGGATGTCGGGCCAGGAATAATAGCTATTCCGTTTGTGGGTTCGACCATTTTGTTGAACGCATACTGCACTGGTGAGTTTGTTGAGACAAATGGTATCAGTGATTATCATTAGCTGCGGCACTTACTTTGACTTGCGACAGGCTTCCTGGTATGGCGAATTTGGCGAGTTCTGAAGTACGACACAAAAAGTGAGGGATCGAGACAACTCCGAGTTCTCGTTCGGATCCTTTCGGAGTCTGGTATATTGTACCTCTCCATAAGCATCGCGGATTTCGTGTCTTTTTTCGGCCACGACACCTTTGCTATCCACATGATTGGGACACTCGTGAGTTTTTGTTTCTCAACTGAAGATACTGATGAGATTAAATCTCTTTTCCAGCATACCGTCGTAATTGGCATTGCGTACAACCTTATTATCATCCGCGTCGGACAAACGAGAGCAGAGGATGAGTGCCGCATGAACGACGGCAATTTGACATCTTTCCGAGTCGCCGACCTGAATCCGGGAAGTTGTTCAGGTTCCGCGAATAGTGTGGTGACCGGTGAAATGACCGAAGTTGCGAGAGACAAAGCAGACAAAGCACTGGTAAACACCTAAAGCTAGCGAAGCTGTTATTTTGTACCAACTTTGCGTGTATACAATGCATCTGATGTATGGTAAGTTTAGTGGTAAACTCAGGGCGGGAGTTTGCGAGCACATTCTTGAGATACCACTCTGACCGGCGACGGGCCGAAATCAGAACCGCCAGGAGCGTTGGAAACAGGGGACGAACGAATTGTGATGAATCTCTGCCACCTCCACCATTTCGAAATGTGGTCCCCTAAATTTAGTCCAGTATCGGTAGGAAAAGAGTGTGTTCAATGGTTGCATGAAGGAGGTAAGCGTGAAATGACGAGTGGGCCGTGGGCTACTGATTAGTATTGCGTAGGAGAAGACGGTAGTTTACGTATCAGTGCGTTGTTGGTGTAATAATGAGGGTAGGGTAGCTTTCTGCACGGATGTGGTTTTCTCGACCGTACCATCTGTACTTCCGCAAAGAATCCAACTCGAACCCGTACCTGCCCAAACGTTGCGTATGGGATGAGACTCAATGTTCTCTGGTGGTTGTGCTGGGGGCCACATTTTCAACGGTGCTGGCGCGTCGAGGGAATGCCCAACACCAAGGTTTCCGTGTTCGTTCCAACCCCAACCCCAGACTTCGTCATCTCCCTGCTCGTTGACCACGCAAACAAGTGAATGCTCGCTTCCGCAAGCCAGCGCTCTGATGGCTTTGCTGTCTTCGTCAATGGGCACTTCAACCTTCCAACTACTCGAATCTTCCGCCCTCCCTAGCTGACCATGTGAATTACTCCCGGTGGACAGGACGTGGGGCGGATTGTCCTTGGTGAGCATGTAGGATCCATTCCATGTACATTTGATGTCACAAATGTTCCGACAATTATCCAATCCTTGAGTCTGATTCTTTCGATTTGAACCCCGAAAGGAGACATGTCCAGATGCATGTAGAAATACGCTATGATGGATTCCGAGGGAATATTCGGTGACAAAATCTGAGGGAGCAGCAAGGGACATGATGAGGGTGGGTCGAGAATGATAAGTGGGCTCTAAAGGCGTGGTAGGGCTTGATTTTGATATAGTAGACGTAAGGAAGGGTTTGGAAGAGGGTGGTACAGTACCGAGTTGTCCATGTCTGAAAGCACCCCAACCGACCAGGATCTGCATAGGGTCCTTGCCGGCCCAAACGACTTGCAGTGAAGCAATGACGTGCCTTTGACCAGTTTGTAGTTTCTCAACTGTCACGCTTTGAGCAGATCTAATTGTTTTTCCTCCAACAGCGATGTGGGAGAAATTGACGACATGAATTCCGAGCCCCCTTTCCACAGTTTTATCCCCTGAATCCTTCCCAACTCCCAGATCGCCAAAGTCATTTGACCCAAAGGATACGATAAGATCGCGTTTCCCTAGTTTTTGAAGGGCCAAATAGGATGTCTCCCATGTGGTTCCGATGGCGGCGATCGTGTAGCCTTCCAAACCTAGCTTGTCAAACGCATCAGCAAAGGCCAAATTCTGGAATATCGTGGTAGAGCCTTGATCGATATGTCGCCGCTTATATATCGGACCCAGTTGGCCCTTTCTCCCATCGCCACATCCCCATACCTCCGTGGATTTTATGCCGGCGATCATGACCTCCAGGAGGGCGAGCGTATGATTAGATCCGTTCGTCACGTCTATGACATTGGTGACACCAGGGGGAAGAGTTTCGGGTGGTGATCCGGCAAAGGAACAGACTTTGAAGGTATGAGAGTCGTCAATGGTCGAGTTACCCAGTTGGCCTTGTGCATTTGAACCTGCCGATAACAGGTTTAACATGTTGACATTGACCGAACAGTGTGCTGATCTGATATCGTATACAAGACTAAGTATTATAAGTAATATCCCATGCAGCACAGCCACACATTCAGACACCACTTACAACGTGGAATTTTGACATGCTGGCAACTCTAGATCTTGTTTCCCCGTATGTGGAATTTAGGTCAAATTAATCTTGGCATTTGCACGTGGCGGGAAAGTGGAAAATATGCTCTCGACACCGAAGTAGACGTCTTGAAAGCGGCGCTGCGAAAGTTTGTACCTTGGCAAGAAACAGGTGTCTGTGTAATGGCTCATCCAGGCGTAGCATCATGATGCTTCGGAGATTGAAAGGCGTCGAGTTGACGCCGTCGACAAAACAAAGTCAAATTGGTGAACTCGGCGCTGTAAATTTCAAATTTTCCATATTCTACATTTGCCTTCTCTTCAACGCTCACATAGGGTTCCAGAACATACTTTTGCCGCGTGATCGCTCGCAACGCACCAATGGCTGGGGAGGATATAAGGTGCATTACTAAGTTTCTTAGCAGTATTTGTTTGCATTTCGTGCTCCTTTGGCTGGGGTGTCAGAGCACCTCTCGGACCCGAGCCACGCCGTTAGGCTGATGCGTCCCTCTTACTGTTGCTTAACCATGACTATCTCGCTCATCGACAACCACAGGGAAGAATACTAACTGAACCACATCTTATTCAAATGTCAACCACTCATAATGACTGACGTCCATTGATTCCAACATTGTTTACGATGCATGCCTTTCCTTCAGTATCTGTGGTGTATTTGTTCATCAATCTCAGGCCGGTTAGAATCAGCATGCTCCAATCATGAGGTGTTTTGAGTTGGCCCTCACGGCAAAAGCCAGAAAAGTATGGGGACCCTTTCAGGCATTCTTGCTAACAACCTGATATCGCACCTTCCAATCGTGGAGGCGCGTTAATCGGACTTCCTTAGCAATACGCTGATACCATTGCACGGGCTTCCATAGCAAAGTTCTTGCATCAGCAGTAGCCTCGACTCATTGGCTACATGGAGTGATAGTGTGATGAACAGTGAGAACAATGCCATTTCTTATGCATGTCACTCCGTGACGGATTTTATTGCGACGGCTCGGACCTAACGCCCCAGGGAAGCGGGGCTTTACTATTGGCCAATCACAGTCGCCCACTATTCTGAGATATCACGCCAAGATGCAAGCTGATACACGAAGTGTCTGATATGATGTTCCCATCGACATTGGCACGTTATAGCAAACTGGATTCAGGAGGGCTGCAAAGTGTAAACGGGGAAATTTTGACGCCGGCAGATTATTGGTGAGTTCGAAGATACTTTTGGTGGTGTAAGTGCTGTACACCATCGTCATTAAACGGTAAGCCTACCATTCCCTCACATAGGCGGAAAATAATGGAACCGTCACGGCAACGGGCGTATGACCGTCGTGGAAAGGAATCAGCTAAAAAAACTCTCAAATATGGTGAGTTGATAAAGATCTAGAATCTCGATAGATGGCTTCATACCAGTCTGTCAGGCCAAGGTCTTGTACATCACGAAAGAAGCTGCCGACACAGGAATAGAGCAGGATTCTCCGTGGCACACCACCCAATCCTTTCTCGTGTCTTAATCCCATAAACAGGTTAGAGCTCGTAGGTTGATATTAGAGCTCCACACGTGAAGATTTAAAGGCCCTGGGAACGAAGGACAACGATTAGCCCCCCTCGACTTTAAGATGTCAGGGCCTACCCTACCGCCTTTCCTGTTACCTCAGGCAGTAGCAATCACATTTGCCGCAGGAATTTTCATTGGCTTCTACCTGATTTCCGTTGCGTATGCCAATCGCTGGCTGATCTTTACCGACGACGGATGGAGGTTCAGATCCCGCAAGAGTATCCACTGGTATACTCTTGCCACAACGAATATCCTCTTGGTGCTTATATTGATTGGCCAAGCGGTGAATGTGAACACCTCCATCGCAGAGGCGGACTTTGTAGAACAGGGACATAAACTAGGCGAATATACCGACCCGTCTTGGAAGTCCATCGTGAAAGTGAGTCCATATAAGCTAATGACGCATGCGGACGAAATCAATCAGGGCTGCATAGTGCACGGTTTCATCAGCAATCGTGTTACTTGCGGATACCGTTTTGGTACGTCTTTCTAAAATCAAGCGACAAACGATAGCTCAACTCTTCAGATGTATCGCCTATGGGTCACCGACATGGGGCGGCTGACGGCTATGTGGTTCCCAATTTTCCTCTGGCTTAGCGGCGTTGTCTGCGCCGCCTTAGAATTATTCCTACAAGTGAAGAACCTTCATGATCCGAACTTTGGGCCTTACAGGTGGGCAAAAGTGAACATGAATGTTGGACCAGGAATCGCGGTCATTCCGTTTGTGGCTTCGACTATATTGTTGAATGCATACTGCACTGGTGAGTTTTTTGATGCAAAAAGGAACAAATAGTATGGTTGGCAATGGTACTGACTTGTACTAGGTCTCCTGATATGGAGAATCAGGAGGGCTCTGAAGCACGATGAAAGTAGCAGCGCGGCGAGGCAACTGCAGATCCTCACTCGTATCCTTATGGAATCTGGTATTTTGTACCTCTCCATAAGCGTCGCGCAGTTCGTAGCTTATTTTTGCCCAAACAACTTTGCCATCCACATGATTGGGACACTCGTAAGTTGTTTCTTAATTGGCCTTATCATCGGCTAAGCTGTTTTACAGCATACCCTCGTGATTGGCATTGCGTACAACCTTATTATCATCCGCGTCGGACAAACAAGATCAGAGGATGGGAGCAACATAAGCAACGGCAGATTAACAACTTTCCAAGTTGCCGACCTGACCCAAGGAATTTCCCCAAGTTCCACGAACAGTATGGTGACTGGCGGAACGACTGAATTTGCGAGAGACAAAACATAGTAAATGATTTGAAGATAGAGAAGCCAACATTTCTTATCGGCTTTGCGTGTATGTACTATGTCGGATATAGTCTTTGTCTCGCGAGCTTGCGGCGACACATTGCCGGCATCCTCTCAGTGATACCTCTTTTACTGGTCCGTTCAACCAGATTGTCGTAGTAGTACGTTCCTCAGCTCTTCGACATCTTCTCCAACATCTTCGAGAATCTGAGCATAGTTATTTTATATTAGTTCTATTTCTATATTGTTGACGGCTATCGTAGTATTATTTAGAGTTCGTTCAAGCATGTGTAATATTATATATGTAATATCTAATATTGGGTTTCAGTCGTTTCTGATTACGAGGTTGCCCTCCGCCTGTGGAACAACGCGAAGGATGAGCGCGGTGTGATTTCTCGGGCGTGTGCCCGTGTGTGCGACTGTTTGGTTACCACGCGTGGCTGCTAGCCCAGGTTTTTTATTTAGTATCATACTACTCCTACACTACCCTATTGCGTCGCGCGCTGTGCTTTGCGAGCTAATCTACATATATTTTTTCGCCTCCCGCCCAATCCCTACCTTCTTTGAGACTGAAATTCTTGGAGGAACTGTATAGGTAAAATTCGGAACAGGGCACTCGTCTGGGCGACCCGACTCCGTTCCCCGCTCCGAGCTTACCGCCTGGGGATCCCCTGTGATCCAGTGTTGTAGCGGCAATGGCGTAACGTGGATGCCACGACTCGTGGATCGTGGATATCCCGTGGATATCCACGATGGCCATCAATGGTCATGGCGTGAGAATTACGTGGACTGGCCACCATGGCCCAAGTCATATGACATCCCGGTATTAGTGATGGGAAGTTCTGAACCCGAGATATCGAAATCGAAGCTGGGTGCTCTCTGCTCAGTGCACTTTCTCTTCCACCGACTCATTCGTTCTATCCCATGTCTGCCAAGGATCTTCGGCTACATTTTATTGAACACCCTCAAAAGACTTCAAAAACCCCCGAAGTTATGTACATCAACCGGCCAAAGGCAGCATGTGTAAGGTGCTTCGAACAGCATGTTATGAGAGTGGGAGCAGAAGAAGAGGATGAGTTGCGCAGAAATCTTCGACCTGCTGTCCGCTCAGGAGAAGAAATTATTACCTGGTGTATGGCTCCTTTGGAATTTCATCTTTGTTCGTTGATATGGACTGAATATTTTTGAAATAGTGTGGAATGGTCCGCAGCAACCTGAGGGCTTCGTGAAAAAGGTCTGGTTACAAGGTCATACTGAGAATTATTCTCATCATCCCAAAGATTGTGAACTCTGGCCTTTGGAAACCTGTGCCTTGGGTAAAGCTGGATGTAAGCAGCGAAACTTGACTCAAACAGATGAAGAACATCAAAAGCGCCAGGCACAAAAAGGAAAGCGTCGAAACTTCGAAGAATATATTTCGAGTAGCGATCCTACATATAATCGGGACCTTCTCCTACCTACGACTTATCACTATTGCCGATACAACCATTTGGTTTTTCTCCAACTCCTGGTTTACTGCAGCTTCCTCAGAATTTTTTCCCATATCCATCTGGCAGTCCAAAAACTCCAGGACCGTCTTCTTATGCTTTTATGAGTCACGGGTCCAGTCCAGCGATGACTGCCAGCCCCAGTCCCTCGCCTCACCCTGCTCCTCCTTTACCAATGTCAAATGCAGACTTTGGCCCTCTATCAAAATGCATACGCACTCCAAATTACCCCACATCTCATCCTGGACCTCCACTGAGTTGCAGTTTTTCTTATAATCATTTGAAAACTGGTTTTCCTTGGACTTCGGAAGAAAAAGATGAGTTTTGTCGTTGGATGGCACGTCTTACTGCCTCATACGGATTTCTTTTTCACTGGGTCGAAAATCCGGTCTGGACATCATTTTGCTTGAGATATATACCCCAGGCACCTCGTATCAGTCACAATATGCTTACAAACAAATGGGTGCCCGCTGAAGTTACGAGATATCAGAATATTGCTAAGCAAGAGAGTAACGAGTGCTTTGCAATGATGCAGTATGATGGCTGGACCGGTGGAAACTTCCATCACTATATTTCAGTTATGATTGGTACCGAAAAATGAAAGGCAAGTAGTAATTTTTTTTCATGGCATACTACTATCTAAATTAGTGATAGATACATCCCGTCACAGTTTATGATGCATCTGGAGAACCGAAGATGGCAGAAAACATGTACAAGTTAATCAAAGATGTTAGCAGAGACTTAAAGGACAATTGGAAGGTGAACTTAATCGCAATTTGCTCGGATACATCAGGGGAGTCTTTAAAGGCCCGAAAACTTGCTCGACAAGAGTTTCCGGAGCTTATGGTACTGAGCTGCTATGCTCACCAGGTACGCTTTGGGCAATATTGTAATCATTTTCAGATAACTTGATAAATATAATAGGTTGCCTTAGTTGTTGGTGATTATTTTCGCAAGACAAAAAAATCGGGCTTTATAAGTTTTGCTGATCAAGCAAACGACTTGATAGCATGGCTAAGAAGCAAGATGCAGGTCTTGGCCATAATGCGTGAAATCCAGGAAGCTCATTGGGTACTCGATCTGGGAAAGAAAACTCCCATTCTTTCTCCTATTTAGCTAGTTTTAACCCTTTGGACTGCTCATTTCTCAGTATATGACTGACTTCTTCATCTTCACATGACTCTCATTTGTCTAGTACAGCAAGAAGCAAATCAACTAGTAAATGAATGTCATATCTTAAAAGGTTCCAGCAAACTTTGAACAAGGTACAGGAGATGTTCGCCTTGATAAAAAATCCACTTTTCTGGCATATGATCATGAGGTATGAGTTACTTTTTTTGATTTATTAAAATCTGAGACACTTATAGGATGAAAAAACATCTCGAATCACTCACCCATGCTTCATGTATTCTACAAGCTGATCATACTCGACTTGATCAGGTTGCAATCATATTTGGCTCCTTGTACAAGGAGTATACCATTATGCAAGCAGAACCCAGAGAGCTCAGTCAAGATCTTGTTCAATCGATCCCCAATAGCTTAGATAAACAATGGAAGAATTCCGATCAAGACATCTGTATAGCAGCCATTTTCTGCAACCCCATTCACAAACTAGTTCTTTTTTCCCAAAATTCCAACCTCTCAATTGCCGGCATTTGGAGTCTTTTGAGTCAGTTATGGGAATGATTCTACAAAGAACCACCTCCCTATCGATTGTTCAATGAAATATGGGAATATAGCACAGGAACAGGTAGTTTCCAACATTTTCAAAAATCCATAGATGGTATGTTAGTGGCCCATCAAGATCAGGTATGTTTAATGTTTATCTAGTTAAGAATCAATTTAACAACTCATAGAATATTCCCCTCGACCTGCTTCTAATGAAAGCTCAAAGCAGCATGGTTCCCCCCTCCAGACAATCTCTCCTTGGCTTCTATCTGTGGTCGTGAACTCTGCCTCATGTGAATGTTTCTTTTCTATGTTCAGTGTTATCTTATCACGCTTGCACACCCAACTATGGTCAAATGCAATAATGAACCTGGTCACTCTATGACTCTACCTTCATGCTGAACATCTTCACTATAGACTGGTAAAGGAACGACTGCAAAAAAACCTAACCTCACATTCTTCAAATGCAATTAATTCAAATAGTCAAGAACTGGGGTCTGAGTCTACTACTGATGACATGACAGACAGTTCTATAACTGCATCATTTTTGCAGATAGCCAATCAACTAATCAACATAGCTGAAAAAGATGTCAAAGAAACTGAGGCTAATTTTATCATTGTCAGACATTTTTGATTTTACTAATTCATATTGGACGGACAGTTGGCAAAGTTTTTCGATGCAGAATTTGGAAGATGAGTTGAAATTTCATGCGCTTCTTGACATGGATGCAGAAGGAGAGTTGGAGACTGATGACACTGATATTATGCAGTCTCTCGAGTAGTTTCCATCTGTAACATTCATATTTATCTTCTATAGTAGTTTTACAGTAATTTTCATAGTTGTGTCCCACAGAAAATTGCTGAATTTCACACCATCAAGGCATGGCTGCCTTTAATCCATGGCCATTACCATATCTGGTAAATCCATGCCATGATTCATGGTGTGGCATCTATGGTCATGGCATTTTATGGATGCCACATGAATATTCACAGGCGTGTACAACACTGCTGTGATCTCCCATTCCCACCTCTTCACTACAGTCCTTTGAGTCCTCTGGTTTCACTTATGTTCATGATATCCAGCCACAATCGAGATATCTGTCAATTTGCTATACACATTTCAAAGAAAGGTAGAGCATCAGGGGACAAATGAAGTCATTCCCATCTTCCATTCAATGATATGTATTTTCTGCAAGATGCATTTGATTGATGGCTTGCATAGATATATATATACATATACATATTTACATTGACTGTAGTTACTACCATGTAATCAGCACTCTTGAGCCTTGAAGATGTCTTATTATTTGTCGATCAAGGTGACCTTACTATACTGCACAGCCACATACTCAGCCCCTCTCTAACTTTCATTTCTCCATATGTACTGTAATTTCAGGTCCAATTAGTTTCAACATTTGTACATGGTGGCAAATTGAAGAATATGCCTTCAGGACTGATGTAGACATCTTGAAGATAGTGCCAGAGCTAAACCTTGCCCAATGGCCCAAGCCAGAAACAGGTGTTTGTATAGATGGCTCATCTGTTATTAGATCAAGTAAAGTTGAAATGATTCAAACTTGGTGAGGTAAGGGTCAATTCTACAATTATCATTTGCTCAACACTCACACAGTTCCAAATTAAATACTTATAATGATCTAGCACAATTGCAGTGACAATTACTTGAAGCATGAGATGTTTTAGTTAGTCTGCACAGCAAGAGCCAGAAATTGCTTATTATACAACCTAACATCAAACCTGTTGACCATGGAGGTGGTGTTGTTACGACCTTAATCTTATAAAACTGCATCAGACAGTGACAAAGACTTAGCGAGGCGATAAGAGAGAAGAGTAAGGGAAGGATACGATTGGTAAAGCGTAAGGATTTTAATACCAGCTAAGTACCTACAGGACTTATATACGTAGAGACAACTACCCAAGGTAACTAAGTATTAGAACAGGACTGAGTCATAATACTCGGGGTAGTGGAGTAAGTGGAGTCAGAACATATGGACGTGAGTAAAGCATATGGGAGTGGAGTAACAGTGAGACAAAAGATACTAGAAAGGAAAGATGAAAGAAAAGTATAACGGACAGGCCTGAGAATGTGGAGTGACCGTGAGATGAAAGATACTAGAAAGGGAAGGTGAAAGAAAAGCATAATGGGCAGGTGTGGGAATGCGGAAAAACAAAAGAGCCGGAGCAGATGACCATAGCCGGTGAAACCATAACAATACCCTCCGTTTAGGCTTCGTGACCACACGAAGTATCCTAATCTGTGAAGTTAATCTCCATCTTTGCAGGTCGAACCTCGTATCCCAACTTGAAGAGGTTTCTCTCTGCCAAATTCTTGACTTCAGGAAACTTCCACTTGTGCGCAAGGTTTAGGATGTTAACCATTCTTCGAATACGAGACTCGAATAGTCATCATATTTGGTGTTGTAGAAGATGAAAAGGAACACTTGGAATTCTGTGGCATTGGCGTCTTCAATGAAGCGGGGTCTGCGGTGTTAAAGTTTCGGATGAACGTGTGATGGGGATCGTCATATCCAGTTTTTTCTTCGCCAATAAACGGATTCTCTGGTGAGGAAGTATGAATGGATCCAGAAGCGCATTCCGTCTTTGGTTTGGACACATAAATCTGCTCCTCGAATTCTGACCAAAGCAGGTGTTTCTTGTTGGTGGATTGGAAAGGTGGAATAAAGGTCGAGATGTCGGACATTTGAAGGTGATTTGGAGGATGAAAGAGATTGACGATTGTTGTATACCGATTGGAGTGCTTTCGTTGGGCTTTATATCCTACGACCGTGTTTCCTCGTACTCGTCTAGGACGTCCTTGGCGTTCTCCAAGGCTGATCTTGGTAACCATGTGTCTTCTTCATTTCCGTAACCCTCCAATGTACCAAATACTGGGTTCCTCTTCCTCGCTTCCTATGTCCTCGGATCTCTTCGATTTCGTACTCTTCTTCTTCGTTTATGATATCAGGTGGCGGCGGGGTAGGGTGGTGTTGGCTGTCAAACTCGGGTTTGTGACATCGTGTGAGCAATGAAGCGTGGAATACGTTGTGGATTGCCCAGGACTCAGGTAAGTGAAGCTTGTATGACCGATCTCCGACAGCTTCGACGATCTCGAAAGGTCCATAGCGTTTGTTGTCAAGTTTCCGTGATGGTCGGTTGGAATGAATGTTAACTGCTTCTAGCCAGACCTTCTCTCCGGGTGAGAACACTTTAGAGGCATTTCCGTGGTTTCCTCGGTTTCGCATAAGATCATTGTTCTCTTCCATTGCCGCTTTAGCTTCTCTCGGGATTTCTCTAACTCCGATGAGAAATCCGCTGCCGCTGGGTTGAACGTAGGTAGACTGTGATTCCCTTTCCATGGATGGAATCCGTGATTCAAAAAGAATGGTGTGTTCTTCGTGGCAGAATGGACTTTGTCGTTGTAGTGGAACTCCGCCGTAGGTAGCCATTTCGTCCAATCGTTCTGTCGATAGGTGATGAAATTCCGCAAATACATTTCGACTTCTTGGTTGATGCGTTCCGTCTGTCCATCCGTTTGAGGATGATACGCCGTTGATAGGTTCCTTTCTATCCCCAATGATGTGCATAGCTCCTTCATGAATTTAGATGCGAACTGCGGTCCTCTGTCACTGATGATTCTTCGGGGAATTCCATGGAGCCTCCAGACCTCCGATTTGTATAGATGCGCTAATTCGATTGACGTGAGAGTCGTAGTGGTGGGAACAAGGTGGATCATCTTTGAGAACCGGTCGACGATAACAACAATAGCATCTTTGCCTTCGGACTTAGGCAGAGGTCCGATCATATCAATAGAAATTCCTGCCAAGGGCCTTCCGGGATTGGTAATGGGTTCAGTGATTGGTTCGGGTCTGCGAATGATCTTGTTCTTTTGACACATGTCACATCCTCTGACATATCTCCTGACGTCCGTCTTGATCGTGGGCCACCAGAACGTCCGCTTCAACAGTTCTAGCATCCGATGTTGTCCAGGGTGTCCGACGTCGGGGAATAGTGGTGATCGTGTAGGATTTGATCTCGCAAGTTCCTTTCATCCGGCACATAGATCCGTCCTTGTCGGTAAATTATCCCTTCTTTCTCCCACACTTTCTCCGGTTGTTTCGCCAATTCCTGCAGTACCATGGTTTCCCTCCTCTCGACTTTCTGATAACTTCCAGGATCTGTTGGTCGGGTGATATCTCGAATCGTCGAGATCGTAGAATGGTGGCTTCATATACTGGCGTTTCTTCAACGATTCTTCGTACAAACTCCTTTCCTTTGAACATTCCATGTTCCTGTTGTCTCGGCTTGTATCTGGTTTGACTATGCGGGAGAGGATGTCGGCTTTGGTGTTGGATTTTCCAGGTATGTGTCGTAGTGCGAAATCGTATTCCTGCAGCATAAGGTACCATCTTGCTTGTCGAGCGTTCAGTTTCTGTGGGTCTCTGAAGTACTTCAGGTTTTCGTGGTCTGTCCAGATTTCGAACTGTTCCTTCGCATCCAACAGGTACTGTCTCCATAACTTCAGTGCCTTGACTATAGCCAGTAACTCCTTGTCGTAGATCTCGTAGTTTCGTTCTGCTTCAGTCAACGTTTTGGACATGAATGCAACCGGATGCCATTTTCCTTCCTGTTCCTGTGATAGGACTGCTCCCGTTCCATAGTTTGATGCATCCACCTCCAATCTAAACTTTCCATAGTCATTTGGCAACGCCAATACTGGTTCGCTGGTGATGGAATCTTTGACGCTGTCGAATGCCTGTTGTTGTGCTTCTTCCCATTTCCACTCTTTTCCTCCTCCCTTCAACTGATTGAGCGGAGCTGCGATGATGCTGAAGTTTTGTATGAAGCGTCTGTAAAAGTTCGCGAATCCCAAGAAACTCTCCACCTCCTTAATTGTTCGTGGCGTTTTCCATTCCTTTATGGCCCTGACCTTCTCCTTTTCCATAGTAGCTTTTCCATTTCCTACAACCGTGCCTAACAAGGCGATTTCCGTGGCGTCGAATTCACATTTCGATCGTTTGAAGAATAGACTATGTTTGTCGGCGATTTTCAGGAAACGTATAGTCCGTTCACGTAGTTCCTCTTTGGTACGTCCTGGAATCGCGAAGTCGTCCATATAGTTGACCAGTGCACCTTCTTGGATCATTTCTCGGAATATGGTTGCCATCATACGAGAAAAGGTCGCCGGGGAGTTACTCATTCCAAAAAACATGACGGTAGGTTCGAATAATCCACGATTGGTGATAAACGCTGCTTTCCATTCATCTCCTTCTCTGATCCTGACATTGTTGTAACCCCAGATAATGTCCAGTTTATTGAAGTATTTCGCATCTCGCAGTTGGTCGAGTACTTCGCTTATGAGCGGTAATGGCGTTTTGTCCTTGATCGAATGTTCGTTGAGTTTCCTGTAGTCCTGGCATAGTCGGAGTGATCCATCTTTCTTTGGTACGAAGAAACAAGGGGCAGCGTATGGTGATTTGGATGGTCGAATTCGTTTCGATGCTAGGTTCTCGTCTAAGAACTTATCCAGTTCCTCCCTTTCCTTTGGCGTCATGTTATAAACCTTCGATGATATCTCCTTTGGTGCGTCCTCCGTTAGATTGATCTCATGATCCCATTCCGTTCGAGCTGGTAATTGCTCAAAATTCCGTTTGTTAAACAAGTGCGTAAATGGTCGAATGTAATCGGGTAGATCTTCGGGGTTGGTGGGATCTGATTCTTTTTCCTCCGTAGCGCTGTCCACATCAGTGGTTAGCCGTCGAGAAAAAGGAATCGTTTGGTGTGGTGTAGTGCATGTACTGGGGCATCGTGTAAATCTGACTTCTTGGTTTATCCAGTCGATCTCCGGGTTGTGTTGAATTAACCAGTCGTATCCAAGAAAATATCCGCGCTCGAAATGTCCGATACCAGTGCCTTGATTTCCTCCTTATGTCCTCCTAGATCCATCTGGATTTTGGCGTCCTCCGTTAATATCCCTGTCCGATTTGGTGTTCCGTCTGCATTTCTCATGCGAATGGGTTGTTGTCGTTTGACCTTCTTCAATTTCTCTCTCTCTGCCAACTCTCGTATCATCGTCATATGTGCTCCCGAGTCGATAAGGGCCTTGACCGTTTTGTTTCCGTTCTTGGTTTTGATGGTTGCATCCAGCAGAATTTCGCGCGTTGAGTCTCTCTTGAAAGGAATAACATACTTGGATTTCGAATTTGTTGTTACATGGGGAGAGACTCTACGATTTATGGGTCGAGATTTCGCGCTCAATCGGACCCTTCGGCAAAATCCTGCTTCTCGGTGGCATCTTCTTCATCCTGTGGACTGTCCTCGGTCGTTTCCCTAGTCCTAGCTCTCTTCGGCGCCTACAATTCCTGGCGATGTGTCCTGGTTTGTTACAATTGTAACACGTTACGGTCTTCTTCGGCTGCCTGCATTCTCTAGCAAAATGTCCGAACTTTCCACAGTTGAAACACTTCCTCTGATTATTCGGGGTTTGGACTCTAGCGGTTTCGAACCTTCCTACTTCCATGGGTTGACCACTTCCTCCATACGTGACTCCTGTCGCGGTGTGTTTGTCGAACAAACTCATCGTCTCTGTTCCCATTCCTACTGCTTTTTGACTTCGAGCCATCCGTTGAATGTGGTGGGGACTTTGTCGGGTGGGAATGATAGAATGGTGCGAATGGTTTCCTTTTGACGTTCTTCTTCAGCAAGAAGATGGCGTGTTGATCGTCCGTTCCCGCTTGTTCATCATCAAGGTAAATCGACTAAGAAATCCACGATGGGTTTCCTTCCTTGGTCATAGTCTCGATAGCTATCTCGCTCTTCTCCTTGTCCATTCCATCGATAAACAACTCCTTCGCCTGCTTCTCGAATTGCTTCCACGTGAATGTTACGTCTGGGTTGGTGACTTTGTCCGCTACGAGTGCTGAAAAACTTCCGGCTACTCCTCCTCTCATCCTGGATATGGCCGCTATGATCATCCTATCATTGTCGGTGATCCCGTTAAACTTTATGAACAGCTGAATGCTCCTCCACCAGTCCTCAAATCTCTCTCTGCTTCCCTCGAACCAACCGGGATCGGGGATAATTGACTTGGTACTTCTGTGGTCGACATGTCTGATGGTTCCTTCGTCTCTGATTGGTCTTCGTTGTCGATGTGAATATCCGCAAAACTGTCCGCTATTTGATCTACTTCCTCGTCGATGTCTGATTGTGGTGCTGATTCCGGTCTCGATGTCGGGCTACTCGGTAACTCGATCTCTCGCAACAATCCGTCGTGATATGCGGCTAATTCTTCTTCGACAAGTCGTTTCTTTCCTTGTCGGCTGCTACTTGGCATAAACTCGTGCCCTGATGACTACGCTTGTAAAAAGCCTCGACGCGAAAAAATTACGTCCGTTCGGTTGGTAGATCTGCCGTATGCACTACCACTACAGCAAGCTCGCTAGGCTGCTGTCTGCAAGGTGAGGTGTAGACGCTTTACCAAATGTTACGACCTTAATCTTATAAAGACTCAGGTTGCAGACAAGTGACAAAGACTTGAGGGCGATAAGAGAGAAGAGTAAGGGAAGGATACGATTGGTAAAGCGTAAGGAATACAGCAGTACCTACAGGGTTATATACGTAGAGACAACTACCCAAGGTAACTAAGTATAGAACAGGACTGAGTCATAATACTCGGGGTAGTGGAGTAAGTGGAGCAGAACGTATGGACGTGGAGTAAAGCATATGGGAGTGGAGTAACAGTGAGACAAAAGATACTAGAAAGGAAAGATGAAAGAAAAGTATAACGGACAGGCCTGAGAATGTGGAGTGACCGTGAGATGAAAGATACTAGAAAGGAAAGGTGAAAGAAAAGCATAATGGGCAGGTGTGGGAATGCGGAAAAACAAAAGAGCTGGAGCAGGTGACCATAGCCGGTGAAACCATAACAGGTGTTGATCACATTTGCCTGCCATGATAGTAACAGTAAACGTGTCTTATTAGCTACATGCAGTGCATGATAATGTAACAGGATAGTAATAAAATCTATTATAGAGTGATGAATCATTAATTATAGTGGCTTGTTTAGACCTACTCAATAACTAAGAGAGCAGATGTTGGATGCTGATGCTTTAAGCATAACCAATTGCTGTTGTTTGTTATTCTGACATGCTGTTATATCTGGATCATGCTATTTCTGACTTTGCTATTTCCATCAGCTTTTCTGACTAGTTCGGGATATCTCTTTCTGACTTATTCTGTTCCCATCACTCTTCCGGCAATTTGATTCCAGCTTACCGGTCACATTGACCAATGAATTGCTGTAGTAGCTTTAGTATTATGGTTGTGCTCCCACAGTTACTTCACGACCAATGCAATGTGGGTTGTTATGTCCATTGCAAGACTCATCTACCTCAAGACCTCCTTTCCATTGCACCATCAGTATCCATAAGGTAATAACTCCTTTTCATTATTCACTCCTATCAATTGTGCAATCATTCCGCTATCCTTTCTCATCTTTCACATTCGATTCCTATTCAGTACTTTCATATTTAAGCCATAGATATTCTGTACAGTACTTCAGTCTGAAAATCAACTTAGATTGTTCCCTGCTTTCTGCAACTTGGTCTTCCTCACTCTCGAACAATTTTGCTTTCTGTGGGTCACTCCTCTCTTTCTCTAAATCAGCTACTGATGTAGTTAGAAGTCATAGTGCACTGTTTCCGTGTTGCTAAGGCCAAAGTCATTTTTCGCTAAGTCCTTCCAGCTTAGCGATCCCTTTCCGGTCATAGTCTTAACAGTTCAGCAAGAAACAGAAATGAAACTTAGATATAAAACTGTATAGAAATGTATAAGAGATGTATAGTTTTATGTCAGAATGAACCAAAAGAGGAAATGGAAACATTGTTGTATTGAAAGATAAAATAGAGAGATACAAATAGTAAAAGTATCTATAAAAGGAAATAATAGTTTACCTTGGGAACTTGATGTGCACTAGAAGTGTCGAAGCACCTCAATAATGCACTTTGCAGCTTATTTCAGCCATGATACCTTTGCTGTCTACATGATTAGAACACTTGTAAATTCTGTTTTACAACCTCAATATTTCAATACTTTCTTCAGAACTATTGAAATAGTAGTATATTTTATTTTCATATATGGGAAAATACAAACAAAAATCATACTGTTTCTATGCTATTTCAATTCTATGAATAGTGTAGTGACTGGTAAAATGACTGAATTTGCAAGAGACAAACTTTTGTAAATAATCAAAGTAGGCAAGCTGCTACTGGGTATTGAATTTGTATGTATACAATATATCAGATGTATTATTGGAATCAGTTCATGACATATAGGAAAGCAAGCTCAGTGACCAATCCTGGTCAATTTGAGTTTTGCATTATATCACTTTTGTCTCTTTTTTTGTCTTCATACAAGAAAAAATTCATGTATGCTGAGCTAAATTCTGTATTTGCTGCATGTTTTGACATTAATATATACTTCTTCTCCCAAAATGAACTCAAAATAGTATTCATGTTACGACCTTAATCTTATAAAGACTCAGGTTGCAGACAAGTGACAAAGACTTGAGGGCGATAAGAGAGAAGAGTAAGGGAAGGATACGATTGGTAAAGCGTAAGGAATACAGCAGTACCTACAGGCTTATATACGTAGAGACAACTACCCAAGGTAACTAAGTATAGAACAGGACTGAGTCATAGTACTCGGGGTAGTGGAGTAAGTGGAGCCAGAACGTATGGACGTGGAGTAAAAGCATATGGGAGTGGAGTAACAGTGAGACAAAAGATACTAGAAAGGAAAGATGAAAGAAAAGTATAACGGACAGGCATGAGAACGCGGAAAAACAAAAGAGCCGGAGCAGGTGACCATAACCGGTGAAACCATAACAATACCCTCCGTTTAGGTTTCGTGACCACACGAAAATTTAGTGCTTGAGGGTGTGGAGAAGTGCGAGTATCGCTTTCTTCTTCGATCCGATGATATGATTATCGAAATCGACGCGGCCAATGAAGTGTGGAGCGTTGGGCATTCCGACTTGGGCTACAAAATAGCTATCTCCTGCGTAACTTTCTTCGACGGCAAGATTGTCAAGAGCGTGTAAACAACTTCCTTCCAGAAGGTTTCATCGTTCTCTCCTCCTTCGATGAGTGTGGTGTATCCTCCAGGGGGAACGAATGGGATGGGTTCGACAGATGGTTCATATTGCCTTAAGAAGGTTTTGAGTCGTAGAGCTTCGACATTAAAGTTGGCTTTCGATCGGAGGTCGTTTTCGACAAGGGGAAATGGAGAAGGGCTTTTGATTCGAACGGGGAGGGATGTAGGCGAATTGGGACGGGTAGGGACATTGGCGTCGTCACCTAAGTAAGCTTTGAGAACTGTGCGGGCATAGTTGATCTTTTCCTCAGATCCAACCTCTGGCATGGCACGTAGTAGATAGGCGAGTTTGATAGAAATGTCATGGGCTTTGAGTTCGATACGGGTGAGGGAAGTTCTCTGGCGTCATCAACCAACCTGTCCAATTGGCTTTGGATGTTCGTGTCTTTGACGATTTTGTTGAATAGCGGTTGGACAGATACTAAGACCGTTGACGTGTTGGTGGCAACGGTACTAAGAGTGCCTCCTAGGTTACGAATGTGAGCCAAATTGGTCAGATAATGAGGATGGTTTCTCTTTGTTGTTCAACGGAGCGTAGGTTGTTGTTGAATGTGTGTGAATCTCGGTGTCATAGGCAAGGGTGTTGGTGAAAGGGGGAGTGTTAGACATGTTTGTTGGTAGGGGCGAGGTGTTCTGAGAGAAAGAAACAAGGAAAAGTTTCGGTTTATCTAATATTCTCCATCTCCTCTTTTAGGCAGATGTTCCAAATCTGCTATCTACCATCCCGCGTTCCATCCGGTCCTATCCCCTTCTAATTGTTCCAACAGACCGGAGTTTGTTAACTCCGCCATTTCTACCACATCTTTCAACATCTTAATCATCCGCTTCTCCTTCTTTAACTTCAAAATTAGCTCCTTCTTTTCTTCATCTGTCATAGGTATGGCTTCTTTGGGTGGGTTCATGATGATCGGTGTTTGGACATGTGATTGGAAAAGGAGGTAGTCTGACGTATCCTGATGGGCGTGCACCAGGTGTTGGCCTCCAAAGAGGGCTTGGGCGTTGTAGATGTTGGTGTTACCACCGACAGCTGAGAGGGTTGGGGAATTGGCGAGGAAAGACATTGACGATTGTTGGATACCGATTGGAGTGTTTCACTGGGTTTTATATCCTACGACCGTACTCGTCTAGGATGTCTTTCGCATTCTCCAAGGCTGATCTTGGTAACCATGTGTCTTCTTCGTTTCCGTAACCTTTCCAATGTACCAAATATGGGTTCCTCTTCCTCGCTTCCTATGTCCTCGGATCTCTTCGATTTCGTACTCTTCTTCTTCGTTTATGATATCAGGTGGCGGGGAGGGTGGTGTTGGCTGTCAAACTCGGGTTTGTGACATCGTGTGAGCAATGAAACGTGGAATACGTTGTGGATTGCCCAGGACTCAGGTAAGTGAAGCTTGTATGACCGATCTCCGACAGCTTCGACGATCTCGAAAGGTCCATAGCGTTTGTTGTCAAGTTTCCGTGATGGTCGGTTGGAATGAATGTTAACTGCTTCTAGCCAGACCTTCTCTCCGGGTGAGAACACTTTAGAGGTATTTCCGTGGTTTCCTCGGTTTCGCATAAGATCATTGTTCTCTTCCATTGCCGCTTTAGCTTCTTCTCGGGCTTTCTCTAACTCCGATGAGAAATCCGCTGCCGCTGGGTTGAACGTAGGTAGACTGTGATTCCCTTTCCATGGATGGAATCCGTGATTCAAAAAGAATGGTGTGTTCTTCGTGGCAGAATGGACTTTGTCGTTGTAGTGGAACTCCGCCGTAGGTAGCCATTTCGTCCAATCGTTCTGTCGATAGGGTAAATTCCGCAAATACATTTCGACTTCTTGGTTGATGCGTTCCGTCTGTCCATCCGTCTGAGGATGATACGCCGTTGATAGGTTCCTTTCTATCCCCAATGATGTGCATAGCTCCTTCATGAATTTAGATGCGAACTGCGGTCCTCTGTCACTGATGATTCTTCGGGGAATTCCATGGAGCCTCCAAACTCCGATTTGTATAGATGCGCTAATTCGATTGACGTGAGAGTCGTAGTGGTGGGAACAAGGTGGATCATCTTGAGAACCGGTCGACGATAACAACAATAGCATCCTTGTCTTCGGACTTAGGCAGGGTCCGATCATGTCAATAGAATCTCCTGCCAAGGGCCTTCTGGGATCGGTAATGGGTTCAGCGTGATTGGTTCGGGTCTGCGAATGATCTTGTTCTTTTGACACATGTCACATCCTCTATTCTCCTGACGTCCGTCTTGATCGTGGGCCACCAGAACGTTCCGCTTCAACAGTTCTAGCATCCGATGTTGTCCAGGGTGTCCGACGTCGGGGGAATAGTGGTGATCGTGTAGGATTTGATCTCGCAAGTTCCTTTCATCCGGCACATAGATCCGTCCTTGTCGGTAAATTATCCCTTCTTTCTCCCACACTTTCTCCGGATTGATCACATGCCCCATGATAGTAACAGTAGTAAACTTCTTATAGCTAATCAGCAGCATATATGAAAACAGGATAGTAATAACATCTATTATAATAACCTATGAATCATCTATATTAAGTGGCTTGTTTCAAACCTTACTCAATAAACTTTTAAAGAGCAATTGGATGCTGATGCTTTTAAGCATAACCAATTCTGTGTTTGTCGTATCTGACATGCTTGTTATATCTGGATCATCTATTCTAACTTCTATTTCCAGCAGCTTTTCTGACTACTTCGAATATCTCTTTCTTGACTTTTCTGTTCCCCAATCACTCTTCCGCAATCTGATTCCAGGGGGCATTACCGGTCACATTTGACCAAGATTGCAGTTTGTAGTAGCTAGATTAATGGTCCCCAACCATTACTCACTAACCAAATGCAAATGTGTTGTTATTCCATTTCTAAGTTACTCATCTACCTCAAACCTCCTTTCCATTGCTCCCATCAGTATTCCATAAGTATAACCCGTTCATATTCACTCCTATCAATTGTGCAATCATTTCCGCGGAGTATCCTAGTCCTCTTTTCACATTCGATTCCTATTTCAACTTTCATATTAAGCCATAATATTCTGTACCAGTACTTCCAGTCTGAAAATCAACTTAATGATTCCTGCTTCTCAACTTGTCTTTCACTCTCGAAACAATTTGCTTTCTGCTGGTCCACTCCTCTCTTTCTCTAAATCCGCTACTATGTTATTAGACATCATATTCACTGTTTCCGTTCTTAAGGCCAAAGTTCATTTTCGCTACACCTTCCAGCTTAGCGATCCCTTTACCCGGTCATAAGTCTTAACAGCTTCAGCAAAGAAACAGAAATGAAACTTAATAAACTGTATAGAAATGTATAAGAGATGTAAGTTTTATGCTCAAATGAACCAAAAGAGAAATGAAACATTTTGTATGAAAGATAAATAAGAGATTACAAATAGTAAAAGTATCATAAAAGGAAATAATAGTTACTTGCGAACTGATTCACCTAAAAGTGTCGAACACCCAATCCAATCACTTTGCAGCTTATTTCACCATGATAACTTTGCTTTCTACATTATTAAACACTTTAAATCTGTTTTACAACCTCAATATTTAAACAATAACCTTTCTTCCAAACTTATTAAATAGTATATTTTATTGTTCATATAATTGGAAAATACAAACAAATAATAGTACCTGTTTCGTAGCTATATTCAATCTATAATAGTGTATACTGGTAAAATGACCTGATTTGCAAGAGACAAACTTTTTAAATAATCAAAGTAGCAATCTGACAACTGGGTATGAATTTGATGTATAACAATAATCAGCATTATTATTGTAAGACCAGTTCTGACATTATAGGAAAGCAAGCTCACAGTTGGACAATCCTTCAATTGATTTTGCTATATCACTTTTGTCTCATTTTTGTCTTCATACAAAAAAAATCATGCTTCTGAAGTAAATTCATGATTTGCTTGCATTGTTTTAGCTTTTTGTATTTATAGACTGCTTCTCCCAAATGAATCAAATGAGGAATTTCATGACTTAGTAGGGACACTTTTATCGATACTATAAGCTCACGTGCACAACAAGTGACGAAAGATTTGAGCGATAAGAGATAAGAGTAAGAAGATACGATTGTAAAGCGTAAGGAATACAGCAGATACCTACAGGTATATACGTAGAACAACTACCCAAGGTAACTAATAAGAACAGGACTGAGTCATAATACTCGGGTAGTGGAGTAATGAGCAGAACGTATGGAGTAGAAAAGCATATGGATGGAGTAACGTGGAGAAAAGATACTAGAAAGGAATAGAAAGAAAAGTATAACGACAGGCAATGAGAATGTGGAAGAAAAACAAAAGAGCCTGACATGGTGACCATACTGGTGAAACCACCATAACAATACCCTCCTAGGTTCGTAGACACACGAAAATACTTAGCTTGTGTGAGAAGCTGCAAGTATCGCCTTCTTCTCTTCGACTCCCGATGATATTGATATCAACATTGCGCAGTCAAAGTCTGTGGACGTTGGGCATCCGACTTGGCTACAAGAAAGACTATCTCCACTGCGTAACTTTCTATCGACGCAAATATCAGATTCATATCGTAGCTTGAATAAAACAATTAGGAATAACATACTTGGATTTCGAATTTGTTGTTACATGGGGAGAGACTCTACGATTTATGGGTCGAGATTTCGCGCTCAATCGGACCCTTCGGCAAAATCCTGCTTCTCGGTGGCATCTTCATCCTGTGGACTATCCTCGGTCGTTTCCCTAGTCCTAGCTCTCTTCGGCCCTACAATTCCTGGCGATTGTCCTGGTTTGTTACAATTGTAACACGTTACGGTCTTCTTCGGCTGCCTGCATTCTCTAGCAAAATGTCCGAACTTTCCACAATTGAAACACTTCCTCTGATTATTCGGGGTTTGGACTCTAGCGGTTCGAACCTTCCTAATTCCATGGGTTGACCACTTCCTCCATAAGTGACTCCTGTCGCTGTGTTTGTCGAACAAACTCATCGTCTCTGTTCCCATTCCTACTGCTTTTATGGTTTCGAGCCAGCCGTTGAATGTGGTGGGGACTTTGTCGGGTGGGAATGATAGAATGGTGCGAATGGTTTCCTTTTTGACGTTCTTCTTCAGCAAGAAGATGCGTGTTGATCGTCCGTTCCCGCTTTGTTCATCATCAAGGTAAATTCGACTAAGAAGTCCACGATGGGTTTCCTTCCTTGGGTCATGTCTCGATAGCTATCTCGCTCTTCTCCTTGTCCATTCCATCGATAAACAACTCCTTCGCTTGCTTCTCGAATTGCTTCCACGTAAATGTTACGTCTGGGTTGGTGACTTTGTCCGCTACGAGTGCTGAGAAACTTCCGGCTACTCCTCCTCTCATCCTGGATATGGCCGCTATGATCATCCTATCATTGTCGGTGATCCCGTTAAACTTTATGAACAGCTGAATGCTCCTCCACCAGTCCTCAAATCTCTCTCTGCTTCCCTCGAACCAACCGGGATCGGGGATAATTGACTTGGTATTCTCTGTGGTCGACATGTCTGATGGTTCCTTCGTCTCTGATTGGTCTTCGTTGTCGATGTGTATCCGCAAAACTCCGCATTTGATCTACTTCTCGTCGATTCTGATGTGGTGCTGATTCCGGTCTCGATGTCGGGCTACTCGGTAACTCGATCTCTCGCAACAATCCGTCGTGATATGCGGCTAATTCTTCTTCGACAAGTCGTTTCTTTCCTTGTCGGCTGCTACTTGGCATAAACTCGTGCCCTGATGACTACGCTTGTAAAAGCTCGACGCGAAAAAATTACGTCCGTTCGATTGGTAGATCTGCCGTATGCACTACCACTACAGCAAGCTCGCTAGGCTGCTGTCTGCAAGGTGAGGTGTAGACGCTTTACCAAATGTTACGACCTTAATCTTATAAAGACTCAGGTTGCAGACAAGTGACAAAGACTTGAGGGCGATAAGAGAGAAGAGTAAGGGAAGGATACGATTGGTAAAGCGTAAGGAATACAGCAGTACCTACAGGGTTTATATACGTAGAGACAACTACCCAAGGTAACTAAGTATAGAACAGGACTGAGTCATAATACTCGGGGTAGTGGAGTAAGTGGAGCAAGAACGTATGGACGTGGAGTAAAGCATATGGGAGTGGAGTAACAGTGAGACAAAAGATACTAGAAAGGAAAGATGAAAGAAAAGTATAACGGACAGGCCTGAGAATGTGGAGTGACCGTGAGATGAAAGATACTAGAAAGGAAAGGTGAAAGAAAAGTATAATGGGCAGGCATGAGAATGTGGAAAAACAAAAGAGCCGGAGCAGGTGACCATAACCGGTGAAACCATAACAAATAGGGATCGAACTATATGTTCATATGGCACCAACATAACAACAATATTTTTATATCAAGTACAGCCATATTTGAGGAGGAGTTCTTCCCTCGATGTCCAGAAACAGATCCGTGTGGAGCTCCTCAAGCACCCACTGCTCCTATACCAAAACCCGCTGACCAGCCGGGTATTAATGGACCACAAGGTCCTGCACCATTTGGGTATCCCCCAAACACAAAACCCTTATCATCAACACCTCCCAGATCCCCGCTGAGATCCCCTTCACCAAGTTCCGGGCCTTCTCGCCCAAGAACTCCATCTAGGAATAACACGTCGGAGCCTCGTACTCTGACACCTGCAGTTCCGGAACCTATTCCGGAACCCCAGTTCCCTAACCAGCCTGATTTTAATCTGGTTGTGCCTAGGAGAACGGGCAGACAGAGGCAACCCCCTCTTTGCTCTGGAAATGTCTATGGTGATCGCTCCAACCCCTTGGATGCATTATGTGACATTGATCACCAGAACCGAAACCCACTCGAGTTGGATGTCTAAAGGTGTGGCTACAATGATGAAGTAGTGCCACCCCTCTAGCAGCGTGTTCACGATCATATCCAAAATAGAGTGCCTAACCGGCCTTGTCAGGCAAGAGAATGGTTCCGACCTAGATGGAATGGTCGTGTTGTTGAAGACTTCCCTGGTCAACTTGACCCTGATAATGTCCCATCATGGGAACCTTCTCCCGAAGGATCAGAGGAATGTCTCCACTGACTTGTAAGTGAGGGGGGAATTGTTACGATCTTAATCTATAAAGACTCAGGTTGCAGACAAGTGGACAAAGACTTGAGAGCGATGAAAGAGTAGAGTAAGGGAAAGATACGATTGATAAAGCATAAAGACTACAGCAGTACCTACAGGGTTTATATACGTAAAGACAGCTACCCAGGGTAACTAAGTATAAGACAGGACTGAGTCATAATACTCAGGGTAGTGGAGTAAGAACGCATGGACGTGGAGTAAGGCATATGGAGGTGGAGTAACAGTGAGACAAAAGATACTAGAAAGGAAAGGTGAAAGAAAAGTATAACGGGCAGACATGAGAACGTGGAAAAACAAAAGAGCCTGAATGGGTGACCATAACTGGTGAAACCATAACAATACCCTCTGTTTAGATTTCGTGACCACACAAACACTAGTACTTAAGGGTGTGGAGAGCTGCAAGTATCGCCTTCTTCTTCGACCCGATGATATGATGATTGAAATCAACATGGCCAATGAAGTGTGGAGCGTTGGGCATTCCGACTTGGGCCACAAAATAGCTGTCTCCTGCGAAACTTTCTTCAATGGCGAGTTTGTCGAAGAGTGTGTAAATGACTTCAGCCCAAAAGGTTTCATCTTTCTCTCCTCCATTGACGATTGTAGTGTATCCTTCAGGAGGGTGGAACGGAATGGGTTCGGAGGATGGTTCATATCCCCTTAAGAAGGCTTTGAGTACTGTGCGGGGGCATCGTAAATGTTGGTGTTACCACCGACAGTGGAGAGAGTGGGTGAGTTGGCGAGGAAAGACATTGACGATTGTTGTATACCGATTTCGTTTTTGTTGGGTTTTTTATACCCTATGATCATGCTTTTTCGTATTCGTCTAGGACATCCTTAGCGTTTTCTAAGGCTAATCTCAGTAACCATGTGTCTTCTTCATTTCTGTAACCTTTCCAATGTACCAAATACTGGGTTCCTCTTCCTCGCTTCCTATGTCCTTGGATTTCTTCGATTTCGTACTCTTCTTCTTCGTTTATGATATCAGGTGGCGGCGGGGTAGGGCGGTGTTGGCTGTCAAACTCGGGTTCATGACATCATGTGAGCAATGAAACGTGGAATACATTGTGGATTGCCCAGGACTCAGGTAAGCGAAGCTTGTATGACCAATCTCTGACAGCTTCAATGATCTCAAAAGATCCATAGCGTTTGTTGTCAAGTTTCTGTGATGGTCAGTTGGAATGAATGTTAACTGCTTCTAGCCAGACCTTTCCTCTGGGTGAGAACGTTTTAGAGACATTTCCGTGGTTTCCTCGGTTTCGCATAAGATCATTGTTCTCTTCCATTGCCGCTTTAGCTTCTTCTCAGACTTTCTCTAACTCCAATGAGAAATCTGATGCTGCTGGATTGGATGTAGGTAAACTGTGATTCCCTTTCCATGGATGGAATCCGTAATTTAAAAAGAACAGTGTGTTCTTCATGGCTGAGTGGATTTTATCGTTGTAATGGAATTCTGCCATAGGTAACCATTTCGTCCAATCGTTCTGTCGATAGCTGATAAAATTCCGCAAGTACATTTCGACTTCTTGGTTGATGCGTTCCGTTTGTCCATCCGTCTGAGGATGATACGCCGTTGATAGGTTCCTTTCTATCCCCAATGATGTGCATAGTTCCTTCATGAATTTAGATGCGAAATGCAGTCCTCTGTCACTGATGATTCTTCGGGGGATTCCATGGAGCCTCCAAATCTCCGATTTGTATAGATGCACTAGTTCGATTGACGTGAGAGTCATAGTGGTGGGAACAAGGTGGATCATCTTTGAGAACCGGTTGATGATAACAACAATAGCATCTTTGCCTTCGGACTTAGGCAGAGGTCCGATCATGTCAATAGAGATTTCCTGCCAAGGGCCTTCTGGGATTGGTAATGGGTTCAACATAATTGGTTCGAATCTGTGAATGATCTTGTTCTTTTGACACATGTCACATCCTCTGACATATCTCCTGACATCCGTCTTGATCGTGGGCCACCAGAACGTCTGCTTCAACAGTTCTAGCATCCGATGTTGTCCAGGGTGTCCGATGTCAGGGAAATAGTGGTGGTCGTATAGGATTTGATCTCGCAAGTTCCTTTCATCTGGCACATAGATCCGTTCTTGTCGGTAAATTATCCCTTCTTTCTCCCACACTTTCTCTGGTTGTTTCGCTAATTTCTGCAGTACCATGGTTTCCCTCCTCTTTGACTTTCTAATAACTTCCAGAATCTGTTGGTCGGCTGATATCTCGATTCGTCGGGATCGTGGAATGGTGGCTTCATATACTGGCGTTTCTTCAACTATTCTTCGTACAAATCCCTTTCCTTTGAACATCTCTATGTCTTTGTTATCTTGGGTTAAATCTGGTTTGACGATATGGAACAGGATGTCGGCTTTGGTGTTAGATTTTCCTTTCGTGGTCCGTCCAAATTTCAAACTGTTCCTTCGCATCCAACAGGTACTGTCTCCATAATTTCCATGCCTTGATTATAGCCAGTAACTCCTTGTCGTAGATCTCATAGTTTCATTCTGCTTCAGTCAACGTTTTGGACATGAATGCAACTGGATGCCATTTTCCTTCCTGTTCCTGTGATAGGACTGCTCCCATTCCATAGTTTGATGCATCCACCTCAAGTCTAAACTTTCCATAGTCATTTGGCAACGCCAATACTGGTTCGCTGGTAATGGAATCTTTGATACTTTCGAATGCCTGTTGTTGTGCTTCTTCCCATTTCCATTCTTTTCCTCCTCCCTTCAACTGATTTAGCAGAGCTGCAATGATGCTGAAGTTTTTTATGAAGCATCTGTAAAAGTTCGCGAATCCCAAGAAACTCTCCACCTCCTTAATTGTTCATGGCGTTTTCCATTCCTTTATGGCCCTGACCTTCTCCTTCTCCATAGTGGCTTTACCGTTTCCTACAACCGTGCCTAACAAGGTGATTTCCATGGTGTTGAATTCACATTTTGATCGTTTAAAGAATAGATTGTGTTTGTGTTATGGTTTCACCGGTTATGGTCACCTGCTCTGGCTCTTTTGTTTTTCCGCGTTCTCATGCCTGCCCATTATACTTTTCTTTCACCTTTCCTTTCTAGTATCTTTCATCTCACAGTCACTCCACATTCTCAGACCTGTCCATTATACTTTTCTTTCATCTTTCTTTCTAGTATCTTTTGTCTCACTGTCTCACTCCCATATGCTTTACTCCACGTCCATACGTTCTTGCTCCACTTACTCCACTACCCCGAGTATTATGACTCAGTCCTGTTCTATACTTAGTTACCTTGGGTAGTTGTCTCTACGTATATAAACCCTGTAGGTACTGCTGTATTCCTTACGCTTTACCAATCGTATCCTTCTCTTACTCTTCTCTCTTATCGCCCTCAAGTCTTTGTCACTTGTCTGCAACCTGAGTCTTTATAAGATTAAGGTTGTAACAGTTTGTTGGCTATCTTCAAGAAATGTATGGTTTGTTCACGTAGTTCCTCTTTGGTACATCCTGGAATCGCGAAGTCGTCCATATAATTGACCAATGCACTTTCTTGGATCATTTCTCGGAATATGGTTGCCATTATGTGTGAAAAGGTCGCTGGAGAGTTGCTCATTCCAAAAAACATGATGGTAGGTTCGAATAATCCATGATTGGTGATGAACGCTGCTTTTTATTCATCTCCTTCTCTGATCCTGACATTGTTGTAACCCCAGATAATGTCCAGTTTATTGAAGTATTTCGCATCTCGCAGTTGGTCGATCACTTCATTTATGAGCGGTAATGGTGTTTTGTCTTTGATCGAATGTTCGTTGAGTTTCCTGTAGTCTTGGCACAATCAGAGCGATCGATCTTTCTTTGGTATGAAGAAACAAGGGGCAGCGTATGGTGATTTGGATGGTCGAATTCGTTTTGATGCTAGGTTCTCATCTAAGAACTTATCGAGTTCCTCCCTTTCCTTTGGCGTCATGTTATAAACCTTCGATAATATCTCCTTAGGTGCGTCCTCCATTAGATTGATCTCGTGATCCCATTCTGTTCGAGCTGGTAATTGCTCAAAATTCCGTTTGTTAAACAAGTGCGTAAATAGTCGAATGTAATCAGGTAAATCCTCGGGATTGGTGGGATCTGGTTCTTTTTCCTCCGTAGCGCTGTCCACATCAGTGGTTAGCTGTCGAGAAAAAGGAATCGTTTGGTGTGGTATAGTGCATGTACTGGGGCATCTCGTAAATCTGACTTCTTGGTTTATCCAGTCGATCTCCGGGTTATGTTGAATTAACCAGTTGTATCCAAGAAAAATATCCGCGCTCGAAATGTCCGATACCAGTGCCTTGATTTCCTCCTTATGTCCTCCTAGATTCATCTGGATTTTGGCGTCCTCCGTCAATATCCCTGTCCGATTTGGTGTTCCATCTGCATTTCTCATGCGAATGGGTTGTTGCCATTTGACCTTCTTCAATTTCTCTGCCAACTCCTTTGCTACCATCGTCATATGTGCTCCCGAGTCGATAAGGGCCTTAACCGTTTTGTTTCCATTCTTGGTGTTGATAGTTGCATCCAGCAGAATTTCACGCTTCAAGTCTCTCTTGAAAGGAATAACATTCTTGGATTTCGAATTTGTTGTTACATGGGGAGAGACTCTACAGTTTACGGGTCGAGATTTCGCGCTCAATCAGACCCTTCGGCAAAATCCTGCTTCTCGGTGGTATTTTCTTCATCCTGTGAACTATTTTCAGTCATTTCCCTAGTCCTAGCTCTCTTCGGCACCCTACAATTCCTGGCGATGTGCCCTGGTTTGTTACAATTGTAACACGTCATGGTCTTCTTTGGCTGCCTGCATTCCCTAGCGAAATGTCCGAACTTTAAAAGCCTCGACGCAAAAAAATTACGTCCGTTCAATTGGTAGATCTGCTGTATGCACTACCACTACAGCAAGCTCGCTAGGCTGCTGTCTGCAAGGTGAGGTGTAGACACTTTACCAAATGTTAAGACCTTAATCTATAAAGACTCAGGTTGCAGACAAGTGGACAAAGACTTGAGAGTGATGAAAGAGTAGAGTAAGGGAAAGATACGATTGGTAAAGCATAAAGACTACAGCAGTACCTACAGGGTTTATATACGTAAAGACAGCTACCCAGGGTAACTAAGTATAGGACAGGACTGAGTCATAATACTCAGGGTAGTGGAGTAAGAATGCATGGACGTGGAGTAAGGCATATGGAGGTGGAGTAACAGTGAGACAAAAGATACTAGAAAGGAAAGGTGAAAGAAAAGTATAATGGGCAGACATGAGAACATGGAAAAACAAAAGAGCCTGAACAGGTGACCATAACTGGTGAAACCATAACAGGAATAGAATTTCTTGAGCAAATCATTTCGAAAGCTGTAGCGGCCAGAAGATCAATAACTCCAGTCACTTACAAAGATCTTGCTGATTTCTCTAATGATGATCACAAACTTTGGGTTGACGCTTGCCTCGAGGAACTAAAAGTGCTTAAACAGCACGGTGTTTATGAAATAGTTGATCTCCCAAAAGGTTGTAGAGCAATCAGGAATAAATGGGTATTTAACATGAAGTCTGATGGCCAGAAACATGCTCGACTCGTGGCTAAAGGTTTCTCCCAGATTGAAGGTATGGACTTCGATGAGCTATTTTCTCCCGTAGTGCGTTACGAGACTGCTCGTCTCATTCTCAGCATTGCTGCACTTGAAGATTGGGATATTGAGAGCATTGACATCAAAACTGCATACCTCTATGGTAAACTGGATGAAGAGATCTACATGGAGCAGCCTGAAGGATTTCGAATCCAAGGTAATAAGGTATGGAGACTCAGACGTGCTCTGTATGGCTTAAAACAAGCTGGCTTAGCCTGGTGGCATGAACTTACTGCATCTATGAAAGAACTAGGCTTTAAGCGCTGTGCCTCAGATGCTGGCATCTATCATTATCATTGTCCGAAGACAAAGCAACTTATCATTGCATTAGTTTACGTTGATGGCGTTGCCTTATTTGGCAAGAAAACTCCGCTCTTCATAGAATTGAAGTGGAAGTTTATGAAGCGCTAGGAATGCTGCGATCTAGGGGAGACAAAAGAATTCCTTGAGATGAATATTACACATGATAGGAAAAATAAGAGAATATTCCTTGATCAAGTCCCTTACCTTGACAAGATCCTGGAAAAGTTCAACGTCGCTACTAAACCGACGAAGACTCTTCTTCCATCTGGGTTTACTTTTGTGCCCAACGATAAACCTGTCAATCCCGCCTTCCGACAGAAATACCAACAACTTGTTGGGTCCTTGATGTATCTGATGATCGGTTCTTGACCAGACATCGCTTATGCTGTTGTTAAGCTGAGCCAACAATGTGCGAATCCTGCTGAGGAGCATTACAATGCTGGACTTTATGTCTTGCGGTACCTTCTCACAACTTGCAAGTACCGAATTTCTTATGATGGTGCTTCCAATCAGGCAATTGTTGCCTATTTGGACTCTGACTGGGCTCAGGACCCTAATGATCGCAAGTCTGTTACTGGTAACTATGTTACCCTCACTCGTGGATGCATATCCTGGCTGAGCAGGAAACAAAAAACCGTCGCCACTTCTTCGACAGAAGCCGAATACATGGCCCTCTCCGACTGTGCAAAACAGTTAGTATGGATGCACATGTTGCTGACAGAAATTGGCTTGAATTGTTCTATACCGCATTTGCTCAGTGACAACGAAGGCGCTCTTTTCTGGGCCTCCAATCCGGTCCAAGAAAAACGTTCGAAACACGTTGACATGAAGGCTCATATCATCCGTCAATTTTTTGAAGAAAAGAAGATTGATCTTTTCCATGTCGAGGGCACAAAAAATCCTGCCAACATTTTCACCAAAAATTTAGATAAAACAATTTTTGAACGTATCCGTGCACTTTTTGGTATGGAGTTCTTTGCACACTAGCCGCTGCATAATTCCACAATACTTGCAGCAAGGAGGAGTGTTGGATTTAATTATAGTGCTTGATGCTGACTAAGCTTAATGCTAATTATGACATGCATAGCACCTATTCTAAGGTGCCCTATATTTAGCCGTGCTGCTTAGCGCTGCCTCATCCTATGCATTATGTCTTGTGCAGGTGTAGCCTTGCATAGTTATGCTCTCTTTCTGCTATTGGTAGATAGTATTCTATAGGCGCAGCATTATGCAGCCTCTTGTGCTCGCACAGACCATCTTAGAATTGTATATAAGGTCTGTGTATTCCTCTAATATAATCATCAGATTACCATCCATTAAGTGTGTTCCCTAAGTTGTACATAGCCTACTAGCTACTCGTTGTACTACTCTAGTCTCAGCTCACCGTTCTACGCGTAAGTAATCATTCTCATCACTGCGTCTTCACTATGCTGTTCAACAATATCGACATTCACTTCCATTATATCTAAGAGCTCCTAGAACAAAAGCAAATCAATCTTGATTGGATTGATGGATCCAAAAATCCTGCTGATGTTTTAACCAAGAATCTAGAAAAAGTGAAATTCTCTCTTTTCCGCTCTATGCTTAATCTAAAGCAACAGTGAGTCCACTCAAGGAGGAGTGTTGAAATGAATACCTCGAGTTTTACACTTGGTATGACGTATAAATGACTCCTGTTTCAAATACATGCATTATACATATTATGACTGTGCTTCCATGCATTATACACATGTAGACTACGCCTGCAGGACACTATGATTTCATGAGTTGTTTTAGCTATACCCTAAACTCTATCCTGTAGTAGTATATAAGGACTCTGTAGTCTACCGATAATATTAAGTTTCTAAGTCTCTATCCTTGTCACTCTCAGCCTAACCAGCTACTCGCACTACTATTCACTCGCTCAAAGCTTACCTGCTTGCAGTTCAAGATATACAATATAAGTCTTCCCATACTGCGCTGCCGCTTATAGCAGCATTCTCTTCAACAGTGGTTGACTGGAATATTGTGGCAGATGAGAAATGCAGACAAGACAATTGATACCATAGATCGCTCAGACGCAGAGGGTGTTATGTTGTGCTGACCTGAACTGGCGTAGAATGTGGTGTTTGGAGCTACAACACCAAACATTCAAAGAGAAGAAAAGAAACCTGCTGGAAAATCTGGCATGAGCTCCAGAACATATGCAGGTCCATCCGAATATGATTTTCATGGGGTCAGAGGGAGAATAAGAGGAGAAAATAATGGAATCAGACACAAATTCAGGAATGCACTGGCGTGACCATCTGCCAAACTCAGTCCTTCACCACCGCCTGACCATTCGAGGCCTTTGCCTTCATTTCCTCGTGCACGGATCCCTTTAAAGGTGCTCAAAGCAGACCGAATCATTTTCTGGTCAATTTCACTGCGCCATACTTAATGATGGGTGGAACCCACTTTGCAAACCTACACGCCTACAACTGTAACACAACCGGAGCCCTTGGGCACATATAGCAGCGCTGAATCCGAGAGACTGTGCCATTTTCCTCGTTTAAATGTGTCGGTGCATCGTTTTTGCTTTCTCATCAGTCTGAAGATGTTTCCTCATTATTCTCACTTTTCCAGAATTCGCCCTTTGGAGTCGTGCACCGGCGAAGTGTGGTCTGACCAGCATTTTTGACGCATATATTCCAAGATTTGAGCAGTCAAATGCTTGCTGACAGACAGTGATTCACTTTGATGGAGAATGGTGCGCAATAGACTCTTACCCCACTATGTATCTCTTTTTCATTGACCAGAAGATAGCTAGCAACTCCTACCATGTGTCGTTGTCGTTGATTATTAGGCAGAAATTGAGCAACTTGTCTTGACCTGCTCTGGGTTTCGCTCCTGTCCCCGAAGTCGACATCGAGTCATTTCCTGCTCTTCAGTGGCAATTGTTCGAAAGTCAACACATTCGCTCCATTTATGAGCTACAACATTCCCGCACATCTCCGACGCAAACTACGCTCTTGTGCTAGCAGCTTGTGGGTCACTGAATTTGGCGCCGCGAAATGGATGATTCTTCCATCGCTCTCACCGATGCTTCATTTCGAGCGCACATTTTCGGGCACTGCTGGTAACTTGAATATCGCCCGATTCCATCCTGGTTTCATAGACACAACACTTCCAGTGGCAATTTCTCAGGTCGTTCCTTCGTGATTGTTTTCCGAGCTTGAAATACGCCTTGAGAGCTCCATCGATATGACCAAGTAAAAACAGCTCAGATATTGTATTCTTGGGAGTACATTTCAAGCACCAGTTATCACCCCAAGGTAAGATATTTTGTTGGAATTTTTGTCTCTTCGGAGCTGACAAAATCTTCAAAGGCTTGACAAGCTTGACGTTCAAAATTCACCCAAGAGCTGGTGTCATGAAATCAGGCATAGTTCATCCTATCTGGCATCAATCAGCACGATTCCATCCATAGCAGAGGTTCGAAAAGTTACCTTGTTGGCCATCGGGACGCCTTATATCTGCCGCGTCTGGTGCTTATCACGGTCATGGGACGCCATTATCGTGAAAATGGCATTCTGACTCAACCATAGGCGGTGAGCGCGTGTATGGGGAATTGGAGCTATGACATGTGTGAGAATGCGCAACGACGTCGAAGAGCACGACGCGAGGTCAGATGCCATGCTTGACCTTCGTTGGCTTGCGAGAAATATACTCGTATACATGTTTATGACCTTCCAGGGCTATACTGCCATGAATTGAGTTAGCCACGCGAGATTCCTTTGGCCTTCCTGGAGGTTTTCGGCCGAGTGAGGAGACAGCAAGGGGACCAGACCAGTGTGTAGCGTTTGAATGGATCGTGGCCCATGTCACGAAAAAAAGATGAGTTATTTAGGTTGATCGATGAAGGATATCCTGCAAAACACGACTAGGAGAATTCAGTGCATCGCAGAAATGGGCACTCAGGACATAGGAAGAATCATAGAAGGAGGCCTTTTGGATGCTCTTGCAAGTGGGGAGAGTGCCTTTCCGAGTGTGGTGGCTGTAGGACCAAAGGATATCCTCGCTTTTTAGAGCTGTTGCAGTTGGGTTCTTGGGCGGAGGAGTGAAGATGGTCAGAACTGCTTCAGCGTCGACGTGGATGACAAGGTGTGTGATGGGCGCAATGAATTCCTGGCTGTTATTAGCACGAGAATCATGTGACTTGCAGTGGAGATCATATCTTCCACCGTGTTAATGAAAGTAGGAAACCCATTCTGCTGCTTCGGATTTATTTGGAGTGATCAAAGTAGTTAGAGGAAATAAATCATGAGCGAGAACTTCGAGAGCATCTGGATGTAAGAGCATATGCCCAGATGTTGAAACGCGTATTGGATCACAGATGATGGGTGGTTTCCTTTTAGAGGTATAATGGTTTTTAGGCTACGAACGACTACTCACGTATTTTCGGCATCGAATAGCATGCCGGTTTTGATAGCTTTGACATCTATGTCTGATAGTACCATCTCAACCTGTCCGATATGTATCAGCTTACGGGACAACATAAAAAGAAATGGAAGAACTAAGCCTGTTTTTCAATGAATGAAGGGGGAACTGGATGAACATCCTCAACGCCGGTAGTGTTCTGCGCTGTGAGCGCTGAGAAGGCTCCTGCACCATAACATCTGAATGCACAAAACGTCTTGATATCGGCCTAGATAGAGGAGCTCGGCTGGAGAAGCTAGGCCACAGAATAAGGTCTTACTTGTACTCCTGCACCTCCACTATAATTGGAACCGGCAATGGTAAGTACAGGCGGGACTTGTGCTGATGGTGTAGTCATGATAATGATAGAAGAATGCTCAACGATTGATTTCACGTTATCTGATCTTATCTAATCGCAATCTTATGCTTACACATGTTATAAGGAGTCTTCCCTCTGAATGTTCGTCGCGTCTTTCAATAAAGACATTGCTGCGAACTCAAATGTTAATATTGTGTTGGATATTGAACAGCGGCTGTACTAGCCCTGTTACGCATGGGTGCGATATATCACGGGTGTGAGTAGCAGCTTCCACAGATACAGTCGCAAATCGCAATAATTAAATGGTGATAGCATGGCTGAGAGGCTCAGGAATGTTCACTTTTTGACTTTCACATTATGTACGACAATCAACGTCGAATCGAGCAACAGAGTGACTTGTTAATGGTCGCTTGTTGGATCTGCCGACTGAATTTCCCCATCCACTGCATCAAAGTCATCATAAACCAAATCAACCACGAGAAAGTCGATGGCGAAACGAGTCACCGGTCCTGGTAAACTTCGTTTTCTTCTCCACGGCATTACTATTTTCTGAGCACTGCCACTATCATGATGATCTGAGTGTTTCGGAGTTCTCTATTTTTTTATTTATTTCTTTATTTCCAAATACAATGCATCTGCGTTATCTAGTATTGGCGGTTCGATAACCCGTCAAATCCGCCACATCACCCGAAGCGTAGATATGGGTACAAAGTTGGATTGTGGGAGAGCCGTAGCAATCGAGTGACTTCTTCATCCGACCATGACTTTAATCAAAATTGATTGTGCTAAACCTGCTAATCCTTCAAGTCAATATTGGAGCGCTACAAATACAGACGTTTACTTCAGGTTACTATTGAATTACTATTGGTTTGGGCGATATAGTGAGTGGGCCACTAAGCGTTCGGCTTATTCATGACTATCGAGACAAGGACCGGGTACAGAACTCCAAGGACAGATTTCAGGCTACTAGGTCGATTCAGGATTAGGCGCATTAGCCCTCGACATCTTCACAATGCGGTCAGTGTCCGGGCTTTGGTAAGTGGCGACACGAATCACGGGAGGGGTTGACGGCCTAGAGTATGCCACGACAGATTGTGGATTGCTCGTGCCGGAGGCCGGATTTCGCTTCGTGGCTGGCATTGTGTCGGATTTCCTTTCCTTGAGTAAAGCGGCTATTGTGATCTGTTTCGATATCGCTTTCTCCACGTCGTCCTTTTCGTTCTGGCGCCGTCCGTCTTTCCTCCTCCGCGTCATCCTCATAGCCTTTCTCAGCTTCGGGCCCTAGTCCTTCGATAGCTTCGTTGATGATATTGACAAGAATCTCGTGGGGCTGATGGTATTCATAGCCTTCGAAGCCGCATGCAATATAGACGAATTGATACCATTTCTTCATGAAAGGAATCAGGTCCTTGAAATAATCAGAATACCTTGCCACCATAGCTTTTCATTTCTGTTGATTGACGGAGAAATTGGAAAACATAAGAAGCTTCTTTTGAGGACCGCCGTCATAGTAAGTTCCGATAATGTCGTAAGGCAGATTTTGTCGTTTCTTCCCCCCAGGTCCCTCCAATGTTAACGATAAATTGTTCAGGAACCAGAAAAGCGAATCAAGGTCATGAATGCAATGGTGAAAAGCTGCGTTTTCAAGGTGAGGACTCAGATACTCATAGGTTCCCTGGATGATCAATAAGCAACAAGATAGAAAGAGTAATAATGATGTCGAGACGCACTGTGAAGAATCCATTTCCCTTTCCACGACCTTCGAATGAATATACAGGTTCAGTTTTCTACACCAAACTATAAGTAAGCAGCATGAATAATCTGAGCCATTCTTTCTTACCATTGGCCACCGAAAATCAGTGGGAGTTGCAGGTCGATCTTTGACGTTCCACAATGTCTTCAAATGTCCAACATACTTTTCTGCTGTGGCCGTATTTTCAAGTATTGCAGAAGCAACTTCGAAAACATCCTGACCCTCCTTCCGTTCAACCGCCGAGTTGCTCATTTCGAAAGCAATTTTACTATGGTCAAAGTCGATTACGTGGCCCCCGGAATCCGAGATTATCAAGTTACCAGGGCTCACATCTCTATGAATGATGCCTTTCTTGTACAACGCTCCAAGTTCTGTCCCAAACGCAGAGTCAACACGCAGGGTCAGGTTAAATATTGTAGAATACAGTACCTTCAACAATCATTTTCACTGCCAGTAAAGTTGTGCTTAGACGTGAACCGTTTGATCGGCCAACCTGGTCGGTCAAAAAGCCAGATGGACTAATGTCCTCGTGGCCAAGGCAGGATGAGCGGGAGCGTTTTGCATCGTCTTCGGGGTACCTGGAGTACTAAGCGCAGAAGAAGTTGCCTTCCTGTAGCACTTGTGCTATCCATTTTCGCTTATTTCCCCGTACCTGTGAGACTTCCAGAGGTGAACTTCTACGGCATGACCTTTGCGGATAGTATCGAAAGTCGTTATTGGCTTCCCGTTCATTTCTACCTCCACGACTTCTTCAGGCGATCCGTCCACCTGCTCTCTCCATCACGATCTCTTCAAATGGTTTCTTATCAACCTCCCCGAATTGCTGAATGAGCTCGTCCCCGTCACTTCGCTCGGAGTTTCGTAGTCAGAGTAACAGAGTTTTGCAAAATCTATCGCTTTTGGGTTGATTTCCAGCCTGGGAAGCCGCTGCCAGCACTGTTTGAGAATGTAGACCTTGGCCTGAAGGGAAATCAGCGGCTTGTCAAATTCAGAAGAAAAGGAAGAACCTTCTCGTTTTTATTTTCCCAATCTGCAAGTGTGACGGCGCGGACACGAAGGTAGCCCTTCCCAAATCGAAAGCCCCTTTTGTCGTTGACTGCCCCTATCGCTACAAAACTTTCGCCAGCCACCTCGAGAACCCACGGGATATCGTAGACACCACGTCCTCGGAAAGTGTCTTGGGACAACTCGTATGAGGGCCGAGGAGATTTCGTTGCTCTATCCCAGACTTTGCAGGTTGGATCCCACCCGAGGTCGGCTGGGGAAAGGTATGAAAAACTCGCGATCACTTGTATAAAATCTTCCGGGGACTAGAAGGGTTTTATAAAGGGGGTCAGATACTGAGGGTAACTTTCAGCAGAATCGAACCTTGTGAATGTCGATTCTCTTTTTCATACACACAAAGCCACTGCGATCAAATCGGTATACCTGCAACTCCCAGCCCCTCAACGCGAGAGCATTCACAAATAATCTGTCCACTTGCTCCGCCAATATGTGGCTCACATAAGTGCTCACTTGAGCGTCAAGGACCTCTGATAAAGGCTGCATTTTGACCTCCAACACGGAAAAAGTCCGGGACCACAATATCTAGCAACAGGTTGAGATTTCCTTCGTATAGCGGAAAAATCAATCCAACCTCATCAGCAACAGGACTCGGAGAGTCATAAGCAAATACAATGTCTGGTTTCAGGTCTGCGACCCTGCTTCGAGACCACTTTTGAAGCGATATCTTGCTGGTATCCATCCACTTCCCGGGAATCCGAACACGTTCAATCGTTTTGTAGTATTCTTCAGTGAGGGATGCAATTCTTGTAAAGATGCCCAATAAAAACTGGTATGTGTCTTTTTCCTTCATTTTTGGGGATTGATCTTTGGGAAGACCGACCCAAGCCTTTTCTTGATACATCTTTTCTTGGTAAGCTGCTCCAAGATGTGCCAAGGGAGGGGAAGACGGGTATCATCGACATGCTGTGATTGGGGCGACTGAGTTGGGGGCGACTGGACTCTAGTTGTTCGAGGTTGAGCCGACTGAGGCAGAGAAGACGGATGTCGAGGAGAGTGAGACGCAGTGGACGGGAGTGATCCAATAGCAGAGGACACGAGTGGAGACAGAGCGGCAGAAGACGGTGGGAGGTGCAGCGGAATGGGAGGCTGAATGGTCTATTGAGAGCGGGACTGGGGGCTGAGGCGGGGCGGATTCAAGTGAAGGTTGAGCTGTAGATGGCTGTGATGACGACTCCGGATAGGCTAGGTACGAACTGAGAAACGTTTCGCGATCGAGCTGCGCCCTCATACGGGGCTGTTGATCCTTCCAGTAAGATTTGACGTCTTCTCCGTCTTGGAAGTCGTCAAGCTTTCCACGTATAGGACTGTCGCCTATGGGCCTGACGATGGTGTTCATTTTTGCGATAAAGTGAAGAGGTTCTGGAGAATTCGCACTACACACCTTGGGAATATTTGTATGAATTCTGGACGCCCTAAATTGACCTTCTTGATATATTCAGACAAAAGCAAGAAGAAATTGAGAGCAGGGACACGCGTATCGCCACGAGTTGTGAGCCCACAGAAGCGTTGGCAGTAGTCAATCAGAAAAACAGAATATTCCCACGTCACAGCGAACAACGTTATGGCACACTTATGGCATAGTGCCGGAGAGAGGAATACAATCCGTCTGCATCATGGGTGTGATGAGAGAACTCCGGAAATTTACGCATCAGAAAATTGCGTACAAATTAAGAACCATTGAAATCTCGATAGAGCACAGTGCAAACTTAATGGGAAAAATAATAAAGGACACTTGGCTTCAATCGAAGTACACGATGATGATCAATTGCCATCCTCACTGCCAGTGGGAAATCAGAAACCTGACTCGAAACCTCTGATTTTCAATTTCGATTATTCAACTTCTTTATCTATTCGGGTATCAAACCATTTACTCCGCCGTTGCTGATTAGGTAGCCATGACCTCAATATACTTGATCTGCTGCGATGAGAATATACTACCAATGACGAGGGCTTGTCGGGCTTGATAGGTTCAGTCTAGATAAGGAATAGGATGATACAGGCACGGGATTTCCGCTGCCTGTGATAAATTTATTTGGTCGCGTGATTTCTGGTATACAATTTCTAGTATGGATTAGGCGACTAATTAGGTTCGTACTGCTCGAGATAGTGTCGAATACTTTTTTCTCGTATGAATCGAGATAAATAGATTGAGCGAAACAAGAAATGAAAATAGGATAGAGATTCCAATAAATAGGAAAAAAGGGGCCAGATCCGAGTACACTTCTCGTGGGTCTGGGTCATTTCGGGCTAATATGGCTAATGCCAAGGTGGAATGTAGTGGGAAAGGTTTGTTATTATTGCGATGATGCAGCGGAATGTAGCAAAGTGGGGTGTGTTCAGATGTACGTCCGGAATGTTTCCGATGACCAGCACCCCAGGGACTGGATGACGTCGAAAGATGTGCCGTGTTTTGCAAGCGTAGTCGCTCCTCCTGCTCGCATAGAGTGACCACCGTATTGCACATCAAAATGCAAATGGAATCTGGTTAGAAACCAATGTTGATTAGGAGGAAAACCCTGGCTTGTCATCCACAGCCATGGGGAATTAGGGAAGTGTTGGTCTCACATGCAGACATATGTAGTCAATGCAGAGATGGGGTCATTGTGGAAACGGTTTGAGTGTACTAGGACTTTGTTTTCCAGGAATTGCTGGTGGGTAGAGTGAAGGAAGCTGAATGTTCATCCAGCTTTAGCGAGTCTCTTGTAACCGTTTTTGTTATGGTTTCACCGGCTATGGTCACCTGCTCCGGCTCTTTTGTTTTTCCGCGTTCTCACGCCTGCCAGTTATACTTTTCTTGCACCTTTCCTTTCTAGTATCTTTCATCTCATGGTCACTCCGCATTTCCATGCCTGTCCATTATACTTTTCTTTCATCTTTCCTTTCTGTATCTTTGTCTCACTGTTACTCCACTCCCATATGCTTTTACTCCACGTCCATACGTTCTGGCTCCACTTACTCCACTACCCCGAGTATTATGACTCAGTCCTGTTCTATACTTAGTTACCTTGGGTAGTTGTCTCTACGTATATAAGTCCTGTAGGTACTGCTGTATTCCTTACGCTTTACCAATCGTATCCTTCCCTTACTCTTCTCTCTTATCGCCCTCAAGTCTTTGTCACTTGTCTGCAACCTGAGTCTTTATAAGATTAAGGTCGTAACATTTGGTAAAGCGTCTACACCTCACCTTGCAGACAGCAGCCTAGCGAGCTTGCTGTAGTGGTAGTGCATACGGCGGATCTACCAACCGAACGGACGTAATTTTTTCGCGTCGAGGCTTTTTACAAGCGTAGTCATCAGGGCACGAGTTTATGCCAAGTAGCAGCCGACAAGGAAAGAAACGACTTGTCGAAGAAGAATTAGCCGCATATCACGACGGATTGTTGCGAGAGATCGAGTTACCGAGTAGCCCGACATCGAGACCGGAATCAGCACCACAATCAGACATCGACGAGGAAGTCGACCACATAGCGGACAGTTTTGCGGATATTCACATCGACAACGAAGACCAATCAGAGACAAAGGAACCATCAGACATGTCGACCACAGAGACCACCAAGTCAATTATCCCCGATCCCGGTTGGTTCGAGGGAAGCAGAGAGAAATTTGAGGACTGGTGGAGGAGCATTCAGCTGTTCATAAAGTTTAACGGGATCACCGACAATGATAGGATGATCATAGCGGCCATATCCAGGATGAGAGGAGGAGTAGCCGGAAGTTTTTCAGCACTCGTAGCGGACAAAGTCACCAACCCAGACGTAACATTCACGTGGAAGCAATTCGAGAAGCAGGCGAAGGAGTTGTTTATTGATGGAATGGACAAGGAGAAGAGCGAGATAGCTATCGAGACTATGACCCAAGGAAGGAAACCCATCGTGGATTTCCTAGTCGAGTTTACCTTGATGATGAACAAGGCGGGAACGGACGACCAACACGCCATCTTCTTGCTGAAGAAGAACGTCAAAGGAAACCATTCGCACCATTCTATCATTCCCACCCGACAAAGTCCCCACCACATTCAACGGATGGCTCGAAGTCATAAAGCAGTAGGAATGGGAACAGAGACGATGAGTTTGTTCGACAAACACACCACAGGAGTCACATGGAGGAAGTGGTCAACCCATGGAAGTAGGAAGGTTCGAAACCGCTAGAGTCCAAACCCCGAATAATCAGAGGAAGTGTTTTAACTGTGGAAAGTTCGGACATTTTGCTAGAGAATGCAGGCAGCCGAAGAAGGCCGTAACGTGTTACAATTGTAACAAACCAGGACACATCGCCAGGAATTGTAGGCGCCGAAGAGAGCTAGGACTAGGGAAACGACCGAGGACAGTCCACAGGATGAAGAAGACGACCGAGAAGCAGGATTTTGCCGAAGGGTCCGATTGAGCGCGAAATCTCGACCCATAAATCGTAGAGTCTCTCCCCATGTAACAACAAATTCGAAATCCAAGTATGTTATTCCTTTCAAGAGAGACTCAATGCGCGAAATTCTGCTGGATGCACCATCAAAACCAAGAACGGAAACAAAACGGTCAAGGCCCTTATCGACTCGGGAGCACATATGACGATGATAGCGACGGAGCTGGCAGAGAGAGAGAAATTGAAGAAGGTCAAACGACAACAACCCATTCGCATGAGAAATGCAGACGGAACACCAAATCGGACAGGGATATTAACGGAGGACGCCAAAATCCAGATGGATCTAGGAGGACATAAGGAGGAAATCAAGGCACTGGTATCGGACATTTCGAGCGCGGATATCTTTCTTGGATACGACTGGTTAATTCAACACAACCCGGAGATCGACTGGATAAACCAAGAAGTCAGATTTACACGATGCCCCAGTACATGCACTACACCACACCAAACGATTCCTTTTTCTCGACGGCTAACCACTGATGTGGACAGCGCTACGGAGGAAAAAGAATCAGATCCCACCAACCCCGAAGATCTACCCGATTACATTCGACCATTTACGCACTTGTTTAACAAACGGAATTTTGAGCAATTACCAGCTCGAACGGAATGGGATCATGAGATCAATCTAACGGAGGACGCACCAAAGGAGATATCATCGAAGGTTTATAACATGACGCCAAAGGAAAGGGAGGAACTGGATAAGTTCTTAGACGAGAACCTAGCATCGAAACGAATTCGACCATCCAAATCACCATACGCTGCCCCTTGTTTCTTCGTACCAAAGAAAGATGGATCACTCCGACTATGCCAGGACTACAGGAAACTCAACGAACATTCGATCAAGGACAAAACGCCATTACCGCTCATAAGCGAAGTACTCGACCAACTGCGAGATGCGAAATACTTCAATAAACTGGACATTATCTGGGGTTACAACAATGTCAGGATCAGAGAAGGAGATGAATGGAAAGCAGCGTTTATCACCAATCGTGGATTATTCGAACCTACCGTCATGTTTTTTGTTAATGAGAGCAACTCCCCGGCGAACCTTTTCTCGTATGATGGCAACCATTCCGAGAAATGATCCAAGAAGGTGCACTGGTCAACTATATGGATGACTTCGCGATTCCAGGACGTACCAAAGAGGAACTACGTGAACGACTATACGTTTCCTGAAAATCGCCGACAAACATAGTCTATTCTTCAAACGATCGAAATGTGAATTCGACGCCACGGAAATCGCCTTGTTAGCACGGTTGTAGGAAATGGAAAGCTACTATGGAAAAGGAGAAGGTCAGGGCCATAAAGGAATGGAAAACGCCACGAACAATTAAGGAGGTGGAGAGTTTCTTGGGATTCGCAACTTTTACAGACGCTTCATACAAAACTTCAGCATCATCGCAGCTCCGCTCAATCAGTTGAAGGGAGGAGGAAAGAGTGGAAATGGGAAGAAGCACAACAACAGGCATTCGACAGCGTCAAAGATTCCATTACCAGCGAACCAGTATTGGCGTTGCCAAATGACTATGGAAAGTTTAGATTGGAGGTGGATGCATCAAACTATGGAACGGGAGCAGTCCTATCACAGGAACAGGAAGGAAAATGGCATCCGGTTGCATTCATGTCCAAAACGTTGACTGAAGCAGAACGAAACTACGAGATCTACGACAAGGAGTTACTGGCTATAGTCAAGGCACTGAAGTTATGGAGACAGTACCTGTTGGATGCGAAGGAACAGTTCGAAATCTGGACAGACCACGAAAACCTGAAGTACTTCAGAGACCCACAGAAACTGAACGCTCGACAAGCAAGATGGTACCTTATGCTGCAGGAATACGATTCGCACTACGACACATACCTGGAAAATCCAACACCAAAGCCGACATCCTCTCCCGCATAGTCAAACCAGATACAAGCCGAGACAACAGGAACATGGAGATGTTCAAAGGAAAGGAGTTTGTACGAAGATCGTTGAAGAAACGCCAGTATATGAAGCCACCATTCTACGATCTCGACGATTCGAGATATCACCCGACCAACAGATCTGGAAGTTATCAGAAAGTCGAGGAGGAGGGAAACCATGGTACTGCAGGAATTGGCGAAACAACCGGAGAAAGTGTGGGAGAAAGAAGGGATAATTTACCGACAAGGACGGATCTATGTGCCGGATGAAAGGAACTTGCGAGATCAAATCCTACACGATCACCACTATTCCCCCGACGTCGGACACCCTGGACAACATCGGATGCTAGAACTGTTGAAGCGGACGTTCTGGTGGCCCACGATCAAGACGGACGTCAGGAGATATGTCAGAGGATGTGACATGTGTCAAAAGAACAAGATCATTCGCAGACCCGAACCAATCACGCTGAACCCATTACCATCCCGGAAGGCCCTTGGCAGGAGATTTCTATTGATATGATCGGACCTCTTCCTAAGTCCGAAGGCAAAGATGCTATTGTTGTTATCGTCGACCGGTTCTCAAAGATGATCCACCTTGTTCCCACCACGACTCTCACGTCAATCGAATTAGCGCATCTATACAAATCGGAGGTCTGGAGGCTCCATGGAATTCCCCGAAGAATCATCAGTGACAGAGGACCGCAGTTCGCATCTAAATTCATGAAGGAGCTATGCACATCATTGGGGATAGAAAGGAACCTATCAACGGCGTATCATCCTCAGACGGATGGACAGACGGAACGCATCAACAAGAAGTCGAAATGTATTTGCGGAATTTCATCAGCTATCGACAGAACGATTGGACGAAATGGCTACCTACGGCGGAGTTCCATTACAACGATAAAGTCCACTCTGCCACGAAGAACACACCGTTCTTTTTGAATCACGGATTCCATCCATGGAAAGGGAATCACAGTCTACCTACGTTCAACCCAGCGGCAGCGGATTTCTCATCGGAGTTAGAGAAATCCCGAGAGAAGCTAAAGCGGCAATGGAAGAGAACAATGATCTTATGCGAAACCGAGGAAACCACGGAAATGCCTCTAAAGTGTTTTCACCCGGAGAGAAGGTCTGGCTAGAAGCAGTTAACATTCATTCCAACCGACCATCACGGAAACTTGACAACAAACGCTATGGACCATTCGAGATCGTCGAAGCTGTCGGAGATCGGTCATACAAGCTTCACTTACCTGAGTCCTGGGCAATCCACAACGTATTCCACGCTTCATTGCTCACACGATGTCACAAACCCGAGTTTGACAGCCAACACCACCCTACCCCGCCACCACCTGATATCATAAACGAAGAAGAAGAGTACGAAATCGAAGAGATCCGAGGACATAGGAAGCGAGGAAGAGGAACCCAGTACTTGGTACATTGGAGGGGTTACGGAAATGAAGAAGACACATGGTTACCAAGATCAGCCTTGGAGAACGCCAAGGACGTCCTAGACGAGTACGAGGAAACACGGTCGTAGGATATAAAGCCCAACGAAAGCACTCCAATCGGTATACAACAATCGTCAATCTCTTTCATCCTCCAAATCACCTTCAAATGTCCGACATCTCGACCTTTATTCCACCTTTCCAATCCACCAACAACGAAACACCTGCTTTGGTCAGAATTCGAGGAGCAGATTTATGTGTCCAAACCAAAGACGGAATGCGCTTCTGGATCCATTCATACTTCCTCACCAGAGAATCCGTTTATTGGCGAAGAAAATTAACTGGATACGACGATCCCCATCACACGTTCATCCGAAACTTTAACACCGCAGACCCCGCTTTCATTGAAGACGCCAATGCCACAGAATTCCAAGTGTTCCTTTCATCTTCTACAACACCAAATATGATGACTATTCGAGTCTCGTATTCGAAGAATGGGTTAACATCCTAAACCTTGCGCACAAGTGGAAGTTTCCTGAAGTCAAGAATTTGGCAGAGAGAAACCTCTTCAAGTTGGGATACGAGGTTCGACCTGCAAAGATGGAGATTAACTTCACAGACTAGGATACTTCGTGTGGTCACGAAGCCTAAACGGAGGGTATTGTTATGGTTTCACCGGTTATGGTCACCTGCTCCGGCTCTTTTGTTTTTCCGCGTTCTCACGCCTGCCAGTTATACTTTTCTTTCACCTTTCCTTTCTAGTATCTTTCATCTCATGGTCACTCCACATTCTCAGGCCTGTCCATTATACTTTTCTTTCATCTTTCCTTTCTAGTATCTTTTGTCTCACTGTTACTCCACTCCCATATGCTTTACTCCACGTCCATACGTTCTGGCTCCACTTACTCCACTACCCCGAGTATTATGACTCAGTCCTGTTCTATACTTAGTTACCTTGGGTAGTTGTCTCTACGTATATAAGTCCTGTAGGTACTGCTGTATTCCTTACGCTTTACCAATCGTATCCTTCCCTTACTCTTCTCTCTTATCGCCCTCAAGTCTTTGTCACTTGTCTGCAACCTGAGTCTTTATAAGATTAAGGTCGTAACAGTTTTCCGCCAGTTGATTAACTGCGGGTCGGATGGGTCAGTGAGCTCCCCCAAACAAAGTAGGCCGAAAAAGGTGACAAGGATTAATGACAAGAATAGACGGTCATCATATGAATATGATGTGTGATAAATTTTCCCAAGTTGTTCCAATTGTTCAAAAGTGATTGGTTCTTTCCGTGTGATGGGAACTCCATGTTGTCTCTTGATACCTCTGATGACATTGTGAATATAGCTAGAGTTGCGGATGTCTGTGATGTGTGGATAGAGGGGTTGCAGATGGAAAGATATGCCAGATAGATATGTTTTGATGGAGTTTGGAGTAATATATTTGGACATAAAAGCAATGTAACACGCGAGATTGATGATTGATGGTGAGATCGGGAGGTCATGAAGTTGGCAAAACTCGATGTAACTATGATAATGAGAATTGTAAGATTGTTTGGTTGATCTATCGATCATGTCATCGATCACCCCGGATATTATGGAATTCAGGTGAGGTAAAGGAAAGGCTGATCGAGGGCCCTTCCTTGGCATCATACTCATTGTAGTAATGCCCCCAACGCATCTCGAGGGGGTGAAATGGGAGTTATTATTAACCCAGGACAAAGTTGGATGACGCAGTCCAGATCATGTCAGGATAGCGCATCAGCAATGTCATTATCTGACCCAGAGACATGCAAAACATGTAGTTGGCATCCTGATGAAAGTAAGAGATCAACAGAAAAAATCATGAGGTCATTGTATAGTGGTTTGACTGACAAAGTGTTGAATACATCAACAACATTTGAGTTATTGGTGTATATGACGAGTCTTTGGCCAGCCAGTTCGAGTGTCTTGATTGCATAAAGGATTGCAGTTACCACGGCCCACAATTCACGGCAATAAATCCACTCACTCGTCAGGTTACAGTCTATGACTGCCCAGAATCCTAAATTGGATAATGGGAGGTGGATTCCTATTCCTGTCAGGCTCACATCGGTATAGAATGTGAGGTCAGCCTCCGTCACATCCCAATCTCGAGCACGAAGAAGATACACTCCATTTGTGTTATGAAGACCTACCGTCACTACTACCGAGGAAACACAATTACTCCCCCCGAGTTGTTCCTTCTACGCCCTCCCATAACTCTTGACTCTTATGTCAATTACCAGCTGGAACAAGCCTGGAAATATGCATTGTACATCTATGCCTATGTGTTACGACCTTAATCTTATAAAGACTCAGGTTGCAGACAAGTGACAAAGACTTGAGGGCAATAAGAGAGAAGAGTAAGGGAAGGATACGATTGGTAAAGCGTAAGGAATACAGCAGTACTACAGGGTTTATATACGTAGAGGCAACTACCCAAGGTAACTAAGTATAGAACAGGACTGAGTCATAATACTCGGGGTTAGTGGAGTAAGAACGTATGGACGTGGAGTAAAGCATATGGGAGTGGAGTAACAGTGAGACAAAAGATACTAGAAAGGAAAGATGAAAGAAAAGTATAATGGGCAGGCATGAGAACACGGAAAAACAAAAGAGCCAGAGCAGGTGACCATAACTGGTGAAACCATAACAATACCCTCCGTTTAGGTTTCGTGACCACATGAATATTAGTGCTTAAGGGTGTGGAGAAGTGCGAGTATGGCTTTCTTCTTCGATCCGATGAGATGATTATCAAAATTGACACAGCCAATAAAGTGTGGGGCGTTGGGCATTCCGACTTGGGCCACAAAGTAGCTGTCTCCTGCGTAACTTTCTTCAATGGCGAGTTTGTCAAAGAGTGTGTAAACAACTTCCTTCCAGAAGGTTTCATCTTTCTCTCCTCCTTCGACGATTGTAGTGTATCCTGTTAGATGAACAAACTCGCGGTGATGCAAGGTGGCAGTGCGAGAATGATGAGTCGAAGAAAATTTCTTTTTATATTCATTGTCTCATCTGTATTATACAAGCGTCATATGCCTCTGTAGCACCTCAGCTCTCGTCATCGAGGCTGAGGTGAGCCGTCTAGTTTTACTCTCTCTTCCTAAGCTAAATGTACTTGTAGCTACATTGTGAATCTTTCAGGTATTATTTAATACATAGCTCTCGTCATCGAGGCTGAGCTACGTTGTGAATCTTTCAGGTTATGGGCCCCGCCCCATTGTGAGACACTAAACTCGAGAGTGTTGCAAGTGAAAGAAATACAACATGACAAGTATTTACAGCCAATAAACGATGTGCTCCTGCCTACAGTGCCTGCATTGGAAGTTTCCGGATCGAACTGGGCGCGTTTTCGAGTTGCGATTTCGGATGGTAGTCCAAGGGAAGGCCTGTGGGGTCATTTTGACGGGACAGTTCCTCGTCCCTCGCCGCCGCGTGCTACCACCCAGTGACACGTCCTACTACTCCAACCTTAGCTGCAGGGGAACTGCAGCAACACAGGTACCCATACCTCCTACCCAGCTCCTACACCGGCCGATATCGACACCTGGGATCGTAACAAAAACATATCCCTGTCGCTCTTGGCCCAGCGTATTCCCGACTCTACACTTGTCGTCGTTTCGGCCCAACCTACAGTTAGAGCAATGTGGATGAAGATAGTACAAAGAATATACATACAAAAGTGCCTTTTGCAGGCAAACCTTCGTCAAGACTTCATGTCTTCACGTGTGTCCAACTGGTGGAGATGTACGTTTGTTCTTGAATGACTTGCGAGCTAAGAAAGCGGAGTTGTTAGCCATTGGTGTTCATATTACGGATGATGAATATCGAAGTGCGATTATCCAATCGCTACCTCGCTGGTTGTCAACATACGCTTCGAACCAACTTTTGGCAGCTCGTTTACACACCTCCCTTCATAACACGATTGATCCCGATCTCTTGATAGTCATGATCTGTGACGAATGGGACCGTACTCGTCGCTTCGCTAAGAAGAGTCAGAAAACTGAAGGGAATGATGCTCTGGGTGTAGAAACAGAAGACAAGAAAAAGGGAAAAGGAAAGGATAAAGCTAAAGGAAAGGAGAAGAAAAAGGGACCATGTTGGATCTGTGAAGGAGATCATTGGAAGAGAGATTGCCCAAAGCGGAAGAAAGAGGAAGAGAATAAAGAGAAAGAGAAGTCCAAACCCAGTGCTAATGCTGTAGCTGATGATGATGACGATTCATTGACGGTGGATATTGAGGAGGTAGGAAAAGTTTCGGAGATGACAGAACGAGTTGAGGTTTTCGACTCAGGGTCTTCTCGGCACATTACCCCCTATCGAAATTCATTCACTACTTTCGAGTCTATCACGCCGCACACTCTTCGTGCAGCCAACCAACAACAATTTAGCGCAGTTGGTAAAGGCGAAGTAAATGTTGACGTACCGAATGGTGACTTCGTATCCCAAATTCGTCTCAAAGAGGTGTTGTATACACCGAAGGCTGGCTACACCCTGATTTCAATTGGCCAATTGGATGATGATGGCTTTACGACGACATTTCGTGATGGGAAAGTATTATCCGAAATTCGGAGGGTTTCGTATTGCCGAAATCCCTAGAAAAATAAGGATTATACAAGTTAATCAAAGCCAATGGTGATGAAGTCAATATCGTGATGGAATCACTTACTAGAGATGCTTCACCATCGTCTGGGTCATATATCACCCATTGCTGCTGAGAAACTCGTTAACGATGAACTTGTCACTGGTATAAAGCTCAGTGGAGGAAAGGCAGATGTTTCCTGTGACTCGTGTGCATACGCTAAAGCTACGAGACAACCGATTGCAAAAGTTCGAGAAGGTGAGAGGGCAACGCGAGTAGGAGAGGGATCCATACAGATGTGTGGGGACCAGCCAGAGTTGCTAACCAAAAGGGACGACGTTATTATGTCACTTTTACGGACGACTATTCGAGAGGACTCACATCGAGTTCTTGACGAACAAATCCGATGTTTTTGATGCATATAAACGTTTCGAAGCATGGTGCGAAACTCAATTTGATGTTCGTATCAAAGTTTTACATTCAGATCGGGGAGGGGAGTATACGTCTGAAGAATTTCAGCGTTATCTCAAATCTCGTGGTACGGAAATAAAACTTACCGTTCATGACACCCCTCAACATAACGGAATTGCGGAACGTCGAAATCGTACAATTGTGGAACGCGTTCGAGCGTTACTCCATGCTAGTCGTCTACCCAAAACTTTCTGGGCAGAGGCCGCGCTGCACGTTGTGTGGTTGATGAACAGAACGGGAACTAAGGCCGTGAAAGGTAAAACTCCTTTCCAAGCCCTCTATGACCGTAAACCAAATTTGCGGAATGTTCGTGAGTGGGGTGATGAAGTGTGGGTTCATCAAGGAGGTGGAGATAAGCTGGGAGCTCGGGCGAAGAAAGGGAAATGGCTGGGATACGATTGGGAAAGCAACGGGTCGCAAATCTTGTTTCCGGATACTGGAACAGTCAAGATTGAGCGAAGTTTTCGCTTTATCAAAGGAATTACTGACCTAGACGTTGAGGGGGAGCATACATCTGTTCCTCAGACATCCCAAATCGCTCCACCATCCAACCCCAGTCCTCCGAATTCATCCGAAGTTGCCATTACACCGAAATCACCGAGTGTTGGAACACATATACCTCGGCCAGTATCCCCAGTCCTTCAGACACCTCCGGAAACACCAGAAATAGTTGAGAGACCACTTGAGGAACCTCCGACTCATCGTTCACAAAGAATGAAGTACCCTAGTCGCAAAGTTCAAGATATTCTAGAGGGAAAGGCTGTAACAGTAGCTGAGGAGATAGATTGGGAGGATATTCATGCCTTATCAACGGAAATGGATGAGATGGAGTCCCTTGAACCTAAAACATGGCAAGAGGCAATGAGAAGGCCTGATTTAACGTTGTGGAAGAAAGCTATGGAGGATGAGCTGGCAATGCTGAAGGCATCACGCACGTGGGAACTCGTTGATCCCCCATCAAAAGTCAACATCGTAGGCTCGAAATGGGTATTCAAGTGCAAAAAAGACGCAGCTGGCAATATAATTCGTTATAAGGCTCGTCTAGTTGCTCAAGGGTACTCTCAAGTTCCTGGTGTCGACTATTTTGACACTTTTGCGCCAGTAGCCCGGCTTTCTTCTATCCGGACTGTTCTCGCAATTGCCGCTGCTCATGATCTCGAGATCCATCAGATTGATATCAAAGGGGCCTACCTTAACGGGAAGTTGAACTCTGATGAAGTCATCTATATGCGTCAACCCCCTGGTTTCATAGATATAACTCATCCTAGTTATGTCTGTCGATTGAATAAGACTCTCTATGGTCTTAAACAATCTGGGAGACGCTGGTATCAACGTCTATGTGAAATTCTCATGGATAACTCAGGTTTCTTGCGATGTGATGTCGATCACGGAGTGTTTTTCAGGACTGATAAAACAGGGTTCATCGTCATTCTTGTTCATGTAGACGACTGCACATTGGTTGCACCAGAACTAAAGCTGATTAGCTGGGTAAAGGAGAGGATGAACGAGTTTGTTGAAGTTACTGATCTCGGAGAAATTCACTGGTTATTGGGAATTGAGGTCAAAAGGAACCGAGAAGAGGGTAAACTAATGTTATCTCAGCGTTCCTACATCAACTCGTCCCTGCGCCATTTCGGCTTCGAAGATGCTAAGCCCAGCAGCATTCCGATGGACCCTTCTATCCATCTTTCCACCAACCAATCCCCAAAGTCGACTACCGAAATCGCTCATATGACTCGGATCCCCTATAGAGAAGCAGTCGGTACTTTAATGTACGCTGCCATAGGTACCCGACCGGACATAGCCTTCGCAGTTCAAGCTTTATCCAAGTTTTTGAACAACCCAGGTGAAGCACATTGGGAAGCGGTCGAACGAATATTCAGGTATTTGAAGAGTACTTTGAATTTATGGTTGACATTTGGAGGTTACGGAGATGCTCTCAGAGGATATGCAGATGCCGATGGAATATGTCCGAGGATCGGCGAGCTACCTCAGGTTTGCGTTCATCATCAACGGTGGTGCTGTTTCATGGAGCGCAAAACGACAAGAGATTGTCACCTTGTCTACAACCGAGTCTGAATATGTTGCTGCAACTCATGCTACGAAAGAAGCGCTGTGGATCCGCTCACTTGTCTCGCAAATTTGACACGACTCTAACGATTACTCCACTTTTCTCTGACAACAAATCAGCCATTGCACTCACTGCTGACCACAAATATCATGGTCGTACTAAACATATCGATATTCGCTTCCATTTCATTCGCTGGGTAGTTGAAGAAGGGAAGATTCGACTGGTCTATTGTCCTACTGAAGACATGGTAGCAGATATCTTCACAAAAGCTTTGCCCTCTCCGAAGGTAAAGCATTTCGCGTGTGAGTTGGGACTCACCACGGTTTGAGGGGGAGTGTTAGATGAACAAACTCGCGGTGATGCGAGGTGGCAGTGCGAGAATGACGAGTCGAAGAAAATTTCTTTTTATATTCATTGTCTCATCTGTATTATACAAGCGTCATATGCCTCTGTAGCACCTCAGCTCTCGTCATCGAGGCTGAGGTGAGCCGTCTAGTTTTACTCTCTCTTCCTAAGCTAAATGTACTTGTAGCTACGTTGTGAATCTTTCAGGTATTATTTAATACATAGCTCTCGTCATCGAGGCTGAGCTACGTTGTGAATCTTTCATATCCTCCAGGAGGGACGAATGGGATGGGTTTGGTGGATGGTTCATATTGCCTTAAGAAGGTTTTGAGTCGTACAGCTTCGACATCAAAGTTGGCTTTCAATCGGAGGTCATCTTCAAAAGGGGGTGAAAATGGAGAAGGGCTTTTGATACGAATAGGAAGGGACGTAGGCAAGTTGGGATGGGTAGGGATGTCGGCGTTGTCACCTAAGTAAGCTTTGAGAACTGTGCGGGCATAGTTGATCTTTTCCTCAGATCCGACCTCTGGCATGGCACGTAGTAGATAGGCGAGTTTGATAGAAATGTCATGGGCTTTTGAGTTCGATACGGGTGAGGGATAATTCTCTGGCATCATCAACCAACCTGTCCAATTGGTTTTGTATGTTCGTGTCTTTGACGATTTTGTTGAATAGCGGTTGGACAGATACTAAGACCGTTGATGTGTTGGTGGCAACGGTACTGAGAGTACCTCCTAAGTTATGAATGTGAGCCAAGTTGGTCAAGATAGTGAGGATGGTTTCTCTTTGTTGTTTGACGGAGCATAGGTTCTTGTTGAATGTGGTGTGAATCTCAGTGTCATAGGCAAGGGTGTTGGTGAAGGGGGGAGTGTTAGACATGTTTGTTGGTAGGAATGCGAGGTGTTCTGAAAGAAAAGAGGCAAGGAAAAGTTTCGGTTTAACTATTATTCTCCATCTGTTGAAATGAATACCTTGAAGTTGTACACTCGGTATGACGTATGAATGACTCTTGTTTCAAATACATGCATTATACACATTATTACTGTGCTTCCATGCATTATCCTCTCGTAGACTACGCCCGCAGGGCACTATGATTTCATGAGTTCTTTTAGCTATACCCTTAACCCTATATCATTGTAGTATATAAAAACACTGTAGTCTACCGATAATATTAAGTTTCCAATCGCTCTCACTCTCTAGCCTAACCAGCTAAAACTCTTACTCTCTCAACCGCTTCGCTATTCAACAGGACTATCTCCAATGTAAGTCTGTCAATGCTACTTGCTATACTCGCTACATTCGCAACAGGTTATGGCCCCGGTTAGTGCATCTGTCATGATTCGGATCCAACCGCTTTTGGATAAAGCGTACAAACAACTGTTGAGCTCGCTCCAGTCGTTCTCTATCTCAGAGAAAGTGGTCTGCCGGTCCATCGTCACTGGAACAGCTGACTGGCTATCTTCGGTGGCAAACTACTGGCTTGCATGATAGCAACAGGGCGTTTTACACCTTGCATACGGCCTGCGGTGACATCATGCTCACTTAGCAGATAAACAATAAAACGTGGACTACCTGAGAGACAGAACGCTATCTGAGATAAACCTTAATAACCTTTAGAATAGCATGTCGCCCTAGATCAGAGATTAACTGACCGATCTGGGTTGCAGGGCAAACACTGGTACAAACACCAATGCTCTCCCCAGGCTCACCGGCGCTGGGAATTATGATACCTGGGCTCACCGGGTCAAGACTGCATTGATCCTTATGAATCATAAGGACTCCACCCTGACTGCATGGGATCTTAGTCGGATCTCAGCCACTTCCACCATGCCTACCAATGCCGATGAAGCGGCAAAGGAGCATGCAATCAGGAATACCTTAAATTGCAGGCAACTGCAATAATAGAGTCAACACTCCCAGATATATGCTCCGGGAGGATTTCAACAGCCCTAGAGATCTCTGGGGCAAATTAAAGTTGAATTACGGAGTCCGAGGGCCAACCTTCGTTTACGAAAGGCTTCAGGCCCTCTTGAACTTTAAAGTTCAAGACACCCAGGATCCATCTGGGCAGATCGCTGAGTTCACCGCGATCTGCTCACAGATCACTGCCACTGGAGCAACTCTCCATGAGTCGCTCCAGACCATGATGCTTCTTTCCGCTCTCCCAAATCGTATGGAATCTACGATTGGGATAATCCTCGCAGCAGCCAAAAAAGTGGCTGATCTCACTATTGAGAACGCGAGGGCTACTATCACTGCGGCCTGGCGAAATCCTCAGAATATCGCCGCCGCCAGGTTTAAGCCATCCGGACAGGCTCCGCGATGGCAAAACGCTGCGCCTGGACCCTCCGGGCAATATCAGCAGCAGCAGCGACCGCAAGGTCAGCAGCAGCAGCAATGCCCTCAAAGGCAACAGCAGCAACGGCCGCAAGGCCAGCAGGCTCCATATGGAACTAAACCTGATGGTGATAAGAAGCGAAAAAGGACTCGTGCCAAAGGCAAGGGCAAGGGAAAAGGAAAAGCCGCAGCAGTCGAGGCCTCACCTCCTGATTACAATGCAGCTTCCGCAATCGCATTCCCTGCGATTGCCATTCCTCCGGGCTTTGAAGCTCAACCCTATGACCCTCGATCCCCTTCTCTCTCCACTGCACCACACACGGTCCTGGTGCATCGCATCCGAAATGAGAAAGCTGCTATCAAGCCGCCGACTCCCTTGATTGGTGAGTCACCTCATTTTACATCGCAATCATCTCCTAACAGATTTCCATTTCTATTTCCCCTCCCTCAGAAATCGACATGTTAAACATACATGATGGAAACATGTGGATTGATGATTGGCGTCACGACGTCGATTACGAAAATACGATCGAACAAAACCTAAAATTGGACATCGAATCGGTTGATCCATCTGCTGATGGAACCTGGATCGATGACAATTCATGGGAACAATCAATCTCGGTTGATTGCGATCGTCCTTTTTGGGCCTTATATGGTATGCCCAATGACAACATCGAACGTGTGGTCCCTACGGATCAAATCGATGATGTCATTCCTATGACACCTAATCTTACTGGATCTGGTGCACATGGATGGACAACCAATGACATGGGCAACGCCTGGAACAACCAATGGGTTGAACCAACGTCTCGACCAATGGATTGGAACGTCGAACCAATCGGTTCTGAAACTTCCTCCTTCCGTGATGCATGGGACAATGCTAACTGCTTTCCCATCGATGATATGTCATGTGAAATCCCCCCCAATCTCACTTGGGATGAAATAATCGAACGGGGTTACTCTATTGACAATCCTGATGTCATACCATACCCTGTATGGGACCAATCGGTTGAATTCTCATCCGATGCCTCTGTCAAACTCGGATCCGCCATCAATCATTGGCTGGATGACGATGACATATGGTGTGACTTCTATTCGGATGCTAATCCTTCACATTCCCCTTCCTCACACTACACGGACACATGGTCACGCAACCTCGTTACCGGTATGACTACCCATTTGACGAGGATGACGTAACTATGGAATATGAACTTCCATACGGACGAACATATCTGTGGTCAACGGCTTCTATACCGATATCACTTATTGGGATCTAGAACGCATTGCCCAAACCGGTGTACAAAGGACACGAGACCCTCGTCTCGACGTCTCTCGGACTGGTAGGGTAACCCCTTACCAACAGGCCAAACTCAAGGCCCTCCTCACCTGGGACAAACGTCTCGGAGCTCGCCAAATCGATGGTATCGCTGTCGCGACCAATGTCGAAGCAGTAAAAGAGCCAAGTGTGACTCAATCTGAGTACCACACAACACCTGAGGAACCGGAGAGACAGTCCAGATCGCCTATTGATTACGCGATCGAGGAATTTGGGAAATCAGTGATAGAAGAGAAGAAGGACGATGAGATCTCGATCCATTCTGGGCAAAATCAAATGGATGACGAAGAAGAATTCGATTATGATGCTGAGAACGAAGGGGATTCATACTCGCAAGTATTACCCCCCACTCGCAATCAATTACTAATTCTTTCTTACAGTGCTGTGATGTCACCAGAGCTTCGAGCCTGGTGCTCCGCTCCAGTTCAAGAAGAGGACCGATTATAAATAGTCCCTCATGTACTGATCCGGATGTAATATATGCGATGGAATTGAGCATCAGGAACGCTCTTCTCGATAACATCACGCCTGAATTTAAGTCACTCATGAGCATAAGATCAAACTCTGATTCTTATCCGATTAAGTGGATGCTAGATAGTGGCGCTTCGGCACACTTTACTGGCAGTCTCTCAGACTTTTCAACAGTCGATCGAGGCTTCTTTGGAATGGTACAAACTGCCTCTGGCCAATTAAAAATCCAAGGCCGAGGAACAGTACACATTCAACACTTAGTCGTTGATACAAACACAGGAACCAAAGAAGTTCGAAAAACTAAACTTTGGCCTGTATTTTACATAAATGGTATGCACATGCGGCTCATCTCTGTCGGACAACTTTTACGGTCCGGACTAAGATTAGAAGCCAATGCGAAGCATCTCACCTTTCGAGATGAACATAATCATGCTGCTTTCGGGTATCTCGGGATATTTCCCCAGTATTTCCGCTGTCCTTACCAGGATAATTCGAGAAATCCCCGAAGCTGGTGCTTATGCAACCACAAACACTGATTATTCTACCTGGCATCGTCGATTAGGACATCCGTCCGATCTCGTGTTGAGTAAATTCTCAAAAGAATCTTTAGGCGTTCCGCCTATTAGTATTCCACGAGATAAGCCAGTTTGCAAAGGATGTGCTGAAGGTAAACTCGCACAAAAATCCTTTCCCACTTCAGAAAGCCGTGGAAAACAAGTTCTTGAATTAATCCACTCGGATCTATTCGAACTTCCAGTGATCTCCTATCACCGCCATAAATGGGTATTAACCATATTAGATGATTACTCTAATACGGCATTCACCGTAATGCTTGCCCACAAAAGTGATGCACCTCGAGAAATGATAAAAATCATGACGTTGCTTGCTAACTCCACTGATCGAAAGATCAAGAGACTGCGCACTGATCGAGGAGGAGAATACACCAATGGTACTCTACAAGAGTATTTATCCACTAACGGCATTAAACATGAACTTTCTGCCCCTAATGTTCATCAACAAAATGGGCGCTGAAAGACTCAACAGAACGTTGCACGAGAAATCACAAGCCATGCGTAAACATGCATGCCTTCCCGACTCATGGTGGGGGTTCTCTATGACGTATGCGGTCATATTTATAACCGCACACCTATGCAACGATTGAAGTGGAAAACTCCGTACGAACTATTCTACGGAACCAAACCGGACTTAACAAAAATCCGAGTGTTTGGCTGTGGTGCTTACGTCTACCTCCCAAAGGAGATACGTAAAAACAAGCTCTCTTCACGATCCGAGCTTATGATATTTTTGGGATACCAAGGTCCAAATTATCAATTTATGAGGCACCAAAACGGAAATGTAATTTTCGTCTCTCCCACAGCCATTTTCGATGAAGCTTTCTTTCCGAAATGCGATAAATCGAAACCAGGTAACCTCGAAAAGAGATTGAGTAATACTCCGAGTCGAAGTAATTCCTCGGAATCAGAGAACTCCAAAAATGGAGGAGAAGTCGATTTTAATCTCGACCCCAATTCTCTTAATGGTCCCTCCACGGATCAACCACCTATTAATAGAGCTCCACCGGCAGAACGCCGCGTCCACCAACGCCCACAGCCGATGCCGCCATCACGGCAAAGAGCTCCATCACCACCTCCTCGTAATGCAACTCCCGGTCCGTCCAACCAGCCTCCACGGCAGGAACGGCCAACATGGAGAAAACGGCGTGACGTAACTCCGCCTGATGAATCAGAACATAATGTTAGAAGGTCTAAACAGGAAACTAAAGTACCGAACCGACCAACAATATCTACGGAGATAAACATCCATCGAAAGTTCTGAGAGATTACGAGAAGACAACCTTTCTTGCCGGACTTCGAAGAAGGAATCACAGCGAAGGTACCTCCAAGATCTGATAGACAGAACGCTCGTATACCAACTGAGAACAAGCTGACGAAGGACGTCGCGAAGAAATTCGCAGACACTTCGAAGAAGCTACTCGACGGGCTGAAGAATACAACGAGCATGGCTCTCAACTTCCTTACCAATTTGGCGATGCTCCAATCCCTGGAGAAGCCACTATGGACGAAGTTCAAGTTCTAATCAGAGAAGGAGGAGTAAGGTTAAATAACTTTCTCTTTGAACTTGCAAATCAGATCCAAACGCCAGTCCAATTTAAGGACTTAACGCAACTACCTGCAGCAATGCGAAGAAATGGATTGATGCTTGTTTGGAGGAATTAGAAGCCTTACAGAAACGTGGTGTTTATGAATTAGTAGATCTCCCGAAAGGTCGAAGAACTATTAAAAATAGATGGGTATTTAATGAGAAAAGCGATGGCCGCCTTCGCGCTCGACTAGTCGCAAAAGGATTCTCTCAAATTGAAGGAATCGACTACAATGAGCTTTTCTCCAGTAGTCCGCTATGAAACTGCCCGTCTCCTTCTAGGCGTGCCGCCCTTGAAGACTGGGATATGTTTAGTGTTGACGTAAAAACTGCCTATTTATATGGCAAACTGGATGAGGAAATCTATATGACACAACCCGAAGGATTCACAGCCACCGGTAAAGAAAATAAGGTCTGGAGATTACGCCGAGCATTGTACGGCCTTAAGCAAGCCGGGTTAAGCTGGTGGAAACAGTTGACTGCCAGCATGACCGAAATCGGTTTTGTCCGATGTAAATCCGATGCAGGCGTATATTATTACCGTCACCACAAAACGCATGAACTTGTCATCGCGCTTGTCTATGTTGACGATGTAGCTTTTATGGGAAAGAAAAACTCCCAGCTCCTCAAAGAGTTGAAGCTAAAGTTTTCAACCAAATGGGAATGTCGTGATCAAGGTGTTATGACAGAATTTCTCGGTATGCAAATATCTCGAGATCGTCAGAACAAGAAAATCTTCTTGCATCAGCAGAAGTACCTCCAAAAGGTCCTTGATCGATTCGGTATTAAATCCGGATCTGAAGAAACACCGTTACCAAAAGGATACGTGTTCAAAACTTCCGATAAAGTACCAAACAATGGATTCAGAACAAAGTACCAACAGTTGGTCGGATCATTGATGTACCTCATGATCGGATCACGACCAGATATTGCATTTGCCGTTGTAAAATTATCACAACACATGGTGACTCCAAATAAAGAGCACTATACTGCCGGCATGCATCTTCTTCGGTACCTTAATGGCACTAAAAATATGGTTCTTGAGTTTGATGGTAACTCGAATCAAGGTGTCATAGCCTATTCCGATTCGGATTGGGCTTCTGATCCAGAAGACCGGAAATCTATTACCGGCAACTTTTTACAATCGCTAACGGAACAATTTCCTGGCTGAGTCGTAAACAAAAGACTGTTGCACTCTCATCGACGGAAGCCGAATATATGGCTATCTCTGATTGTTCGCGACAATTAGTTTGGGTCTCCCAACTCCTAACCGAGATTGGTTTCGAGATACAACACCAATGCTCTATGGAGACAATATGGGCAGTCTATTTTGGTCAACTTCTGAAGTCCAGGAAAAGATCGAAGCATATTGACATCGCTTCCATTATATCCGAGAGCTCTTAGAACAGAAGCAAATCAATCTTGATTGGATTGATGGATCAAAGAATCCTGCTGACGTTTTAACTAAAAACCTAGAAAAAGTGAAATTCTCTCTTTTCCGCTCTATGCTTAACTAAAGCAACAATGAGTTCATTCAAGGAGGAGTGTTGAAATGAATACCTTGAGTCTACACTCGGTATGACGTATGAATGACTCCTGTTTCAAATACATGCATTATACACATTATTACTGTGTTCCATGCATTATCCTCTCGTAGACTACGCCCGCAGGGCACTATGATTTCATGAGTTCTTTTAGCTATACCCTTAACCCTATATTGTTGTAGTATATAAAGACACTGTAGTCTACCGATAATATTAAGTTTCCAATCGCTCTCACTCTCTAGCTCAACCAGCTAAACTCTTACTCTCTCAACCGCTTCGCTCACTACAAGACTATCTCCAATGTAAGTCTGTTAATGCTACTCGCTATACTCGCTACGTTCGCAACATCAAGATGTTGAAAGATGTGGTAGAAATGGCGGAGTTAACAAACTCCGGTCTGTTGGAGCAATTAGAAGGAGATAGAACCGGGTGGAACGTGGGATGGTAGATAGCAGATTTGGAACATCTGCCTAAAAGAGAGAATGGAGAATAATAGTTAAACCGAAACTTTTCCTTGCCTTTTTTCCTTCAGAACACCTCGCATTCCTACCAACAAACATGTCTAACACTCCCCCCTTCACCAACACCCTTGTCTATGACACCGAGATTCACACCACATTCAACAAGAACCTACGCTCCGTTGAACAACAAAGAGAAACCATCCTCACTATCTTGACCAATTTGGCTCACATTCGTAACTTAGGAGGCACTCTTAGTACCATTGCCACCAACATGTCAACGGTCTTAGTATCTGTCCAATTGCTATTCAACAAAATCGTCAAAGACACGAACATACAAAACCAATTGGACAGGTTGGTTGATGACGCCAGAGAATTAACCCTCACCCGTATCGAACTCAAAGCCCATGACATTTCTATCAAACTCACCTATCTACTACATGCCATGCCAGAGGTCGGATCTGAGGAAAAGATCAAATATGCCCGCACAGTTCTCAAAGCTTACTTAGGTGACAACGCTGACGTCCCTACCTGTCCCAACTCGCCTATGTCCCTCCCTATTTGTATCAAAAGCCCTTTTCCATTTCCACCCCCTTTTGAAGATGACCTCTGATTGAAAGCCAACTTTGACGTCGAAGCTGTACGACTCAAAACCTTCTTAAGGCAATACAAACCATCCGCCGAACCCATTCCATTCGTCCCTCCTGGAGGATACACTACAATCATCGAAGGAGGAGAGAAAGATGAAACCTTCTGGAAGGAAGTTGTTTACACACTCTTTGACAAACTCGCCATTGAAGAAAGTTACGCAGGAGACAGCTATTTTGTGGCCCAAGTCGGAATGCCCAATGCCCCACACTTCATTGGCCATGTCGATTTCGATAACCATATCATCGGATCGAAGAAGAAAGCAATACTCGCACTTCTCCACACCCTTAAGCACTAATATTCATGTGGTCACGAACCCTAAACGGAGGGTATTGTTATGGTTTCACCGGTTATGGTCACTCGTTCAGGCTCTTTTGTTTTTCCGCATTCTCATGCCTGCCCATTATACTTTTCTTTCACCTTTCCTTTCTAGTATCTTTCATCTCACTGTTACTCCACTCCCATATGCTTTACTCCACGTCCATACGTTCTTACTCCACTTACTCCACTACCCGAGTATTATGACTCAGTCCTGTTCTATACTTAGTTACCTTGGGTAGTTGTCTCTACGTATATAAACCCTGTAGGTACTGCTGTAGTCTTTACGCTTTACCAATCGTATCCTTCCCTTATTCTTCTCTCTTATCGCCCTCAAGTCTTTGTCACTTGTCTGCAACCTGAGTCTTTATAAGATTAAGGTCGTAACAGAGAGCAACCAATTCATATACTCCATGCTTTTTTAGAGCTTGAAGTTCTTCAAGGCATGCATCAAGCCAAGCTTTCCAATCAGATGGAAATAAGTCACTCAAGTCCTTGAATTGGACCAGTGTTTTGGGCTTGGAGACAGCATTGGCCATTAAGAATTCAATAAATTCCAGTCTCCCCTCATGGACAATGCATTGTATTTCCTCCATAGAATCTGTAGATTGTTTCATATCTGCATTTGGAGGCATTCCTGGAAGGTTCACTCGGAGGATGTATGTCAGGATTGACTGGGGGCTGTGCTTCTCCAGGATTCTATCATGGATGCCATTCATATTGCTTGGCATGACATTCTCTATAGGGAAAAGAGTGACAAAAGTGCTCTTCTTGTGGCCCTATTACCTCTCCTTCAGGAGGGTATGGACATCAAACATCACGTTCATGGGAATGTCGTTCAGACTTACCCCTGGATCAAATCTTATCAAGGAGATCTTCAAAATCACTTTTGAGATCTGCAACTGGATCAGATCAGTCACCATAGATGTTTCCAGGGTGCAGCAGAGCACAGCGTTGTCTGCCAGACCTCTGCAGTTCACTCAGACCAGGCTGAGGAACGTGCAGTAGTGGTGCATCTTGCTGCAGTGAAGGCATTCTAGATGGGGTTCTTGGTCTTGAAGGACTGGAACTCGGAATGGAGAGCAATTGAGCCCTAGGTGAAGTCAGTGGGAGTGGTTTACTAAGGTCACCACCAAACCCATATCAAGCTGGAGCGGAGTGGATCCACATCTTGTGGATCATTATTGTCATTAGGACAGATGGAGCTCATCTCGGATATCCTCTAGGATCAGTTTGAGGACATTTCAGGAAATATGTTTCTTCAAAAATGACTGTAGGAGAAATGAACTCGGCATTGTTTTTAGTATGCTGGATGAATAAATAGTTCGCTCCTCCAGAAGTGTAACCAACAAAGAGTATTAACTCAGAATGAGGCTCAAGTTTGTTGTTACATTTTTCTTCTGGGATAAAGACATATGCCCCACAACCAAAAACTTGGAGTCATGAGACATCCAGTTTTACACCATACTATAACTCAAATGGCGATTTCCATCCAATTTGCTACATCAGCATGTGATTATAGACATGCACAGCCATTTGAATCGCAAATTCCCAGTATGATTCAGGAATGCATGCATTTGTCATCATAGCCCTTGCTTTGTTGAGTAAGGTACGATTCAATCTCTCAGCATGACCATTTTGTTGGTGCGCATAGGGTGCAGTTGTTTTATGGATTATCCCCTTTTGTTTAAAGAGATTCTCCATTTCCTGAGACACATATTCGCAGCCATTGTCTGTTCTGAAATGCTTCACTTTAGCATCATGTTGGGTGCTAATTAAAGCAACAAAATCCTTCAGAGCTTTTAGTGCTTGTGATTTCGAACGCAATAATGCAATAGTGATAGCTGATGAGTAGTCATCAAGGAAGGTTATTGCTCATTTGTTTTATGGTATGATTGGATCAGGAACTCGAGAAGATTAGAATGGATCAATTCTCCAAAGTGAGTTGCCCTTTGGGGATTCTCGGAGAAGGTCTTCTGGTGCTGCTTACCAAGAGCGCACCCAGACACGTAGATTTTCTTCCGAGGGAAATTGATTTTAATAGGTGTTTTTGAGGATTCAGGTACCTTTTTCAGGGCATTATCTGATGCATGCCCAAATCTCTGGTGCCAGATAAGATGGATCTTGGACCAATCAGTTCACATGTCTGGAGTTTTTAATAATCTGACAGAACACAAAATGGAGATTATTCATACAACATCCAATGCCACACTTGGCAGCAAGGATGGGAGATCCTGAAGGATCGAGGAGCATAGTGAGATTTTCAGAGGCAGTCATTGTCACACCGTTTTGCAGAAAAGTATTGGTGGACAGAATGCAGCCTCTCATGCCCTTGCAATAGTATACAGGAGCGATTGTCAAAGTCAGAATTTGGACTTCACCGGTTCAATGGTCCACAACTTCATGCTCAAACATGACAGTTCCACGAGCGGTGATTTGGAAGGATCTTTCCCACTTCAGCAGTTCCCACATTTCCGAAATTTCCCATTTCGAACTCGACAAAGTCATCCAATGCACTTGTGAAGTGCAGGATGCTCCAGAGTCGAGGATCCATTCAGTTGGATATTTATCATTATGAGCAGGCTGCTTCCCACATTTCTTGCACTCAGATGTATCACACTCATAAAAAGGAGATGCATGAAAAAATGTATTAAAACAAAAACAAGTCCGATCTACATATAGAGGGTTAGCAATCCAAGACTATATTGCGTCATTAATTTCACTTTTTTGAGGTGAGGTCACATCCAGTCATACTCAGAAACATCTGAGCCGAGTGAAATCGCATTGTTGTCTTTCTGAGGAGTGCTGAAGTGTTCATGATCGCCTCATCAATGGGATCAACTTCCATTGCATTCTTTTCTTCGATCTCCTTTTCCTTTTGAGCCCAAACCTGAGCTTTAGCAGTTTCGAATCATCCAATGGATGTGCTTCGGGTAGGGCCTCAGAAGAGGGTCATGAGTTGGGAGAGATACAGTGGAGCAATGGTGTGGGGAAGCAAATTGTTTTACGGACTCGGCCATGTACTCCTCAATGCCAGATGTGACAGCCTCATTGCATTCTGATTATCGTTCTTGCGTCTGCCGCGATGAGTTTTCTTTTTGGGTTGTTCACCCTGAGGCTGCTGCTGCTGCTGCTGGTTGCCTTGCGCTTCTATTGTGGCTTCTGATTGCCATGCCTCATGCCAGAAAACTGGTTTGCTTGTGCTTGGGAAGTGCGGCACTGATTATATTCAGTTAGAATCGCAGCTCACACATTCTGATAAGTGATGTCATTAACCGATGACTTGGCAGCAAGAAAAGATGAAGTGATGTTCCAAGAAGAAGGAACAGAGCCAAGAAGAGTCATGGCTCGAATGAGGGCTGGAATGTCGACACCGGCAGATTGGAGGCAGTTGTAGAGCTGCTTGAAATTAGCGATCTCAGCTGATGGATCTTTGTTGCCAGAGATAGTAAAGCCAAGAGTTTGCTGGTACATAGAATAAATTGTGGCAGGGCCGGCAGTACCATATGTATTCTCCAGAGCAACCCAGAAGTCGCACACTGAGGTATATGTGATCGAGATCAAGCTTTCAGCAACACAATGTTATGACCTTAATCTTATAAAGACTCAGGTTGCAGACAAGTGACAAAGACTTGAGGGCGATAAGAGAGAAGAGTAAGGGAAGGATACGATTGGTAAAGCGTAAGGAATACAGCAGTACCTACAGGGTTTATATACGTAGAGACAACTACCCAAGGTAACTAAGTATAGAACAGGACTGAGTCATAATACTCGGGGTAGTGGAGTAAGTGGAGCAAGAACGTATGGACGTGGAGCAAGGCATATGGGAGTGGAGTAACAGTGAGACAAAAGATACTAGAAAGGAAAGATGAAAGAAAAGTATAATGGACAGGCGTGAGAGCATGGAGTGAGATCATATGGATGTGGAGTGACTGTGAGATAAAGATACTAGAAAGGAAAGGTGAAAAAGTATAATGGTAGGTGTGAGAACGCGGAAAACAAAGAGCCTGAACGAATAACCATAACCGTGAAATCATAACACACAAGTGTTAATCGCAGCGATGGCGATCTTGATTATCTGGGATCATCACTTTCTCATCATGTATATAGTCCGTGTTTGGTATCATATGTAGAGTAGTTTTCTTGATTACTTCTGGATTTTCAATTATTATTTCCTTGAGTTTCATGTTTAGAGTTATATCTTGATTACTGGCTTGTGCCATGGCTTGCTGTAATTCAGTGTCAATCAGATGGATAAAGGTGTCATCAAGTAGCATTGTGATTTCTTCTTTTTCTTCCCCTTCTTCAGGAATATGGTCCAGTCATCTAGACAAAGCATCGGCTGTGGGTATTTTCATTCCCGGGACATGTTCTATGTTAAAATTAAATCTCGTCAAATATTCGTACCATCTGGCCTGTCTGTGATTGATCTTCCGGGATTTCTTCCAGAAGGTAAGGTTTTGATGGTCAGATCGAACAACCACTTGATGACAGGCTCCTTCTAGGTAATGCCTCCATTCTTCAAATGCGCGTTTAATGACTAAAAGTTCTCTATCGTGTATGTTGTATCTTTGTTTCACATCACTGAATGATTTTGAATAAAACATGATTGGGTGCTGATTTCCATTTCCATCTTTCTGTGACAGTATTGCTCCCGATGCATATTTTGATGCATCACATTTGATCTCGATGGTTTCATAGTGTCTGGGGTACTGAGGATTAGTTTTTTTAAGAGCTCATTTTTCAGATAATTGAAAGCTGATTCTGCTTCTTGTGTCTATGTAAATGTCACCTTTTTCGACAGAAGAGCATTGAGGGGTTGCGCGATATTGGCGTAATGATGAATGAATTTTTGATAATAATTTGCAAAGCCCATGAATTTTCGTACGTCTCACATGGATTTTGGAGTTGGCCATTGTAGGATTTCATCGAGTTTTATCTTGTCCATTTCCACTTTGCCTGGTGTGATTACATAACCTAGATACTCTAATTTTTGAACTTGGAATTCGCATTTTTCTCCTTTGAGATATGGGTCTTCTTTTTCCAGTCGCTTTAAGACTTCCTCAGTGCGTTGGTCTAGTTCTTTGATAGTAGGTGCAAAGATTAGGATATCATCCATGTAAACAACAATTAGGCTTCGATCTATCATATCTCGGAATATATCGTTCATCGTGTTTTGGAATATCGCTGGGAATTTGTTAAACCGAAGAACATGACCATGGGCTTATACAGTCCAAAAGGAGTACTAAAGGCAGCTTTCCTTTGATCACCATCCTTGATGTGAATATTGTTATACCCTTGGCGTATATCGAGTTTAGTAAAATATTGAGCCTTTTTTAATTTGTCGAGGATTTCTGAGATCAGGGGCAATGGGTAGGCATTTTTGATGGTCCATTCATTGAGAAATCGATAGTCTTGACACAGTCTGAGTTTGCTGTCCTTTTTCCCTACAAAGAAGAACATGGAAGCCATTGGTGATTCAGATGGTCTGATATAATCTTTCTTAAGTTTTCATCGAGGAATTTCTTAGTTTCTTCAGTTTCAGTTTCAGTGAGTCTGTATGCTTTAGTTCTTTTAGGAGTAAACCCTTCTTTTAAATTGATCTGGTGATCACAAGGTCTTGATAGTGGGAATTTGTCTGAGGTTACATCATCAAAGAGCCTCGTGAATTTCTTCCATTTCTCTGAAAGATTAAATTTCTTTGGTTTAGCCATTTGTGCAAGAGCAGCTGAGGTAGATGATTTGTAGTTTAGTTCCAGGATGATTCGGTTCATTTCTTCTTCTATTGAGAATTTGGTTATATTGTCGGGGAATTCATGGTATTCTAATGGGTCTACTTTCCAATCATCTTGTTCTATTTCGTCATTTCCTGAAGCAGCCATATGGTTCAATACTGTGGATGCCCAATCGGCAGGTCTTTGCATTGAATGCATCAGTTCTTCCGTTTCTGGAGAGTCGCGCCACTGAAATAGTCATTTTTGCCAATCTATATCTGGATTGTGTTTTTCGAGAAATGGAATTCTGAAAATAATATCTTTTGATGCTAATTTTGTTATCAGCGCTTTGATCTGGCAGGATTTCTGGTCAATGATAGTATTTAGTTCTGTGTATGTTTTTACTGAGGAGTCTGGGTTTGAGGATTCATCGGCATATCTTAAGATGATGGGATTTTTGAGTGATTTCTGATTTAGCTGGTGTTTATTGACATATTCTTCATTAATGAAATTTGAAATTTTCTTGAGCTCCTGAATCAATTAATGCGGTAATGGGAATAGATTCCTTCATTTGGTTTGATTCAATTTTCATGGGAAGATAGATGAAACGGTTATTGGAGGGTCTGGGAATGTGGAGTACATTTATCGATGAAGATTCTCCGGGTAAAGAGTCCGCAGTCGTCGACTTCTCGGGCTCTTGTTCTAAAAATCCATAAATGCCTTTTTCGCCTCTTCTCTGTGTTCCTCAGGGATAGTATTGATTAGATTTGCTGCTACCTTTCCTAACGAGATGGCATTGACGGTTCGAGTGGTCACGGTTGGCTTTGTTACATTAGGTCTATTGGTGTTCAGAGGTCGGAAGTTTCTTCGAGGGGGTGGTCTTCTTTTAAAGAAAGGTCGGCGAGCATTGTTTCTTGGTTTCACAGTACAGTTTCGTGCTATGTGATTTCCTCCACAGCGAAAATTCTTGCCATCTCTGAATCGTTGGCGTTCAAGCGGTGTTAAGACAAGGTTGAAGTCAGCTTTTTGAATTCGGTATTCATCGTCATCATCAAGTTTGTCTTCATATTCTTCTTGTTCGTAATCTTGTCTTCATACTCGCTTTCGTAGTAGTCTTCATAATCATCTTCGGGATACCATTCGTCACGGTAGCGATGATAAATGTTATCTACGTCCATGGCATTCGGATCAACTGATGGTTGTGATATAGATCGGGGTGGTTGATAAGATTGTTGGGGTTGAGAGTACCATGGGGTGGGAGCGTATAATTCCAGTCTCGTCCCGGCAGCGGTTTTCATTTTGGTCGGTATCGTTGGTAGTTCATCTGATTTCGGTACGGATTGATGTGGTTTCTCCCTCGGTCAATCTGATTTCATCGTAATAGGTCATCTGATGGGCGAGGTCCATCCATTCTTTGAGTGTATTCGGGGGTGGAAGTCGGGTTTGGATTTCCATTCGTATTGGCATTTTGATGGCCTGTTCATAGTAATCTATTAATGCCCTATCGTCGCTAAGTCCTGCTCTGTCTGACCATATCAAAAATTTCGGGTTGAATGTAGCTATTGATTCGCCGATTTGCCGAAGTGATTTTAGTTGCTGAAAGGCGAACGCTGGTTGATCGGGTGGAGCAAAGGTTCGGTCGAGTAAAGTTCCAAATTCTTCTAGCGTTGAAGGTAGTACGAGACCCGTTGTTGGTTGTTCTCCAATTGGTGGATGGACATTAATTGTACCTGGTCGGTTTGTTCGCGAGTTGATGAACTGTGTGGTCCATAGTGCTGCCTCTCCACTATCCATTAGACCTAACATATAGAGAATCTTTGATTCATCGTTCGCGAAGAGGGCTTGATTCGATGTAAAGTAAAGGGTGCATTGCGATTGCCAATATTTATATTGTTCTCGATCTCCAGCGAACCTTTTGAGTTCTGGGTACTTTATTTGACCGTTTGGTGTGGTTGTTGGCATTGTTGACGGATCTATCGAAGGTGGTAGGATTGGTGGGATGGATTTTGATTCTTCAAAATGTGCGCCTTGAGGTTCTCCAGGTAGTGATATGCTTGAGTGTCTAGAATTTGTTGTTTGGGTATCGAGGTTCGTTGAATCGTTCTTGTTGTACTGCTGGAGAAGTTGGTCGTAAGCCTTGTTGAGAAGATGTAGGCGAGTGGGGCGTCGGTGATGGGATTAGTTGTTTCTGAGCTTCTTCCAGATATCGGAGATGTTGCAGTTCCCGGCTTAGCGTTTCCGGGTTTTCTTCTTTCGGATCCGATTCGGATTTCGGAGTCCTAGTAGGTGTTTGTAGGTGAGAAAGGTTTTCGTTATCGAGAGAGATGGGAGAATCAAGGGGTTGGGTGTCTGGAAGGTCTGATTGACTTCCAATAGGAAGGTCAGTTTGTGTCGGATCGTCTGGGAATTGTAGTGGAGGACTAGTCGTTCGTTCAGTTCTGCGGTGACGTCTTGAGAATTCCAAAATTCCAGGGTCAGTGGAGGTTGATCCGGTGTCCCTTTGGGGAAAGGTGGGTATTGACGGTAAGGGTCGTCGGCGTGATAAAGGGTAGTCAATGGAATATCTAGGTTTACTGGTTCTATCTCGACGGGTGGTTGGTGGTGAATTGAATTCCTGAGTTTCGAAGAATTCTTCGGAGCTGTCGGAGTTGTAGGCTTTGAATGTAGGAGACGTATTGCGACGAGGGCTTTCTTCGGGTGAAGCGTAACCTTATCGGGGACTTTCTTACGGTGAAGCGTAACCAACGTAGATGTTGTAGTGGAGTGGTTTACGCAGAGGAGAAGGCGTTCGAACATGAAGCTGCACGGGGTTTGGGGCAAGGAAAGGATTCTCATCAGCATTCATCGTAGGCGTAGCTGCAGTAGTCGTAAAATTGAACTCCTTGGATGGCGTCGAGTGGGACATATGAATATCGGGATTCTGGGTAGTACTTGAAGCAGTAGCGGATTGGTTACTAGCGGGACTAGCAGTTCTACTAGTCCTCGCCGCAGAAAACACATCGGTCATTGGTGGTAAAGGATTGAGTAGCGCCGGATCAAATCCACCTCTCGAACGAGGTGTACCCTGAACACCAAAATTCTGTTCCACGATGGTCCGCATAGCGGCGTCATCATCTGCTAACAACCCATGCGCGGGGTGTGGAAGATTGGGGTCGACCACCTCCGTTGATGGCGCAAAATGAACCGTCCTCGCATGCATAGGCGTATTCTGAGAAATGATATCCAGTGGGTCCCTATCTTCATCTTCCTCTGTTGACAACCTCGACCTCTTCGATTCCCTCTCCCCCATATCTCCATTGACACCAACACCATCCTCCTCGTCATGCTGCGAACTCCCAGCACTCCCCCCTCTCTGTCTCTTCAATCTTCTCTCAAGCTTCACCGGATCCGTGATCGAGATATCCAAAACCTGTCCACTACTCCTCGTATTCCTCCTGTTAACATTCTCTTCCCTTTCTTTTTCCCTCTCCCTCTCCTTCTCTTTCTCCCTGTTCTTCCTATGTTCGTCTCTCCGTTGTCGCTCACGACCAGCCATCCTCTCGCATTCCGATCGCAAAACAGGGTCAAAATCTTGAATACTAACTTCCGCTGCTGTAAGCATCGCTTTCGCTTTATACATCCGATCCATATCCTCAAAAGCGCGTATTTCAGTATTGCGTACGATCTTCACTATATCCTCTAGGAAATCTTCAGGCGTAAGATATCGACCTCTATACAGATCCACATGCATTTTCTCCAAATCGACGTCGAATAAACGACGTGCAGGGGGTGGAGGAGGAGGAAGAGGTGGTGCCGGTAGATCAACATCCATAGGATTGATTGCAACCTGTATTTGCGTTTGCTCTTGATCGACCACTTCGATGATACCATTCACCTGGGGTGGAACTTCAACGACTGGCACAGGAACCGTCGAAGCATCTACAGTTGCCGGACCCTCAACCTGACCACCAGGCTCTGAGAAATCATAACTATATTCCTCCTGCAACAGAACCGCATAAGCGCCTGGAGCCATAAATATAGCACCACACTCACAGAAGCCCTCTTTGTGAACCTCTTAAACTTCCTCTTCAACTCCGTCAAAATCGGTCCCAACCTATACTTCAAAAGCGTAATCATCTTCTGATCATTTTCAACCTGCAAAGCCAACTCTGCCGGACTAGGTTTCCTAGGTTCCAAAGGCGGAGCTATAGGCAACTCTTCCAAAACCCTCTTTCTCCTCTTCACCCCATCCGGAAATTGATTCGGTGGTCGTCGAATATCTTTAATAAGTGGTAAGAAAAATTCCTCTCGCTGAGCTTCAGTGGGTTGAGCAATTAACACGCGGTTTTCTCTCATATGTCCAAACCATTGTTTGACGTCATGTGGTAGGTGAGAGAATTTTCCGTCTATGAGAGCTAAAAGGAGTACGGGTTCTGTTGGCGATAACGTGTCCAACATGGCGCGGACGGTTGATCGAGACGTTTCGGATATAGCTGCACACCAGCTAAGAAGAGAAGGGATGTAGATGATCGATGGTTGATGGCGTTTAGCTTCAACAAAAAGTTGAACAATAGCAGCTTCCGTAGTCTAAAATGGGGCTGCCAAAGGCTGGATCTCCAGGTGGAGATAGCTAAAGAGATGTTTCGCGAGGCCAGGGAGGATAAAGATCATAGACGCAAATACAGGCATCTGCGTACAAAGGAACCACATGAAGAACTAGAAAAATTTCACGTATTACCCTTCAAGAAACTCGCCTTATTGATCGTGGGGAAAGGAGACTTACAGATGCCGCACGGGTGGGACTACTTCGACTGTTTTTCTACTCTGTTGGACCGAAGACGCCTACGAGGGTACAAAGAGTGGAGTGATGAGGAGGAAGGAGAGGAAAAGGATCCTGAGGAAACCCGCATACGATATTTGATCGATTGCAGTTCGTCCCCGGTTTTTGTATTAACCTTATTTCACTCACAATCTTGATAGTTACACGGAAGTCGAGAACCATCGAGCGATGGAATACAGGCAGGCGTTGTCTGGTGAGTCTTTGGGACATTTCACTTCCCATGATCCACCAATTGAGTGTTTGATTGGCAGCCGCCGACGTCGCGACATTCGTTCTTATGTTTGGAAAGGAGATGTGGTCACGCCTTCGAAAACATCAGAAAGTGGAAATCATGCGGGAAAAGGTTTGTAAAGAATTTCATCGTGTAATGTGGAATGAAATTTATGTCTGTGCCTTTCGCTTCTTCTTTCGCACTACATCATCTGAGCTCGGTTCCTCATCATCTACTTCGTATTCATCACTATCCCTGTCCTTTGAGGCGGCTGCTTCTTCGGGATGAGGTCGCTTTTTGGGCTTGATAATGATATCACTTTGAAGAACGACTCCCTCGGCAGACTGAGCTGCAACAACCAATATAGCTAAGAGGAGAAAGAAATCGGAATATATGGTATGCAGTGCCTGTGGTTCCAAGACTTCTTCCGTCAGGTAAGAATCAAAGAGCATGCGTTGGATAACTTCCATGGGCATTTTGATATCGCCGATGTTGAGGGAGGGGTGGAGATTTCGTGCAAGTGTCTCCCTAACTCTCATCCCTTCGAAGAACTGTCGCCGAGCCAGGCTTGGAGCAGAGGTGTGGGTGAAAATTTTCTCCGAGACCTCCTGTCCGAGAGGATGGACGACCTGATGGATAAGAATCCATAATGCAACCCACCAAAGTGACTCTAAATCATGTTGGAATCGATAACGGGGTGAACTTTTTGTGAATAGTGGGTCGTTGTCTTCGAAAACCTTCCGAACCACCCGTGGGTTTTTGAAAGGATTTATGTCATTCAAATCCGCTAACTCAAGGCTGTCTATACGAGAAAACCTCACTCCCGCATGGATTTCTATGGGCATGAAGAAAGGCGTGCCCTAAATTACATGAAAAATGTCAGTCATAAGCAAATACAACTGATTGTTCAATACCGTTTTTGGGTCTGGACTGCCGCTTTTGTCTCCATGATGCTTGGCATACTCAAGATCACTCAGCTTGCCTCCGAATTGACGACTACTTCTCTTGACTGTTATGATGTTCCCCGCACTAATATCTCGGTGCGTCCAGCCGGCGAGGTACATGAGAACTAGGGCTGTGACCGCATCCAGTACTGCTCATCTGAGTAAAAGAATGAACCCACCAACATAAGTGTCCAGGACTGCGCTGAATGCGACATCGAGGCACTTGACATGTTTCAGTGATTCTCCCACCTCACTATATACCAAACGGTATTGTCGTTTGACCGCATAAAGGCGTGTGTTGAACGTCAAGGGCGAAAGCATAGCCTCCGCTAAAGAACTCTCCAAGATACGTGAGTATCGATTTGTCTGGGTTGAGTCCTCTAGCAGGTTTTGGTCTTCAACCACTGTGGCTTTCTTGGTGTCGCTGTCAACGACAAGTATTTCGGAGGCAGGTGCGGCCTGATCCGATTTCTTCTTCGACTTTCCGAGGTTGAAACTGTCGCACTCGATCTCCATGAAGTAGCTCCTATAACCTTCGTTCTTGAATGCGTCCTTCAATTCTGACCGAAGAGATGAGGGAGCCCATTCATAAGCTTCCTCTTTGATCGTCCTCAAGCGTTCGAAAATAGCATCAAGTTTCTGCTTTTCCGTCGTTGATCCATCATCAAGCCAGACGTCCTTCAGAGCGACCTCCTTGCCACCGTTCAGCTTTTCGTTAACGGCATTTCCCTCGAAACCTTTCACTTCGACAGCTTTCCATACGCGTGTCTTCCTCCCCGTTATGCAGAGGACTCTCGGGTGGGCTAACGAGTCAGTGGTTTTGAAATACCTTGTGCCCTTCTCAGTCGGTATCTCGTACACATATTGCGATTTCTTCCCTTTCTCTTTTATCCAGTGAACCGTAGGATCATAACCCATTTGCTCGCGGGTGGCGTAGACGAATGAGAGGAAGACTCGGATAAATGTCCTAATATCCTAAGCGAATGAGAGGAAGAAAAGAAACGACTGAATACATAACCTACTTTCGTGAAATCGAAAGTTTCTGACTTGACAGAGTGAGAGCGTGAAAAATACCAGACAGCCATCTTGTATGCTCAATTGTGATCTGGCACGCAGTCAGCAAGTTTCGCTCCATTTACAACATGAAAACGTACCCCATACATCCACATCCGACAAGGATCATCGTTCATGATATGACTAGCTGCCGATACCAGTTTCTCGCGGTTCTAGAGCGGGCTATGAGAACGCAGTAAAGACGTGGGTGGCATGCCTACATCTTCAAAATCCTTAGTAAACTTCTTAAATTCGGCGACCACTGCGGTTTCTGCACATATGACGTGTTTCTTCCGGGCATGATCGGAATTTCTAATAAAACACGCATCGACTCTAAAGTTAGAGCCTGCAATTTCGGATTTCATGCCGTCGTAGGGACAATCGCGATAGAAGAAGTGGCGCTGGCGCCCATCGACCTTCCCGAGGTCATCGTCGAATATGGCAGCAATATTTTTCAACGGCTTGTAAATCTTGCTTTCCATTGCGCCAGAGGATAAGTCATCGTGGAATTCCTTCCAGGACAATGGTTTATGGTCTTCGTCCATGTACAGGAGCTGTTGACCAACCAAAGCCTTGATGGCGGCATCAACGAAGGTATCGTTTGGCAAGAAAGGGCTGTAGTCAGTAAGAAACGCATCCACAGGACAACGTAGCATCTCGGTCTCCATCTGGCTGCGAATGTGTTTGCGAACTCGTGTATGCTCGAGGTATTCAACATCCATTTTGCCCTTCCATGGCGTGGGACTAAATATGTCAGCGGTGTGGCAGGTTGATTAGAGCTGAACAGATCATCAGTGTGTTTGCCGGGCGAATAAGATAGTGGTCACCTGCCTTTGACTTTCCATGCCCACGCGATTTGTGATGAGAAGGATGAGAGCGAGGTAGGGTAATATTCAATTTGCAGCTATCACTCAGCTCTTCAGACTTCCGACTTTTTATCCTCACCGTTCGGCACAAAAAGAGGAGGCGCTTGACGCCACAGATTGATAGGACGTGTGCATCAACATGAGGACGGGTTTGAAGGTGATTATCATGATGATCTGTATTAGATCCTTGTGCCGGTGCCGGGTGCCTGGTCGCTTAACTGTTTTGTTCAGTCCTGAAAAACACATTGAAGGGCTTTAACTGTCAAATTCTGTCCGACACGGTGGGTAAATTAGGGTCGAAACTTCTATCAGCAATGCATCAGAAATTGTTGTCTTCTTAGGCCATCACACTCGATTTTCTGGTCCACGATATCCATCAGGGTGTGAAAAGACGCATTTATATTCTAGAATTCTGGTTCCAGAAGACCTTTTAGTATCCACTATCTGCTCATCTCTACATAACACGCGACTTGTATTTTTAGGATAGTGTATCCACTACGGTTCATATGTTTTCTACCATGTTCATTCACACCCTCGCACGCGATGTCGTTTGAATGACTGGGCTGTATACGTAGTTATCCCTTCGATGGATGACGCAAATGAACTATTTTCGATTGGCACATTATTTTGTGTATGGATATTTTCTGAACGTTTACATACATTGTCGGAGACATTCAGCGAAACGGCCTCCCAGAAACCTTGGCCAAGCAAGAAAACGCTGTTCCATTCCTCGTGTCAGAGAATAATATTTTTTCCGAATTGATTGGCGGTGAGATGCACAAAACCTAACCAAGACAGGACATTTATTCACCTGACTCGAACACATCTAGTGCCTAGTATCGGCATAACCACTTAGCCTCAAGGTTCCTGACTTCGATTCTCTACAACCTCTTCTCCCGCCCCATGCGATTAACATGCGCATCTTGGAGATTTTGATACTCCTGAATGGTACACCGCATGTTCAGCTAGGTGTTTTCGCCCGAGGATGTAGCATTATGGCCAAACGCGCTCTGAACCGGAGACGTTCTATATAAGATTCGTCGCCCTGCGTCGCGAAGCAACCATCGAGTGAGGAGAGCTTAGTTTAGTAAGAGAGTGAAATATTAAACATCGCTACTCACAAACTCTTCCATTTTGAGCGTCGTGACTTCCTACATCTCTCCTTCAACTGCCTCTGACGAACCTTTCTCTGATACTCCCGCTTCTTTATCTGACCACTGCGTCATTTTGACGCTCTCTGCTCTCCATCTTCTTCGTTTTTCCACCTCGTCCAAGTAATTCTCTTGCTCTCTGTTTGGTCAATCATCCTGATTGTGATATCAGCGCCTCTATCATTTTCTCTGTCGTCCCTCTGCTTTTCATCCACTATCATATCCGACAATTTAACGCCTTGCCGTTCCTTCCCTGCTTCCTTCCCGACTCCATCACGTGCCACAACCTTCCTTTCACCTTCTTTCTCCGCAATTTCTGCACGCAGTGCCTTCCTACGCTTCCGACGCGTCGTAAACCCTTCAAACATCTGCTCATGAATCTTCTCGGTCTCCACCATCTTCTCCTGACTCTCCAACTTCAACCGAGCATCCAACGCAGGTGGAATCATCTCGACCCTCGCATTCGCAACCACCTTCGAAATATAAGAATGAGCCGCCTCTCCATATCCCAACTCCCTCATCGACTCCTTCTCACACAATATCGCCTTCCTCAATAATCGTTCTAACGGTACGACATCAAAAGGATGATCAAGAGATACTGGGTTCTCGCTAAAAATATATTCGATAGAAGGGACTCTATATTCCACCGGTAGATCTTGATAACGGTTCTGCCATTTATGGGCGTACAATGGCCAGTCTAGGTTGAATTGGTTACGTCTGCAGACGTCTAGAATACGTGCCATTAGCGAATGGCCGAGTTGTAATTTCATTAAGAAATCGGGATCGAGGAGGGGATAGGGTAAACTGAGAAACCGATCCGCCCATTTATCGTCTCCCATCTTTCGATAGGCTCTGATCCAATATGTGATTCTGTTCATCAGATGAGTGAGGACGAGTTTATACGTCGTAACGTTGACGGGAACACGAAATGCAGTAAAGCACTGCAGCGCAACGAAAGCGCCGACATAGTCCGTTTTGTATATGAATGAGCGGAGAATGACGTTAAGGAGAGATGTCGAGGGTTCAAAAGCGAGTCCTGTTGGTTTCCGCAAGAGTGCTTCTATCATTTCCCTATAAAGTGTCCTTGGAGAGGGAATATCACCAGTGATAAGCCTACCATGACGAAATCTCCTTCGTTTAGGATTATACAGCCGATTTAAAATATTGAATAAACTTCCAAAGGTGAAATCATCAGGTCGAAGATGAGGATCGTGTTTCACAGAGTGATAGATGGCGAAAGCACGTTGAAGCGAGTTATTATACACTTCAAGCGAGATAAGTGCATTGACGACGAGAATATTAGGTTGCACTCCTTGTTTTGACATCAAATCGAGTGCCGAAGCAATGGCTTCACGATTAGGAAGTGATGTGTCTCGTACTCCAGCAATGAATGACGCATACGCTTGGTTCACAAGCTTTCTCCGCGGTCCCCGTAATCGCGAATGGCCAAGAATAGCCAACGACCGAAGGCCAGTCTCAACTTCGCCCGACTCGGTCCCATAGTGCAGGAGTCTCTTGTATAACCGAAGGTCAAGATATCCGGCTCGTGAGTGTCGTGAAAGGTGTTCATCAAATTAAAGAGTAAAGTGGGTGAAAAATTATGATTATTCATGATGGTTAGGATATTCCAAAGGTCGTCATTGGTGAAACCTTTGTTTCGAATAATGTCTTGAAGGGAAGACCCAAACTCTTCCAAGGCCTTTGTCTCCGTATGGGGTGTGTGTACAATCAAAGCCACGAGCATACGCGCTTCAAGTCGAAGTGGAACGGCAAATCCAAGCTCGGTCATACGGACGTAAACCGAGATTGCAGCATGAATACAATTGCGAGTAAGTAGAAACCGAATGACCGTTTCGTAGGAATTCTGTGGTTGCGCAATACGAGGGATGTACGTGTCAAGGTTCTTCTCAACCAGAGAAGTGATATTTTGAGGATCCTTTGCCGCCTTTATTCCTTCATGGATAGCCTGTAGGAGACGTGTGCGGCAACATTTTTCCTTTCTGAGGATCGGCGCGTCTTTTGGAAGTGGAATCGAGGAGAGGAGTTCTACGACATCACGTCTAGGGAAAGCAGGTTTTGGACGAAAAGCCAGCGCCGTGTTCCTGCCAAGGTAGCAGATGCGGGTCCTTAGCATGCGCGACGGAGTCTACCTTGGGCATGGAGGAAAGACCCGACCCTGACACAAGCACCAAAAACATAACATATTTGGCTGCAGCCGTCATACCAAACAACGCAGTAGTCAATAATTTTAACAAGCGAAATTAAACAAGGTAATATACAGTATATAAAACGCATCAGGAACACGAAGCTAGGAAGACTATTTCACGGAAAAAACACAAAAAGCTCAAGTTGAAGGTTTACGAAACAGCAAACGTATCTTGCCCCTCCAACTCCTCAAACTCCCCCACCTCTTCCACAAACTCCTTCACAAAATCCATCAACTCCCTAACTAAATTATCTCTATCCCATTCCATCCTATGTCTCCAAACATTTCCAAGACAAGTCGCACGTAACTGCTCCAGCTGCTCGACATTCAACGAAGCAGTATTCATCTTCAGTTGTCGATGCAATTCATTTATCAATGATTCATCCACGTGAAAATCGGGTAGAGGTGGCGTCGGTGTTCTTTCAACAACTATTGGTTGTGGCGGGGGCGGTAACTGTGGCGATGCATAAACAGAGATAATTTCCGGAGTCCTAGTTCGAAGAATCGGAGTAGGGGTCCGCGGACGCGGAGAAGGCGTTCGAACATGAAGCTGCGCGGGGTTTGGGGCAAGGAAAGGATTCTCATCAGCATTCATCGTAGGCGTAGCTGCAGTAGTCGTAAAATTGAACTCCTTGGATGGCGTCGAGTGGGACATATGAATATCGGGATTCTGGGTAGTACTTGAAGCAGTAGCGGATTGATTACTAGCGGGACTAGCAGTTCTACTAGTCCTCGCCGCAGAAAACACATCGGTCATTGGTGGTAAAGGATTGAGTAGCGCCGGATCAAATCCACCTCTCGAACGAGGTGTACCCTGAACACCAAGATTCTGTTCCACGATGGTCCGCATAGCGGCGTCATCATCTGCTAACAACCCATGCGCGGGGTGTGGAAGATTGGGATCGACCACCTCCGTTGATGGCGCAAAATGAACCGTCCTCGCATGCATAGGCGTATTCTGAGAAATGATATCCAGTGGGTCCCTATCTTCATCTTCCTCTGTTGACAACCTCGACCTCTTCGATTCCCTCTCCCCCATATCTCCATTGACACCAACACCATCCTCCTCGTCATGCTGCGAACTCCCAGCACTCCCCCCTCTCTGTCTCTTCAATCTTCTCTCAAGCTTCACCGGATCCGTGATCGAGATATCCAAAACCTGCCCACTACTCCTCGTATTCCTCCTGTTAACATTCTCTTCCCTTTCTTTTCCCTCTCCCTCTCCTTCTCTTTCTCCCTGTTTTCCTATGTTCGTCTCTCCGTTGTCGCTCACGACCAGCCATCCTCTCGCATTCCGATCGCAAAACAGGGTCAAAATCTTGAATACTAACTTCCGCTGCTGTAAGCATCGCTTTCGCTTTATACATCCGATCCATATCCTCAAAAGCGCGTATTTCAGTATTGCGTACGATCTTCACTATATCCTCTAGGAAATCTTCAGGCGTAAGATATCGACCTCTATACAGATCCACATGCATTTTCTCCAAATCGACGTCGAATAAACGACGTGCAGGGGGTGGAGGAGGAGGAAGAGGTGGTGCCGGTAGATCAACATCCATAGGATTGATTGCAACCTGTATTTGCGTTTGCTCTTGATCGACCACTTCGATGATACCATTCACCTGGGGTGGAACTTCAACGACTGGCACAGGAACCGTCGAAGCATCTACAGTTGCCGGACCCTCAACCTGACCACCAGGCTCTGAGAAATCATAACTATATTCCTCCTGCAACAGAACCGCATAAGCGCCTGGAGCCATAAATATAGCACCACACTCACAGAAGCCCTCTTTGTGAACCTCTTAAACTTCCTCTTCAACTCCGTCAAAATCGGTCCCAACCTATACTTCAAAAGCGTAATCATCTTCTGATCATTTTCAACCTGCAAAGCCAACTCTGCCGGACTAGGTTTCCTAGGTTCCAAAGGCGGAGCTATAGGCAACTCTTCCAAAACCCTCTTTCTCCTCTTCACCCCATCCGGAAATTGATTCGGTGGTCGTCGAATATCTTTAATAAGTGGTAAGAAAAATTCCTCTCGCTCGCTGAGCTTCAGTGGGTTGAGCAATTAACACGCGGTTTTCTCTCATATGTCCAAACCATTGTTTGACGTCATGTGGTAGGTGAGAGAATTTTCCGTCTATGAGAGCTAAAAGGAGTACGGGTTCTGTTGGCGATAACGTGTCCAACATGGCGCGGACGGTTGATCGAGACGTTTCGGATATAGCTGCACACCAGCTAAGAAGAGAAGGGATGTAGATGATCGATGGTTGATGGCGTTTAGCTTCAACAAAAAGTTGAACAATAGCAGCTTCCGTAGTCTAAAATGGTCATTAGAAATGAACCATCGAAAGCAGAGCATCATACCCGGGTTGAATCGCCAAGTAGAGTGCCTAGCTCCAGTGTTTGGACATGATATCCTTCAAGATGATGCAAAGCCGCAGCCCCGACATAATTTTGACCCATTCCACCAGGTCCATGAATCAATATTCGAGGTCGATAAACACGTAGAGTTTGCATCGCTAGAAGATTTGATGTAAGCGCATATAAAAACATCGCAACATCAAACATACATTGAGAAAACATTTCACGATCAAGAGCACCATCTTCTCCACCTTCATCCTCAAACTCTGCCTCCTCCAACGCACTCAGCTTCTTATCCAACGGCAAAACCTTGTCAATCGCTGATTTGACCTTTTCAAGCGTATCACCTAGAAGAGGTACGAATTGTTGAGGTAAAGGTGATGCGGCCGAGGACGAAGATCGAGCCGAAGAAGGAACAAGTTCTACATTAATAAACTTGTCAACAAACCAATTTCACTTTTCGCAATAGAATTGGAGAGCTTACTCTTGATAGAGATCATGAAATCCCTCAACTGAACATTGATCGTCTCAGGGTTCAACAACAATCGCTCAGTCGACTTGTATATCTGAGGGTATCTTCTCTGTACAGCATTCAGAGCTGCCTCAGTGCATAAAGCCTGACGAAAAGGTGGTTAATTAACTTGTCCGGTCCAATGAACTCAAGCGTTGAACCAACTCACTCTAAGATCAGCACCGCCATAACCCTTCGTCAACTTCGCAAGGCCCTTCAGTCTCTCCTTGGTTTGCTCATCCTCGTCATCTCTATTCCAACCCAACCACCCAGTCGTCATAATCGATAAAATCTTTTCTCTCGCATCCAATCCAGGGAGAGGGAAGTAAAATTCTCGATCAAATCGACCGGGACGACGTAGAGCCGGATCAACAGCATCAGGGCGATTTGTAGCACCGATGATCACAACCTGCCCTCGACCATCCATACCATCCATAAGCGCGAGTAACGTACTGACGATGGAAGCATGAATTTGATCTTGTTTAGATGACCGAACGGGAGCCAAACCATCAATCTCGTCGAAGAAGATTATAGATGGTTGAGAATTCTTGGCCTCTTCAAATAGTAGACGCAGTTGACGTTCAGCTTCACCGACCCATTTCGACAGACAGTCGGCACCTTTGCGCATGAAGAAAGCTGTCCAATGTCATAGGTAAGCCAGTACAGATCGACGCGTATATGATGGAAACTTACATATTGAGCGCCCATTCGAGCGACAACTAGCCGCAAGTGCTCGTGCGAGAAGTGTTTTGCCAGTTCCAGGAGGACCATGGAACAGCACACCACGCGGAGGCGTAACGCCAAAACGCTGAAAAACTTCAGGATACAGTAGGGGAAGAAGAGTCATTTCTTTCAGCGAATGGATGTCTGAAAAGTACATTAAGAGAGGAAATGGTAAATGTAGACCCGAAGGGACTGACGTTCGTCAAGACCGCCGACTTCGCCAAATGTCACGTTTTGATTAACGCCCAGAGGATCGGCATCAGCTAGAGCTGCAGATTCGACTGAGTATGCGGGTGCGTATAATATCGTCGAAAGCTCACCTGCTTCACCCATTCTACCTAGATTGGAGGGTGTGCCAGCAGCAAGGTCGCCGGGCAGCATACCACCAGCAGGAACGCCAGCTCCAAATGGATCCATGCCAAATGGCTGCTTGCGAGGAGTTCTTGTTGGATGATCGGAATCCTACCAAGTATTAGAATGATGATGACGAGTTTTAAGAGATAGACAAACGGAGTCATCACCGCCCATGCCCATCCACCGACCGAGCTCCGCACCAGTCGCACTCCAGCCAGGTCCTCGTTTGCCCTTCCCCGGTCCCCCGCGGCCACCATTACGATTTACAGTAGGCTTGGGCTGTGGGCGGGGCATCTCTTCCAAGGGTGGAGGGATGGCATAATTGATCTTCTGGCGTTGTCGTAACGAGTACGGCTTGCCATCGTTGTCCTCGTCAACTTCGGTTTCAGGCTCCGGCTCCGGTTCAATCGTAACCTCAAGGTCAGAAGTACCCATGGCATCTTCATTCAAATCGACGGATCCATCGGCGTCGGCTGAGGATGGTTCAGAATGTGCGATGTACTGGTCATCTTCGTCCTTTCTCTCACGTCTTCGTAAACGAGCCTGGTAACGATTCTCCCTAGTTTGCTTTGCTGACGGGACACTTCCGTTTTTCTTGGGAGGAGCGGCCTTGCTTCGACTCCGACTTCGTAACGAGTAACCAGTTGAATCATCGATTTTCTCATCCTCGTCGTCAGTGATGAAATCTTGAAGATTCCTTGTACGCCTAAGATTATGAGATGGTTGCGGGTTTTTCTCATCCCCCTCCACCACCTCACGCACCCTGAGGCGTCGTATTTTGACGCCGTCGTCGAACAACTGGTTAGCATTTGGCTTGCTCAATCCATCAATCTCGTCCTCTTCTTCGTACTCTGACTCTTCATACACGACTTGTTTGACCCGCCTGCCTCTCTGTGAGCGGGTATAAACTTCGGGTTCCTCTGTGCTGCTATCGTCGTGGCGCAGATCGGGAACGGCAGAAGACGGTTCGCTTGCGTTATACTCCGAGCCAGAGGGTCCCACGCTGTCCGACTTGGCAGCATTGCGAGTAACGACGGGCATGAGCTTGATTTTAATAGGTGATTGTCGGAGGGAATGGTGCGGTGTTGGCGGCAGGTGCGAACTTTCCAAATGCGGCGAGTCGGGACTCGTCATTAAAGACCGACGCTGTTACCGCGCACAGCGAGCTAAGACAACGAGCGACGATCAGCGGGAAGCGTTGCCGCCGGCGATGAGCAGAGACTTACGGGATTGTTATGTGCAGCAGACAAGAAGCGGAAGACCAGAAAGGTGGCGGTGTCTGTTTGTCCTTGTTTGTCCTCCATCACCGAACGACTCCTCTCTGCGCGGACACCGGAGACCACCTGTTCGTTACCAGCCACAGCGAAGGCGCTCGTCATTCGTTATGGAAGCCGTCGAAGACGTCGTCCTGGATGCCTAGGTGGCCTTGATATCCGGCCTAGATGCATAAATGCGGTAGACCACGTGTACGGGCTTGTTTGAGTGTCCTCTCCTCCTCCCCTCCCGCACTTTCACTTCCGATGATGCGCAGATTTTGGTTGAGTCTCCCCGCATGTAGGGTCAGAAACCGAGATCGTGCTGCATGAGTATACAATGCCCGCAAAAAAGTCAAAGCGCGGCGAGCCTGGCTGCGGATGACCTCCTCGCGTGTTTCTGGAGAGAATCCGAGGCGTGTGGGCGGCGAAAGCAAAGAGAAATTCGACGCTTTTTTGCACCGTCGCCTCCTCGAAGATACGACGTGACATCTCATCCGTGACTCCGTGATGTGTCACGCCTACGTCACAGATTGCAGTCCTGCTTTCTCCGCCACCCGGCTAGCAGCCTCGAAGGCAGCGTCTGCTATCACCGTCGCCAGTCAATCAGTCTCTTTCTGCAATATATAAACTAGAGTACACGGGGTAGATTTCCGACGAGTTCGGTCGTGCAGCGACACTTGAGGACTGTGAAGGCGTAGAGAGACCTCATGTGCACCTGCTGCCCTGACATGAGAATCTCCCCAATTCACTACTGGGACATGGACAGGTACCATTCTTCCACGCTAATCAGCCAATGGTGTTACGGCACTTGCATCCGGCTACCTCCAAATGGTGTAATTGAACTATCCATGTACTTAAGACCGCCTAACCTTCCAGGGCACCAGCCTGCCCCTCCCGGTGCTGGATGCTGAATCTCGCGGATCCCCTCGTTCAAGTCCGGGGTGAGCCACAGTCATGCATAGTCGCTTTCGTATTGCTGAAAACACACAGTCACATCCGCAATATGCTCCTCCGTCGCCATTGTGTCCACCCTCTACCGCCTCTTTATTCGCAGAAAGAAGCTCTGGGTCGATGATGTCAGTCAGCTAAACTCGCCCTCTTCGCGTTCCCTCACCGTGTCCCTCTAGGTCACCGCTTTCATCTCAATGCTCGTGCTCATGGTTCAAATGATTGGTGTGTTTGTTATCCCGCGTACGACTCAACTTCCTGCGTTCCCACACACCCATCCTCACACGAAGTTCGCAAATTAAATTAGGATCTGCCCCATACAATGACAGAGCGTGGTACTACATTGTCGCAGTCACCTTCTTCTGTGTCCTTTGGTCGGTCCAAAACCCACACACTCAATTTTGCCACCCCGATTAACGATCTCGGTTACTCAGGTCTGCCCGTCTCTCAATCTTGCTATCCCTCATCCGCATAAATCCATTTCCCGGACAACGCGGCAAACTCAAAATCATCGCCATCATATTCCCAATCATACCACTCCTCCTCATCCTTCAATGCATCCTCACTTGCGTCCCGGAACATCATTGGAATAGAGAATATACGATCCCCGTGTGTTCCCTGAATGACGCAAATGCCATTTGTCAGCTCATAGGTCCGTCAGTGATTATTCTTCAAATGCATCTCTGTTCTTACGAAATGTGCGCCAATTCAAAAAACAACAGCTGACGTCTTGGCTGACGGCGTACTCGTCTACGCTCCCACCCGCCTTCTCATGATCCTCAGTGACAAAACCCTACGAACCCGTCTCATCCTAATATTTTCCATTTGTATTATCACGTCCTTGGTCGGACTCGCACATGTCGCCGAAACTTTTAAATCAGAATACGGCGCTAGAATATATACCGCTATAATCGAGGTAAGCCTGATCATGCAAAACCATTTTGTCTTTGCCAACCTGAAAAAAAAAAAAACACAGAATAACATCGCGTTAATCGTGTGTAATACCCCCATCATCCTGACATCCATCATCGACTTGAAGGAATCTCCATGGGAAGAACGTTTGACAGGACGTTTCCTCCTTGACCTACGGAATCTCGACCTCGAAACCATATCCCCTCAAAACCCGAATAACACTACCATTCAAAATACGAATACAAATTCTCATAATTCATTACAAGCGACGTCTACCACCACCAACCATAATCGAAATTCCAGAATCATCGTCCTTCCCCCTTTATCATTCCCTGAACCCATCGCACTGCTTTCAAAAAGTGCCGATGAGAGTTGCGATCAGAGTCCCATATCAAATTAATCCTTTCATTCATTCTCCGAAATTAACCTTTCCTCGGACTCTTCAAGCCAAGCCAACTCTGTTTTATTTGAATACCGAAAAACTGAGCGTTTTTGGGTTTTTGACCGACGATCGGGGGTTGTTCCTTATAGTTAAAACTATCGGCGTGTCCGCAGATAAGGTCCCTGGATTGACATAAATGTCACCTGATGAGGTCAGTATCTCTTTTATGAATTGTGCTTTTCCGCACTCACATTCTGACCTGGGGCTTCTATAGAAGCTGATACACCGTTTTAAGTACTTTAGTGGCGCATGTATCAGACACTTCACAACAATCTGATATTGACTTCTTTTTGCCACTACTGTATGTTGTTACATCTGTCCATCTAAGATTCTAGTGCCACAGGAGTGCTTGTGAAATTGAATGCTGTTATTGGGTCAGATCTACGATACCCTGTCGCTTGCGCATTTTTGGAAGATGCTATTTTGAATGTTGCGCCCCTTCGGTGTCTATATATATTTTACCACGGTACGCATTTACGGAGTGGCGATGGTTTGACAACCGTAAGAAAAATGACTGACTTAATGCGCTTGAGCAGCTGACTCTTCAACTAATTTTGATTTGGTATTATCCTTAAGAAAACTATTAGTTGTTGGATGGACAGCGATTTTTCGAAAGTCAGGTGGCGTTGCGCCGGAGTTGGACTCGGAGATGCATGATGCACAGTCTGTAGGGCAGGTGTTACAGAAGTTGCTGGCATGCTGACTGGTACGAACGGTTCAATGAAGTCAAAGACCCGCTAAGTTGAGCTATGCTGTTTATATATTCCATAGCTCAATAAGAGTCTTTTCACGGTACATAAAAAGTGTGTAATTTCTGTCCTCCGGACATTTCAAAAAGCAAAAAAAACGCATTGCAGTTCTGAATCAGGTGTTCTAACAAATTTTATTGTTGACGGCGAATCGGGAGGTTACAAAATAGTAATTCTCTCAGCTGAATGTGAATGTAGTTTACCCATGACAACAGCATTCAAACAGATAATTCAATTTCCACATCGGAGTCGTAACGTGATAAAAGACTTTCAGATTGTTTCTCGATTGTTCTCAAGCAAACATGTCCCTACTTTTAGGCTTATATCGAGCTTCATGCTACGCCACGGTCGGGTGTACCATTACCTTGACGATTCGTTCTGGGGCCCAGCAGAGCTTTTCATACTTACAATCGTTATTTTTCTGCTCTGGGAACAACTATATGGAACAACGAAACCCCCTTCCGTTTTTCAGAGATGTGTGGCGTGAGCAGCTGCTAAGCACAGCTGCGTTGCGTCGTCTCCAAAAATAACAGTCAATAATATATAAGAGTGTACCTGATTCGTCATAGTGGCCGCCGTCCCTTAATCCGGCTTCCGATCCTCACTCCATTAATGATGCATCCTACTCGAAGGCAGACCAGTGATAGTCATCATCATACGGATACCATTCCCTTGCCCTTCCTTGGAAGGGATGGCACACCTATACGACCCGACCATACATTATGTTTAAGGCAGAATGGACACGAGTACCTAAGACTGACTCCTCTTTCAACCTATTGCTGTGCCGAAAGGTCTTCACGTTATAACTCCACTAGAAAGACATTTTATGCGGCGTTATAGTGGCCTCCTGGACCTCGCCACTTGCTGCCTGCTATCACTCACAAGTCAGTTGCAAACCTCAATCATATGCACCACGTAAACACTCATTTTCGACATGAGTATTTTTTCCGTGTGGAAGGGGCTGACTCTTTATGCGAATGTATGAAGTTGGGATTTAGCTCCACCTACATTTGAAGGATCCTCAAATCAACTGCCTTGAACGAATCCATTTGGAGGAGTTGCCAGCTGCTGCGCCTACTGAGAAACCTGAAGCCCAGTCAAAACTACTTTGAGTGATTGAGATATTCCCAGAAATCAAAAGTTGACACCTGATTTAACGATTTACGGCGAGAAAAATGGGTTTTTCTCATTGAGAATATATTGTCACGTGAAAAATGTACTAAACAACCAAAACTACATTTGCGGTAGCGCACAAATTGATTTGACAAACTCCTTAGAAGAGAGTCTACAGTGAGTAACCTTGTGACGTGAATCCATTTGGAACAGCACGGCGCACTTTCTGACTTACAGAATGACAGAGCAGGTTAACTTTCAATAGTAAATTCAACACATGCGAAGGACTTGATAAGGTGGTAGTAGTCGCCCCTGCTCAAGTTAAGCGAATTTCGAAGCATTACATTCTAAACGTGGCCTGGCTGCGCCTCGCGGCAGCAATCCCTCATCTTTACAATCGTTTGTTCATGATCCTTCTGACTATCATCAGCCATCAACTTCAAGTGTCTCCCCTCATCCCACTACGAATATCGTACCGGCAGGGTACCCTTCAATTCCTCCTTTACTGAACGTACAACCCATTTCCTCAGCGCAGCGTCCACCCTCTGTCCATCAGTTTCAAGTTCTAGACCATTCGTTGTCCCCACAACTCTCACAGTTCCAGTTTGCTCAAGCTCCCTGCCCTCCCTATTCTCGTCCCACTACGAACGACTCGTATCCAGATACTACTAGACTTTCAACCCATTCACTTGCGATCCAGTCCTCAGTCTATTCACGGAGCGCAGCCTTCTGCCGGTTTGCCTCAACTGGGAGATTCGATTTATCAGAGCTATCTAGGTTACCGACCACCCCAGTCACCCTATCCGCTTGCTTAAAGACAAATGTCGTTCTCTCAAGGTCCCACTGTAAAGATTCCTTTCAGGCATCTGAAATGGCTTAGAACTAACATCTGTGTCATTGACAGTACTGCGGCCAAGGCATGTTCAGTGGATCCCAAATCCTTCGCCAGAGGGCAGTACCTTTATCGACAAGAGTAGTATCACCGCCGACAACTGTAAAAACTGTTCACTCTGTGGCACATATACTTACAGTCTCTCTGTCAGTCATGGAGAAGCTACTGCAGCATATGATAATTGGGGCTGAATTTGACTCTTCGACCGTGACCCACCCCCACGGTGTCACCCTGGAACTCGTCTTGCGATATTACAATGGTGCCTGGACTTCATTATCCAGTGTCATGATGAAGGAAAGTTGCGATGGGTAGTTGGTCCCGCTGGAGTTAGAAAATCGGCCGTCATGCAGATTATTGCGGAAAAGGCTCCTGATGACGTTATCTTTGCATCAGTTTTTCTGTCCGTCAATGGACGACAAGATGGAATGAAGACTATTGTGACTATCGCCGATCAGCTCGCGGTCAAGTGTGAGTCATATCATCACTTCCTCCGGCACGAGATTACCAAAGATCCATCTCTCGTGCGGAAAGCACTGTCGGTGCAGTTCCATAAGTTCATCATTGAACCATTCATCCATCAACGTCTATTCAATCTTCCACGTCGGTTCCTCATCCTCATTGATGGCCTTGACGAGTGCAGCAATCCTCGCACACAGCAAGAACTCCTCGAGCTGATCTCGGAGTTTTGTATTTCAAACCCAACCTTTCCCATCGCCTGGATCGCTGCCAGTCGCCCGGAGCCTCACATTACATCCTTTTTTTGACGACGTCAAGGTTGCACCAGCATACTCAAAAGAGGAAATTGTGGTCGATTCAGACGAGGCATGCGAAGATGTTCAACTATATTTCCGCAATGAGCTGAAGCAGGTCCAATCAAGATACACCACACTCCAACGCAAGCGGCAGTGGCCTTCCGAGCATGAATTTACCAAAATTGCTACAGCCGCCGGTGGGCTATTTGCCTATCCTTCGACGGTGGTCAAATATATCAATGATCCTGACTACGGGGGATCCAGCTGTTCAGCTCAATGACGTACTTGTGGCAATCGATACGGGTTCCAAGAATGATACGTCGGGAACGAACGGTCCGCTAGCCCAGCTTGATACTCTATACGAAAGGATTCTCTCCAAGATTGCTGGCAGGATTATGGTCAACACCCGAAAGCTACTTCTATTATACTTAAGCGACAGGTGGGCCGGGTTGAATTTTCGTCAGCAATGCAATATGCTGGGATTGACCGAAAATATTGCGCATGGTGCCGTTCGTCATCCATCGCGAAGGTCCCGGGGCTTGAAGAAGCTAATCACGAAACTCTCAAATATTCTCATGAATCGTTTCGAGACTACCTATTCGACTTCAAAAGATCCGGGTTTTCCCATGATGTTCTGTATGAAGCCGATGAACTCATTGCTGAGGTTTCGTTGAGGGTTATCGAGGAGGTTCCAGACTTTGATGGCGGTGAAGGTTGGAACTCCAGTAGCGTTGGTCATCTAAAAGGTGTGACTGGCACTTGTAGTACCATTTCACTCTCTTGGCCTGGCGATGAACATTCTGCAATGACGGACGGGGAGCTAAAGTTCCGGTTGTACCGCCATGCTATAAAGGCTATCATGACAAAGTTTGAATATGAACCCTTTCAGAATTTGTCTTGCTTTCACACATTGACCACACGTTTCGCTGCGCCAGGCCTTTATTTTCCCTTTTAAGAGTTGCGATATCTGGCGTTTGTGAGTTCTTCTCTGCACCATCCTATCCACAATGCTGAACCATTCTTTCAGGACAAGTTTCGTCTCGACCTTGCGGAGGCTGATAAATTGAAGCAGGTCCCACTCCGGTCATTAGATTATGCCGCAATCCTGGGGGAATTGATTTCAGGTTTACAAGTCCTATTGAAACGGATGTCGGACTTTCTGATCCCTGGAATCTGTCTTGCAATGTAGGTTTTCAGCTTGTAATTCTCAAATTTACTGATTCTGAGCCTATATAGGATGAAAAGTGGGACGATGATGGTTTCCAGCAGAAACGCTGGTCAACCTCTTTTTGCAGAAAAACTGTTAAGGGTTCGGGTCGGAGTCCCGCAGATATTCCCCGGTTCAGTGTCGCAGCATTTCGCAGATGTCATTTGTTATGTTTGAGATCTTATGCGAATGCTGCATTTGTCCGGTGCGAGTATTGCTTGGAACATTTAGCCCGCCATTTTATAAATAACTCCGATCTGCTTGCAACCGTTTTTGTTGATTCGACTGAGATGTGTTATGTGGATTTAGCATTTATAGACCCGGATGACGGGGTGTCGGAGTGGAAGTACAATTTTTTTCATTCCGGACCTCCCGTTATGTATTGATACAGAGTACATGTCTTGCCACTATGTAGCTTGGCTATGATTGATTTCGGTGCTTTCGATGCTTGTATCGGGTGAAAATAATGTTCCTTTCAATGGGAGTAGACGACCATACGTTCATACAATAGTCTACAACGTCAGGATACGATTTGGAAAACTACCAGCAGGCCCAAGAAGAGGCCGGCGACGCCAACCTGTCGCCCTCGAAATCCGACATATAGACTTACCTTTTCGAGTAAGTCTTGGCATATTCGAGATTGTGGGATGATGTTTTATTATAGCCACAATTATCTATGATGATTACATGATAAGGATTAACTTGCAATTATGCCTCCACGACTCAGCAAGCGCCAACAACGCGAGCTTGAAGAACTCGAAGCCTTGGGAGGACCGTCCAAAACTTCAGAGCCGGAATCAGCTGAGGATGAGGCGCCCATGGTTCGCACCAAGCCTTTGTTTGGAGCCGCAACGGTGTGCCACTCGCTTCTTCTTTTCTTCATCAATCCTCTGAACATCCGACCAAGTTTATCTCTCATGACAACGACGACGATGCCAGTGATTCTGAAACTCCGACAAAAAAGTCGAAGAAGCCAAAGCGGAAAAAGAAGAAGGTAGTGGGGGGAACAAAATCGCACGAGGATGGTGAACAGCGGGCAACTCCGGCGCCATTGCCAGAGTCCAATGAACCTCAGACTGAATCTCAGGCTACTATGACTGCAAGTGAACGCAGGGCGTTGAAGAAGGCGAAACAGAAGGAGAAAAAAGCCAAGGAGGATGACCTTGACCAGGCACTCGCTGAGCTCTCCATCCAGTACGTCTCCATTTCATTATCCATCACTTTGAACTCATCGGACGGAAGACTTCCCATGCAGGAGGGTACGCCAAAAGCACAATCAAAGGGCCAAACCCTTGCCGATTTTCTCAGTGTGTCTTTACAACATCTCGATGCAGAGGCGGAACTTCGCAAGTTCTTTGGATCTCGTGTTGTTCAGGCGACCAAGACCAAGGCCTCAACCTCGTCTCGACGTAACGCTGGAGCACTTCGGTCAAATCTCACTCGACCGCAGCCGTCCTGGTGGTCCGCGACTCAACGAGAGGGCCTTTCTATCAGGCCGCTAACATATGAGGAGGTTAATTTGAAGTTGAAGCGCCTCTATTGGACTGCGGCTGATGAGAAATGGTGGACAGTGGAGTATAGCAAGAAGTATAGGAACGTGACGAGAGCGTTCATGCAAATAGTGCAGTCCGGAGGTAAGGTATTCCATGGTGTCCCCAAGTCTTCGATGATTCACTGATGCACTTTCAAGATCCACAAGCACTATTTGACGTCCTTCGGATGCTACCGTGGCACGCTGACACGCTCCTTCAGATTTCCGAAGTATATCGCCATCGAGAAGGTGAGTATTGTCTCTTGCCTTTGCTATCTGCCACTGAAGTTCCACCAGAATATTCACAGGCGGCTGACTTTATCGATCGAGCATTGTTTACCTATGAACGATGTTTCATCGGAGCCTTTACCTTCACAAGTGGCCTCAACAGGTTGGACTTTGATCGAGTCGAAAATCGACCCTTCTTTCTCGCCCTTCACCGCCAGGTAATGTGAGTATTTACCTCGTTTAGCTCCAAATCATATATCTCAAGATCTCTTAGTGACTTACAACGACGAGGATGTGTGCGAACGGCTTTTGAATTCGCCCGACTTCTTCTTTCCCTCAATCCTTCGTCAGATCCTCATGGTGCCGCCCTTCATCTAGAACAAGTTGCCATCAAAGCCAATATGGCTCAATGGTTCGTCGACGTGTATGATTTTTTCAACAGCCAACCTATCCTTCCATTCGAAAATGCGCGTCATAATCCAAGCACCCTTCCCGGCTGGGCATATAGTCGTGCTCTCGCCCTCCACATTCTTGAGAAAGATGATAATCACCGCGCCAGCACAGCGGCTCTGTCAGAAGCCGTTCAAGATTTTCCTTCCATTGTTCCTCTACTAGCCGATAAACTGGAGGTTAGCCTTTCCGACACTATACGAGGTCATCCCAGTTGCAAAATTGAAACCGAGGAAAGTCAGTTGTCGCCTGTAGATGCAGTCCTTCATATGCTGTCTCACCTCTACGCGCAACGCTCACATCAATTATGGAAAGAGCATTCATCGTGGTTCGCTGAAACAGTTTCCATGACGTTTGCCTTCTTTCCACAAGTCGAACTACCAAACACAAGGCGACGTGAGGACTTTTGCAACTTGGCTGGGGGCACTGAGCTTAGGTACTCATTCTACCGGCACTTGAACGTTATATCCAGTGATACGAATTATCGGAAGTTGCTTGCGTTCTTTCCGAGATATACTTTCGACGAATCATCTTTCTTGACTTGTGATCCTATACCACCGTCACGCGCTGTGTCAACTTACAATGCCAAATTTTTCGAAGGTACAGAGGATATGTTTGCGTATAGACCGAGGACACAAAGGGAGAGAGAGATAGACAGGAGGGTTTTAGCGCAGATGGTACCTGATCCTGCATTCAGACAACAACTTCAGGTACGGTTTTTCCCAGTCCATCTTAACATGGGTGTCCTCTAATTCCTCTTATTTTATTTAGGCATTTTTCGAAGCTCACGGACTCGAACAGAGGTTCCGTGGTGGTGTTGTACAATTTGCACAAGCATTAGCGCGTCTTCCACCTCAAGCGATAGAGGACATAATGTTGAACGGGATAGCAGCATTGGATCAGGCTGAGGAATTGAACCCTCAAGCGCCTAGGGCTAGAGCTGGCGGTGATGCTCAAAGAATGCCTGGTGGAATGGCAAATCAAAGACGTAGAATTGTGCCTGCAGGAGATATAATTAATATGCTGATGGCTGCCGACTTTCCGCCCGTGGATGCTGAAGAACGACAGGAAGAAGGGAATGACGGAGGTGATGATGATCATAATGCCGAACATCCCGACGAAGTCGAAGAGGAGGGTGAAGATGAAGATGAAGATGGCGAAGATGAGGACATAACGGTCTGTGAATTTCGATTTTTATTTATTTACACGTTTTATTGATATTCCACCATCTCAGCCTCTGCCGAGTTTCATCGGAAATATTTTTGGAAGACTTTTTGGGAGAGCTCGGGTTGAGGAGAGCTCGAGTTCGGAATTTGAGGAAGATGGTGAAGATGATGATGATGATCGAGATCGAGGAGATTTAAATGCAGTGGATTAATGTTGTCCTATAGTACAATGCATCTTGAGTTATTTCTTCAATCACGGCGAGTTTTGACGAACCGCGTTGACTATGGATTTTCATCACGCCTCTGCGCAACAATCTTGCTATTTCCTCATTCGCCAACATTCCGAACGAGCGTTTCGTGTGCATAATAAGGTGTCTGTACTGAATCAATCGCTGTAATTTAAATCCATGCAATTCGAAATTTCAATTGGTAAGTGTACAAAAGTGAAATCTTGATTGCTTTTGCAGAACGTCAACTATCTATATATGTGAAGCCTGGGACTAGTATTAGCCTCCTAAGTCGAAAGTTGCGACCTCGTTCGCATTCGGGGATTGAGCCTACGTCTTGACCCATCCAAGGAAATTTCTTTGCTGTCTGCCTCACTGAGTTGTTCTCGTATGTGCAGGACTACTCGACAGGCTAATATTGAATGGAATGAGGCCTGCAGCCTGAAAGTGGTATCAATCAGTCCGAGAGTTTTCAACGTATAAGCGGGGGGTGAAATTACAAGAGGAAGAAGCTGCTCTAAGGAAAGTGATTAATTATATGCTCAACAATGGTGGAGGGAAGTAAGTTTAACGCACTGTGGTGAATATGAAGATGATATTAACCAGGGAAACCCCTGTGAAAACCAGAATGAGTTTAGTCTCATTGAACCATAGACCTTTGCATACCAAAAATGTATACGTAAAATGCAACGCCTAGATAGCCATTCATTGGTAAATACAACTGATCGCTGCTATGAGGCACTCACCATCACCATAGACCGTTTTGAAAAGGAACGAATCCACTCTCCAGCGGGCTGTCAATTGATAATGAGCTTGAGGACGCAAAAACGGATGGGGAGAGAGTTACACGTTGAAAATGCCCGGGCCACCATGAACGTGAGGATCACTATTCAATCTCAATATCTGGAATTGAATGATTAACGGGGAGACAGACTAGTATCATAGGCAGCAGTAAACGCAAAGGTCGCAACCAGAAACTTGTAGGATTTGCCAGAGACTGGAGTGCACTGTCCTTGAATGAATTCTGTGAATCCAACTAACCCCTCTGCGGGGATGGTGGCGATTTAATGGGGCCATATACTAGGACGATGATAATGAACATACATGTTGTTCTGCTCAAATTAATCCCAATCAGTGTCGGAATTACAATACACATGATGCTGAATGTTGCAAATAAAACGCAAGTGACATGTTTGTCTTTGCCCCAGACAGCCACTGTTCGGATGGTGAAGATGCCTATAAGATAATCCAGTCAACTCTTCTGTAAGACAAGGAGAATTCAATGGCAAATGTAGCATTGATCTGACGTACATTCGGCGGCGAGAAGTCCGATAATGTATAAGACTAGAAGAGGCTGGTCAAAGAGGAATCAAGAAAGAGAGAGAATGCCTTAGTAGCTGACCTGTAATAGTATCATACACAACTATACACCCTGATACAGAAAGAGAAGGAGTAAATATGTCTATATCCACATCATATAAGCTGCTTGTCCAAATTTCCATCACAAGAACCAAAACCTGAACTTACAGGATAAATCCAAGGGAATGAACGCAAGAGGTACGTAGCGTGTCGTCAGATATAATAGTTTGATTACATTCCATTTGGTCTTCCAAATCGATTCAACTTCCGAAGTGAAGTTTAGAATCCAATCAAATATCTTATCAAGTATCAGAATTTGATATCCTAAGAGGATCATCAAAAAGTAGGGTCTACCATGAGAGTTGCACCGCACACTGTTTAGCATGGATATGGGTTTAGCTTATCGCGCATCAGTCCTAGTCAGTGGCTGAATGCAACACTCACACTCGGTACTCTGCTGTGATATCAACTTTTTCCCCACCACCGCACGAAAAGTGAGCATACGTACATTGATATGCCTGGATTCCGCCATTGAATCTTTCAACATTTCGACGACATCCATATCCGCCATTATGAAGAATGCGTCTGACCCAACAGCGTTCTGGAGGGGGAATAGAGGAGACGAGAGGGGGGGCCTAGGAGGACAGAAGGCGAATAGAGTGGAGACTAGAGACTTTAAATAATGCATGAGTTCCTTCGCGAATAGCATTGGAACTGCAAAGTTAGCCCTTTTTTGGGTGGGAACGCAAACTACACCTGATCTTAAGATTCCGAGTACGTACAGTTTGTTAACATGCTCACAAAACACGAAGTCGTAATTTCGATGCTGATACATTAGATAGAGTGGGGTTGATCAACGCGGCGTGTATGATCACGAGAGGCATTCATGCGACGTTCCTCTATGAGTTCATACCACGATTATCTCTCTTACAAACAATGTCTTTCTCTGCAGTAAATGAGCACATAGCTCTCTGATCCCTTTTTTTCTATTTTTTTCCTCCGGAATTTTTTTTTTTTTTTTTTTTTTTTTGTGACAAGGAAGTCGGCGCAATCAACGGCCGAAAGTCCATCAAAGCATGATAACGATCTTACAAAAACTTATGCAGTTTCACAAAGCCGCCGTGTACATATATATACCTTCTTGAGGCATATTTGCCACGTATACTAATAGTCTAAACTCCTGCCTCCGCGGAAGGATTCATCAAGTGAAAAAGTTCCCATTGACAGATCTTAACTCCGAATACGGTTCTCTTCTCCTCAAGCCTATGTTCGAAAAGTGAGTTATGGAAACAAGTTGACTCACCAGTTCAGCCTGCTGTCGACTTCATACTAGCCTCGAAAAAAAAAAAAAAAGAGAGAGAGGCATGTCTCCACTCGTTCCGTTTCATCCTCAAAGCCTTAATCATCTGAACGCCTGCTTGATTTTCCACCCACCTCAAGATTAATAGGTTGTTGTCCGAGGAGCGGGAGTTGGGCGGGGGGAGGACCACTACAATTGTCCAACTCTCGACCCTCAGACACGGGGGCCCAAGTTCATCAACAACAACAACAACACAAGTACGTCCTCCCTCTCCCCCCGCGTCAAACCAAAATCCTCCCAAAAAATGTAAAAAAATATATATATAAAATATATAATCACAAACAGCCCAAAAAAAAAAAAATGGGTACATAATTACAACCCACCTCGTACCGGCGCAGGCTTCAAAAAAAAAAAAAAAAAAAAAAAAAAAAAAAGACAACAACAAGTGCAGTAGGACAAAAAAAAAGAGTTCCGACGAGATGAAAAAAAAAAAAAAAATCTAGTCCATACCTACCAAACGTCTTAATCCAACTGAACGGCCTCCAAATAACTTTCCGGTACCAACGCATGTCTCATTCCCTCCTCCTTCTCCTCCTCCTCCTCCGTCGTAGAAACAACAACCACCACCACTCCACCCTCTACGTCCTTTGGAACCACGACCACTGCCCATCCTACGCCTCCACCTCTCCCGACTACACGCACGATTTGATCTTCAACTAGACGCATTTCTGCTGTACCTTCGGGTTCAAAGGGGTATAAGGCGCGATAGAGACCTGGATAGAGAGGTTCTTCTTCTTCTTCTTGTGATTGTGATTGTTGTTGTTGTTGTTGTTGTTGTTGTTGATCGCTTTTATGTGATCCTTCAAGTTCATCTTCATGAGCGTCGAAATACGAGTCCGACGACTCACTAGTAGTCGAAGGACTTTCATCTTCATTCGTCATCGTCGGAGTGGCACTAAAATTCATTTCCATCTCGCCTCTACTCGGATATGTGGTGTTGTTGTTTGAAGTGGGAGTGGTAGTATCAGGATCGTCAGAAAATTGTTTTTTGAACCCAGAGAACCCGAAACTCCAACTCAGCCTTCCCATTCCTTTTTTAAACCACCCTGGTTCTTCGTATTCTTCTTCTTCTTCTTCTTCTTCTTCTTCATCATCATCATCTTCATCGGTGCTACTACTATCCTCTTCCTCTTCCTCATCATCATTATCACTCTCATCCCAACCATTACCATTCCTCAGCTCCCTCCCCCTCTTCTCCTTCTCCTTCTCCTTCTCCTTCTTCTTTTTACTCTTTTTCTTCTTTCCCTCATCCGACACATCACTCTTCAAACTCCATCTCTCCGAAGTCGGTCTCGCCTTCTTCGGTCCTCCCAATTTTTTATTTAGACGTGAGAATTGATTGGGTTTGGGGACGTCGGTGCCGAGGCCGCGATAGCGATGATCGGTGGATGGGTAGGCAAAGTCTCGGATTTTGATTTTGGTGGATGTGGGATGGCGGGGGGGTGATGGATGAGGAGGATGAGGATGAGAATGGTGCGCGGTTGAGGAGGTTGAGGAGGAAAGAGGTGTTGTGGGTGTAGAGGAAGAGGGGATTGCTGTAGTTGTTGTTGTTGTCGTTGATGATGGTGGTGGTGTAGATTGTAGATTCATAGATGAAGCAGACACGGTAGGGGTAATCACAGATTCATCATCATGTCGCTCGTCCTTTCTCGTCATCACCATAGTAGCAGCAGTAGTCCCAGCCATACTAAGCGCACTGAGTCGCTTCGAAAAACGAGCACTTCCTCTCTTGGAACTATTCCGACTCAAGGACGATTTCGCAGAGATGGTGGAAACTCGTCTGCTTGGAGCAGGAGAGAAAGGCGCAGGGCGTGATGAGGCGAGAGACGGAGAGTTGAGGATGGTAGGAGAGGAGACGGGATGAGATTGTCGCCTCTGTTCTGACGAAGTGTCGAGGGTAAGAGCAGTAGGTATCTGATGTAACACGGTAGATTCCGACACTGTCATAACAGTACTCGAGGCCGCATCATCCTCGCCAGCGGTCGTCGAAACAGCAGATTTGCGGCGAAGAGGCGGAGGTTTTACTGCGAATTCGTGTGCGCCGGGCATAGGGGGCGGGAGGAACGAGGAGGAGGGCGAGGGAAACGGTGAAGCAGACGGCGGTGAATCGATTTGCAGCGACAGCGGCCTGGCGTTGACCTCGCCCATCGCTGTCTCAGCCAACCCATTTGACCAACACAACACCGTTGCCATGCCCACCACCCTGTTTGCCCCTGTTTGCTGTCGGGGTCCACATGTATTTCATTAACATTTCAATCGCAATATCAAACCATGAGCAATTCGAGTTTAATCAAAGCCACAACTTGTCGCTTATGGCCACCCAGCCGAGAATGGAAGGAACGACGTCAAACCAAAATCGGATTGCATTTCGGGCCGCAACTAATACAACAGCGCCCCCGCTGAGCGCGGAACATCAACCGGCCATTAGCTCTCTAAGACTTACCTGATCTCATACGAGTCGTTCAGCACTTAAAAAGGGATAGGTTGAAACTCGTAATAAAAAAAGAAAAGTAGTATAAAGATATAAAAATAGCCGACATTGACTTTCGCGTATATGCATGCATCCAACATTCAAATTTAGTGCTGACCGCAAGTCCGAACAACCCATTTGTTGTCGAGATAGATTATTAATATACAGAAACGCTGGATCTGTACCGCAGATAAACAAAAACGACATTCAAAGCACGGCAGAGAGAATGTGGTATTTATATCAAGGAAAAATATGAGCCACTTGCATATAAGTTAAAATCCTCTCTACAAAGGTGATCAGGCGCGGACGAAACTCAGCAACGAGAATCGGCTCCCATTCCAGCCGCCAACCCAACAGCCATAGCATTTCCCATCTGCGCTCCAAACCCATCCAAAGGCACAAATACCGTCTTCGATCCATACGCTTTCACCTTTGCAACCTCAACTCTCCGTAACTGCATTTCCCTAGCAAACATATCCACAACTTGACTATCCGCTTGCGCTTTAGTCATGATCGCATCTGCTTCGGCGTTCGCTGCCAACCGAGTAGCTTCGGCTTGAGCTTCTGCTGCAATGCGAGTTCTTTCGGCTTCTGCTTTAGCTGCAGCGATGACCCGATACGCTTCCGAATCCGCTTGCGTGTTGGCTGCTTGAACTTTGATACGAGCTACAGAAAGAGCGCCCTGTTCTTGTTTCACTTTATTACTGTTCTCCCTGTCAACATTGGCAGCCTCAATTTGAGCCTGAAGGGCACGAGCTAGGCATAGAGCATTATCACAGCTTTTTAAGATCCATGTATACTATGTTTACTCACTCGTCAATTTATCCATTGTATGGGCAATTTCACCCTTGAATTGACGATCAATCACCGCTAGATAGAGTATCAGTATCTAGCCGATAGACGATGAAATAGCAAGACAAACCGAGGTCCTTGAGAACGATACCGTATTCTAGAGCAGCTTCATGCATATCATCCATGGCCCTTGTTCTCAAGGCATCTAAGAATGCGGAGGACATGTCGGTTCCGTCTTCCATATTGTCTGGCCCCAAAGATCGTTGTTTTATCTATCCTTCATCAGATCAATCTTAAAAAGAGCGAGGGATGTATACCATAGCAGAATAATCGAGGTGAGAAACGATTTGAGTTAGAATAGATTGAGTCTTGTCCCTAAGCGCGTCGTACGGCGTGGCATAGCCATGCGTAGCGAGTTTGAGTGGTTCAGTCAATTGCCACTTGAGATAAATCCTTAGGCTGACTGGAACCTGATCTCGCGTGAAACTAGAATGAAATCGGATGAGAAAAAATAATACATAAAGAGCGGAAAAAAAAAACCATACATGTCCTTGGTGGGCATTTCGATTTGACTCTCTCCGAGTGTGTAGATACCACGGAGGGTGACATTGGGGTTGGTGATGACCAATTGACCAGCGCCCAAAAGCAAAAGATCGTCTCCCCTTTGTACGATCGCACAGTTATTCGCCGGGATGTTCAGGCTATCTAGAAGTAAGTCGACGACGTTTATCCCGACAATAAGTGAATCACAAACAAAGTAGCCATAACGTAATCCTTTGTCGTAGAGCCCATCTTACTCTTCATCGTCACTTCATGTGTCCACCCAAGAGTAACACCCGTCGATTGCTCTTTCACCAGAGTAGGCAAATGAGTCATATCGACAACGGATAACACATCGTAGGTACCCTCTATTGCGAAAGCAACGAACCCAGAGTTCTTGATCACGAAAATATGATTCTGAGGATCCGAAACAACTGCAGCCTGATTTTGAGAAACCTGAACCACAGTGAGGCCCTGGAATTCAATGACGGTATCCGAGAGGCCCGTTGTGCCACACCATGTACGAGCCCACCAATTTCGTAAAGGAAAACCAGGGTATCGGCCTGCTCTGGTGACAACCTTTGGAAGACCACTTAAAACATTGTTGAGAAACAGTTTCGAAAAAAAAAAAGTAGTTTACATAAAGCGCGTACCCATGATTGATCAATCCCATACGTCCAGGTATAACTTCCTTTCCAGCCCAATCCGTCGGTGATTTCTTCGAGAGAACTCTATTTCTTCCTGCCTGTAGTTGACCGCGGCACTTAGCGTTCAAGACGACAGATAAATGACGAGATACCTGCCTCTACGAGTTGTTGGTCCAATTTTTCCAACGCGGCGATGACACCATCCTTTCCGATTCTAACAAAAAAGGGTCGTTCTTCAAGAGTGTAGTCCTTCGTCGCAACGAATTCACTGGCGTAATCCCTGCCCTTTCCGGTACTAGTAGGTTTCAATGACGACTTCGACGGTGTAGTATCTGAACTTTCGCCCGCCGTGAACGCATCACCGACAACAGTGGAACCTTCAACAAAAGCTAAAGTCATGATTGCAAGATCGAGTGAGGTTGTACCGGGGTATGAAATAGACCTAGGGGGAGAGCGGATAGTTGCGATATTTGTAGGGATCGAGTCAATGTCAATCCGGATACCTGAGGCAATGTACAGCATTGAGCGATAATATACCCAGTTCAGGGAATGTCATTGGAATGATTGAGTCAGTAGCACGTTAGGTGGAGTTTGTGAAAAAGTTTGACGTCTGCGGTACACAGCCCATATGTCCAACCTCATTCGGAGATGCCACTGCCATTGACGAGACGTCTACACATGGTGAGTGATGATAGGCAAATAGCCCCATCAACCAGCCATAATCCTGTGCAATAACAACATACCAAGCCAATTATGCATCTAACATTCAGTATAAGAGTTGCTGCAGATACGCCATCCCTGCGAAGGTGCATAACATAATTAGCATGCCGAACGCGGCGCAATTGTATTTGTTATTGTTATGCTTACCAAGTAACCTTAATACTTGTAAGTACCTCATGCTCAGTACTTTAACGAAGCGGCCGGCATCTATCCCACATGAGCCATAGCATCGCCTTAGCATCAAGATTGAAAGCAGGGATGATAACGCAGATAATATTCGGGATCAGGATTCAGCGCTCAACAGGAGATCCAGAAATCGGCAGATGTCGTTACACATGAGTCTCGCTCGACCTTGTCAATATCACTATGTCAAAATCACAAACTTGAATGACACTGTGGTCTGACGGTTTTTACCACCAAACACTTCGCCAAAGGTCAGGCTGGGTCAGATGATATGCGCAACCCTACTTTGATTGGAACAAAGGAGGCGGCTGTTTCAAGGCTGCGAACGATTGACGCAGTGACGATGCCAAGCGGTCACAGAGTCGGGGTTTGATGGCGAGCGTTGAGATTGTATTGTTGAGATTGTACCCTCGCCGAGGACCACGACATGCGAGCTGACCGCGACCCATCAGTATCCAGCACGAAACATCACCTTGAGGCAGTGCAAAACCCCGCATCACAAGGATATTAAAATCAGCATATATCTCTCAACTTCATAGTGTTAAGTATATGAGCGTTTGCCGTGGGTAGACGTACCGCTCATCATAGCCTCTTTGGCAAGTAACCCTTCCATCCAACTATAAAGCTTAAGAACCGAGGGCGTCTTCCCGCAACAAAAGGCATCGATAGAAGTCATGTTTCAAGTCGTTTAGGAATTTAATTTTAAAGGATGGTAAACCAAGTGATCATGCTGCCATCCACTCTGGGTACAGATACATGTACGTTACCTTAACGGCTCAAATTCCCTTGAATCAAAAGTCTGTGTATGTACTTCAGGGGTCAACGACGCTGAACTAAATCCATGCAAAATGGTCGATTTCAGTCACATATCCCGACAATAAGAGCATCAAAGACGTACTGATTGGTAGGCAGATAACTTGTGCTGAACCTGATTCCCACTTCCGACGGCTCTCGTGCGAGGAAAATAACGCGACTACACAGCACGGACTGAAAGACACCTTGAAGTCTGATTTTGTGTGTGTTCATTCTCCATATTTCCTATTTCGTTGCTTTATTGTACTCACACTGAGAATGACGTGATACTCATGTTCTGTCCGAGTTCGTGGATAAGTCAGCTGATACTGGCGAACGAATAGAAGGGGAAACGCACGTCGAAAAGGACGGTTCCAAGCACATTAAAGATAGCCACGACTGAATCCCGTCAATGCTCCATGTTGACTCCACATGATTCGAGAGGCTCACTTAAGTTATAAACATAATAGATAATGCCTAGTGACGAAAAGAATGAATACCAGAAGCACACAAATCCGACTTCGCTATGATGACTCACCCATGTAGTGAATTTTGAAATACCACTCTGAACTTGATCCCTTGGCTAAGATGAGAGTTCAGCGGAAGGATTCAGCTATCTGGCGTTGCATCGGAGCGTACCTTCAACAGCTTTGACCATGGTCAAACCTGCAATCACTGTGCTATGCTTTAATGATCTGCGTCAGGTAAGGTAGACCTACTCACGAGTTTCCATCACCACTATTATAACGAACGACAATGTTTCCCATACTAGACGTTCGGTCCTGATGCAAATTGTACCTCCGGAAGAGAGATTCATATCTGCCGACCATGAGGTGTTGCATAATTAGGCAGATTCAGCGACGACTCACATGTAATACTCCTTAGTAAATTATACAACACAAGTATCAGAAAGGGAACTTTGATTAGGGCTGCCACGATTAACGCCACTAATATGCGCCGATTCTGATTCCAGATCGCCCATGTCCGAAGAGCGAGGATAACTAGAGAGCGAAAAAGTTTCAGATTTTGGGTGATGGTGATATGGAATAATGGGACATACATTCGGACGTTGCCAAACTAATGGCAATGAGAACTAGGAAGGGCATCAGTATTATTGATACTTCTGCCTGAATGAGACTAACCATCATTCCATATGTCTCGCTGCCGGCAAGCCTATCAGCTCCGTGTGAGAAATGATAAATTATTCGAGGGGATGAATGACTTGAACGTCTCACCGCTTGAGATGGCGATATTGTCCAGTATTCTATGAGCTGTTAGTATATGCACCTTGTTTCGGTGAAGTTTGAGAGAAAAACAACTCACGTTCGAGGGCAGAAAATACGTAGATATAAGGCAAGTACCGGTTTGCAACGAACAAAACGGTAGAAAGACTCTTAATCCCTTTCTTCCATATCAGATCGACCTGGATAAATTCTGCGGTTAGAAAACTTATCAAACGAAGGCAAAATTCTTGAGCCACACCTCTTTATCGAAAGTGCAGAAATGGTCATAAAGCTCCGTGAATTTTAGCTTCTAACTCTACATGCCTGCGTTACAAACGCTAAAATACACTTACCAGTATTGATACAGATATGAGGCAAAACACCTGAGAACGAAAGAGTCCAGAATTTGGCCAGTCAGGGTCGTGAGTTTTCATGGCGAGGAGCGAACCTTGTCGTGATTCTTTCCTGCGCTTTATATACGACACTCGGTAGCACTCAGCGGGGTAATCATGTCCCACCTGATATCGGAGTTTAAGCTTTGATTGTGTATATCTATTATATAATACAGGGTAGACGGAGGGTCATCAAGAAAAGCTTTACAACCACATCAAGAGGGTGATCAAAGTGTGATCAACAATGATCAAGGTAAAGATAGACGGTATTGGAAAGTCCTACTATTCGGAGTACAAGCAACTTTATTTAGCTATAACCATCATTTTGATTATCATCGTATTTAAAAAGCTCCAACCTCGATATGGTTTTTTACGGGGGAATCCCTTGTAACGTCATGCAAAGAGCCAATGGCAATCAGCGAATTGGTGAAATCAAATTCTTTTCTCCTTGTTTCATTTCAGTTAAGAGTGGCATTCGGCCAATATCAAAGCTTACAACACAGTACCCGCCCGAGGATAACGAAGCAAGCGAGAGGATATCGCGCCGTCGCAGGGTCTTAAAGCCTTGAGACCACGCCTGCATCCGCATGGATAGGTCGAGGCAGAGGTGGAGGACGAAGAGATGTAGAGCCATGTGAAGGCGAAAAGAGGAAGTTGACGGTCGAGAGGAGGTTGATGACAGGAAGGATAGTCCGGGGATGGAGCTCGATGGAGAAAGAGGCGGCTGACGGATTATGCTTGACTGTAATGGCAGGCGACTATCATTCATTGAACGCTGTAATGCATTTCCGCTGTAGATGAAACCCTTCGACATGAGGATCTGTGCTGTTGGAGCTCCCCCACTCCCAACCGCCGCAACTTACGGCTCATCCTTCAAACAGTTCCGGTGGCGCGATACGGCGAAGAAAAGACGATGAGGGTGTTGTGAGATTGTCCATGGATGTGATATGTAAAATTCTTCAAGATTCAGCTTCTTGGGGGGGGGGTGGGTTGAGTTGATGCGATGATCTGCGTTCTTTCGAGGATAGGGTTCCTGCAGGGTTCCTGTCAGAAGGTAATTGCTCGGTCCGTCGGGGCGTGGGGTGTAATGCTGTAATCATTTGAGCGAGGAAAAGTCACAACAGCCAGGGGTTTATCCGAAAAGCACTCCGGAAGCTTGCGGGAAGAAATGGGTGAGAGAAACAATGTGACGGCAATGACCCCGACCCGCTGCGGCATTTTCCCTGAGAAGGCTATTCAGCCTCTATTACATAGAACCAGATTAGAACGCTCTTCAGAGATCTTACTTCATATGTCCGGTGCAGGATTGTAAGCAGCGTGGGAACATGACGAATCCCTAGTTGACATGAGCTCGTAATCCCCTATGCGCAAGTATGCGGGCATGCAAACTATACGTATAATAGCATGCATCTGGTAGGACCGATAAGCAATCAGTAGCATCGGTACAAGGTAGCATCGAAATAATGCTTCTGTCTCTTTTTGAAACGGCAAGATCAACGACTGTTGTTCGGGTTCAATAGGATCATGTCACAAAGTCCACCAATTCTCCACCAATTCACGACGTTGATGATTGAAGGGAGCCAAGAAGGGAGTTAACTACTGATCATGGGTGTATTGTCAAAACCCGATGAAAGCTGCCTCAACCCAGTTTATTCAATGCCTTTCTTCGCACTAACTTATACTTCTGGCCTTGCGAATGTGGGAATAACGTTGTTGGCGTTACTCACATTCCGATATCGAAGTTTCAAAGAACAACTATACCATATCAGCAGTGTACACTCCCAGCCTAAAGGTGTCACTAGTTCAATGATTTGCGCCAGAAAAACAACTATCCCTGCTTTCCATCCCCAATATAATCCCGGCCAACATCAGGTTTCCAGATGATGATAGAAGGGTATCTGTGCGGGCTCCTGATGCGGAAAGCATTGCTCTCCCGGGTTAATGTGATATCTGAAAGTGATTGTGAGAATATGCGGTTGTTCGGAGAATAGTCGCTCGTCCGCGCCAGGAGTCACAAAAACATGGCAAGGGGTGTACTGATTTAGGAAAAATAAAACAATGATCTCGTTGTGGCCGGATAACGTCTAGAGCAAGGGAGAGATATTATGGCAACTGCGTGAAGGATTGGGAAATGGAAATTCGAGAGCTCTTAGAGCCCTCGATCCCAGGCAGTGAGATCGGGGAGGGAATGCGATCGGTCACCCTGGGGAGCGTTCTCTACCTTACTACCTCGCAATAGTCTTTGGTTCTCTGTGAATTATCCGGGTAAGAGAGGGTAGGACTTGAAAAAGGTAAGGATTGAGAGTAGTGCGACACGCGACTCGAGATACGGTACATAGTAGTAAGAATAAAAATGTAATCCAAACACACACATACTGCATTCACGTCCGAGAACTCATACCGCGCTCGTTCCTTGCGCGGTATTCCACGAAAACTTGTCATCATTTCGGATGGCGAAAACTTCCAAATAGTTCAGCCAGGGATACTTACTTATATTAGCACTCGAAGGTGTGATAAAAAGATTATTCTATATGGATGGTGATCAAAGGCAGTAACACTCAGATTGGGATAAGGAGTTTGACCTAACTAAATATACCATGTAAACCAGGCCGGATAGAATGAACTGGTGACTTTTAGGATCGCATCTAACATTTACAGCACTTCGAGACAAATTTTCGAAACCATATCAGTAATGCAATTGATAAGCTGAGTACACGTAGCTTCAATCAGATATACAACCTTCAAGTTAAAGTTATCATTTTGGTGGTCGGAAGTCAACTCGACGGGAACCTTGGGTATACAAATGTTATTTTTGACCCGACATACGGTTTTAGCTGGAACTTGCAAATCTTGCCCACCCGCAAGTTTGAGTGCTAACATCGAGTGGCATCAAAGCTTTGTGAGATCAGAATTAACTGCGCGTTCATCGAGGATGCTTTGAAGCCATACTTCAACACGCTTTATTTACACCAAGAAGAGTTGAAACGCTCGTCAGCAGTCAATCAGCGTGCATGTCAGTATATGAGAAACACAACTGTCAGATTATCCTTGTTTCATTCCGGAAAGGAAGTGCGAGATCATTTCCTAGAAATATTCATGATACAATATGACTGTTTCCATTGGCACTGTGGGAGCATGATTGGGGTTATAAATACGGGAAGGTTTGACATAAGGAAGTAATATAGATGACTATATTGACATTGCACCCTGGTAGCAGAAATCCAAGGCAAAGCCATTCTGGTTCATTCAGAATGTATGTAACGTTATTGGACTTGAAGTGACGCAGGACCTCCAGCAACTCCCAATGCTAAGGCATCATTCCTGGGGGGACAGATCAGATGGCCGCTGGGTAGGGAGGTCTGCGGAGAAATGGACATACGGAGGCCGGTTTGGGGCGGGCGGCCTGATCTCTTTCTGAGGACAAATCGAGGTTTGATAAGCGGCTGGTCCCGGTGAGTCTTAAGTTTCTATGCAAGCCTGATTTATTTTTTGGACAGCAGCGACAGGCCCGAGGGAGAATGGACACATTCCGGCAATTCCGGATTGACAAGTCGGCTAGTTGCCGGCGGATCAAGCTTGTTGAATTTGTCGGGGTGGCCTCACAGGTTGCCGTGTATCGGTGCTCAAAATGACCGCATTGTAAATGGAATTGACTCAAGTTAGCAGCGTCAATACGCGATTCCGCGGAGACAGGAGTTCAAGTTATTATAAGCGGGATAAATTTGCCTCGATGTGTACACATACTAAGCTTTATTCAGATCGCAGTATTATTATAAGATTGCTATCATTTTGATGGCTTTTCGGCTCCAAATTGCTCCAACCTCGAGAATGTCACAGGTTTATCTATTTTTGATCCGATACTTTTTCGAACGTCAAGCAAAAATTTTCGGAGTAAAAGAAAAGGTCAAAGGCCCATCTGTACGCTCCAAGCGAGCAAACCTAGTTCATAAAGTGCTTAAGAGAGGAAGTCACAGTATGAACATGGGAAGAGGTCTCACGACTTTGTCATCATACGCGTTGGAACGAGAACTTGTAAATTTAGTGCTTTGAAAATAGTCTCTAAGCCGATGGATGCCGCATCAGCAACCCCGTTCTATTTGATGTATCAGCACCAACCCTCTCGTCTCCACAAAATCTCGTTGTGCTCTCCCGAGCTCGTTCAGCTTCCCACAAAATACCCCACGAGAATACTGCTGGTTCAGAAACACGTTTAAAATGGCGGATGAAAATGTCGTCGAGATGTTGAAGCATTCAATGGCAGAATCCAGACATATTAATGCACGTTTCGCTTTTCATGCCTTGGTAAAAATAACTTACATCGCAGCAATTGATTCCAGAGTACTGAATGTGGGTGCTGTATTCAATCGACTGACGCACAACAAGTCAAGCTAATATCCTTGCTAGTGGCTGGCGCAACTCTCATGGTAATTAGACCATCCTTTTGACAATCCACTTGATGTATCACATTCTGAAACTGGATAAAAGATTTTTGATTGGCTTTTGAACTTCACTTCCGAAGTTGAATCGATTTGGAAGGCTAAATGGAATGTTATCAAAGTGGTATATCTGACAGCGCGTTACCTACCTCTTGCATTCATTCCGTTAGACTTATTCTGTGATTTCAATTTTTTTTCTCGGGTTGACTAGAGCTCAAACAAGCAACTCACATGTGAGAATACAGATATATTTACTGGCTCTCTTTCTATACCTGGGTGTGTAGGCGTATATGATGCTATTACGGGTGAGCTGCTAGGTAAATTCACCTTCCATCGATACACTATTGACCTGCTTCATCCAGTCCTATACATTATCGGCCTTCTCGCAGCCGAGTGTACGTCGGATCAGTACTACAGCTCCATTCCTCCTCCTTGTTTACTGAACGGGCGATCGGGGTCACCTTACAGTCATTTTCACAATCCGGACAGTGGCTGTCTGGGGAAAAGACAAACATGTCACTTACATCTTATTCGCAACATTCGGCATCATGTGTATTGTAATTCCGACGCTCATCGGGATTAATTTGAGCAGAACAACTCGTACGTTCACTGTCATCGTCCTCGTATATGGCCTAATAATGGCCACCATCTCCACAGAACAATTGATTGGATTCAGAGAGTTCATTCAAGGACAGTGCATTCCAATCTCAGGAAAATCTTACAAGTTCCTCGTTGCGACCTTTACGTTTACGGCGGCCTATGATACTAGTTGGTCTTCCTCGTAATGACTCAAAAGTCTGATATTGAGATTGAATAGTGATCCTCACATTCATGGTGGCCCGGGCGTTATTCACGTGTAATTATCTCCCCATCCTTGTTTGCTTCCTCGAGCTCATTGTCAATTAGCCCGGTGGAGAGTGGATTCGTACCTATTCAAGACGATTTATGGTGATGGTGAGTGTCTCTCAGCGGCGTTCATATAAATTACCCCTGAATGGCTATCTAGGTATTGCATTTTACGTATATATCTTTGGTATGTTAGCTCTATGGTTCGGCACACGAGTGAATTCATTCGTTGTTACCAGGGGTTTCTTTGGTCAATATTATCTTTATATTTACCACAGTGCGTCAAATGTACTTTCCTTGACCGTTGTTGATCATGTAACTAATAACTTTCAATAGAGCAGCTTCTTCCTCCTGTAAATGCACTTTTCCCCCTTATGCATTGATCTACACCGGCTGATACCACTTTCAGGTTGCAGGCCTCATTCCATTCAATATTAGCCTGCCGAGTGGTTCTACACATACGACAACATCTCCGTGAGCAAGACAGTAATGAGATTCCCTTGAATAGGTCAAGACATACTGCGCATAGTACCCGAGCACAATCGAGTTCACAGCTTTCAATTTAGTAGGTTCTTCCTTGACCCAGGCTGCATGCAGAGTTAGCATCGGTGAAACGCTAAAGACCTCGTGATTGTGTTGAGCTGTAAGCCGCTGGCTTACAGCTCATTGTAGTCTTCCTAGAAGGATCTACAGAAGCTCGCAACTCTTGGCTCGGGAATTTGTATGGTACTATTTATCTAGTTTAATGTTACATTGATACTGTAGCGTGACGAGTAGATAGTTAGTTCTTTTTTCCCAATACTACTCTTGTTCGCGTTCAGTTCCGGTGCGCTCGTTCTTAGTGTGGCCGTCCTTGCTGGCGGCTTTCATTTGCCAAGGTAAAGGACTTGGAATGGCAGGATTGAATCTGTATAGAATTCTTCATATTATATGCACGACATAGTTTGGAATGTTGGCGATTTAGAAATAGCACGATTACGGAAAAACTCGCTGTTAGAATCCATGGACCATACTCATGGTCGACGTGATTCATCGACATCCCGAATTAAAGGGATCAGAAGAGACCCAGTGGAAGCGGTTTGCTGAACTCCGCCGCTTGACTCCCGCAACTTTACCACTTCAATATATATCTCAATCGGTATTTAACGCGAACTGATGCATTGCATGATCAGTCACAAAAACCTTCACAAAAATCTTCACACATTCCGGAGTTGTATACCACTTGTCTCAACGCGCAAAGTTGTATGACCAATATTGATTCTCGGTGACATGTTCATCTGTACATTGTCATATTCCATTGGGCAATATTATCCAACAGGCAAAAGTGAAAGTCACCAACACGGGCGACTACACTAAGGTCGAGACGAGCACTAGACAGGTACGGAAAATGTATTGAAACGAAAGAAAAAGAGTACTATGAGATGCCCCACTACTCTACGTCGCCCTACAATATATATATGATTTCGTTATCTCATTCCCTTCTTCATTATCTGCACCGAACTCTCGCCACCTCGCCATATATCTCTCCTATTTCCCTTCTCGCTACTCTCTGTTTTCTCTTTCTCTGTCTGCCTCTTCCACTTGCTGCTACTCTCGTATCGCTTACACGTCACGCTCCACACTTCCCTGTCGACCTCTCGGTCTCGGCTCCGAATCCCGTCGAGCATGTAAGTCCCCTTACAAAAAGCTAGATAAGGGTTTTGAAAGTCCGGCGCCTGCATGCGCTCAATTTTGGTTTAGTTTCACGTTATATGCAGTACTCTTGGAAAATCCCTGGATGGTGACTCTGGGTCACGGAGTGCCCTCAATCGCAAACACAACTTGAGTGACAACAGCGTTAATGGTGCATGGAGGACTGATGTGTCAACAAGCCGTGAACAAGTTGGCAATAAGCCTTTGCCAAGTTGGTTTGAACACGGTGGTGTGCCAGAAGGAAGCAAGATATTATTGCTGAGGTGTTGCCTAGTAGGTATATCAAGATAGGAATGTAGTAGAGAGTAGATTCGGCGATCAGGCTTCCCTGTCCGTCGAAGCGGTAGATTCAGCTGCGAGGGGGCAGGCGGACGTATTCGGAGCATCAACGTCTCGGAGGATGTCCCGCTTGTCTGAATAGAGCGTGTACGTGGTTTGAATGAAAATGGTGAGGAGAGGTGGACGAAAACGGACCTGCATCAAGTTATCCTGAGGAAGCCATCGATAATTAGATAAAGCTGAAGATGTCATTTCCCCAATTAGAGACATAAGAGACAAAGGAGCGATACATCCCATTACATCGTTCGGGTAAACATGAATGGGGAGGGAGACTGAAGCAGACCTCTCAGCAACAAAGAGGCGCGAACAGGATGGATTTAAATGACATCCGAGACGATCGCAAGCACGAACCTGGACAAGCGAAGAGGAGGAGGACGGATATGACGTTCAGCCAGACACATTCGAACGGAAATCAAAGTTTACCGAGCGAGACACGGGATGAGAGAGAACGTTTGAGCTCTGCCTCTCGTTATTATTAGATTTCATGCGAACGAACATCGGACATCGAACGTCATAGGAGATTCAATAAACTAGCTCGGAGGAATACAACCCCTGTATCAAGTGAATAACCAAGGGAGGATATATATTGGGATCGTCTTCGATGACGGGCTTGCGATTTTGTATCTAAAAGTTGACATAGTACGTGGATAAGAATGCAGCGATAACGCTATGGTCTCCTGATGCTAGCCCGTGGATTACTGAAAGAAGATTGAACACTAGAATAACCATTATCTCGTTAGCACTGCTTTGGCATGAGTTCGGATGGCTGTAAGCACTGGCCTGACCGGCGTTTGGGTCATGTGATTACACCGTCAGCCACCGGATTTGTCAGCTATACAGTGCCTGCTGCGCTTATTCCCACAGTCTCTGTCTCCAGCCACCACCGAAAGTATCCCAAGTGAGCTCGTCGTCAACACTGCCGCTTTCATCCGCTCATTTCCAGCAGAAATGCAGATTTTCGTCAAGACCCTCACGGGGAAGACGATCACCCTCGAGGTGGAGTCTTCCGACACAATCGACAATGTCAAGGCCAAGATCCAGGATAAGGAAGGGTTCGTGCTTCTGCCTTTCTAGTCACACTTCAGATCGACTCAGGCCATTTGTAGTATTCCTCCCGACCAGCAGCGCCTTATTTTTGCCGGCAAGCAGCTTGAGGATGGTCGCACTCTGAGTGATTACAACATCCAGAAGGAGTCGACGCTTCACCTGGTGCTCCGGTACGTTAACGTCTCTAGGAATATTTGTTATAATGGCTGATGGGATCAATAGTCTCCGTGGTGGTATTATTGAACCATCGCTCAAAGTTCTCGCTTCAAAATACAACTGTGACAAACAAATTTGCCGCAAATGCTACGCCCGTCTTCCTCCCCGTGCCACCAACTGCAGGAAGCGATCCTGTGGTCACTCGTCACAACTCCGACCGTCAGTATTCACTTGTATTTCTCCCTTGACATATGCACTAACTGTTGTGTTAGTAAGAAGAAGCTGAAATAGTGGTTGCGCGTTCCAGAGCGATGTTTTATGGATACTGCTGTTGCACTTGATATGTATGCATATGCCATGAGGTCATCGCAATGTGATGCTTTTTCCTTGACATTCGCACATCCGTCAGTGGGCTCATGTGGAACGAAACTGGCTTCCCGAAACGAGTGCATGCACCCCTATCTCGAGATTTGTACAAAGGATGAAAGCTGCCTGTCATAGAGCTTCCCAGGTATGTTAGAGTCGCTCATTCGATCCCTGTCATGGTTCCGTCCCCTGGAGCCGAAGGCTCTACAGTGATGGTGAGTTCCTGACACGTCTAAGGCATACCGGTTGATGTATACGTGATATGTGCTTAAAAGAGCGCTTCACGCGCATGATCCCACCACCCAGTATCCTATTACGAATCGTAGTATCTTGCTATTTGGCCACACGTATGTCCCGAATTTTATTCTTGACTGTCAATTCTTCAGAGGGCGACTACGTGGCACGGAGAGATATGAGTCTCGGCTGCCCAACTCCCTAGGGCGAGATCGGCTACGCTGGTCATCCTTTGAGACTTGACGGTTTATTGCTATCTCATTTGATGAATGATAGGCATTGTGGAGAACTTGGTAGCGTGTTACCCGATCATTTGATGTCTTCCAAGGCTTGGCCACATGAAAAATTGGATTTCGACGCAGCGCCAGCACCTCTCTCGATTTTTTCCATGCTCATGGCACGTTGCGGGACCGGAATCGCGCGAGGTAACCTAACCCTCCGTCATATCCATTTACAACTCTTGATCTGCCAACTACGAGGGTATAAGTCAATGCTAATATCTCTTCATCTGATTTCACAAAACCCTCTCACTACATCGGGTATCCTGCACCGAAGACAGATAATGATGCGTTCAATCTCTGCTGGCTTCTCCGTAATACAGGTCTTACGTGGAAAGTTACTAAGTTCAAGAGTTTCTGGAGAATGGAGAGAACGGGTTCTAGCATGTGGCTCCATAAGATGATATTCTTGGAGGCTAATAAGCCGTGTGAGTGAACGGAGCAGTTGAGGCACCATCACCAGTAAGCTCACGACCTGCCAGAGTCTTCTGTATTATAAATAGGCTGAAGTCGTATAATATCCAAGACGTTGCGGGTGCCGAATGTTCCTGAGGCCTTGGGTTTTAAGTCAAGCGAGATATTGCTACGATACTAAGGTTTACAAGAGCACGCTTTCAATCACCTCGAGGGCTATGGTCGAACACCGTCCGCGGCCACTCTGAGTTGATAACTTCATTTCTTCGGGAAGTATACAATAACCGCCCTAGTTTATGATTGTGTTCCACAAGAAACACGAGAAGGATGGAGTAGTCTGTGGCGTCGGCCACTCAATACCGCGCCAGTGTTCATGAAGTCGGCAGCCAATCAGTCTGTTGGCGATGATCGTAGGGTCTCCAGGCCAGAAGTTGGCGCTCATATTGAAGGGGTAGCATTCATAGATTGGGAGAGAAAACGAGCTGGGGTATCGGTGGAGGGACTCAGCGATTCCTGTCAAGTGTGTCGCACCCCCTTTAATATTAACATTTAATCTGCCTGTTAATCAAAACACCCTTGTTAAACTTGGCGTTACTTTAGTGTCCGGTCTTGGCCGGACTTGTCGAATACGTCGATTGCGGTATGCGGCCGCATATAGGGACTTGAAAAACATTTAAAACGTCGGGTGCTTGCCTGAGCCCCTTGGTTCTACTCCTCCTCCTATCTATCCCCAAATTTCAGGCTCATAGAATCGGACTATTAAGGATGGCTGACCAGCTCATGCCATTGATGCATGAAATCGAAGCGGGCATAGAGATAACGAGGAACAATGGAGTACGCTTTTTCCTCCCCTGTTGACCTCTATTGAAAGGTTGACATAAAATGTTCATAGTACACTAACTGTGCGTCAATTCTATATTCAAGCCTCCAAAGACATGTCGGCTCACGAAAGCATTCTTGAAGTGGCCAGCTTGACTGTCTTGGTTGGATGTTCAAAACTTCGTCAATCACAAACACTCTCTTATCTAATATCGAGCAGCTCTTCGATTGGTTGTTGACTTTGCCATTGGAAGTTTCATTGGTCTGGAAGAGAAAATGGAACACAATAACCGTTTTCTTTATCATCACCCGGTACTTACCTTTTGCGCTGTTTCCTATCAACACGCGCTGTAAGTCTGTCTTCTCCTTGACGATCATTCAAGCTGATGACAGGCGGCATGATGTTGTAGATGTTTTTAGCTACGATCTCACGGCGTCCAAGTGTAGATCACTGTATAACGCCATAGGGAGTAAGATAGAAAATACCAATTGCACCCGGTGCCTATATTTCTGATCTTTTTCTAGTTATATATTGCCTTGGTATCATCTTTGCGCAATGTATGTTCTAATTCCCTTTTTTTCGTCGCCCTTCATTTAATATCCATATCTCAAACCACAGCTATTCTCACCATTCGAACATGGGTCATATGGAAACGGGGAAAATTCATGGCTTACAGCCTATTCGGAGCATATATCTCGACAGCGATTGTCCTTTTGACGATTCTTTCGCTTCACTTGAAACTGACGGTCCGTAAGTCATTGAATTCTTGATCCGTACATGATGGGAGAACGGTTAATACCTTCCGTTTCGCAGATGATCCCGGACTCAGCGCTTTCTCGATTGCGTGTGCTGCTAATAACGATAAGTCGTTCAAGTATTTGGTAGCTGCATTCATTGTGTTAGCAGGCTTTGAAACTGGTTTGGCATTCACCATGTTAAGTTTTTTTTTCAAATTATGGGACTGAGATTGGATATACAGTTATGCTATTATTGTTGGTCATTCGAGCGGTATCTGATTGTAAGGCTCATTGGGATTTTTCTTTTCTCTCCGTTGATGTCTGGATACAGTTCGTTCCGTGGGATATTCTCATTTCCTTCAAACAATCTACGGCGATGGTAAGTCCATCTTGAAACTTTCAACCCTGTCATGCCCTGAGCCCTGAGACCATTTTTCAGGCTTAAGCTTCTATGTATATTTATTCGGTACGCAGACGAAAACCTCATTCGAGAAAACCCGACTTCAAGTTTACTTAGGACTCGCCGTCGTTAACATCGTCCTTATCTTCCGCCTCGTATGTCGTTGCACTATATTTCGATCTACACAAATCATCTCACTCCATTTCTTAGCCCGACTATATGACGGTTTTGGTGATGTACTTCCTTTGCGTTTACCTTAAAACAAAAAACATCCCAAGTGTTGATCCTACTTTTCTAGACTTGAAGGAGTTTTTTATTCGATTTTCTCTTGTCGGGTGGTACTGCATATAAGACAGGAAATCAACAAGAAAGATGAGAAAGTTGGATTCGTATCTGAAGGTGGTACTTCGGAAAGCTGAGCATTAGCCGTATTAGTATATTATCATCGACTTTTATTTTATTTTACCGATCTGTCTGGATTCATATTTATAGTCATTCGTTTATCTGGCAACTTTTTCCAAGTTCAGAAAGATCATCTTTAAAAACGAGCTTTCAGGGAAGTTGAAATAAAGGAGCACATGTCACTAGTCACTCCTTCCACTTGGAATCACGGGATACATATGTCGCGTTGAGCTAGAACCGAGTTGCGGTGTGCAGCTTAGCCGACTGGGAAGCGAATTAAACGCTTGAGATTTGGCAATTTGTTCGTATTTGGCCGTCGAACGGGGGTGGTTAATTTAGTTAACCAACAATCCCATCAAATCCATCTTACCAAAACCAAAAAAGAAAAAAAACAATGAACAATGTTTCTCAACCATCTAGCTCATCATCCTCATCGCCGCTCAAACCTCAAATCATTCTCTTCGCTCGCGGCGTAATAGCTCGTCTAGACATCTGGTCAACACTCCGTATCGCCGTACAAGAAAACTGGGGTGGTCCTGAAACGAAACAAAAATCCAGATGGATAGCATCCACCATTATTGATAGTTTCGAAGAAGAATCCGAAGAACCGGATGACATATACATTGAAGATATGCTGTTACAAATTATGGCGGACGAATTTGAAGTGTCGTTGGAGGATGGGAGTGCTGAGAGTGTTGCAAAGGATATTGTGAGAATGTGGTTAGAGACGAAGGAGGGAAAGGAAGAATCGGTCAGAAAGTTTGAGGAATTGGCGGAGAAGGTGAGGGGCAAGAGAATTGAAGTGCAGGAGACTGTGCAGAGCGATGATGAAGAGGACTGGGATGACGAGGAGGATGAAGAGGATAGTGACGATGAAGCACCTCAGTTAATGGGGCACCCGTCCGCGCAATCGACGAAGAAGGAGGCAGAGGTGGATGAAGACGGCTTCACGTTGGTTAAAGGGAGAGGAAAAGGACAACGGTAGTTCATTTCGAGGATAGACCTTCGTGAATACCATAGTGGCTCACTGATTATACGTACGATCGGCGTAGCAGAGCCTAATTTCCGATTCAAAAGTATTATTCTATTCTAAATCAACATATTCGCGAGCAAATAAATCAACAGGATTAGACAAAGCGAGCGTGAAACCTCGACGGAACCAGTCCATCGTAAGGAAAGAAAAAGAGAATTTCCAGAGATATGTTACATTGCGCCAAAAAACTTTATCATCAAGGAGGCCGTTCCGGCTGATTCGAGCTTCCTAGAAACGACTCAAGCTGCAGGATGGTGGTGTGTACCGTGTCTGATAATATCTTGAATCAAACCCTACCTGGTTCAGCACTTCGTTGTTCTCGCTTGGAGCATCCAACGCTATCGGGCTGGATTGGTTGTTGCCCACCCCGGACGTTGATCCCTACCATCAAGTACATCAACTGGGAACAAATTACACGACAACGCCTGGTACGCACGGTATCCCTCTTCGTCGCTACGGGTGTTGGACCAGGTTTCTTTCCCGGTGGACCATTCGCACTAGCCACTACACCAGGGAAGGGTATCTCATCTCGTGGTACGATGTCGATGAGAAAATCGAACTGGTCTGATTTACCAAGGGCTTTCGCGATATCAGACCGGGACAGAGTTCGCCGTTTATTCGAGTCGGCAATGATGAATGCTCGGGCGGTTATCTCTGCAATAAATACTAGGTGCTCATGAGGAATGGGCGGACCGAGATGTGGGGTAGACAAACTCTCGCAGGCCTTGCAGAAGAGGATTGGGGCTGCGTGTGGATACTCCTAGTCAGGCAGGGCAGACCAGGCCGAGAATAAATTGCAGCGCACCGTCGGCCGCTATCATCTAATATTTCTTAGTCCCGGTGTAGGCCAACCAATCATGTTTCGTACCTTGACATCAGGATCACTCTTCATCACCTTTTTGATTCGTGCTAATGGCAGTGGCGGGTGCCGGTAATCTGGCGTCTCCTGCTCCGCAGCATTGATTTGTCGTTGCCAGAATGACCTCAGAAAGTCGTTCAGGGGCTCTCCGGGCTGGACATACGGCGGTTGTTGCGGCGCCATAATGATGGTTATAATCTCGAATTACTCTTTTCTATGTCGTGTCCAATGACTAAGCACAACCCTAACCTATGCATATTACAACAACTGATGATGACTACAAAGTACACAAAGTACTACAAGTGGTCCTGTATCTCACCGATACAAGCCCTTTTGAACGGCAGCCCAAGCGCTCATAGGTGATGCTCTGCAACATGCCGCATGATGATGAAGGAAGCCATAAGCTCTGGGGAGAGGTCGTTAACTACACCGGCCCCGAACAGCACCCACTCATTTGGCTTACCTAGGGCTAGATGCGCAAAGGGCTCATATATCGTCAACGTGTTTCCAGTCACGTCGAGTGCTTTTACATTTGGAGGCTTGAGATCGTAGTGGGCTACGAGATAATTTTCTGGCGTCGTGCACTGCAAAGCGCAATTATTACAATGTGGTCAAAAGGTCAAATCTTCGATACTCACGGTCCACTGCTGTCCCTCCCCAGATTGATGATTCCACTTGTACTCCCTTCCATCGGAACCAACAAATTTTCTCGTCAGGGACCTGGGCACAGCATAGAACAGGATCAGATTTTCAGAAAGGAGTTAAGTCGCACAAGAACTTCTTTTGCCCCACTCACGTTCCAAATAAAGATGTCTTGCGAAGATACCGTGCCATGGGTATCGTCGTCGCGGTGAAGTGACCCTTCCCCACAAACGTTACATTCCCGAGAGATTCGTCGGGGAGAAATTCAAGCATAACGGATGGTTCCCGATTCAACGGTAATAAACTCCGATGATGGGATGCTCGTATGGGCATTTCGTAGATGTTTGTCGTGGACCGACCAGGCTGTCGCATTACATGGAAGAACATCCGGTCATAGATGTCGTCAAAGTCAGAACTCGTAGTCGACCCGGTACGGTCTTCGAAGGAATAAGGTAGCATGTGTGGTTTTGCGAAAGTCATGCTTTTAGTCTTGGCTTGGGTATAATGGGGGTTCAACCAAGACACCAAGTATTGGCAGAGTAGAACCAGGGAGGGGGAGGAAAGTGTACGGACAGGGATGAAGTAGGCGGAGGGGAAGATTCTTGCCTCACAACCGAACCGAGTCTCTTATATCTCGCTCTCCGAGTATAATGAGCACCAGAACTCAGGCTCCCAGATCTAAATATGGCCATTGACTATATACCCGCAGTTCAAGAACTTCTCGAACTTTATGCAATCTTGCATCATCATCTTCCAACTAGTCAAATTACCCTTTCCTTTCAAAAGGGCACGGGAGCCGGTCGTCGGTGAGATTCAGACACAGATGCACGTCCGACCGGTGCAGTACTCCACCCTTTTGGTCGTATTCTCTGCATCGCTCATTATAATCCCTTACGTCAATTTCCCTCTTTAGACCAATAAGCGGATTCCAGTGGCAGCAGTTTATGACAGGGCAAAAAGGAGTTCCACTTCCAACACGCCGTTCAAAGTTGTCAAGATGAGATATGAGCAATATCGGGGGGACTCAGGTTTAAGAGCAGATAAAAATCAAAGGAAATGCCAGTGCCTGTTGCTCTCAATAGACTATCACGACCCACGGTTAGCACATTTTTCTGGCGAGGATTAGTCCTATTCTTTCCAGACTCCTAGTTGTTCCTTATCGCCTCAAGGGTTTTTCATCAACAGTATCTGTCCGACACGGGCACGACCCCACCCAAACCCAAAACAGATCGCCGGCAATAGATCGTAAATATAACATACCCCCACATCGTATGTCACGTCCGAGGGGAAGAAGCCCATTATCATGATTACGTTTACACCTCCTCAGAACCGAAGCACCCTTCATGAGAAAGAAAGTTATGTCAGCATAGCCCAAAGCGAGGGATCCTCGTTTCACAGCGCACTAGATGATTCATCATTGTTATCATGTACGGGCGCTGGCCCAACAAGGACGCATTAGTCTAACTGAAAATTTGTAGCACAACATATTTACCTGACAATTCAAATGAATCCTGTGCTTGGATTGAAACAGCAAGAGTCAGAGGGATCAAATCTACATATAGCCAGACGGTGACCTTTGCTTAGTTTGACAAGGTCCCGGTCGCATGACATTCAAACTTACTCATCCTGAAGATCTTCGGGGCGATTATTCCCTTAGTAGACCCTCGACTCCAAAGGATCAGACAGGATTCATACAGAATAGAAATGATGCATTCGCTTGTTGTTCTCTTCCCTCTTTTGCCTTGTGAACGCCATTCCCATAACAGTGTGAAGGCTTTCCGAAACTTTCAACATATATCACAGGACTGTTACATTTTCAACATATATCACAGGACTGTTACATTTGTAACTTTTGCGAGTCCCCTGTGGGTGGTCCTTGACATCGGGTATTGACTTTTTGTACCCACTCAAGTCAGCGCCCACGTGAAGGACAAGAAATTTTTTTGGGTGAGATTGAAATAGGCTTCTTTTCTTACTCACTTCATTTTGACGTCGTGGAAGTGGGAGCTGCATTCTCAACTCCAAGGCATGACTTACTTGGCTTCTAAGAAAGATCAGAACGGACGGTGGCGTATGCGAAGATTTTCGAATTAGTGGCACCAACGATTTCTGGTACACTCATCATGTCAAGTAAACTTACCTGGTGTTCAACTTACTGCCGCTTGCCAAACTCGCCTTAGACACAACACACGTTGTAATCAGAAGAATGGGGCCCAAAGCTCCACGCGCTAGATAATTAATTTGTGACCACCTAATGAGGTCGTCATATTAGACAGGAGCCGAAATATATGTTGCAAGTCTTTGTAATTGATAAACGTTCAGTGAAGAAAAATTTCGCTCAAGTATGACTGAATATAGTAAGTTCAAGGAAGGTGACAGTAAACACGAAGATAAAAATCATGTTGGCTGATAATAAGCAGCAAACCCTTGAATCTGCATATTGTTTCGAGGTAAGGTTGCCTTTAAACGATACTTCCGAGGCTTGTACTTCACTGTAATAAGAACTTCTTGGATCATATTATACTGCAAAAAAAAAAGCAAATGCGAAAGCTAATATAGCGGAACAAAGATTCAGCTACTAGCCCACATATGGTCATCTCAAGCGACGTCAGTTATCGCTTAAGCACTTCACGTGAATACGGAGCATCAGGCAATCAGACTTCTGACCGAGACGCTCAAGAAAGGTGAAATTAAATTTAATAAGTAGACTTGATGGCGGGACATCATTGCGGCACAGATATACTGCCACGATGACGCATTATATTAAGGTTAGATATGTCAGTTTGACTTTGGGGTTGGGGCTAGTGCTATAACACAACAACGAAGTAGCTTTAACTTGGACGATATGAGATAGCATGCCGTGGTTGATACGCGTATTGAAACCGTCCGCATCATGAACCCTGAGGCCTAATTCATTCGCCTGAGGCTCCAGACTTGAAAGCCATTAAGGTTAATGACGCGATACTTCAACAATCCTAGTCATGCTTGAGCCTTGGTCTTTAGTCATTGAAAGGATAAATAACGAGTCCGATGAGATGTTCCTAAACCAGCATATCGATGATGGCATCGTTTTGAATGTGAGGCCAACGTGAGGGCACTCGAATTAACGGAACGTTTTTTTTGGTGAGTTTCCCCAATATTGACTCCGACAAAAGTTACATAATGCCAGTTGTCTGAACTGCTTGAATAAAAGTAGAAGCGGATTTCTCTCGTAATCATATAAAAAGCACGACTCCCGCGACTTCACCAGATCGAAATGCCAATCAGCATTGACCAGAACTGTAGCATTTCATGAATACTCACAATAATCTTCACACGTCCCGGAGCTCTATAGCACTTCTCTCAATGTGCACGGCTGTCTGACCACTTTTAATCGCTGATGACACCAGTGTATTAGACTGCATCTCATCAAATTGCATTCGTATGTGCAATATTATTCGACAGGCCAAAACAGAACGGAGGGCTCCTTGCATCCTTAAGGTCAGAGTTAGTATTGGGAATATTTTGTATCATTCCATTCAACCTACGTCAACAGCAACGCGGAATAATTACCCTGAAACCAGTTGCTTATCAGTGGCGAGACAGAAAAGGATGGCATTAACACATCTACCTCGCTGAACAACAAGGCCGCATTCGCGAAACAGACAGCTGCAAGGTTTGGAAGTCAGAATGTCTTATTGTACATAGATCATGCGATTTGCTTCACCGGTTATATATACATAAAACATTATCCCTTTGTAAAGTTATTGTAAGCATACTGAGGAGTCGTCGGTGACAAAGGACTGACCATCACGGTAGAGTGTTCGAAAGAGACGTGAATTTTTTCCCCACCGATCTGTATTGAACAATGAATAATGAGAATGACACCCGGCCTGCTAAAAGAAACACTCACAAAGCGATGCCCCTCGAATGAGCATTAACGCGGTAATGGCTATATTACTGATGTTAACAGTACTTCAATTTGATTATGAGATATACTAACCAGTGTCATAGAATGCTTCGACCACAATTGCGGCGGGTAGGTATGGACTGTCATACTTTGGGATGCACCCCACTGCAAGTCCCTTAAGAGCATCGATTTTCGGGTCTGCAATATAAAACAGAAAAGAAAAAAATACTACAATTCAGCCTCTATATAAAGTAAGTGGCATGAAGAATCAGACGTACGGCTTGTATATTTCAAGGAGATTGCGTAGAAAATGAAAATGAAAGCTGAAGCCACCGTGTACGTTCCAAATGCGATGTAAGTCATGTACTTTGCCTTGCCCCAGACAGCCCATGTTCGAATTGTTATAACCACTGGTCGATATTCAGCGCAAAAACGCATTTAATCCGAGTCCAGCACGTACATGCAGCGCAGAGAGAATGAATCGTGAACGTAGCTAATAACTGAATTCAATGGCTGGAATATATGCGTAACGACAATAACTCACTGCCTAAGCCTCTGTACAAGCTCGTGCATTGCGCGTCAGTAAGACTGCTGTTGAAGCGGTCTGAACTGATGAGCCTTGAACACTTTCGATACTTGATATGGAGTAACACTCACAAGGTACGGCAATGGGAAGGTATATGATGGGCAGGTAACGTGTCAACGAGTACAAAATTTTCATTTTTACCCCTTCGCCCTTCCATACGAGCTTGATTTCATATTCTAAAACCAAGAGCCAGTCATAATACTGGGAGTATTACATCAGTATAGAGCAATATCATCTGAGCCCGACATGGAGGTACTTACGGCAATCGCCCAGCTAGCGACTAAAGTTCGATTTATCGTTAAGTGGCAGTGCTTCTCGCCTGTCAGATAATGTGACTCACTATAAAGATACTGTACGTTTCATGAGTTCATTGAAAAAGGTCACTGCTGAGCGTGGGGGAATAAGACCTACGTTAATATACGTAATTGCCTGAAGTCCTTGTAAAAGCTCTTCATACAGTGACAAAACGCTGGGGTCTGCCATAATGAATTCCCTTAAGGGCCGGGATGGGAAAGGCCAGGTGCAACGGGACGGAGGGAATGATGTTTCTCACTTAAAGATTCTTCAATTTAAAAGGCGACTCAAAACACTTTCTCACCTAAGGAGCTGATACACCATCATAGATGTATGGAGGACTACTATGGTCAAATTTCGCTACATCAAACATCAGAATTCAAAAGCTACGATGGCGGATCTAAGAAATTCACTCTAAAAATGTCCAACAAATAGGATGGTTGCATTTGGTCATGATGAGTATACGCCGCCGACTTGATTCTTCAGTGATTGATTATTAGTGGAGCGTTGGGCAAGTATTAAGATTTAAGTTCTTGAATGGTCATTGAATTAGAAGTCCAAACGACTGATGGAAATCAGTCGATTATTATAGAGTATACGCTCAACTAGAGAGATAATGACCGCATGTAGCTAGTATGAGACGGATTGGGAGTCGGTAACATAGACGAATGATCATCATTATGAATCACGTCAATGAGTTTGACACAGATCTTGCGCCCGACATTCGTCGACCTCAATGTTCGTCCTCGAGCGGAGCATTACGGTTCACACGTTCTGTCGGGCGCTCCTCTCGCCTTCGTCCACGCCCCACACTATCACTCCTGGTCCTCTCTCGCCCTCTCCTCTCAAAAGCGACATTCAAGGCTTCCTTATTTTGAGTTTGACCTATACCAAAAATAGATGCGGGCCTCTCGCTCGGCGTCATCGCTTGTACCCGAGGTCTTGTGTGATAATGAATGTCTCCGAGAACTCCGAGTCTAGCTTGAGGACTTGTAAGAATACTTCCTGATCGTCCGCCATGTATCCCATAGCTCTTCAGGGTATGAATGATGAGATAAAGGTATGCGAATCCGATGAAGACAAGGAAAGTTGTCACGATACGGGGCCCAAGTATTTGTATTTCACTGAGAGGAGGATGCGGAGACGGATCAGAGGAGGAGCCAGTACGCCAAACGAAAGCGATGATTGAAGCCATGAAAAGGAGCATAGACCTGCGTGAAAGCCATTGAGCCATGAGCAATTGTGAGATCATTGGCTGACGTGGGCGGATGAGACACATACCAAGCTAACCACACCGCTGGCATCGCCAGTAAGACCCAAACATTCCACAAAATCATAGTATTAGTTCTTCTCGCTTCCTATAACATGCGATGTTAGTCGTCACCATATTTCAAGTTACCTTGAACATACCTCTGCCCATTTTGAAGCCCTAAGCATGCTCCTCATCGCACCAAACCGGACTATATACATACATCCATACGTCAAACTCATCAATGAACAAATTAATGATACGATGGCAGTTGATCGGGTAACTGGGTCTGCAGCTGCATCAGGTATCTGGAAGATTGTCAAAATCGCTCTATTTCGATGGTCAGTATTTAGATGTGAGTCTTGAAGAGATATACTCAACGAAGCGAGTAGTGCCGACACTACGTTCAGAGTTTTCCATTCCCTCAACAATGAATCAATGAACATTTCCCAGGAGAGTTTGAACCGCCGCATTGCAGGTGTTATGGTGACTGGATAAGGTGTTCGAGCTGAAGGCGCACCAGCTTGCTCAGCTATGCTAATACCTTCTCGACGACCCTTGCCACTCTTCTTATCTCCACCGACATCTTGTATCTGATCCTGCGATAGAGGGATTCCGTGGGTAAAAGCATAATCTGCCTGATTGTCGAATGCCGAAGGCAAGACGCAGTACTGTCCAGCTTCAACCATCCTCTCTATATCCGGCCTACTGATTTCTGCGTCTCCGAAAACACGTGTCACACGAGAGAAGTACATGGCCGGGAGTCGAAGTAACAAGTTGAGATATATCAACCGGGGCAAAACATCCAGCAAAAAAAGGTTTGCGTGTTTAGCGCAATCTCGTACGGATGATATCTTTAAGATCTCATCACAGTTTCCTGCTCCGACTGTGCCATCGGACGTGTTACTTTCTGACACTGAACCTTCGGCGAGTTCAATATCGACTTCCGGCTTCTTCGATTTCGTACCAAATGGAGACCATTTCCAGAGATCGAAACTGACTTTGGATTGGAAAGGGTTTATCGGAACGAAACGTTCTTCCGGTTCCTGCTGACGTTGATGCCTATGATGATGTAGGCCTGCAGAGATGGTATGGATAATTCGAAAGGGGGATACGGCACGAGATCGAGGACGTGACGGGGATCGGGATCGGGGGAAAACAAAGCGCCTGCTGCTCGGGCTAGTCTCTCCATTCGTGGCATAGGTAGGAGAAGGTGGTGATCCTACTTCTGGATCACTTCTCATTCTCGAATGTCCTGAGCCATAGTGTATTCGTTACTTATCGGTATTAAATACTGGACTAGCACCATTACTCACCGAGTCCCGAAGAACGTTTCGATTGCACTTTGTCAATGGACAGCCTGCCATTGTTCGGGGAATTCTCCTCAGAGGCGCTAGTCTGGGGGCCAGAACTAGGAGATCGATGTCGTCCCAGTTGGTTTCTCAGCCTACGCAAAGGCGAGAGTTCGGGCTCGGACATTAACGAGGGGAAGTTGAGTAATGAACCGTCAAGGCTGCGTCGACGATAACCTTCCTTGAGGCTGGCTGGAGCTGGGCTTCTCTGGACCTCTGAGGAAGACTCATCATGGGGTACATTTGTGAACTTGTCAGCTGGCGCCATTGTTTGGGAGCGGCGGGTATGAAGATAGATCGATTGCTTTTTCCTACAAGAGATAGGGTGAGAAGCCAGTCAATCAAACAAGGGACTACTGAATATTGATATTGCACCTTGATCTTCTATGTGAAATGGCGGTACTGTTCAAGATGCAACAGCAAGACAGGGTCAGGCTGGATATATTCGTCAGGTTTTCAGGCTTATATCCCAAGGCAAAGCGGTTCTCTCGGAGTAGCGCAACAGCGCAGTCGACTTAACTCGATCAGCTGGCACGACGCGTCGTGTCTCGAGCCGCAGCATATCCTTTCTGGGAAACAAGAGGAACAATAGCGCTTTGTTTGGGCCTTAGCGCTTCCAAGCTGAATCACAGATCCTGCAGCTAAGTTATGAGTCTGACGTTGTGGAAGAATAGGAAAGGATGTCTTTAAGAGTAGGGAAGGCGGTGGCGGACCATAACGGAATATGCCGGCCATTGAATCCCTCAGTCTATTTAGATCGAGCCGATGTAGTACAAGAGAACTCTCTGATAGATGAGTTATTGCCGCTCTAGCTGTCAGCATTTTCGTTCTATTACTTGACTTCAAGTAGAAGATTAAGGACTTTTAAATTCCTTCTCAGACATTCTGCATGTATCAGATTTCCAAATATTTATCTCCTTCTTACGCATCTTCCTTGCTGTTATCTTTTTGGATGAAGCATGTTCGGTTGGACTTGAGCCATAGCACTTACAATCGTTCCTTATCAGAACAAGGAAGTGAGTAAGAAGCTCGCTCGAGCGTACCAAGGGAGTGATCCGTGCATCATAGATGTTGTGATTTGGCTTGGGAGCACAAAGGCACAAGAACGCGCTATTGTTCCTCTTATTTCTCGAAAAGGAGGCCATGTAGTACAAGGGAACGCTTTAATAGTTGAGCGCTAGCTGCCGCCGTATTAATGTCACCATTTTTTCGTTCTATGACGCCGCAGCTACGGTCGACTAAGATTAAGGACTTTCAACGTCGATATTCTCAGACAATTTGCGCACTTCAGATTCTAAAATCTTTGTCTCTTTTTTCTTATGCATCTTCCCGACCAGTGACGTTGGGCGAAGCACGTTCGGTCTGCCTTGAGTCATACCACTAACTAACAGTGTTTCCCTGTCAGAACAAGGAAGTAAGAAGAAGCTCGGTCGAGCGTGTGCAGAGGAATCGGTGCATCATAGGTTTCTGCAACATGGGAGGTCGGTAAGGCCGGAAGTAGCACTGATGCTCAATCTGTGATTGTAGCTATGACCGCCGCGATGATGATCTAGCCAAGGATTTATGTAGCGTTGATACGTTGTCAAGTTAATGAGTGGGCTGATGAGTGCGGATGCATTTGTGATGGTGCTAAGGTAGAGCCAGTGCGTCCTAGTCAACATCACATGATTGTGACAACATTGTGACGACTGTTATTAAGTGCATTATTAATCAAGTGACTACGAGTCACCGCTAGCCCGCTGAAGCTCTTCGAGGATCGCATCGGGAATCTTGCGATGCCCTCTGTACTTTTTACATGCCCAGGCAGCTTGAGTACCGGTCAAGCCATACCGGTAGGCACTCATGAACCTAAATGATTTGTTACAAAGCTATTGTATCATTAATGAGTGCATAATTAAATTTTGACAAAGGATGATACTTGCCGTCTCATGGTGATAAGAGGAACTTGATCAAGGCATTGGTCTACATTTTTATGGAGCACTGCTTCATTTGAAGAAGGTTCTTGCAACCGATATAGCCTTTTGGCAAATCCCGAGCTCCATTGTCGGAGTCCGTGTCATTTATGGGATTCAAATCAACCATATCAATTGCTTCATCATCTCCCGAAGTGCCTGTTGTGCCGATTTCATGAGGGGCAGATGACACATCATCCAAATGAGGCCCAACTGAAAACTCGGATGTGCCCCGATTCATTTCCTCGGCCCTATCCAATTCTGCACTCGGTGTGAAGCCGCTCGTGCTGCCATTGGATTGAATAGGCTATTTATAACTGAGTAATCAATCTTTCATTGATCTGTAATTCTTACAAGTGGTTGTTTAGCAGATTTGCACTTCGCTCATAGAGGTTGGCATATTTTCCAAGATTCCCAATAACAGACTTATGTTTCTTAGGTTTTACAGAGCGAGGCATTGGAAACAATAAATCAGGGTTCGGACGTCCAATAGCCATCAACTGCATGTATCACGTGTGTAGTGTAGTAAATAGCCACAAAAGATTTAAAATATTCGGGGCATGCTCAGTTTCACATTAACTCCAAATATTTTTCCACCGATACCTGAAGAACTACAATGCGAAGGTATCGGTGGAAGCAAAAATCCAATATCAATCAAAATGCGCTTGCCCCAAATATAAAACTATTTTACGGGCATTTAAGTAACGTTTTCATCACGCTTTGGTCATGTGATGTTGACTAGGACGCACTGGCTCTACCTTATATATAGGGAGAGTGCTTTCGGAACGGCCTTTAAATTGAAGCATCTTGCTGGGAAACTATCGCTCTTCCGCTCTGTTACATTTGTTAGTACGTCTGTGATTTCCACCCGAAATTCATTATGATGGATCCTGCTATTGTATCGATGGCGGAAGAGCTTGCAACGAGGCTTCAGAATTTGAGGACCATTAATGTACGTCTCTCATTCCGGAATCTCCAGCACCAGTCTCATTCAAAGTAACTCACTGAATACATTGTTATGGTTTCACCGGTTATGGTTACTTGTTCTGGCTCTTTTGTTTTTCCGCGTTCTCATGCCTGCCCATTATACTTTTCTTTCATCTTTCCTTTCTAGTATCTTTCATCTCACTGTTACTCCACTCCCATATGCTTTACTCCATGTCCATACGCTCTTACTCCACTACCCCAAGTATTATGACTCAGTCCTGTTCTATACTTAGTTACCTTGGGTAGTTGTCTTCACGTATATAAACCCTGTAGGTACTGCTGTATTCCTTACGCTTTACCAATCGTATCCTTCCCTTACTCTCTCTCTATCGCCCTCAAGTCTTTGTCACTTGTCTGCAACCTGAGTCTTTATAAGATTAAGGTCGTAACATTTGGTAAAGCGTCTACACCTCACCTTGCAGACAGCAGCCTAGCGAGCTTGCTGTAGTGGTAGTGCATACGCAGATCTACCAATCGAACGGACGTAATTTTTTCGCGTCGAGGCTTTACAAGCGTAGTCATCAGGGCACGAGTTTATGCCAAGTAGCAGCCGACAAGGAAAGAAACGACTTGTCGAAGAAGAATTAGCCGCATATCACGACGGATTGTTGCGAGAGATCGAGTTACCGAGTAGCCCGACATCGAGACCGGAATCAGCACCACAATCAGACATCGACGAGAAGTAGATCAAATTGCGGACAGTTTTGCGGATATACACATCGACAACAAAGACCAATCAGAGACGAAGGAACCATCAGACATGTCGACCACAGAGAATACCAAGTCAATTATCCCCGATCCCGGTTGGTTCGAGGGAAGCAGAGAGAGATTTGAGGACTGGTGGAGGAGCATTCAGCTGTTCATAAAGTTTAACGGGATCACCGACAATGATAGGATGATCATAGCGGCCATATCCAGGATGAGAGGAGGAGTAGCCGGAAGTTTTCAGCACTCGTAGCGGACAAAGTCACCAACCCAGTAACATTTACGTGGAAGCAATTCGAGAAGCAAGCGAAGGAGTTGTTTATCGATGGAATGGACAAGGAGAAGAGCGAGATAGCTATCGAGACAATGACCAAGGAAGAAACCCATCGTGGACTTCTTAGTCGAATTTACCTTGATGATGAACAAAGCGGGAACGGACGATCAACACGCATCTTCTTGCTGAAGAAGAACGTCAAAAAGGAAACCATTCGCACCATTCTATCATTCCCACCCGACAAAGTCCCCACCATTCAACGGCTGGCTCGAAACCATAAAAGCAGTAGGAATGGGAACAGAGACGATGAGTTTGTTCGACAAACACACCGACAGGAGTCACTTATGGAGGAAGCGGTCAACCCATGGAATAGGAAGTTCGAAACCGCTAGAGTCCAAACCCCGAATAATCAGAGGAAGTGTTTCAATTGGAAAGTTCGGACATTTTGCTAGAGAATGCAGGCAGCCGAAGAAGACCATGACGTGTTACAATTGTAACAAACCAGGGCACATTGCCAGGAATTGTAGGGCACCGAAGAGAGCTAGGACTAGGGAAACGACCGAGGATAGTCCACAGGATGAAGAAGATACCACCGAGAAGCAGGATTTTGCCGAAGGGTCCGATTGAGCGCGAAATCTCGACCCATAAATCGTAGAGTCTCTCCCCATGTAACAACAAATTCGAAATCCAAATATGTTATTCCTTTCAAGAGAGACTCGACGCACGAAATTCTGCTGGATGCAACCATCAACACCAAGAACGGAAACAAAACGGTCAAAGCCCTTATCGACTCGGGAGCACATATGACGATGGTAGCAAAGGAGTTGGCAGAGAAATTGAAGAAGGTCAAACGACAACAACCCATCAGCATGAGAAATGCAGATGGAACACCAAATCGAACCGGGATATTAACGGAGGACGCCAAAATCCAGATGAATCTAGGAGGACATAAGGAGGAAATCAAGGCACTGGTATCGGACATTTCGAGCGGGATATTTTCTTGGATACGACTGGTTAATTCAACATAACCCGGAGATCGACTGGATAAACCAAGAAGTCAGATTTACAAGATGCCCCAGTACATGCACTACACCACACCAAACGATTCCTTTTTCTCGACGGCTAACCACTGATGTGGACAGCGCTACGGAGGAAAAAGAATCAGATCCCACCAACCCCGAAGATTTACCCGATTACATTCGACCATTTACGCACTTGTTTAACAAACGGAATTTTGAACAATTACCAGCTCGAACGGAATGGGATCACGAGATCAATCTAATGGAGGATGCACCAAAGGAAATATCATCGAAGGTTTATAACATGACGCCAAAGGAAAGGGAGGAACTCGATAAGTTCTTAGACGAGAACCTAGCATCGAAACGAATTCGACCATCCAAGTCACCATACGCTGCCCCTTGTTTCTTCATACCAAAGAAAGACGGATCGCTCCGACTATGCCAGGACTACAGGAAACTCAACGAACATTCGATCAAGGACAAAACGCCATTACCGCTCATAAGCGAAGTACTCGACCAACTGCGAGATGCGAAATACTTCAATAAACTGGACATTATCTGGGGTTACAACAATGTCAGGATCAGAGAAGGAGATGAATGGAAAGCAGCATTCATCACCAATCGTGGATTATTCGAACCTACCGTCATGTTTTTTGGAATGAGCAACTCCCCGGCGACCTTTTCTGCATGATGGCAACCATATTCCGAGAAATGATCCAAGAAAGTGCATGGTCAACTATATGGACGACTTCGCATTCCAGGACGTACCAAAGAGGAACTACAACGACTATACGTTTCCTGAAATCGCCACAAACATAGTCTATTCTTCAAGATCGAAATGCGAATTGACGCCACGGAAATCGCCTTGTTAGGCACGGTTGTAGGAAATGGAAAAGCTACTATGGAAAAGGAGAAGGTCAGGCCATAAAGGAATGGAAAACGCCACGAACAATTAAGGAGGTGGAGAGTTTCTTGGGATTCGCGAACTTTTACAGACGCTTCATACAAAACTTCAGCATCATCGCAGCTCCGCTAATCAGTTGAAGGGAGGAGGAAAAGTGGAAATGGGAAGAAGCACAACAACAGGCATTCGAAAGCGTCAAAGATTCCATTACCAGCGAACCAGTATTGGCATTGCCAAATGACTATGGAAAGTTTAGACTGGAGGTGGATGCATCAAACTATGGAACGGGAGCAGTCCTATCACAGGAACAGGAAGGAAAATGGCATCCGATTGCATTCATGTCCAAAACGTTGACTGAAGCAGAACGAAACTATGATCTATGACAAGGAGTTACTGGCTATAGTCAAGGCGTGAATTATGGAGACAGTACCTGTTGGATGCGAAGGAACAGTTCGAAATTTGGACAGACCACGAAAACTGAAGTACTTCAGAGAACCACAGAAATGAACGCTCGACAGCATGGTACCTTATGCTGCAAGAATACGATTTTCACTACGACACATACCCGGAAAATCTAACACCAAAGCCGACATCCTCTCCCGTATCAAACCAGATTTGACCCGAGATAACAAAGACATAAAGATGTTCAAAGGAAAGGAATTTGTACGAAGAATGTTGAAGAAATGCCAGTATATGAAGCCACCGTTCTACGAAGCCACGATTCGAGATATCACCGACCAACAGATCCTGGAAGATATCAGAAAGTCGAAGAAGAGAGGGAAACCATGGTACTGCAGGAATTGGAAACAACCAGAAAGTGTGGGAAACAGAAGGAAATTTTACCGACAAGGATGGATCTATGTGCCAGATGAAAGGAACTTGCGAGATCAAATCTTATACGATCACCACTATTCTCCCGACATCGGACACCCTGGACAACATCGGATGCTAGAACTATTGAAGCGGACGTTCTGGTGGCCCACGATCAAGATGGACGTCAGGAAATATGTCAGAGGATGTGACATGTGTCAAAAGAACAAGATCATTCGCAGACCCGAACCAATTACGTTGAACCCATTACCAATCCCAGAAGGCCCTTGGCAGGAAATCTCTATTGATATGATCGGACCCTTGCCTAAATCTGAAGACAAAGATGCTATTGTTGTTATCGTCGACCGGTTCTCAAAGATGATCCACCTTGTTCCCACCACTACGACTCTCACGTCAATCGAATTAGCGCATCTATACAAATCGGAGGTTTGGAGGCTCCATGGAATTCCCCGAAGAATCATCAGTGACAGAGGACCGCAGTTCGCATCTAAATTCATGAAGGAGCTATGCACATCATTGGGGATAGAAAGGAACCTATCAACGGCATATCATCCTCAGACGGATGGACAGACGGAACGCATCAACCAAGAAGTCGAAATGTACTTGCGGAATTTTATCAGCTATCGACAGAACGATTGGACGAAATGGTACCTACGGCGGAGTTCCATTACAACGATAAAGTCCACTCGCCACGAAGAACACACCGTTCTTTTTGAATCACGGATTCCATCCATGGAAAGGGAATCACAGTTACCTACGTCAACCCAGCGCATCGGATTTCTCATCGGAGTTAGAGAAAGTCCCGAGAAGAAGCTAAAGCGGCAATGGAAGAGAACAATGATCTTATACGAAACCGAGGAAACCACGGAAATGTCTCTAAATGTTCTCACCCGGAGAGAAGGTCTGGCTAGAAGCAGTTAACATTCATTCCAACCGACCATCACGGAAACTTGACAACAAACTATGGACCTTTCAGATCGTCGAAGCTGTCGGAGATCGGTCATACAAGCTTCGCTTACCTGAGTCCTGGGCAATCCACAATGTATTCCATGCTCATTGCTCACACGATGTCACAAACCCGAGTTTGACAGCCAACACCACCCTACCCCACCTGATATCATAAACGAAGAAGAAGAAATCGAAGAGATCCGAGGACATAGGAAGCGAGGAAGAGGAACCCAGTATTTGGTACATTGGAAAGGTTACGGAAACGAAGAAGACACATGGTTACCAAAATCAGCCTTGGAGAACGCCAAGGACGTCCTAGACGAGTAGAGAAACACGTCATGGATATAAAGCCAACGAAAGCACTCCAATCGGTATACAACAATCGTCAATCTCTTTCCTCGCCCAATTCCCCAAACCCTCTCAGCTGTCGTGGTAACACCAACATCTACGACGCCCAAGCCCTCTTTGGAGGCCAACACCTGGTGCATGCCCATCAGGATACGTCAGACTACCTCCTTTTCCAATCACATGTCCAAACACCGATCATCATGAACCCACCCAAAGAAGCCATACCTATGACAGACGAAGAAAAGAAGGAGCTAATTTTGAAGTTAAAGAAGGAGAAGCGGATGATTAAGATGTTGAAAGATGTGGTAGAAATGGCGGAGTTAACAAACTCCGGTCTGTTGGAACAATTAGAAGGGGATAGAACCGGATGGAACGCGGGATGGTAGATAGCAGATGTGGAACATCTGCCTAAAAGAGGAGATGGAGAATATTAGTTAAACCGAAACTTTTCCTCGTTTCTTTCTCTTGAACACCTCGCGTCCCTACCAACAAACATGTCTAACACTCCCCCTTTCACCAACACCCTTGCTTGACACCGAGATTCACACCACTTTCAACAACAACCTACGCTCCGTTGAACAACAAAGAGAACCATCCTCATTATCCTGACCAATTTGGCTCACATTCGTAACCTAGGAGGCACTCTTAGTACCGTTGCACCAACACGTCAACGGTCCTAGTATCTGTCCAACCGCTGTTCAACAAAATCGTCAAAGACACGAACATCAAAGCAATTGGACAGGTTGGTTGATGACGCCAGAGAACTTTCCCTCACCCGTATCGAACTCAAAGCCCATGACATTTCTATCAAACTCGCCTATCTACTACGTGCCATGCCAGAGGTTGGATCTGAGGAAAAGATCAACTATGCCCGCACAGTTCTCAAAGCTTACTTAGGTGACGACGCCAATGTCCCTACCCGTCCCAATTCGCCTACATCCCTCCCCGTTCGAATCAAAAGCCCTTCTCCATTTCCCCTCCCTGTCGAAAATGACCTCCGATCGAAAGCCAACTTTAATGTCGAAGCTCTACGACTCAAAACCTTCTTAAGGCAATATGAACCATCTGTCGAACCCATCCCATTCGTTCCCCTGGAGATACACCACACTCATCGAAGGAGGAGAGAACGATGAACCTTCTGGAAGGAAGTTGTTTACATGCTCTCGACAATCTTGCCGTCGAAGAAAGTTACGCAGGAGATAGCTATTTTGTAGCCCAAGTCGGAATGCCCAACGCTCCACACTTCATTGGCCGCGTCGATTTCGATAATCATATCATCGGATCGAAGAAGAAAGCGATACTCGCACTTCTCCACACCTCAAGCATTAAATTTCGTGTGGTCACGAAGCCTAAATGGAGGGTATTGTTATGGTTTCACCGGTTATGATCACCTGCTCCGGCTCTTTTGTTTTTCCGCGTTCCCATGCCTGCCCGTTATACTTTTCTTTCATCTTTCCTTTCTAGTATCTTTTGTCTCACTGTTACTCCACTCCCATATGCTTTTACTCCATGTCCATACGTTCTTGCTCCACTTACTCCACTACCCCGAGTACTATGACTCAGTCCTGTTCTATACTTAGTTACCTTGGGTAGTTGTCTCTACGTATATAAACTCTGTAGGTACTGCTGTATTCCTTACGCTTTACCAATCGTATCCTTCCCTTACTCTTCTCTCTCCTCGCCCTCAAGTCTTTGTCACTTGTCTGCAACCTGAGTCTTTATAAGATTAAGGTCGTAACAGAATCCTGATTGCCAGAGGTCGACGACATCGTGTGTGATATTATGACGTCTTCGGTTGTAGTCTGCGGAGATGGGAAATGATCTCTTTAGAATGAATTGAGCCGCTTTCCCATCAGCAAAAGTGGCCTTGATGTGACATTGGATGCAAAAGTCAACTTCTTCATGTGAAGGATTGCAGGGTCGGACAGCCTTGGGTTGGTATCCGTTTATGCTGAATTCAAGGTCTGGGAAGGAGTCAAATAGATCTTCGAAGGCGATAGCCAGCGCAATAGATAGCGATTGGCCTGATGGAGTGTTAGACATGTTGCACAGTTTTTGGAGTGTGTTAGGGGATGTGGTATAAAGAACGACTCTGGAGATCGAATCATTCTTTTTTGCTAGTTTATAGGCTTTGACAACAGATAGGGGGGTGGACCATCCAATAGCAGTAGTGGCTGTAACTCGCCGGCCGGCAGGGAGAGTCTTGTTAGTACAAAATTTACCATCATGAAAAATAGTATACGACGAATGAGAATGAGTAAATGACTGTCCTAGTTTGGCTCCAACTTCCTGTTCAGGGACGTGCCATCCCGTGAAAATGTGAAGAGTGTCAGGACCAGTTTGCCTGGCATTTGTGATGATGTTTTCATGGTACAACGCCGAGTTGTGACTACCACGAGGAATGGGCATGTAAGAAATTCTATTTGGGTGAACGTCAACTAGTCTATGACCAGGCTTTGCTGATGGATGAAGGGGTTGATACTGTTCTCTTATTTTGTCGAGGTCTTTGATGTTGACCGGGGAGAGAACTTGAACTCGTTGTCTGGCACCGTAATGTTCGGTGGCATTGGGGTGGAGACGCGATCCTTTACCATATTTATGATTGAGAAGCGATAGGATCAGATGGTTTTTGTGAAGTGTAGAGATCCGGCTAATGGATCGATCATGTAACTTCTTCAAAATGAAATGAATTGGCATAAGTCCAGCCATAGCTAAAACTCCACCTGTGGGGGAAGTGCGGAAAGCTCCTGTGATCCAGACAGTGCCTTGTCGGTGCATGTGCTTGAACATATCAATCAGGGTCTGAAAGCCCCTTGTGTGAGTGCGATACCAGCATCGGAAACCGTATGTGGCAACAGGAAGGACGCATGACATGTATAGCATTCTTTTTTGTTCGGGAGTAAGTCCTCAGACCGAGTTGCCTAGAATGCGCATGCATCGTACAATAGAAAAGGCTTTGGTCATATATTGTTTGACATGTTCTTTGAAGGTCAGGGACCTATCATAGAAGATGCCTAGGTATCGCCATATGGATTTAGGTTTCAATGGAGTCGAGCCCATGAAGGGCATGAAGCCGAGGTCGATGTTGGGATTCGACATGTTCGGTTTCTTTGCGAAATTAAAAAGTTTGGTTTTGGAATGTTCCATCACCAACCCAATGTCTGTAAAAAGTTTAGTGACGTATGCATAAGCAGCCCGTAAACTATTGTGTGCTTTACTGTAGCCTGTGTCTGTGGCTATGAGAACTCTATCGTCTACAAATGATAAAAAGGAAGTGAGAGGAAAACTATCCACATGTGAGTCAACCCATTTCTCGAGAAGGTGAAAGACAGGTGCTATATACAAATTAGAGAGAATAGGAGAGAGGGCGCTGCCTTGGCCAACCCCTACATCGCAATTATAAAAGTCTGAAACTTCATTTTTAATGCTGTATTTCATTTATCTGTTGACGAGATAGTCCGAGAAAAAAGAAACTAATTTACTAGGAAATCCATAATGTTCAAAAATAGAAAGAAGAATGGTATGATTGAGAGATGGAAAGAATTGGGCAATATCAAATGCCAATACCGATGTTTCCTTATTGTGACTCCATCCGACTTGGACGTGATGGGCAAGAGAGGCTGCAGCATCTTCTGTAGACCATTGACAAATACCCCAGTTTGGCAGGGATGAATCACTTCATGTTCAAGTGATAATTGAAGTCGGTTGGCTATCATTTTTTCAAACAATTTGCCAATGGTGTTGAGCAACACTATAGGGTGGAAGGATTTGGCCCTATCATACGAAGCTTTACCCGGTTTGGGAATAATGACTGACGTCGAGGCTTTGAAATGGCTAGGCCAGAAACCATGATCGATGCATGCATTAGCTACCTTCACGAGTACTTGACGAGCATGAGGATAGTTTTTGATAATTCGTTTGAGGACTTTCCATGTGACGTGATCAGGTCCAGGAGCCGAATTTTTCGCACATTTGTCTATGGCATCATGCATTTCTTGAACTGAGAATTGAGCGAATTCTCTTTCAGGGAGTGAATCGATCTGGGAGATGATTGATCCAGTTTGATTTCACGATCATTTGCAGAGTTGAACGTGGAGTGAGAGTGCGAACAGGTGTTTCATGTCATTACAACGATTCTCCTTTGGAGTCAAGGATGGCTTCCACGACTGGAAGCTTGCGTTCTCTGACCCAGGGCATGAGATCCCAGGGCCTGTTACGATCAGATGCCATTTGTTTGATTTTACCCTCGAAGTAGGCTTTCTTGGCTTTCTTCGTAGTCTTCTTGAATTGGCGATACTTGACATTTTTGTGTCTTTGGTCCGCCGATTTGAGCGCTCTAATAGCATCTGAACACTCCTTGTTCCACCATGCTTTTGAATTCTTGGAAATCTTCGATACTTTGGAATTATTTGTCCAAGCATTTTCAAAGACGTGGGCAATGTCTTCAACAGTCTCTATAAGTTTGTCCAGAGAATCAATTTGATGTGACAGGTGCCCTATTTCAGTTCCTATCTCTTCTTCATAGTCGTCCTCAAGGTCAGGATCGATCGTCGTTCTATAACTGTCAGTGTCTTCCATAAGGAAAGGAGTAGTTATAAATAAGAGAAAGTGATCAGATGAAAGTCTACTAGTAGAATCGTCACTTGTAACAAAATAAAACAAGTCATGAGACACAATTTCAATCGTAGAGAATACCAAGTCAATAATAGAAGGGTTGACTTCAGAATCAGGGTCTGTAGGAGCGCAAGTAGGAAGATAGGGATCAACCGGTATGGCCCTAAGTAGAGAGAGAGAGTTCATGACCTCCTTGAGACGCATATACCATGAATTGGGACTGGTATTACTAGCCGCTAAATGATCCCATTTGGAGTCGTGTATGTTAAAGTCTCCAGCACAAATATCAATGGAGGGAAGAGTAGGTTCGATTTCCTGTAGCCTAATGAGAGCATCTCTTGATCGTCCATCGTTGTATATGTTAAGAACATTGAATTTGGTGTGACCACCTATATGGAGTGTGATGATTGATATGTCATGGTGTTTGATGATGTCCGATCGGATTTGTGGTCGGAATAAGTTGAGTCGAATATTGATGTAAGTGAGAACTCGTAGTTTGGGGGAGGAGCCATCGGTAGGATCAAAAGCAGCTGTCATTGGAATCCAACTGCCATGTATAGGAGGGCCATGCGCTTCAGTGCCATGAGGATTGTGGATGGATGGTTGTTTGCGTACAGCCTTCCATCTGGGTTCTTGGAACATGATAATGTCAAATGAATTTTTGTATCTTTCAAGCGTAAGAGAAGTGGTTTCCCAGTTCTTTGCCGCATTAAAGGACATGAGTTTTAGTTTAGTGAAGGAATGTGTAGGAGCAGGTTTTCGAGGCCTGTTGGAACGATGGATTTCGGTTGTATTATTCATTGAGAATCTTGAATTTCGATAATTTCAGCCTCCTGCAATTGAAGAGCCTGTTGGATGTTTTGACGACGGCATTGTTTCTTCTCCAAAGCCTCCTCTCTGTCAGCTGCACCTCGGCGATCATGCCATGCATGATCATTTTGATGCTTTTTGTAAACACATTTAGACGAATCTGCCGTATGCTCTCCTTTGCAATTGAGGCATTTGAGTTTGTGTTCGCATTTAACAAATCTAGAGTTCTCCTTTTTCCTGATATCTCCACAGCAAGTACTGAATTCATCATGATTGACTGTCATATGACCTTGCCCACATCGGGCGCATTTTTGATGACTGAAGCGGCACCAACTGGTACCATGACTCCACGCCCAACACTTTTGACACTGGGGTACGAATTCCCTTTGGCGTGCATATTCTATAGTGATTAGTTTACCACCAATGTAATATACTTTGTTAATGATCTCTTTGGTGCGGCTGCCACTTTTAGAGTCCCACACATTTAGAAAGACAACCGCCATGTCTCTAGATCCTTTAGATTTGACAATGGCAGGTTTGTTGGAGCATTCAAGCCCTCAGAGTTAGTCAACCCCTTCCATCATTTGTAATACTTGGTCACCCGTGATGATGTCCTCATCTCTTTTGTTGTATCTATTATTATAGTAATTGAAGCCCTTAAGGATAAGGTGGGCAATCGATTGAGGCGCAAGTGGATCTTCCCCTTCAGAGACATCTGTTTTGAGTGTTTTGAAAAGACACTCCTTGATTCGATCCAACTCGGGTTGAGTAGGAACTATGTTAAGATTAAAATGAACGACATTTTTAAGAAGTCGCCCCGTTTGTACACGGATCTGAGATCTTGCATAGGTGAGATGTTTATTCATTTTATTAATGATAGCCCCCATATCATTGAAAGCTTCAGGTCGAATAAGATCGGAAAAACAGAATTGGGCACCTTTACAGCTAAACCCAGGAGAGATACTTTGTTTGGCTTTGTTAGCCATAACCGCTGCACGCCCTTTAGGCTTCGGTTGGATATCAACATTTGTCATTTCGGTCACTTTTTCCAGAGAGATTTCTGGAAAGAGGTTTTTGAGGTTGATAATAGCTTGTACTCTATCAGGTGTAAAAATTGGAGATGAGGTTTGTGAGATTCTCGGTCCAGAATTGGCGGCTTGTGCATAGGAAGGTTTAGGGAAGGTTTTACCTTTGTTCCTATAGGGGTGCGAATGAATGGGAATCGAGGGGGGTTGTCTTGAGTTCGGGTTCGAGATCGGATTCGCTGTAACAGAAGTCGCCCCTTTACCTGCCTGGGGTTGGACTTCTTTACCACTCTTAGGTGGGTTATGTGGGGCGTGACTCCCACTAGCATCTAAATTACCACCAGTAGCAGTAACTACATGTGTGGCCGGAGCGTTACTACCGGTAGCATCTCTAACACGGGGCATTACTCCCGCTAGCATCTTGTTATGAACAGAGGACTTAATGTCACTCTGCACCTTCACATTGGTCTGAGGGACTCGATGTGGCAATGAGGTTGGGATAACACTTGGTTGTTTGGGTAGTGGTTTAGGAATTCCACTTACCTTAATAGGAGTAACGAGCTGAACTTCTTTGACCGGTTTGGGCTCGTTATTTTGCATGCACGGTTTGATCGTTTGAGCATTCACTAGTTTGTTCTTGAGAGTGTTGTGGAATTTGTTCTTCAACATGGCTTCGATTGATCCCTTTTCAAGGGATACAAATGACCAATTGGAAGAGGTCATGGCTTCGAAAAAATCCTTGCATGGGCTAGCAAGAACCTCAGGATTAGACGCCATACTAGGGTTGCACCTACCGTATATGCCTCTGAGTTCATTGAAAAGACTGCGAACATGTTTCACTTATTCTTCCTGTATCGTCCATAGCTCCTTATTGATCATAGGGGAGCTCGGTCTCATTTCCTCATCTTCAGATTCATCATCATAGATGCGGTTGGATTCTTCAATTCAAATCGGTTTGGGATTAAAAATAGAAGAGGTTGGAATTCCTTGAGTGGGTTTCACATCAAAGGGGTTGGAGGAGGGTTTGGCCACATGAGGCGAAGTCGGAGTTTTGTCCAAGTCCTTGAGGCTGGACACGATGTTGCAGGAAGTGGTGGGTCTCTGAGGAGAGACCGGATCATCAACTCGAATATGGTCGTTATTCGAGGCATATGATAATTCTGAAGGGGATCGCGAGCGAAAACAAGGTCCTACAATTGCACACTGTGAGTCAGGGACGTATGGGAAGGCGTCCACACTGTCTTGGGTTTTCTGAGAAGAGGGAATCTCTTCATTAGAAACTGGGTCTATGATTCTGTCGACGAAGGGTTGTGAAGACGCTACTTCTTCAGCCCAATTGCAAGTACGTTCAATGCTTTGAGTACTATCATCACTACCAAGAGGAGGAAGTGATTGGGATCATTCCATAGGAACTCTGGCTTTGGAGGCATTGGACATATGACTAGAGAAGTCGTTGGGGATGGGTTTGGAATATTGTGAGCCAATTGGCGAATTAGCTCTAGACTTGTTTGGAATGGAATATGGAGCACTAGCTTTACAACCAGAGGTCGAAGACATACTCAGAAAGAGTTTATTGGGGTTGCAAGGTTACAAGTGGTATCCCTATAAAGAGTTTATTCCTACTAAGACACACTATCCACACCAAAGTCTCAAAGGAGAAGGTGGTGGTAAGAGATCAAGAAGGAATGTGTGTATAGCGCGTCTTTACATTGATGCTTTCGGTAAACCAGTCTTACATGTTATTATGTACCTTTTAAACCATCACAAAGGATTCGAAGTTTTGATCGTTTCACAATACGGGAAACAAGGCTTTCAGACAGTGTTTTGTCAAGAAATATTTGATGATCATGAACACTGTGAGCCCCTGGGGGCCGGAAATTACATAGTTTAAAGGTGCACAGATTATGTAAAGTACACCATGAAATCAAAGATTTACAACCCTAGGTGAATATTTCACACCTTTTCCTGTGGAATGGACAAAAAAAATGGGGGGTCGTAATTCCAAATTCCAACGTAAAGCTAGTAACCATCAAACTACGTAATTTACACAACTTCTGGGCTCATAGTGGAAGAGGTTCAGCATGAAGTACTATAGCCATATGTGCAGCAAGATCAAGGAATTCGCAAAAGAGTATAAGATTTCTCATGGTGGTCCAAGCTTTGTGAACATTATTCGGGCACGTTTAATGAAGAAGAAAAGAAGTAGAACAACAGAGGTGTGGTTCTCACAAATTAGCCTAGATGGAAAAAGGGGAAAACGCGCTGCATGGACGGTTGTTCCAATGGAACTTCAGTATATTGATCGGTGATGTAACCAAGGATGTCCACAGGCCCGCCTGAATTTTATTGCCAGAGTTTGCTAAGGGCTTCGTATCTCAATTATCGGTGAAACTCGATAGGGGGTCATCGGTCATTGGGCCACTATAGTCGGGTTCGAGTAAGATATCGCACGTGCAGGCTTCTTTGGGTTTTCCAAGTGCCATCAGGCGAAGCATTTCCCACTGACTCACAAACGATGTTTGTCAAACATCTTCCCCTTTATCCTGAACGGTGAACAAAGTGCAATTTTTAAATCGAATTTGGTGGGTTATGACTGGGAAGCTCTTCACTAAAAGCCGCCTCCCTCGCTTCTGCAAAAGGGTCATGACATCCTTGCAGTAACGCGGTGATATCCTCAACTTCAGCGACTAGTGCACAGTGTGCCTTTTGATGCGCAAGTTGACTCGGTTGCAGTAGGCTTATATAAGCAACTGCCCCCTGTACTTACTCCCATCGTGATGACCTCGCAGCCTGGGTTGGATGATGCCAAATTTCACCCCATATTCAACGATGAGACTGCTGATATCATTATATCGTCGAATCTGGGAACGCTCTATCGCATGCACAAGCTCACTTTACGAAAAACTTCCAAACTCCTTGCGCCCCTCTTTGATGATCAACATGTCCCATTGGGCTCTTCTGGCGCGGCTACCAACTCTCAAACCCATATATCCTCTTTCAATGGTATAAAGAGCGACATGAGCAGTCCTGATATTACATTGCCATTTTCTGATCACCCCATCGAACGCGTGCTTTCTATGATCAGTGGTTTATCGATGGATCCTTGGAAGTCGTTTACTGAGCTCGAAGAGACCGTCGATGTCATCCAATACTTGGATACACCTGGTCCACTGTCAATCGTTCGAGCATCCTGCCTCATTCCTGCGTTTACAAGCGAGCCAGTTCGACTCTATGGACTCGCAGTCAAGTTTGGATGGGAAGACGAGGTTCAGCATGCTGCTCAGCTGACTTTTTCTCTCAATCTTCTCGGAGACGTTCAGGAAAGCAACCCCTCGCTAGGAGATCAACTTTCCAAACTTTCTGGAACAGCTCTCTTTAGACTTCTTAAACTTCACCAACGAAGGCGAGACAAGTTCCGCGAGTCGTTATATTCTCAGTCGATTTTTGGGGTTGGTAATGTGCAAGATCGGATATGCTCAATTTGCGCCTCGCATCTGGGTAACAGCCCTTGGCGCGATTTTCGCTCTAGGCTGCTGTTGGAGATGGATCAGAGGGTTGATGGTGAATCTATAATGAACTCCGATTTGGAGGCTTGGGAAGAAACTACGCGGTGCTTTGAGGCGCGATGTGGGTGTGGGCGACATCTCTATAGCAAGGTGGATACGTTGAGGGCGATTAGATCCTGTGTGAAGCAGCTGCCAAAGTATCTCTGAGTCTTGGTGGGTTTTTCGATTCAGAATGTGACTATAGAGCCTTTTTTGTTGCACTCACAGTCATCTCCTAGTATCTCCTCGTCAATCGAAAACATATATCTATCATGGTAGTTATAGCAAATCTCAGAATACCTTTTCCGTGTGGTTAGAACGTTCTCACTGCTCAGGCAAATCCAGCGCATATGGATTGATGGAGCGATGGCAAATTATGTTGCAGATCGATCATCAGCTTCACTATCCTATCTCTCTCGAAATCAGTGCAACGTGCCGGTGATACTTCGATCGTGCGATTCCGACTCAAAAATACAACGTTACCTGCTGCCTAAGAAAGCGAACGAGAGCCCATAGTTCAACCGACACTTCATGCATCACGCATCTTAAAAGCTTCTAAAACGTCGCCCCGTTCCAGGGCCTTAGATAGCACGGTATTTCCAGGTCTTAAGATGATTTTGGTTGGCTATGTCCTTAAAAGGGGTAGAGGAGAGTAGGTTTGGACCATCGCTTTCCGCTGGAAGAAGTGGGATAATTCATCTCGAATAGGAAAGTGGACATACGAACTTCAGCACTCTCCCACCGACTTTATTTGAGGTGAGAGTTCAGCGGAAACGTTCGAATGCGCATATGCATGTCACCAACGTGCATTGGAGCAAAGCAAAACCTTTTTATATGATAGCGCTCAGCATAAATACCTGCGCTTCTTGGACTGAACATCAGGCGACATTCGCTCAAAATGCGCTTCCTACTTGTGACGTCATCCCTCGTCGCTGGTACATATGCTACCTTCAACCACTTTGATAAAAACTTGGTTTTCCGCTCACCTTTCCCGAATGAACCCCAGGTGAGAACCCTTCAAAATTGCCGTAGAGCGAGGCCCTTACATTTGCACAGTTCGGTCACGACATAGAGGCACTAAGCAGAAGGAGTGGAGAACTCTCCCGAAGGGATACCGTAAAAGCTTCACCTTTCAAAGATGAAGCGTATCCCGGATTCTATTCTTCTGATTTCAGTAATGTTAGACCGCTTACTAGCGAATGTCGCTGCATCGTTCTGATAATTCTAGGCCGCAACTATCTGGAGTTCTGGAGTCAATTTCACTCATTCCGGTATGTTTTCATGGACCAAAGAACCATATGCGAAATTGATCACGAAAAATAGTTGCGAGCGTAAGTCCCATGCTATCAAGCATCAGTCTCGCCCTCTAGAATTTTATTTTGACGAGACCAGGGCGATCCTTTCGATAATTCAATCATCCTTTGGACGCGAGCTGAGCCACTTCCCGATGGCAATGGCCAACTACCACCTGTCCATGTCCCTGTTTGTGTTTCCTTCAAGATCGCAACGAACGAGAATCTCGAACATCCTGTTGATACCGGAGACGTTTTTACATCCTATGACGTCGATTTCACCGTCAAGGTGGAAGCTACGAAATTGAAGCCGGACACCAAATACTTTTATCAATTCGCAGATTGCACGAATGGAAAGACTGTCAGCCCGACTGGAGCCACTCGTACTTTGTCCTCGCCTAACAGTGAGTCTTTTGTGCTCATGGGAGAAACAACAACACTGACCTTGATCCTCGTACTCTAGCACCTGCGAAGAAAGTCAACGGTGGCAAACCCTTGACACTTGCGGTTTTCTCCTGCGCCAATTACGCAGCTGGTAAAGTATTTCTCCAAGCCCGGCGAAATCTTTCTAATGAAATAAACTAGGACACTTCAATGCTTACGGATTTGCGGCACGTAACGTTACCCCCGATGTTTTTGTTCATTTGGGAGACTACGTAAATAAAAGTTAATCTCTTTTGAGGATACCAATTCTTACTTTTCGGTTACTAGATGTATGAAGATTTTGGTAAAGGGTTGGTCCAAGATTCAACCTTCCAATGTTGAACCAGCAGGCTCATTGATCAAACGTAGTGAATCTATCGGGCGTCTTGTTCTTGGTCGGGAATTGGCGACAATTCATGATTATCGCGGCCGGCTTTCACAGTATAGGCAAGATCCTGATCTGCAATTTGCACATCAGATGTATCCATGGATACCTGTTTGGTGGGTCCCTTATTTTCGACCATAGCTCGAGATATGATAGCTTACGTCAACGTAAGGGTAAGCTCTAGAGTGGTTCCTTTTGTACTACAAATCACCTATAGCCACCTTTTAGGACGACCATGAGGTTAGCAAATCTTTGAATCAATCATAAATAATTAGCAGACTAATTTTGAAATACAATAGATCGCAAACAATGCTTGGAAAGCGGGAACGACAGATTCGAACGACACGGCAGCGGGATGTACATTCTCTCCTTCAGGTGCCTGCTTCACGGACAGAAAGATGGCTGGCACTCGTGCATATCACGAGTGGCTGCCCATAAGGCAAGTAGACGTCGATGACAAGCTTCGCATTTGGAGAAATTTCCAAATCGGAAAGTTATTGGACTTGACTATGCTTGATACTCGTGAGTTAATCTCTGACTCACTCTTCATTAAAGATTGTGTTCATGAACGTAATTAAGGTCAATACAACCGTGATATCACTGATGTAATTTTGTTGTTTCTTCATTTCTCTCTGGCTGACGCATATTTTCTTGTTTAGATTGGGTTCAACAAAGGTGAGTAGTTTATGACTAGTCATCGAAATTGCCTCACGAAGCATCCGCGTTGCGTTAGCACGTAAGTATCTCAATATCTAAAGTCGTAGTGAAGTATTAAGATTGGATAGTTCTTGCATCGGTTATCGATGACCGCGAGCGTTCCTTAATGGGTCAGAATCAAGAGAAATGTACGCTTTTTTTGCTCAGTCGATAATGTACTCAACTGAAGTGTAAAACAGGGCTCTCCGACACACTATCCCGATCAAAATCCCGTGGAGCAATTTGGCGTGTTATTGGGTCTGTATATCGAGCATCACTTGTACAGGTACTGGAACTCAAGTACTTTTTACAGCCAACAAATCGTGTTCACGCAGCTATTTGAAAATCAAAGTAAGTGAATTCCCCTGGTAAAATAGGGACGATAGAAATAACTTGTATTAAACAGAGCTTGACCTCGTAAGGTCCAGCGTACTCTCGCTCGGGGCCTACTAACTATTTTGCCAACAGGATGCTTGGGATGGATACCGCGCTAACAGGAATCGCATCCTTGATAAATTGTACAACGAGCGCATCGAAAATGTAGCTATCTTATCAGGCGATAGCCACGCGAATTGGGTATCGGACCTTGCTCGTAAGTGTTTATCCTCCTTAACTCAAGGAACTTAACATTTCCACAACAAATCATTAGATATCAATGACACGAAAACGTGAGTTGAGGACCAGATTCAGGAGGTAATATATAATGCCTGACAAACTATCAGATATAACCCCTCTACTGGCCAAGGTGCCATGGGCGTTGAGTTTGCTGGAACCGGTGTTACGTCTACTTCGGGAAGATTCGTACCCGGCACTCCGGACTCTGCTGCTAATGTCTCCTTGGGCTTCGTAAAAGAGAACATTGATCTGCAGTGGAGTGAAGGGTTCTACAGGGGATTTTTCACCCTCAATGTTTCCCCAGAGCATTTGAATGCGACCTATTACTCAATGAGGAACGTTAGTGAGTATAGTTTGTGCAAAATTTGTGTGGTATAAGCGCTGACACCTGGTCCCCAAGCTTTCCGGAATTCAGATGGTTTCATCTCTGCTAACTTTAGCGTTAAAGCTGGGGCCAACCGCTTGACTCGCCCGGTTGCCGATGGTACGGTTCTCAGTGGAGCATTGAAACCTGGGAACCATTAGGCGTTGTGCAGGAGCTTTAGAAAAACTAAATGCTTTCAGTATGCCTTTGAAATTAAACCTGTAGTGATGAAATGTGATGATTAAATTTTGCCATTTGGTAACGCTGTCCCGAATATAAATCTCTAGAGACAATAAGTAAGGGTCACCGGTTGGACATTAATTCATGATCAGATCGCACCTTGGATGCTCGGAGATAAGCGGGTGACACATGACCTGGAAGATAACTGATCAGCAAGTCTTTAAGTTGTCCCGAGGCCTACAATTGTTCTTCTGATCTATCCTCTCAATGAGCTCTCCAGACGATTTCGATGTCCCTGAGGAATTAATGGGACCCCTCCAACGTATGACGCGAGGCGTCAAAGGAATGCCTAATGGGAATCCCTCCAAAATGCTGGAAATCATTTCGGGCTTGTACAATGGCACTCTGGACATTAGTGAAATGCCTGGACCTACTGGGAGAAACAGACATATCTCTGTTCCCATTCAGAAACTCGACAAGTGTGGCGTCTGTTTCCAGACGACCAGCTTGCGTCTCTGTAATTCATGCGCTTCGGTATGGGCTCGGTTTTCGTCTGCATTGACAGTTCGGTGCTGAACGACAAATGGCAGGCAATATATTGTTCTAGAGAATGCCAAAGAGCGGATTGGCGAGATCACAAAAGGTTCTGCTGTACGTCTCGCTCATCCCCATGTTGAGATGCCCTCGATCTTAGTTCCGTCAAGCACAAACGCAGCAGATCAATCTCAAAGTCTTCTACCCCTTGATCGCCTACCTCTTTGATACTCTTCGACGCCAAGTCCCCAAATCCATGAAATCGTTCCCGAAGAATGTCGACCCATACATCCTATCCGTATATGAAGGGCTCGGCCTTCGTAAAGAACCACGCCCGCTTTCGCATCCCGCACTTTCTCAAAGAATCATTCGAGCTACTATGCCTGGACCTCGTAGAGCCACAGAATCCGAAACCACGCAACACCATACCGTCGTCCTTGGAGATACTTACGATCTTCAAATATCTCAAATTCCTGATGAGGAAAAGTTAGCCAAGTGGTGGAGAGGAAAAACCTTGGCTGATGCTATGCGGTTCTACTTGCACGTTGTACGAGAAACGGATATTCTTGAAATCACTGTTGCTGTTTCCCTTCTTCTCCTTTCCGAGGTTTACTCGACGCGCCTGTCTAAACCTCGTAGCCCCGACGACTCAGGGAGACCCATTTCGGAATGGGAGCCACGTTCCGGTTACCGACTTGAATTTGGGCGTAGTCCCGTTAGCGATTTTGGTATTTGCAGGGGCAGAATTCAAGGAAAGGCGAATTGCGTTCAAACTTGGACTTATTACCATCCCAAACCCAACACTCGAACGACTGTGCTTGATTCCGATAATCATTATTGGATGTACTTCCGCACCATCAAAGGCGAAGAGATCACCCTCGATTGTTGTAGTTCTGCTTACGGGATGACGGCTTGTGTCGATGCTTCACCTTGCCTCACGACGCTTTCTGAAGTGTTCAGGGATTGGGGTAGCACTCGTACACCTGCATACTTCCATCCTTCAAACCATCAAGAAGAATCCCACATTCTCATCGAAGAAAAACGTTTCTCTGTGATGCAGAATAAATCGTTGCATGGCGCACTCGGCTGGGAGGTCTCTGGTGCACGCGACGAAGGTCAACGCGACCGTTTACGTCAATTCATGGAACAAGTTCAAGGAAAACCATGTACGCCTGCTCAAGAAGAGCGTATCAACGATTTTCGCACGCACGGTGGACTTTTGTTGGATCAAATCTTGGTCGGAAAGTGTTGGAAGGATTGGGAGAAACCGAGTGTTCATAGTCGGGACGAGTCTTTTGATTCCGGCAAGTTGAGAACGGATCTGTTTATGAAAGCGTCGAAGCATGACCCTGAGTACACTGGGAAACTGAATGGATTGGTGGGCATGTTCGCGGAGGCGTCAGGGCGTTCACTAAATTGATTGCTTTTCGTGTTCGGTCTCTCTTTTTTTTCTTCCGCACATTTGTATCACTATTCTTCTATCACTACAGCTCTGTGGCATCCATCGAAGAACCTCGCGCAAGTCTATAAAAATTTGACACTCTGCTAGTAAGATAGAGCTTGAGAAAGCAGTTGTAGAAGCAAGCTACGGAAGAGAAATCCACTCTGCAATCGCTTTGTAAGTATCAGTAAATTCTGGTTTATGCCATGGGAAAAGCAGGTAATCATGGATACCGTCAGGAGCTTCATAATACCGAACCATTCCATCTCCTTCAGACACACCATTCCCTTCACCTAAATCCTTGATCATCCTAGCACGCAATGTTCGAATTTGGTCAAGGAGGACCTCAGCACCACCGGCAACAATGAATGTCCTGGGGAAACCTTTGAAATTCACGACCAGTGATGGGTCGAGGGATGCCGGTGAGATGTAAGGGTTGTTTTTGGCAGCGTCTAGTCCGTGGGGACCAGTGAACGCTTTCGCTGCGTATTTGAGGCTTTTGGAAGGGTCCCCGAGAATATCAGATGTGATATTTTTGGAGGCCGATCCGTTTTCAAGGTGGTCGTGGCTGTCCGAGAGATCGGACCAGGGGGAAAGCAAAAGAAGGGCACCTGGAGGGGCTGGTAGTTCTGGCGTCCCCTTATACTCCATAAGATAACGGGTGAGAGCATGAGCAAGATTTCCACCTGCCGAGTCGCCCTCAACTATGATATCCGATGGGTCAAAACCAATCTCATTGACCAGAAACACGTAAGCAGTCAGAGCGTCAAGAAGTGCAGTGGGGAAAGGGTGCGCATCTCGAAATGGTTGTGTAGACGACAGACGTTATTCAGGGGCCAACACGCGTCGAATGCTGTCAGCGTGTTTGATGAGGGAACGAGCAATGACGCCAGGTACGTCTTTGGGGTGTGCAGAGAGTCGGGTGTAACTACCGCCGTGTAAGGCCAGAACGACTTTTTCGCCATGTTCGGGGCGGGATGTGTGTTTGATGTTAGCACCTTCTTGGATCACCCAATACCCGGGTATGCGACTTGGCTCGACACCTGCGCGTTGTGCCCACTCCGCCAAATGGCCTACGATGAGAGAGCTGCGTACAGGTGGAATCCAGACAGCGGGGATGCCAGGAGTAGATTCAAGAGCTCTGTGATCTGGGGCCTTCATTGAACCTGTCAATTGACCAGTCCTAACGGGCATTCGAGACGATCGATCGTAAGCGATCGTAAGAGCGACAAAATAAAACCCACTTACTTTTCTTCTACTTCGAAAACTGTGCGCAGCAAATTGACCATTACGACACGTCTGATATCCCAGGACTTTCTTGGTCGAAGAGTTCTGCAACGATGACGCATCAATCGAGGAATTTAGATAGGGATACCTTATGGATTGACCTTGGAATGGACAAGAACGTCCATAGAGGAGTACGAACAAACAGAGTAGTCAGGATGGTATAGATAATGAACAAGGCCTTCCATGGCTGCGCGCCGTACTTGTAAATCACTGGCATGAAGGACAAAGGGAGGCTAACCCCTGAAGCAGGGTCGAAGGAAGTCGTTCCCGCGTTGAAGATAACTGTGGGACGTATTACTTACAACGAAAGGACAAGGAGACCAGACTCATCCAGTACAAGTAATGAGTTTCGTAGCGTCTGAAAACTCCTAGGAGTAAAGAGGACTCTAAATAAGGAATTCGTGATCTTCAACATGTGCTAAACGGTATCATAAGTGGAGAGGGTATACAACTATGTCGGACAGGTACAAGAAAACAAGAGAAAAAATCTTTCAAGAAACGAGCTTATCATCAGCGTCCTGTCCTTCCTTCACATGCATAGATGAATGAATATGCTCTACAGTAGCTCCTCTTCCCTTCACCAAACGTTCTCTCAACACGATAACATACCGAATAACAATAAAAACAATAGCTTGGCCGACTCCAATACCAACGATGTATCCTGCAAGAAGAGCGCCTTGCATTTGTGGATTCAGAAAATCATAAACTGAGAGACATCAAAAAGCAGACAACATCAACGTTAAATTGGTTTGGAAATCTTTGGGACTGTTGGACCGTACCATAGAACCCTTGACTTGCGCGAGTGATGTATGCAATGCCCAAGTATAGCCCAAGGAAAGCGACTGTAATGGGGAGGTGGATCCAAGGCAAAGGAGGAGCATTGGTGCAGACGATTTCGAACAAGACGAAAGGCAAGTTCAAAACATGTTGAGATATATTCTCCCATGCTATAAGAACACTGTGTAAGAGCTATAGAAGCTAACCATATAGCAAGAACGCACCAACGAAGGGCGTCGAAAAACTGTCCGGAGAGGAAAGCAACGCCCAATAAACAATAGTCACAATGATCGCTTTGATAACAAACCCGGTCTTAGTAAGTATTCTCATCAAGAGAAAGTGAAGGCTTACGGTAAGTCGCGATTGTGGCAAAAAGTAATTCATGGAGAAATTGAAGTCCTCTATGCCACGACTGTAGAGGATAACGCGACTGACGACGTTCCTTGCTCGTTCTCGCAAAAAAGAGAGTTTGGATCCCAGAAGCCCAAAACCATGCTATAAGACCGACGTAAGAAAGATGGGTAAAGTACGAGAAGTACCTGTACCAAGAGTTAATGCAGGATACATAAAAGATAAGCTGAAAACAACAACCCATCCACGCCGTCCAATACAGCTCCTGACCAAGCGAGGATTACGATATTGCTAACGAGTGCATACGAGCCAAGTACGAGGCGTAGACAGGAGAGCGTCAGAGGGGAAAAGAGATACGAGGTGACATATTTGCACTGCTGGTCGAATCCAGACACAGTCATGGGAAAAAACAAAGAGATGGCGCCAAGCTACCATGTTTTGTTTGTAAATGTTGCCACGTACCAAGATCACCAGTGCGCCGGAACAGAGTGTAGTACCGTTCCTGTGCCATTAGTTGTATTTCACTGATTTAATTTATGATCAGGACTTGACCATGTTGGTCCCATGGCTTCATCTCCGACTCCAACAGCAGCATACAATCCTGCTCACGAGTTGTCCGAAACGTCCAGTCGACAGCATCGCAATGTCTTCATTTGGTGTACAGCATGGGACAAGGTGGCCTTGGGTCGGCCATTTGATTTCTGATATTATTTACCGAGCTCTAACCGGTGTCCAGGCTGGCGTGTGAGTGACGACTCTCCAGTCACTATTTCGACGGTATATCGTTGGATAACGACCGCCGTTGAAGCTCAGTCTCCTGGCTGGAAGGAAGTTAACTCATTCACTCTATGCCCGCCCTGTCCATGTTCGACCCAGTGGTGTGCTGACCTATTCTGTGCGCCAAAATGGCGCTGCCTTGCCTCGAGAATCTTATGACATCATTGCCCCTGGAGACTACGGGGTATATACTAGAGGTGCGGATACTCTTTCATATAGTAATTATAAGTATTATAGGCTGACCCCATCGCTCAGGTGATGACTCAGACCCCAGATTTTACTTTCGCTTCGATCCACCGGAATGGAGACAGCGGTGCAAATGAATAGCCCTTTTTTCCTCTCCAAGGTATAACATTGTCGCCTGAAATGATTCCTTGATCTTTCTGATTCAAAGCAGGTGTCGTTGACTTCTTCTCTCAACCAACAAGCTATGGATAGAGATCATGAATGCCTTTTTTCTGGAGTCCCGCCAGGCCGCGATTCTGATGAACTGGTGGCAAGCTGGATAATTCCCCCTTTCTTAGGCTTCAAGGCAAGTTTACCACACCTTATTCCTTCGTTCTAAATATCGCTTACGCTTCTTCCATCTTAAAAGTGTCCGATGAGAAAAATCCAATGGGTCGGTACTTTGCCGAACCTGAGACATGCGATCTAAGTGAGCTCATGGTGATTGAAAATGTCATATGCGGGCGCAAGGACATTATTGCTCTTTTTTTGGGAGAACAAACTAGGAGTCCATGTTGACGTACGTAATAACCTTCGTTTCATAACTTGAGATATAACATTTCCAAGATACAGGACAACCGCAGAATCGTATTCGAGGGATCAGAGAGCTTGAATAATGGTGCACCATTGAAAACCCATCTCACTCTTAGCCATGGATCTGATGGTTCCAATGACCGGTTTCTCCGCCTGCATTTCAAAGAGTGTCTTGCTGTCAGTGTCTGTCTTGGTGACGTCAGGGAAGATTACGAGGAGCAGGAGATAGAGAATTTTATGGAAGAGCTTGGTGTTTACGACGACGAGATTGATCCAAGTGACCCACGTTTATAACTGGCTTGTCAGGCAGGGAATGGCAGGGTGAGTGTTACATTTATTTACTTCGCAGGACTTGCCACTGAAAGACGCCCTTGGAAGCAACATGTAATCTGGCTTAATATTTTGGTTTGTATTTACAGCGCTGCCTGTATATTCGGAACGACATATACAATGCCTGCGATTGTTGGTAGGAAGGCATATCCCCAAGGTTATCCTCTGGCGTAAATTTCATTCGAGAACCATCGGTGTCGAGCACAATCCAAATAGAGACAAATAACGTAGAACGACCATGCGATCGCCATGATGCTCTATCGGATTCCAACGGCGACTTTTCTATGGCTGGTCCCCGAGATGGAAAGGCAAGAAGACGGGAGCCTATACTATATCCGTTCCAATTTTATATTGACTACAAGCTCGCTGAACTGTCAACAGGACGATCCTTCCCTAACCCTACCTCGCTCATGTCTATCCCCTTAGATATATCGTATGTCTACTATCCCTCCTGATTATACGATAGCTAAAATCTATCCATATCACCCTCGAAGATCGCGACCGGTATGCATGAGCCGATCCTTTCCCCAAAGATCGTACCGAATACAGCTTTTTCGGCGCAACAAATGAACAATACTGGTTCACCGCTCCAAACTCCGGAAAATCCAAGAAGAGCCGCAACATCCTCCCCGATAAATACCGTCGTCTTTTTTCCAACAAGCAGATCGAATATGTAGAATATCACGGCATAAACGATAAGGACGAACGCGAAATCTTCCAGGTACTTACTTCCGTCATTCAGTCACCACTTATTTCACTTATTCTCTCCATTCCAGCGCATACAATTTAGAATGGCTCTCACGCCTGCCGGTACGTGTCATTACCTCGATCCGCGTTTAATGAAGGTCTTGCCGAGAACGAGCTCGCGAGTTAGACAAGCAGAGCTTGTTCTTTGCGAGCATAGTCACAGTCACGAAGGTAACGCCTCTTTCCTTCGTGCCCGCTTAACCCAAGCAGCTCTTCCCGCTGCTTGTTCTCTTTTCGCCCACCCTGCCATACCCATTTATTCAATCTCTCTCTCTCTCTCTCTTGCGTTCACTCAAGCGGCGGCACAGTCAGCCGAGTTCCTTGTGCCTCGAATGGGCTCGCCCGCCCTTCGAAGCAAAACCTCAAGGCGGATCAGGGAAGTCCTAAGGGGCTTTCGCCCATCTCATCACTGGTTCTCCTAATGCTCAAACTAGCTTGGCAAAGGTCAGTGAGTGGCTTAAGTTATCTAATGCATATTACGAAACTTAGCCTATGACTTTTTTTTTTTACTTTTTGGTTATATCGAGACCGAGTCCTCATGAGAGTTCAAATGTTCATACATCGAAGTTTCAAGTTCATCCACACGAGCGAATGAGTGCACAAGAACACTGAAACAAATTATGCATCGCATCACCGTCGCTACCAAGCTGATCTTCGTCGTGGACATCAAGCCAGTTCTTTCGGGAGATGATGAAGATATGGACATGGCAAGAACAAAGAACAAGGTCAATGCCAAGTTGACGTAAACAGCTGATCATGAGTAAATTTAATTGAAAGCAAAATGAAAAGCAACTTTCGATTTCCTGGTGATGTCACAGTGCACAGTTGTCACTCGATGACACTGCGAGCGTACTTTTTTTTTTTTAAAAAAAAATCAATTGTTTATATTCACGGCGTCATCACCAACATTCCGCTATTAAGTAAAAAAAGTAATGTAACAGGGGGCTAAATGTAATATATGCGAAGCGGGGATAGAACATAACAAAAGAGAAAGGAAACAAAAGAAATTAGTTGCGCGCTTTAAACTGGCATTTGAGCCAGGCATGGTCGTACCTATTTTTCCAAAATGGACATGAAGTGTCCATAGCGGAGAGGGCACACTTGGCCGCGGTACAGTTGATGCAATGATGTTGATCAACACGCTTGGCATCGACCAGAGAAGTGTAGTTGGCCTCAGAGTGAGGCCCACCGCAAAGGGGACAGCACACACACTTCGCGTGGCACTGTGTGGAGTGATGGCCCCATCACATGCAATGAGTGCACATGACAGAACCGGAGTGGGGGTGAGCACCCTGGATTTGGCAGTTCGTGATGTGCTTGAGCATGAATGCGATGTCAGAGGGGGAAAGAACATGGGAGGTGGCAATGAAGATGCTGTTGCTGTCTAGCGCAGTGTGTGTGAGAATGACCTCAGACTTGAGGTCATTCCCAAGAAGTGTGTTGAGGCTATTAATAACCTTGGGAGTGAAGGACGAGGCCTTCACAGAAGACCTGGCTGGTGGAGTGAGGATGAGTGGTGTGTTTGCCTCAATGGCACTTGTGAGCAGGCATGGCGACAGAGACAGACTGCAAGCATACTGAGAAGTGTTGATAATGTAGTAATGATCAACCTTAGTTATGAACATTATAACTTTAATCGTGATGCTCCTCGAAAGTAGTAATCAGCTGGATAAAACATCACTTCATGAGAGCCCTTCCCTTTCGTGGTGAGCGATGTCCTGCTGAGGTTGGAGGGCCTTAGCATTTCAAGTATATCCAAGCCAACAAAACCAGTCATGGAGGGTACAGATGATAGAATAGACTATTCTGGATAATAATTTCCTATAAGAGAATAACGGAAATGATGAAACAGGGCACTTTACACACAGCTGAGATACTTGCTCACACTGTATTGAATGTACTTATATCTTCACTGTGTCTATGGAAGTAATCTGATCCCTGAGACACCCAATAAATAATTAGAAATGAAGCTATGAGTTGGACACATGTCTTGATTTCAGCATATCAGTCGATTACTAAATCCTAAAGTTCACCTGCATAGGAATCCAAGCTTGCATTGCAACATTGCCCAAAATACCCTGAATATAACCCGCGGCTGCAAATATATCAATAACTATGACTAAGCTGGCAGATTCAATCAACACCGTCATTGTACTGAGATATGGCATTTGATGGCTGTTATAGTGACCCCGGCCCAGTCCTAAGCTGGGGTGTTACATCGATAGAAATACTCAGAGTTCTAAAGTGTAACAAAGGAGACCTCCTCAATGAATTGAGAAGAGTAACTCAAATACACTGTAATAGCACTACGAGCTTGAGAGTGGTTTATAGAGCTTAGCAGTTAAGTCTAACGATTCAAGCATATAGTTAGAGTAAGACTTTGTATTCAAGTCTCCACCTAACCAAGTAGAAACATTGTGAGTGACTTATATACTTTACAAGTACTCTATATATAACTAAGATCAAGCTTCTTTAAGGTACCAAGACTCGACTCGGGAATGGCTTGGAAATTACAAAGAAGTTTTCATAATACTAAAATAGATGAAAGAACTTCTTCTGAACAAATGAACATTTAATTATAGAATGTTAAACATAGAATAAATCTGGATCATTAAAGCAGATCAATAAGGTATGTAAGACAATCACAATCATAATCGTGAAATACAAGTACAATAAAAGATAGGCATAATTGTAATTACAAATATAGTAATTACTTTGAGAAATGTATTCATAGATGTCACAATTCATAACAATGGCTTTCTCCAAAGGCCTCGCAGGCAATACATCGATAACAGAGGATAAGGATGATGATGCATGTAGTGATTAGAGCATTCAGAAAACCAGTTATACCATATTGGATCAGTGTCATCACATCTAAAACTCCTCTGCTGGCATTAGATATAATGAATGACAGTTGTGAAACCAGTGCCTTCCATGACCAAAAGTTAGGGTTTGTAAATCCTATGTATGTCGAGAGACTCACAGAGCATTATGATGTAGACAATCAATAGCATTTCCCATAGTAAGGTGAACCAACCTCTCTGATCCTGTAGACCCACCACAAATAGTATAACATCTCCAGATCTGCCACCTTTATGGTCAGCAAATCAAATATGGAGTAGCAATTCAAATCCTCACAAAGAGACCATCTGTCGTTATATCAATCAACCATACAGACATAGTAAAACATCCAAGATATGGGTTTGGTGGCTGCAAATTCTGGAAGAAGCGATGTCATTGTTATGGTTTCACCAGTTATGGTCACCTGCTCTGGCTCTTTTGTTTTTCCGCGTTCTCATGCCTGCCCATTATACCTTTCTTTCACCTTTCCTTTCTAGTATCTTTCATCTCACGGTCACTCCACATTCTCAGGCCTGTCCGTTATACTTTTCTTTCATCTTTCCTTTCTAGTATCTTTTGTCTCACTGTTACTCCACTCCCATATGCTTTACTCCACGTCCATACGTTCTTACTCCACTTACTCCACTACCCGAGTATTATGACTCAGTCCTGTTCTATACTTAGTTACCTTGGGTAGTTGTCTCTACGTATATAAACCCTGTAGGTACTGCTGTATTCCTTACGCTTTACCAATCGTATCCTTCCCTTACTCTTCTCTCTTATCGCCCTCAAGTCTTTGTCACTTGTCTGCAACCTGAGTCTTATAAGATTAAGGTCGTAACATTTGGTAAAGTCTACACCTCACCTTGCAGACAGCAGCCTAGCGAGCTTGCTGTAGTGGTAGTGCATACGGCAGATCTACCAATCGAACGGACGTAATTTTTTCACGTCGAAGCTTTCACAAGCATAGTCATCAGGGCACGAGTTTATGCCAAGTAGCAGCCGACAAGGGAAGAAACGACTTGTCGAAGAAGAATTAGCCGCATATCATGACGAATTGTTGCGAGAGATCGAGTTACCTAGGAGTCCGACATCGAGACCGGAATCAGCACCACAGTCAGAATCGACGAAGAAGTAGATCAAATTGCGGATATTTTTGCGGATATACACATCGATAACGAAGACCAATCAGAGACAAAGGAACCATCAGACATGTCGACCACAGAGAATACCAAGTCAATTATCCCCGATCCCGGTTGGTTCGAGGGAAGCAGAGAGAGATTTGAGGACTGGTGGAGGAGCATCCAGCTGTTCATAAAGTTTAACGGGATCACCGACAATGATAGGATGATCATAGCGGCCATATCCAGGATGAGAGGAGGAGTAGCCGGAAGTTTCTCAGCACTCATAGCGGACAAAGTCACCAACCCAGACGTAACATTTACGTGGAAGCAATTCGAGAAGCAAGCGAAGGAGTTGTTTATCGATGGAATGGACAAGGAGAAGAGCGAGATAGCTATCGAGAATGACAAGGAAGGAAACCCATCGTGGACTTCTTAGTCGAATTTACCTTGATGATGAACAAAGGAACGGACAATCAACACCATCTTCTTGCTGAAGAAGAACGTCAAAAGGAAACCATTCACCATTCTATCATTCCCACCCGACAAAGTCCCCACCACATTCAACGGCCGGCTCGAAACCATAAAAGCAGTAGGAATGGGAACAGAGACGATGAGTTTGTTCGACAAACACACCGCGACAGGAGTCACTTACAGAGGAAATGGTCAACCCATGGAATTAGGAAGGTCCGAGACTGCTAGAGTCCAAACCCCAAATAATCAGAGGAAGTGTTTCAATTGCGGAAAGTTTGGACATTTCGCCAGAGAATGCAGGCAGCCGAAGAAGACCGTGACGTGTTACAATTGTAACAAACCAGGACACATCGCCAGGAATTGTAGGGCGCCGAAGAGAGCTAGGACTAGGGAAACGACCGAGGATAGTCCACAGGATGAAGAAGATGCCACCGAGAAGCAGGATTTTGCCGAAGGGTCCGATTGAGCGTGAAATCTCGACCCATAAATCGTAGAGTCTCTCCCCATGTAACAACAAATTCGAAATCCAAGTATGTTATTCCTTTCAAGAGAGACTCAAGCGCGAAATTCTGCTGGATGCAACCATCAAACCAAGAACGGAAACAAAACGGTCAAGGCCCTTATCGACTCGGGAGCACATATGACGATGATAGCAAAGTTGGCAGAGAGAGAGAAATTGAAGAAGGTCAAACGGCAACAACCCATTCGCATGAGAAATGCAGACGGAACACCAAATCGGACAGGGATATTAACGGAGGACGCCAAAATCCAGATGGATCTAGGAGGACATAAGGAGGAAATCAAGGCACTGGTATCGGACATTTCGAGCGCGGATATTTTTTGGATACGACTGGTTAATTCAACATAACCCGGAGATCGACTGGATAAACCAAGAAGTCAGATTTACACGATGCCCCAGTACATGCACTACACCACACCAAACGATTCCTTTTTCTCGACGGCTAACCACTGATGTGGACAGCGCTACGGAGGAAAAAGAATCAGATCCCACCAACCCGAAGATCTACCCGATTACATTCGACCATTTACGCACTTGTTTAACAAACGGAATTTTGAGCAATTACCAGCTCGAACGGAATGGGATCATGAGATCAATCTAACGGAGGACACCAAAGGAATATCATCGAAGGTTTATAACATGACGCCAAAGGAAAGGGAGGAACTGATAAGTTCTTAGACGAGAACCTAGCATCGAAACGAATTCGACCATCCAAATCACCATACGCTGCCCCTTGTTTCTTCGTACCAAAGAAAGACGGATCACTCCGACTATGCCAGGACTACAGGAAACTCAACGAACATTCGATCAAGGACAAAACGCCATTACCTCATAAGCGAAGTACTCGACCAACTGCGAGATGCGAAATACTTCAATAAACTGGACATTATCTGGGGTTACAACAATGTCAGGATCAGAGAAGGAGATGAATGGAAAGCAGCGTTTATCACCAATCGTGGATTATTCGAACCTACCATGTTTTTTGGAATGAGTAACTCCCCGGCGACCTTTTCTCGTATGATGGCAACCATATTCCGAGAAATGATCCAAGAAGGTGCACTGGTCAACTATATGGACTTCGCGATTCCAGGACGTACCAAAGAGGAACTACGTGAACGGACTATACGTTTCCTGAAAATCGCCGACAAACATAGTCTATTCTTCAAACGATCGAAATGAATTCGACACGGAAATCGCCTTGTTAGGCACGGTTGTAGGAAATGGAAAGCTACTATGGAAAAGGAGAAGGTCAGGGCCATAAAGGAATGGAAAACGCCACGAACAATTAAGGAGGTGGAGAGTTTCTTGGGATTCGAACTTTTACAGACGCTTCATACAAAACTTCAGCATCATCGCAGCTCCGCTAATCAGTTGAAGGGAGGAGGAAAAGAGTGGAAATGGGAAGAAGCACAACAACAGGCATTCGAAGCGTCAAAGATTCCATTACCAGCGAACCAGTATTGGCGTTGCCAAATGACTATGGAAAGTTTAGATTGGAGGTGGATGCATCAAACTATGGAACGGGAGCAGTCCTATCACAGGAACAGGAAGGAAAATGGCATCCGGTTGCATTCATGTCCAAAACGTTGACTGAAGCAGAACGAAACTACGAGATCTACGACAAGGAGTTACTGGCTATAGTCAAGGCACTGAAATTATGGAGACAGTACCTGTTGGATGCGAAGGAACAGTTCGAAATCTGGACGGACCACGAAAACCTGAAGTACTTCAGAGACCCACAGAAACTGAACGCTCGACAAGCAAGATGGTACCTTATGCTGCAGGAATACGATTTCGCACTACGACACATACCTGGAAAATCCAACACCAAAGCCGACATCCTCTCCCGCATAGTCAAACCAGATACAAGCCGAGACAACAGGAACATGGAAATGTTCAAAGGAAAGGAGTTTGTACGAAGAATAGTTGAAGAAACGCCAGTATATGAAGCCACCATTCTACGATCCGACGATTCGAGATATCACCGACCAACAGATCCTGGAAGTTATCAGAAAGTCGAAGAGGAGGGAAACCATGGTACTGCAGGAATTGGCGAAACAACCGGAGAAAGTGTGGGAGAAAGAAGGGATAATTTACCGACAAGGACGGATCTATGTGCCGGATGAAAGGAACTTGCGAGATCAAATCCTACACGACACCACTATTCCCCGACGTCGGACACCCTGGACAACATCGGATGCTAGAACTGTTGAAGCGGACGTTCTGGTGGCCCACGATCAAGACGGACGTCAGGAGATATGTCAGAGGATGTGACATGTGTCAAAAGAACAAGATCATTCGCAGACCCGAACCAATCACGTGAACCCATTACCAATCCCGAAGGCCCTTGGCAGGAAATCTCTATTGACATGATCGGACCTTTGCCTAAGTCCGAAGGCAAGATGCTATTGTTGTTATCGTCGACCGGTTCTCAAAGATGATCCACCTTGTTCCCACCACTGACTCTCACGTCAATCGAATTAGCGCACTATACAAATCGGAGGTTTGGAGGCTCCATGGAATTCCCCGAAGAATCATCAGTGACAGAGGACCGCAGTTCGCATCTAAATTCATGAAGGAGCTATGCACATCATTGGGGATAGAAAGGAACCTATCAACGGCATCATCCTCAGACGGATGGACAACGGAACGCATCAACCAAGAAGTCGAAATGTATTGCGGAATTTCATCAGCTATCGACAGAACGATTGGACGAAATGGTACCTACGGCGGAGTTCCATTACAACGATAAAGTCCACTCGCCACGAAGAACACACCGTTCTTTTTGAATCACGGATTCCATCCATGGAAAGAGAATCACAGTTTACCTACGTTCAATCCAGCGGCAGCGGATTTCTCATCGGAGTTAGAGAAAACCTGAGAAGAAGCTAAAGCGGCAATGGAAGAGAACAATGATCTTATACGAAACTGAGGAAACCATGGAAATGTCTCTAAAACGTTCGCACCCGGAGAAAAGGTCTGGCTAGAAGCAGTTAACATTCATTCCAATCCACTACCAACAAAACACCTGCTTCGGTCAGAATTCGAGGAGCAGATTTATGTGTCCAAACCAAAGACGGAATGCGCTTCTGGATCCATTCATACTTCCTCACCAGACAATCCGTTTATTGGTGAAGAAAATTAACTGGATATGATGATCCCCATCACACGTTCATCAGAAACTTCAACACCACAGACCCCGCTTACATTGAAGATGCCAATGCCACAGAATTCCAAGTGTTCTTCTTCATCTTCTACAACACCAAATATGATGACTTTAGTCTCGTATTCGAAAATGGTTAACATCCTAAACCTTGCGCACAAGTGGAAGTTTCCTGAAGTCAAGAATTTGGCAGAAAAGAAACTCTTCAAGTTGGGATATGAGGTTCGACCTGCAAAGATGGAGATTAACTTCACAGACTAGGATACTTCATGTGGTCACGAAGCCTAAACGGAGGGTATTGTTATGGTTTCACTGGTTATGGTCACCTGCTCTGGCTCTTTTGTTTGTCCGCGTTCTCATGCCTGCCCATTATACCTTTCTTTCACCTTTCCTTTCTAGTATCTTTCATCTCACGGTCACTCCACATTCTCAGGCCTGTCCATTATACTTTTCTTTCATCTTTCCTTTCTAGTATCTTTTGTCTCACTGTTACTCCACTCCCATATGCCTTGCTCCATGTCCATACGTTCTTACTCCACTTACTCCACTACCCCGAGTATTATGACTCAGTCCTGTTCTATACTTAATTACCTTGGGTAGTTGTCTCTATGTATATAAACTCTGTAGGTACTGCTGTAGTCTTTACGCTTTACCAATCGTATCCTTCCCTTACTCTTCTCTCTTATCGCCCTCAAGTCTTTGTCACTTGTCTGCAACCTGAGTCTTTATAAGATTAAAGTCGTAACAGTCATCAAATATGCTATTGAGTGTCACAACAATCTCCACAACTTCTGTCACAGTCATCAGGACAAGTGTGAACACCACGTATATGATCAACAGCTTATGATTGTTGATTCATGAATGACTCCCACTCTGCGAGTCACGTCATCATAGTCCAACACAGCAAGCATGTCCAACAACTAGTAGAGTGCTATACTCTATGCAAGATAGGATACAACTCACTATCCAAGATAGCCTAACTGTGCGGGTGCTGTCCAGTAGAGTGCTGAAACAGTCCTCTGCACTCATGCCAGATGAGAGTTGGAAAAAGAAAAGAAGTGAGCAACAACACTTCCCAACAACAGGCCTGATAAGTCAAGATATGATAGCAACTTTTGATCGATAATTGTGTACTTCATCATGAGCGGACAAGAGAGGGTATAGAGTAGCAGGATGTGTGTGTACTGAACTAATATTCTACACAATTTGGAGATCTCAGTAAGAATAGTTTGAGATATAGACTGAGCATGAGAGCACATAGCCTTGTGAATATGAGCATGAGAGATTGGCCTTTATCGGTCAAAGCAAGGACACGACGAAGACATTAGCACTGATGAGTCAGCTCACATCAGCAAAATATCAAGTCTGATCAACATGTGTATCACCACATCAATCACACACATAATTATATACTGTACACTGTCAAAGCCTAAGATTAGTCTCAACATGTTTTCAGTCCACTGTTTTTGAGTCAGAAATTCATACCACCTGACAAAAATCAATCGAGCTCTTAACCACTTGGATATCTCCAGATTTCTTATCAATCCAAAGTAATTTTGACTGGGCTTGACACTTGAACATCTGGTTAGGGGCATTAATTGAGTGTAGGGTGACACTAAGGAAATTGCGCATCCCTTCTTGACCTTATACCACCACTTTCCCAATTGGGACTTTGGTGTGGAACAGCATTCTAAGTAGGAATACAACTGTTTTTATAGGGATAACACTTGGAAACTCGCGACTCCTTCATATACAATGTCGAGTCATCGACATAAACCATTCCAATGCAGCATGTCTGTGAGAACACCATCACCGACAGGGAGCACACACTCTGTGTCTTCCAAAATGTCTTCTAAATCCCGCTTCAAAGCGATTTCGACATCATTCACTAAAAGTACTCGAAAAGTACTTGGATTTGAGAAGATAAGGCCAGAAGTGTCTTTTAATTGGGCCGACGAAGTCGAGTCTTCGCAGAAGACTCAAGATGGTGTAGGAAGCATTGACAGTGCACCAACCAACCAAATTACAGAGTTCCCCCCTCCCCCTCAGAGCCCACAGGAAGTCATTCCTGACTCTGAAGGGTTCCCCTCTCTCTCTCTCGACCCCACTAGTGAGGATGAAGGCGACGCTAGCGACGATGAAAATGATGATGAAACGGCCACGCAGCTGCAGCCAAACACCATGATGGCCACATGAGGTACAGACACACCCCCCAATGCTATGTCCAGTCTTCCAGATATAGACAAGACCCCTACCACACCTCACGTCATGCAGATGACGGAAACGAAATTTTTACCCTTAAGGCTAAGGAACATATGGAAGCGATTAGTGCTGACCCGTTCCAAGTAGAAGAGGCCATCACAGAGGCACAATTTGAAGAACAGATTGAACAAGGCAAGGAGGCGATTGGAAGCATTGTCGATGAAGAGATGAGGGAGAGCTCCCCAGCACTAATAGATGAGCAGTGGGAGATCACAGATGAACAGGAAGATGAAGTGCATCAACTGTTCAATGAACTCAGGAACATCTACGGTAAGTGTTCCCCACATATGTTAACTAACCCAGAGGTTATTGCCAAATTTGGCAAAAACTTTATAGGAAAGTTTATGGTATCGGACTGGGCAACAATCCCAGTAGAAGGACGATCGACCATGACCATGGTAAGAGACAAGGTCATGCCAAAGAAGAACGTGAACAAAAATGCGATGGAAGTGGATGCTCAAACCAATTTGAGCACCAAGAAAGGCAAAGGCAAGGTGACGACACAAGAAGAAGGTCTGAAAATTGTCACCCCAATCAAGGTAAGTAGAGTACCCAAACCTCTACCTAAACCAGCTCCGAGAGCCTCCCAGGCCTCGGCCCCGCATTGAGCCACACAGACCAGCGTGAAGGGACAGAGTGACATTATGTCCTCTGGCCAAAACAAGATGCTAATGGGAGTAACGCCCCGCTTTCCCGAGTCCGGTCCCTGCCAGCATGATATGGGAAGAGACGCGATTGGGAGTAACGCCCCAACCACCAATGCAGTAATGGCTGCTGGTGTGACCTTAGATGCTAGCGGGAGTAACGCCCTGCATAACCCATCTTTGAATGGTAAAGGTGCCCAACCCCAGGGTGGTAAAGGGGCGGCACCTATTACAGCAAAACAGGGCAAACGCACGCCCCCACCCATTCCTTTCCACTCCCATCCAAACAAAGGTAAGGGAAAGAATTCTCCACCCCTTCGGGCTTCATATGCCCAAGCTGCCAATGCAGGACCGAGTGTCTCTCAGACCTCGTCCTCTAAACTCACACCCGACAGCATTCAAGCTGTCCTAAACATGAAACAGACCTTCCCAGAGATGACTCTCCAGGAAGCTAAAGAATGGGTGGGCGTCCATCCAAAGCCAAGGCACCCAAAGACCGCAGCCTAAAGGGTGAAAGGCGGTGATGGCTGAAAAAGCCAAACAGGGTATCTCGGGTGGCTTGAATCGAAAAGCCGCCCAATTTAGCTTTTCTGACATCATCCAACCGGAGATGTTCAGTGATATGGGCAAAGTGGTGAATGAAATGAACGTTCATCTCACATATGCGAGATCTCAGATCCGTGTGCAAACTGGACGACTTCTCAAAAGTGTCGTTCATTTTAATTTAAACCGAGTTCCGACACAACCGGAATTCGATCGGGTAAAAGAGTGTCTCTTTAAAGCACTCAAAAAGGACGTCCCTGAAGGGGAAGACCCGTTCGCACCCCAATCTGTTGCCCATCTTATAATGAAGGGCTTCAACTATTATACAAACAAGTATAACCGGTGTCCTGAGGACATCCTCACTGGCGACCAAGTAATGGAAATGATGGCAGGAGTTGACCAGTTCCGTGGTTTGGAATGTGTCAAGCAGCCGTCAGTTGTCAAATCCAAAGGATCCAATGACATCACAGTCATATTTGTGGATGTGTGGGATTCTATGAATGGGATCCGCACAAAGGAGATTGTGAACAAAGCATACCACATTGGTGGGAAGTTTATCAGAGTGGAGTATGCAGAGAATTTGTCCCTCAATGCCAGAAATGTTGGGCATGGAGTCACGGCACCAGTCGATGCCGTATCAATCACCAGCGATGTGCGAGGTGTGGACAAGGTCATATGACCGAAAATCATGAAGGGTTCAGCACTTGCTGTGGAGAAATCCGCAAGAAGCAGGGAGACAAATATGTTGCATGTGAGCACAAACTCAAGTGCTTGAACTGTAAAGGTGAACACATGGCTGATTCATCCAAATGTGTCTACAAGAGGCACCAGAATGATCGCACATGGCATGATCGCCGTGCTATTGCTGACAGAGAAGCAGAGCTGAAAGGAGGGCCGCCGCAAGGCAAACATCACACAGGCTTTGGCAATGCCAGGTCTGAAATTCACGAAATCACGATTCTCAATGAATTGTACGACCAAAGGACAATTTTCTTTTAAATCTCTCCGTATTTTAAGCTTCAATGTCGGGCGTAGTTGGGAAACCACTAATACGGCATTGGGGAAATATGTTAATGATTATGATATTATATTGTTTCAAGAACCGGATTGGAAAGGAGTGTGCAAGCAGCCTTCCACTCGGGACAAGGAAGGGGATATGGCTTACGGCCCACCTCTAAGCGAATCATGGATTCCGCATACTTTGGCATTCAATGCTACAAAGAATGTGTGTGAACCAATTGACGAGCACCCACGGGTACTCACATATACTAACAAGCGCCTCGGAATATTTAACCCAAAAATGCGCACTGACATTATCAAGCATCGTGACATATCAATTGTTACGCTCTATATCAAACAGGGTGCCCACCTAAAACCGGTGGACATCATGAACGTGTACAATGATGGCAGAACACATGATGCCATTGATGCGCTTGAAGGACTGGGCGAACGAATCCCCTTAGTAGATATATGCGCGGGGGACTTTAATATACATAATCAAACATGGAACGAGAATGCTGTACATCTCGATCCTACTATATGGGGAGATCGCCTCAAGGGCGTTATGAGTGATATGGGCCTGGAATACTCCATACCGGACAACCCGGGAAAACCCACACGTGCTCCCCACACCAAGCGTAGTAATACTCCGCCCCCACCCAGCCTTGGAAACGATGATATGGATACATATCCCCCAGTATTATCGATCTAGTTTTACTTCTGAAAATGTTTCACTTTCGGATTTATTTAAACTACATGTATGTGAAAACGATGCAGACGCTTGCGTCGGATCACTTTCCTATTCAAATTACCATTCCCTTTTCAAAAGACGATGTAGTATATTATGTAACCAAACTCGACCCGGAAACGAGGAGGAGTATGAGAAGGAGATCAGCGAACGTTGGAGAGCCTAGCTGAGAGGTGCGAAAGCATAAATTCGAGAGACGAACTGAAACGTAGTAGAGGAGGTGTCTCGATATTTGAAGAGCGTGGTCACATTGGAGAGGAAGTCAAAGTGACTGGCAAAGGAAAGAGTTGGTGGAATAAGGAATGCTCCAGAGCATTCAACAACCTGTGCAACAACCTTGATCTGAAGGGTAGAAAGGACATGGAATGATGGAGCGACTTTCGACGCATTATTAAACAAGCGAAGAAGGATTGCTTCGAAAAGAAAATCCACGACATTGCGTCCCTCAAAGGGAGACTGTGGGATCTCATGCCTTGGACAAGGGAGAGAAAGATGCCGGCAACAGAATCGTTACTGGATGACCAAGGAAAAGCATGTGTAGATAAAGAACACCTATTCAACACACTACACAATGCATACAACTCGGCCAACAACCGACCAACAAACTTGGAACGCATGTTCCAGGAAGTGAAAAGAGAGAAGAGAGAGAATGGGCTTCATTCTCCCAGCAAGAACTTTGCCAGCGTTAGCCAAATGCGCAAAGAACACTGCACCGGGACCTGACCACATATCGTGGTTTGTTCTCAAACACATCATGAAGAGTTCCCCAAAAAGCATCAAGCTCTTCGTCACTATCGCCAATGCCAGCATAGAACAAGAACATTGGCCACAACATTTCAAAAACTCGACATCGGTTGTCATCCCGAAGCCGAGCAAACCGTCTTATGACAAGGCCAAATCATTCCGGCCCATTGTCCTTCTTAACACCCTTGGCAAACTCATTGAGAAGATGATTGCCAACCGCTTGCAATTTGAGAGCCTCGAACAGGAAGTCGTCCACTCGTGTCAAACCAGGGGGATCTGTCAGAGGTCTACAGAAGATGCGGCTGCTGCGCTAGCTCACCATGTTAGAGCTGGGTGGAGTCGCAAACAAGAGACGTCGGTGTTGGCTTTTGACATCGCGCAATTTTTTCCCTCATTGAATCATAGTGTACTTGTAAAAGTTCTCGAACATTTTGGTTTCAACTCTAAATTAGTTTCCTTCTTTTCTGACTATCTAGTGAATCGAAAAACACAATATAAAATCAACAACGACAAATCGGACTATTTCCCTTGTGATGTTGGCGTAGGACAGGGTAGTGCACTTTCTCCCATTTTATCTGCTCTGTATATAGCTCCTTGTTTCATATCTTGGACAAATGGGTACATAGTGAAGATCGACAGCTTGCTTGTACTCTCCTATTTCTTCTTTTCTCTCATTTGTAGATGATGGTGTTCTTATCGCTACAGACACTAGTTACAAAGGACTCATAATAGTCTAAAAGAATCGTACCGCTTCATAACTGACCTCTTTACAGAGTTTGGGTTAACTATGGAGCATACCAAGACAGAGTTATTCAACTTTGCGAGCAAGGCCAAGAAGCCTAACCCCAAAATCGACCTCGGATTTGCTCCACACACAGGAGCACCCCCCTCATCCCCAAGAAAGTATGGAGATACCTCGGCATCTTCTACGATCGCAATCTAAATGTTCTACGAACATGTCAAACACTATGCAACCAAGTCTCTCTCCACTGTCAAGTGCATGAGAATCTTGGAAACTCGGCGCGCGGGCTTACGCCCAAGCAGAAACGCACTTTATATGTATCGTGTGTTCAACCGGTAGCGACCTATGGTCTACGCTGTTGGTACCGCCCAGGACTTCCAGGTTTTCGCAGGAACATCTTACTGCTAAACAAAACGCACAGACTAGGAGCGCTCTGGATTACAGGAGCCTTCAAGATCACCAACGGGTGGAGTCCTCGCTCTAGCAGGACTCATGCCCATGCATTTCATCCTAAAGAAGTTGTTTGATCGATCTGTAGCCAGGATCTCAACACTTCATTATAATCATCCGATCCTTCGCCTGCTTGATCGGAAAAATGCCAAAGGCTCGCAGCTCCACAGAAATAGTGTCGAGTACAGCCAACAGAGGATGAACAGACCAAAGCTCACGTCTACGGTCAATGTCAAAAACTTGGAGCAAGTAAAGGAAACATTTCATCCTTTGCACATTAGCGCGAAGCCTGGTCACCGCATGGTTGACAGATACCAGGATCGCATCAAGTACGTGTCAGTTCCTAAAGGCAACAAGAAGGTTGTCAAGGACTATCATGAAACAATTGAGGGTCAGATCTCCATGGGGGATGGAGACACAATACATCTCATAACAGGGTGGAATATACCGGAAGAGATTCCGGATCCCATCCTTGGTCAAAAGCATTCACAGTCGGGGTATTATATCTTGCGAGGTGGAAAACCAATCTCACATTGGGTGATGCCTGCCGGAAGGCGGGTAACATCTACAAACGCGATCGCATGGGCAGCCTTATTGGCACTCATCAAAGCTTACAAGCTCAAGCAAAAAGACAGATCCATCAACAAGATCTGTCTTTACACGACTTCTCCCGGCACAATCCATTCACATGCCGAGCTCTCCAACAAGCCTGTTGGCAACAGCCTTTCTATTGCTGTTGCCACGGCATTTGAGGACATCTTCGATGCTTTCCCGGACCTTGACATAGAAGTTATAGGGTTCCGAAGCCAGGCATTCGATCGATGCGATCACGAATATGCGGACTTTTGCATAATATGCAATTTCAAAGCGCCATTCACAGACGCTAGGGAAGCGGTCAATCACCGACCAGTCACATTCCCTGAGTCCCTTACATTTGAACGACGGCGTCAACTCATTACACATGACGCAGTCGACTACTGGAGAATCGGTTTCATGGAGCCGAGCGACAAAGAATGCTACAGTGGTAATAACTTCTTAACCCTGTATACATCCACAGAAAAGGAAACAAGAGTCACTCTACTCCCCAGCCATCTCAACCTCGGCCTGTGGCTTCGCTCATATGGCAGAGTCACCATCGCAGATGATCCCAAGTTGTGCGCATGCTTCGTGCGTGCCGCCACCAAACATGCCCCAATCAACGAGTACCAGCAACGGTTCTTGAAAAAAGTGGAGCCTTCGGGCTGTCACAGGTGTAGGAACGTGCCTCAGACGAGGGATCACATTTTAAATGAGTGTCCGTGGTATGTACGGCGCTCAAATCATTTCGAGGGGGGTATCGAGACAGTTGAAGGTCTGATACTCTTTCTATGTGATAATCCTCAAGCGTTTTCATTTGCTCCATTAACAGAACCGTGCTTAAAAACCGAGATTGGACAAAATACAGGGAGAAAGTCTATCATTCGTGAAATCAATAATGATGTGAGAAAAAGAAAAGGTATGTCCTATCACTGGACCCATCTTCTATCATGAAACGGAAAGAGGTTGGAAGGATGAATTTCTTACATTCACTGGTCTCTATTTTATCTCTCAGTAGTAACATACTTGTATACAAACGGAACTTTCTTGTCTCTTATCTCTTCTCTTTCTTTTGTTGCTTGGGGCTTTGTACTTATTTAAGCGGAATGGGGTCTTCGACCCCATGAAGCAGCGGTCTGCATACGGGCACCGCCCTATAAATTCTGATTTAAAAAAAAAAAAAAAAAAAAAAAAAAAAACTAAGGAAATTGCATGTATGATTGAAAGTCCAGCCACATAATTACAGCATCATCCAGTGCATGGAGAGATTGAGCTTGGATATTGAGCAAAAGGAATAAGCTATCCACCGAGAACATGTGTCAGATATTTCATATTACCTGCCCATAAAATCGGGTGTGCCTTGAGTAAGGGTGCGGCTGATCTCCAATGTCCGCCATAGCGGACAGTCACTAGTCACCTTGCACTAGGGAAAATGATGGTGTCTCAAGCTAATTGGGTTCAGATAGCCATTGAGTCAATTTCAGTTGCTAAGGAGTACATTAATCCTGATCAAATGGGATACAACCCATGGTACCCAAGTACTATATATAGACATACTATAGTGCTAGTGCTACTAATACTACTATGAGTTTGCTTAGTCAGTCTGAGTGTGCCTCTCCTCGAGCTCTTTATATTCCCATTAAACAACTACAAATTGATTATAATTTATTAAATATATTAAAAAAGGAGTAGAATCAAATCAAGCAAAGTGAGATTGAAACTGGTTCTACAAAACCAACATCATGATTAGCCAAGAGTCTGAGACTCTGGTTTTACAGAACCATGAACCTGTAAAACTGGTCCCATGAAACCAGCTTTGTGTGTTAGTCACGACATTGCTTTTACAGAATCGGAAATTTATTGTAGCCGAAATACCGGTTTATAAAACCAGAAATACATTAACTAAACTTTGGTTACAGAACCATGGGTCCAACTGGTTCCGAAAAACCAGTGACATAACATCAATATTCATGATAAGATATGGTAGATAATCAAATCAATCTGATAAATGATCTGATTGATACACAGACACTGGAGTGAATCTTGGGCTTATCCAGTACAGTACATGTTCTATATACCTTACATACACATAAGCAGGCCTGTAATGGCTTAGAGATAGGAGGAAACAGGAATATTTAATTCAATCAATTTATAAATAATCGCAATTTTTGCCTAGTAAATGGCATTTATTGGGAGAACTACTGAGACGCATGCGGCGCGTAAAGAGCGCTTCGAAGCGCGTTTACAATGGCCTCAAAATGAAATAAAAATCATGTAGGACGGACAGGAATTGAGGGAGATATTCCCTATTCTTTGGTATATTCTACAATGATGAGTGGAAATCCTCCTTAATTTCGTACTTTGACAACCTAGAACCCTCAAACTCCACACAAAATTTACATAGACATATAGCTATGAAAGGGGAGCATCTAATTCAAAAAGAATCTCGCACATCAATAGGAAAATGAGAAGGTAGACTGAAAGGAACCACCAATGCCTCAACATTGTGATTCATTTCATGTGGTATGTCCGACACCATTAGCCACCTCTGTGTTTCCCTCACCATAACTATTTTATTTTCCTATTGATTTGCGAAATTATTTTTGAATTAGATGTCCCCCTTTCATAGCTATATGTCTATGTAAATTTTGTGTGGAGTTTGAGGGTTCTAGGTTGTCAAAGTACGAAATTAAGGAGGATTTCCACTCATCATTGTAGAATATACCAAAGAATAGGGAATATCTCCCTCAATTCCTGTCCGTCCTACATGATTTTTATTTCATTTTGAGGCCATTGTAAACGCGCTTCGAAGCGCTCTTTACGCGCCGCATGCGTCTCAGTAGTTCTCCCAATAAATGCCATTTACTAGGCAAAAATTGCGATTATTTATAAATTGATTGAATTAAATATTCCTGTTTCCTCCTATCTCTAAGCCATTACAGGCCTGCTTATGTGTATATGTAAGGTATATAGAACATGTACTGTACTGGGATAAGCCCCAAGATTCACTCCAGTGTCTGTGTATCAATCAGATCATTTATCAGATTGATTTGATTATCTACCATATCTTATCATGAATATTGATGTTATGTCACTGGTTTTTCGGAACCAGTTGGACCCATGGTTCTGTAACCAAAGTTTCAGTTACAATGTATTTCTGGTTTTATAAACCGGTATTTCGGCTACAATAAATTTCCGATTCTGTAAAAGCAATGTCGTGACTAACACACAAAGCTGGTTTCATGGGACCAGTTTTACAGGTTCATGGTTCTGTAAAACCAGAGTCTCAGACTCTTGGCTAATCATGATGTTGGTTTTGTAGAACTGGTTTCAATTTGTTCATGGTCCTGTAAAACCAAATTTGTGACTAAAGCACAAAACTGGTTTCATAGGACCAGTTTTGTCTATAAAACTCTATTTCTACATAGACCTGGTTCAAGAGAACCAGTTTCATCACATGTCATGTTAAACTGGTACTGATGAACCAGACATACCAATCTTTCATTAGCACTAGTGTATCTACTATTGTGAGTACCATCAGCTGTGCCCCTTTTGTAAGCAAATTATGTACCCCTTACTAACCAAATAGCACTCGACTGCTGCCCCATTGGGTTTCATAATGGTCCTCTACTATTTTTACTGGTAGGTTTACTGGTATTGCATATTCCGAATGTATGGTTCAATATCTATTACTAAAGCAGTGGAGGTTTGTAAAGAACAAAGGGTATTGGTTGACCATCTGTAGGACATTTTCTCTAGATTCTAAATTTCTAAATCACTTAAAAGGAAATATTTCGTACGGTGGAACAGCCCGTTGCCCAAATCGGACGTTGCCATCAGCTGATCTTGAAATCGACTGCTTTCTAAACTTCAAATCTGAAAAGGCTCCCCCCCTTTCTAAATTTCTAACCCGTTCTAAATCTCGGCTAACCGTAATTCACACACTAAGACAGCACGTGTAAGATCTATCTTACTTGCTTTGTCATGGGATAATGATATATGACAACATATGGACCGAATTCCTGCAGTATAATGCAGCACCCGCCGCGGCTCGCCGCCTTTTGGCAAACGTAGTTCTTTCATGAGTGATAGCATTGCTCATATCTCTACCGCATTGAAGAACAAATGCCAACACACCAAGTGCTGCCACTGCCATAGGTTTGTATCGGCTACATCTTCATCCATAATGTACACATGTACATCAGGAAGTCGGTTGTCTTCCGGGAACAGTGCCATCATAGGCAATCTATATTTACATCTAGAACGGTTGAGAACAATGGCCTACAGTTTCACATAATTTATGTGAGCGAGCTGAGTTCCAAATCAAACAAGGTTTAGAACGAATTTCTGATATCTAAATCCTACGGACGGTCAACCATTATTAAACAGGATACTCTACGCGGACTTCGGATACCGGCGCGAATCGTAATGTACTTATATCTTCACTCCTTCTATGAAAGTAGTCTGATCCCTGAGATACCCGATAAATAATTAAAAACGAAGCCATAGGCTGGAAGTAAACGCGTGCCTTTATTTCAACACATCAATCGGTCAAATCATAAAACTCACCTGCAAAGGAACCCAAAGTTGTGCTGCAATATTCCCCAACACACCTTGAGTGTAACCCACAGCCGCAAGTATGTCAATGACCATGACTAAGCTGGCGGATTCAATTAACACCGTTATTATACTAAGATAAGGCATTTGATGATTTTCGCCAAAAGCCTCGCGAGCAGCGCGTCGATAGCGGAGAATAAGGATGATAATGCATGTAGTGACTAAGGCGTTGAGAAAACCAGTCACTCCATACTGGAATGCAGGAAGTGCAGAAGAAAGTGTTCCGCGGACGTTAAATGCGGCAAATCGAGCCACGGCTATGACCCCGGTGCCTTTGTGATGAAAGATTAAAGTTTTGCACATCCAGATTATTTCAAGCAACTCACAAATCATCACGATATAGACTATCAATGGCATTACCCATAGTAAGGTAAACCAAGGTCTCTGCCCCTGTAAACCTCCACAAACAGTATAACACCTCCAGACCTGCCACATTCGAGGTCAGTAAATCAATCATAGAGTCGAAATTCAAATTTCGCACAAAGAGACCGTCTGTCGTAACATTGATCAACCACAAAGGAATAGTAAAAGGTCCAACATATGGATTTCGTGGCAGTAGATTCTGAGAGAAGCAGGCATCATCCAATACACCGTTGAGCGTCACAATGATCTCAACGACTTCCGTCGTGGTTGTCAGGATCAGTGTAAACACCACATATATGATCAATGCCTTGTTCCTGTTGACTCGTGAGTGACCCCCGCTTTGCGAGTCTCGTCTATGTAAACCAACATAGCAAGCATGTCCAACGACTAGTAGAGCACCATATCCTATAGCAGATAGGATACAGCCTACTATCCAAGATAATCTAAGTGCGTGGATGGTGCTTGGTAGTACGTGGATGGTGCTTGGTAGAGAGGTTGGACAGTCACCTTGACCCATGCCGAGTGAGGGTTTCGAAAAAGAAAAAGAAATCAGGACGGACAACGCTTCCCGGCAACTTCTAGGCCTGATGACTTGGGTTAAGGTGATAGCAATTTTATGATCAATAACAATGAAATGTGGCGTAGACAGCATTCACCCACTGTCTATCTGGTAAAATGCAGTACACTCTTAATCTGAATATGGGAGAAGTTGACCTAGCCACTGGGAATGCGACGGAGTGTTCATATCAGTAGAGAAGATTTTCAAGGTTCACGGACTCACCACTGGCAAATGCAATTGAATCATACGTCAATTAACCGCAACCGGTTGTCACGCAGTGGCACTGCGAAACAAACTTAAATTAACAGTAATCGAAACGTAGCCGCTGTAACTATAAGTTACTGGTCATACCGATGCTCCGGCGACTAATAGTGACGATACACCATCTCCATTTGCCACCTATCAATCTCTGTGAAACGTTGTTGTTTATTATTAACTCACCAGCACCTCCGAACGAAATACATTCATGATAAGGTGATCAATTTCGAGGCTGTGGATAGCTTGATCAACAGCTCGAATAGTAGTAAGAGGTGTCCCATTGCCCCCCATTTTCTTTCACTTCCAGTCGATACTTTCATGACAGAGAAAGGCTGAACAGGCTAGGCTGTTCGTGCCTTCCAAAATAGTATATTGTGAATCATCAAAACTAAACATATGTGGGGGTACCTGAGATAATACAATGGGAAAGGTCAAACACATACTAATCTGAAAATCCCCCCCCTACACAAAGGCCCATCCGTCTCGTCATAATATCAAATCAAACCACAACCGGAATCGAAAACCCGTCCCAGATACGGGAGTTTTCTTTTTTTTTTTTTTTTGGTGGCTGCAAATTCTGAAAGAAGCAGGTATCCCGGGGAGTCCAACACGCAAGTCGAGCATCAACACCATTACAGTAACTTGAAACTTCTATCGGCAGTCGTCAAGACAAAGTGTGGCTTGGATGATATCACGAAATCGCCATTATACTGCCAAATGGCAACTGAAACTAACTATATAATACGCGCAAACTCAGCTTTTTAAAATAGGGCCTAGCTAATGTCTAATGTCTATCGTCTATGAACAGAGTGGTGAGCAATCATCGTCCTCTACGAGAGAAATCTCAAACAAGACCCATCATCCCCTCCTCCTCCCCTTCCCCTCCAAATCGCTCTTCCTCAACCTCACACTCTTCGGCGTAATCTCCACCATCTCCTCCTCACTCATATAACTCAACATCTCCTCCAACCCCATGACCCTCGGCGACCCCAACACCACCTTATCATCCGCCATCACCGTCCTAAAATTCGTCAACTGCTTTTTCAAACATGGATTCACATGCAACGTCTGTGGTTTATTGCATTCGCCTAGTATCATCCCTGGGTATACTATAAAGGAAAACGGATAAGAATTTAAAAAAAAAAAATTGGATGACGAGTGTGAAACGCACCTTGAGTACCAGGTTCAATAAACATCACCCCTCTCGCCTGCAACGGCGCCATAGCATACGCCGAACTCACACCACTCACCATCGACACCAAACTCCCTCTCTCCCCCCTCCCCGTATTCGCAATCATTCCCTGCCTCACAGGCTCATACCCCTTAAAAATATGATTCAACGTCCCCTGCCCATGCACATCCGTCTTAAACTCCCCCGCCAGATACGACAACAACCCCCTCGAAGGGATATGTACTGTTATTTTCACAAAATCGTCGGAAGACGGTTCGTATGAAATCAACGTTCCTTTGCGGAGAGTGAGTTTTTCGACTACGGTGCCCGCGTATTGGTCTTTGACGACGATGTGACATTCTTCGACCGGTTCTAACCATTGTCCGGGATTATCTTTGTCAGGTATCAATACCGCTTTCGGTGCCCCCACACATAGTTCAAAACCCTCTCTACGAAGCGTTTCGAGTAGGACACCGAGATGTAAGACGCCGCGACCGCGGATTTCGATGGATTCGGCTGTGGGTCCTGGAAGGACTTTTAATGCGACGTTGGTTTGAGCTTCTTTGAGGATACGTTGGCGGATGAGTTGGGATGTGAGTTTTGTGCCTTCTTTGCCTGAGAAGGGCGAATCGTTGGGGTGGATCAAGATGGAGATTGTCGGTGGATCTATTGGCGTTGTCTGATATGACATCAATATATGTGTGAAGGTAGGGAGGAGAGACTTACGGGTAATGGTTGAAGACCTTTCTCGTCCCATCCATCAGGACGAATGAGAGTCGCATTGACACCGACAACAACATCGTCATTCAACCCCTTAATCCCGGCAATAGACACAATTTCCCCGGCACCAGCCACATCCCTCTCCTCCCTCTCCAACCCCTTCCTAATCAAAATCTTCTTCACCTTTCCCTCCCCAATTTTAATTCCTTCCGAATCGATAGCCCAAATGGTATCATTGACAGAAAGGGTGCCGCTGTGGATGCGACCGAGATGTAAGAGACCGAGGTATGGATCGTGTTCGAGTTGGACTGAGAGCATGGAGAAGGGGTCGGTGGTGGGGAGATGGGTGGGGGGAGGGACGTGGGAGAGGATGAGGTCGAAGAGAGGTTCCATAGAGTTTGAAGAGGGCGTCATGGTGGTCGATGCCCAGCCCTGTTTTGCTGACGCGTAGAGTAGAGGATACTCGGCCTGTTCGTCTGTAGCGCCCAGTGTAGCAAAGAGATCAAACAAGTCACTTTCCACCTGAGGTACACGCGACGTCTGTCTATCGACTTTGTTCACCACCACCAATGGCCTACAAATACATTTAGCAAAGGGAAAAAAATTTTTTAAACAGGGCAGGTTACCGTAAGCCTCGACTGAGAGCTTTACTCAACACGAAGCGCGTTTGAGTCATGGGACCTTCAGAGGCATCGACAACCAACGCGACACCATCGACCATACTCATAATTCTCTCGACTTCTCCACCAAAATCTGCATGTCCTGGTGTATCCACGATATTAATCAAATTCCCTTGAAAATTGATACTAGTGCATTTAGACAAGATGGTGATGCCGCGTTCGCGTTCGAGGTCATTGGAATCCATGACGCGGGTGCCCAGAGCATCGCCAGAAGAAGACGTGGAAGATGAAAGTTCGGAAGTGAGAGTACCGGATTGACGAAGGAGTTGGTCTACGAGAGTTGTCTTTCCATGGTCAACTGTTGAAAGAAAATGAGGAGGAGGATGATGGAAAGGAGAGAATGCGCTTACCGTGTGCGATGATGGCGATGTTGCGAATGCGATCTGGTGAAAAAGAGGTGGCAGTGGCAAACGAGCGAAAATAGGCTGGCAAGCTGCGACGGAGTCCAAAGAAAAGCATTCCCCAACACAATCAACTCCACCAATCACATTCACTCTATATCACGTGGACATGCATTATATATGTAAGTAAATACATCACAACTCAGGAACATGCCCAGGACCGGCTACACCAACCGATCCAGCTGAAGGTCCTGGCAGTAGAAAAGCATCCGATTCATGTGGGTCCTATTCACGCAAAGCTAAGCAACACGAAAAATCAAAAAAAAAAAAAAAATACTTACATAAAACTTCTGGGATGGGAAAGCAGCAGCAAATGAACCTGAAAAATGCTCGCCCATACTTGGTATCGGAGCAAATTCCATGTTTTGACTCGGATGATCATAATTGAATGGTGTCGGAGGAACGGTTGCTGATTCGGGACTTTTGGGATCTTGTCCGACGCGGTGGCGGAGGATGTAGACCAGGAGACCTGCGATCAATGCTAAACCGACTACACCACCGATTACGCTTCCAGCGATTATCCCGGCATGTGAACCTGATCCAGCAGGAGGGGTACTGGCGGTAGTGCTTGTACTGGAAATCGACGAGGAGCTCCTACTGGGTTCTGTTATCAAAGTAGAAGTCGCCAATGGAACACCTGTTGATTCAGGACTCTCTAAAAATTACGATTAATAAAAGAACTGATGTAGGAAAAGAAGCATGTTTACGAGCCAAGTTTTGCGCCGCTGCAAGACTGAAATTGTTAAAAGTCAACTAAAAAAAAAATAACGACAGCAGCAGCATTGTCACTTTGAACATAAAAACAAGCAGGAAGGGGCTATCGAGCTCACTTTGATATCGGCATACGCCCATCCTGGAACCTTCACGTCATGCGGAAGTGGTAATGGAAATCTGAGAAATTCGTTAATGGGTAACATAAAAAATGATGATGTTCAAACTCACTGGGATGTGTAAGGCAGAGTACAATTCACCGCAAATCGTAACCAACTTCATTTCCTCTCATCAGCACCCAGGTGACCCTCTCTTCCAATACAAACACTCAACCTTACCTGATCCATCCGGCGCCTTGACAAGCCGCACAAGCACTCAACAAAGAGTAATACACAGTATTACACCGACACGAATCTTGAAATTCAGGGCCGATATAGTGAGCGCTTGGGGGAAGTTTGGGTATAAGATAGACTTTCTCTTCATCAGTAAAAGTGAAAAAATATGGGATTGAGGAAGAAGAGGCTTACAACCCTGATCAGCGCAGTCAACAGCTAAAGTAGTAGCAACTTCACAAGGACTCTTTCCAACAGAGTTGAAAGTCTGCGTAACCAAAAAAAAAAAAAAACGCGTTAAGATGGATAATCATCATACACTGCTGCGACCATTCTCACCCAATTCAAATCTGAAACATCACAAACAGCAACCTCCGTAACATTCTGTGAAAGAGAAATCACAGGCAGCAATGCAACTACCAGATATACAGCAAGAGACATGATGGCGAAAGGAGAGGGGAAGGTCAGGTCAACGGAAACGTCAAATTGCCTATGAAATACTAGTTCCTCTAATGTGTTTCAGCCACACACTTGTGGACAGCTTGAACCGTCACAGGCACAATTCAAACCACTGATCCGTTATGTCAATGATTATGAAAACCGTATTTCACGGATTTCTCGATGCTTAGGATAAAAGATAGACTTGGGGGCGTAGTAGTAAATCAGTAAGAAATGTGAGACTACATTCAGCGGTATAAGAACACATGGCCTACTGGAGGTGTTGATCAAGTAAATGGCAGTGCAGGTCTCATTGCACAGCCGCACACTGAACCCTGCAACTGATTTTGTATCACGGGGAACCTTAATCCGGACCGTCATTTTCGGGTTTAATTTGAAAGAATCTCTTTATGTATATATAGTCATCGCGACGACTGTAAAATAAATAAAAAAGCAAAAAGCGAGAGCAGCAGTTACTTCTGGGACTCGAGTTAAGTGATGTTGGAGAGACATAAAGTTCGTCTGACACTGAGACTCATAGATGCACGATCATCGCTCACCCTTAGATCCTAATTCTTTTCTCCCGCAATCACCACTCTTGGTAAAGTAAGCCTTTCAAACATAATATCTCTCTCACTCTACCGACGCGTGAGTTTCATCTTGTCATTTTCGATCACCATTACCCGACCATTATTTCGCCGAAAAACGAAAAAAAGTGCGATCGACGTCCAAGGATTGTTCTCGAAGCCAGAGCAGCTTACCTGTAGTATTTCTACCCTTCCTTTGTGGGAAAGAGAGCTCCAATTTCAAACGATTTAATGGGATATTGCCCAGCGTCCAAAACTCATCTTTGCCATACAAGCAAGCAACTTGGATTACTTTCAAAAAGCCTGTAAATAGATCTAATGTACAAAGATGGAAGAAGTAAAAAGACGATGTCGGCCCTTTTTCGTTTTTTCTATATTTTCCAAGAAAAAAAAAAAAAAAAACAGCGCAGTCCGACGATGCATGAATTTACCTCAGCTTCAATCAACATAGTATTTACCGTGGCCGTCGCCGGCGACACACCAGTATGTAGTACCCGATACCATTCCACATAACAACCCATTTATAAAAACGTCACTGAGTCCCTAGAACGTCTGCCTCGGGGACAGCACCGAAGTAGTTTTTTGCTGGAAAAGTTGGCGTAGTGGACATACTACGCTGTACGCTGGGTTGCGGCGAAGATATTCTTAATGAAGTGGGCGTAGACACCCTTAAGGAGTTGCGCGCAGCTGGTGATTTTGAATAAGGCAAATAATGACCGGTATGAGATGAAGTTGTGCTTGAATCAGATGGGTCCTAGGTATAAAAAAGAATATTCAGAACCAAGTTGAGCGGCGTAAATCTATCGTAAGACCCACATAAATACTGAGTTTCTTAGGCTGGTAGTTACTGGGTTTCTCAACAGTTGAAGAATTATCAGGATGTTCGAGCGGGTGTTGAATTGTGGCAAATTGGGAAGCTCTTTGACGACGGCGGCGAAGGTAGTATAATAAGATAGCCGCGATCAAAAATAGGGCGGCACCACCACCAGCGGCACTTCCAGCGATTATAGCAGCTTGCGGATGGTCAGAAGAATCAAACATAGGAATGACGGTACTGTTGGCGCTACTAGATGTAGACGAAGGAATCCCAGTAGATGAAGAACTGCCCATAGATGTCGGGGTAAATGCAAGAGCACTTGTTGAAATACTTGGTGTAGATATACTTGAAGGTGTACCTGATATAACAGCGGAGGATTCTGGGGAACCTGGACGCCAATTACTCAAAAAGTACTCGAGGTATACGAAACCGACTCTTACTAGCTAAGGGTCGAGCCACTTCGGGATCAAAGGTATTGGAAGTCAACTGCAAGATATGTTACTGCTGTGAACATAAGTTCTACAGGTATGCACCGACTCACCTCTAGGTTGTTATACGCCCATGCGGGGACTTTTATGCCCGCAGGAAGAGCTACAGGAAATCTGGAGCAAGTCATCAGTAAGCGATAAGCACAGAAGATTGTCAAATTTACACCGAAAGAGAAACTGAAGTACAATTTTCCGAGTATTGATTAAAGCTTTTGTTTCTATGAGCCGATTTCTTACACCATTGACAAAAATGCAAACACTTACTCGAGCCACTTTTCTCCTTGGCAAGCAGCACAAGCACTCAACATTGAATACGTCACAGTGCTACATTGGCACGCGTCTGGAGACAACGAAGGGACGTATACTTGTCCTGGCGGAAGAGGAGCTATCGTCCATGCTAAAAATCACAGACATTCATTCCTGCAGCACATTGAATAGCGCAAGACGTACCACTAGACCCGGGCGTACACGCGCCTCCCAATGTGGCAACCACTTGACAAGGACTACTTCCTGCCGAATTGAAGACCTGTACAATGAGATCGTGTTAAGAGCTTTATGATTAGACGATGCGATGAAAGCTCTCACCCAATCTACATCTGCTACATCACAGAAAATGGGAGTAGAGATCTGGGAGAGAGCCACAGGTAAGAAAGCCACAACAAGGCAGCGTACGAAGAGAGTCATGGTGGGGTAGGAGAGGGACTCGGGAGTTTAGAACATCAAGGTGAAGAACTATGAGAATGGGGGGCAACCCCTGCAACTCCAGGTAAAACCGCGACGGGAAGGTATGCTAAGAGATACATGGTGAGGGTCGGAGAGGAACCGGGGTGTCTTGGGACATCAAAAATGATATCCTGCATCAGTCTTGGAGGTTGCGACCAATCACCGACGGCTACATTGATCATGCTGAACGACTATCTAACCAGGGTAGGATCATTTTTGTAGCACATATGTAAGACGTAAGAACGCGACGATTATTATCAGTTCTTAGTAGTTCTTAGCGTATAAAGCACCATAGCTTGCATCTGTTACCTTGGAAAACATGAGTACATTGTGGAGATGAAGAGCTAAATTCTGTAGCGAATGCCAAGTTAAACTTGATGCTATGGAGCACATTCTGACAGAATCCAACGCAGCCGGGTGTGAGGGGATCTGGGAGAACGCGGAAAAATATGGTTGACAAAAGGAGAGCGCTGATATACCCCCGGGACAAGAGAATTTCTAGGTAAGCGCGAAAATGTACAGCTCGATGATCATGAAGGAAAAACCCGCATATATCAGTGATCACGCCGATCACTAAATGGACCCACGTGATATAGAAATTGAGATGCGGGAAAGTCATTTCAAGCAGCTCTCAGTAACGAACTGGCATCTAGTAGATGAAAATTTAGAGTATTCCTATCAACAATCACTTGATAAAATTTGAGAAGATCTACCTGGGTTTCTAGTGGGCAGATGCTTTCTCACAGACAGAATCCTACACGTCATGAACCCTACGTGGAGAACATAAAGCATTGTCCCAGAGGTAACTTATATACAACTTATCTGTTAAACGACACGACGTCTGGCAGCCCCGAGGAACTAACCCCTGCTTTGCGGGACATAGCAGAGTAATTCGTGACGTCACATCTCTCCTATCAATCAATTCACTCCATCGACTCCCTACTGGTCCCCTGTGTGAACTGCCTTTCGGAGTAAGCCTTGACGCAAGCCAAGCCGAGACAGCGTGGATCCGATCAGCGACGGTATTGAGACCAGCTTGAGATAGTTGCAGCCATACGTGGGTTCGTTGTTGGGTACAGTATCATTTTAATGAAAGCAGAATTCGAGAAGCAAGTCCTAAAAGAAGATCAACGGCGGGACCGGGGCCAATGGCAGAGAATTCTATCCATGTCTAGTAGAGTGGTTCGAAGAGATGGTCAGCGTCAAATTGAACAAGGCAACTGGAGAGACCAAAAGCTCAGTCCGAACTACCGTGAGCGATGATAGTAATGTTGCGAATACGGTGTCGAGGAAGATGACAGAATCGTATCATGCAGAACAGACAGTACTGCGACGCGCTGCGCAGGGGCCGTCCCAAGAATGGCGCTTGGCATTGATGCGGACGTGTTGCGTCTCCCGGCGCCAGTTGATTGGCGCTTCTCCGAGATCAACATCAAATTATATAAGCTTTCTATTATATCAACAGCATCGATTCATAATTTTTCTTGCAACAAGAACGTTTTCTCCAAATAGTTATCTTCCCATAGAGTAGAATAGCATTTTATTTATTTACGCGGACACAAAAAACACTAGGTTCTTACAATTAGACAGCAGTGCTTATCTTATTTTCTCTATCTCTTCAAGGTATCAAAAAATACTTTTTGCAGATATAAGGTTGATCACGGCGCCCCATGCCAAATTGTTGGATGCCTCTAAAGGTGAATTTTTGGCACAAGCGGCGTAACATCATTGTAACATCATTGTCCCCACTGAACGCAGACGCTATTTTTAGAACCCCTCGCTTTTATTAATCAAGTACTGTATAGTACCTTGAAGCGCCGAGATAAGTCTACATGAATGGTCATGCTAAGCGACTGACAATGTATCAAAAATATTGGCCGGAAACCTCACCCCCCCAAGGTCAAATTTCAGGCTGAAGCAAATGAACCGATATTCAATGCATCAAAGTTTCGATGACCGGTATAGACGTGGCTACCGAATCATCAGCGCTTCAACAGTCAGATTTTGAAAAATTTACTGGGAAGCACTGGAAATTCATCAAGTCAACGAAACTGGAGTTTACTTCGGTCTAATGCGTCCGAAGCGGCCTCCAAGTATTTTCTCGGAGTGAAAGTAGCGGCATAACAATTCCAGTCTGTTGAGCGGGTGTACTTGATATGTACGAAACCTTGAATTTGATGCGAGCTTTCCCCTAATAGCCACATCGGCCGAGCTTGGCGCTTCAGTTACCTAAGCATATATGTACATGAATCTTGCAGTCGGCCGATGCTATGTAGCCTGGGAATTTTGGACTTCCTGCCAATTAGATCACTCGCTGATAATCAATACCGTATTTGACCTCATGATGAAATAAGGAAGGCTGAAAATCTTATCGATTGCTCATCGATTAATCCTTTAGTAATTAATGCAGATAAAGCCCATATTTCTAGTCATTTGTTCTCGTGAAGAATCATATACTCAAGGTTAGAAGCGGCCAGATTGGTTCCATGAACTGCCACCACATGGCCTTATGCTCACTGACCTCCGATCATGCGGTTCAAATGTATCAAACCGTCCAGACGGTGTGCACTGTGTTTATTTCCGGTATCTGCAAGGGAATGGAAGGTTGTTTCTACATGGCAGCACGGAAAAATAACACGTGGCCCACTATCGACCGAGCGCAATGAACTTCACCTAGCATCCACTAGTATGACCTTGATTGTCTTCTTGGCGTCCATAGTTCATCCGAGCTACGCCTTATGCATGGACCCGCGTGACTTGTCACGAAAATATTCAACTTTCCATTGGGTTCTTCGCCCCATTCCCAACTTCCTCCATACAATACGCCTCAAGTGTCCATGCTATTCTTGAGTAGCTTTTGATGACTTTTTCCTTCGGGACTTATCCTCTCTACTATTTAAACTTACTCTCCTTTCCTTCCTTTGAATTCAATAACCTTCTGGTTTTCTATTCGCTGCCTCAACTGCAAGCCAACTATGAAGTCAGCTTTCATAGCACTCCTTCTCTCCACACTATGGGTCCCCGCTCTCTCGGCATCATACTCTCTCTCAGATACCGTCACCGGCTCTGGTTTCTTCGATTTCTTCGATTTCCAGGCTATCTCTGACCCTACACACGGACGAGTGTAAGTTACCTATTTCTGACTCTTGGAGGTCGTGGTCAACCCTGACTGTTGAATTAATAGAAACTACGTTGATGAGAACACCGCTCGATCCAGGGGCTTAGCCGTCGCACAGAGCTCTAGCAGCTTTATTCTACGCGCAGACTCCAATAACGTATTGAACCCAGGTGGACCGGGAAGAGACTCCGTTAGGGTTAGGTCGAGGAAGACTTACACTCATCATGTCGCTGTGTACGTATATTCCATGTACTTTGGGAGTCGTGCTAAACATCAAATCTCAAATTAGATTTGATATCCATCACATGCCTGAAGGATGCGGGTTTGTCTTTTTGATCTTGACTGCATCATGTGTATCTCAGATACAATCAGGACATGGCCGGCGGTATGGGAAACTCAAGAATCTATATGGCCCAATGGCGTATGTATCACAATAATTTTTCCTTCCTCTGTATTAACGCTGACATTGAATGCTGATTCTCCCAGGGTGAAGTGGATATCGTCGAAGGTGTGAACGATCAATCACCGAATGCGGCGACCCTCCACACCAACCAAGGTCAATATACGCCAGCCAGACTTGTCCTACACAATCAGACTGATAATGTGATACTTCATAGGATGCACAATGCCTTCTTCAAGGCAACAAACTGGGTACGCGCGCCCGCTTTTTAATTATTTGTTACATTTTCAATAACAAGTTGTCCTCTGTAGACAATCCACGCAACTTGATTGTAATGTGGCAGTCAACGGTAACGCTGGTTGTGGAGTTAGGTTCCCTACTTCCAATAGCTTTGGACCCTCTTTCAACAGCAATGGTGGTGGATGGTACGTACCCCCTACGCGGTGTAGTAGATAAGCAATGACCTTTGAGTAATCTATAGGTTTGCCGTCGAACGTTCCTCCACCAATATCAAAGTCTTCTTCTGGCCGCGCAATTCTGGTTCAGTCCCCAACGAAGTCAGGAATGGAGCTGGAAGCGTGAATCCTGATAATTGGGTGAGATATTCTTGTTGAAATGCTCATGAGCGTCTTAATTAACATGATGCGTTCAAGGGAACCCCTGTTGCCAACTTCCCAAATAATTCTTGCGACTTGGATTCGCATTTCAGCTCCCATAATATCATCATTAACCTGACCTTCTGTAAGTCCTATTTGATAATACTCCGTCCATTCACTCACGGTGTTCATTGTCAGGCGGTGATTGGGCTGGCAATGTATATGGTCAAAGTGGCTGCCCGGGTACTTGTGTTGGTGAGTAACACAGATGTACTGATCATGTTGAAAAGAAGTTAATATACGTTTGTTGGATAGACTTTGTCAACAACAACCCCGGTTCCTTCCGAAACGCCTTCTTCGACTTGGGCTCGATCCGCGTTTATCAGTGAATGGCTTAAATTATCTAATGAATATCACGAAACTTAGCCTATGACTTGTTTTTTTTTTCGTTTTTGGTTTTATTAAGGCCGGATTCTCGTGAGAGATCATACATCGAAGCTCAAGTTTCAAGTTCATCCACGCAAGTGAATGAGACTATAAACTTGAATGCTCAAGAACACAGTGAAGCGAATTATGCATCGTACCGTCGTCGTGGACATGCTGTCAGAAGATTCGACAAAATCATGAGGTTCTTCAAATGATTTGAAGAACATATACATCCTTTGAGAACTGAGCTTTTCCTTGTAAGTCTTGAGCTACATTTTGAGTTTTAAGATAGTACTTACTGAACCTCTTCACGGTTACATTGTCTACTGTTTTCTTGAGGGACCAGTGATTCAAGTAGAATTGATAGATGCAGGCCTTCGGACTTTTTAGGTATATTTTCCTCTAAAACCATGGATCGCTTCGGAGACCATAGACAATTGGACAACTTTTCTCCCTACAGATAGACTTAGATCTTTTTCGGACCATGAACGCTTATTACGATTTCTGGACTCCATGTATCGTCACTATCGCTATAGATTATCTTGTTTTCTGTTAGCCAACCTTCAAAAAGGTAATATTTCTGATAACGGAAGTTCCTTTCTTGATTTTATTCCGAGTCTCTGAGGAGAGGTTCGTTCAAGGGTCTGATTAAATTTGAGTTGTTCCATACAGCTCGTGATCAACAAGAAAAATAAAACGGTATCAAATATATACGGGTTTTAAAATAGTTGACGGAATAGCATATCCTGAGAAACCAGTCCGAAAAAAAAAGACGATTCAATCAATGCACGATCTCAACAACGATCTGTTGACCAGGAATGCCCAAAGGATGCGAACCGTCATCCCGAACTGTGATAGTCACCGTGCCACCACATTCCGCTCCGACAACGGCATCATCACCACCGTGTTGCAGATTCGCCGATTTGGCAGTTGACAAGGTTTTCGGAGGCGATAACGCACAACTACAGCTATACTTGGCTCGAACTTTTGTATCTGTGACGTTGAATTTGTAGGGCATGTCGGATCTAGCATTAGCGTGGCACTTGATAAGGCGTAGCACTAGGGTAGTTAAAGCGGAAGACTGACTTGAAAGGAATCTTCACGATCTTTCGGAGATCTCTTGTGACCATTTTTGCGCGTTTAGTGTGGTCAATGGTGTCACAATGGACAATGGAATGGCATCCGGCGAAGTTACATCGAGGGTTGGATAAAGTGGCTGTCTTGATGGCATCATAAAGCGAGCCGGCTTTCTGGTATTGGATAAAAACAGTTTTGCTGGACTTCATAGCAGGAAACATGAACAAATTAGGAGAGATAAATAAATTGAGGAAGCTACACGAACGCTCACGGTGGCTGGCACGGTCTTGCACGGCGCATTTCGCGTTTCCTCGATTTTGCGTTTTGATGATTGAAGCGGAGGCAGCTGATGCTCGGTTTGAATCGAAGAAGTCGGGTTCAAAGATGCAAGCTGTGCCGCCAGAGCACGTTTCTTGTTTTGAAATCGTTTTCTTGCTTTTGCACGACATCGTTCACAGAACTTCCTGGCATCGTGGAACGGGACCTCGAGGCGTTTGCATTGGGAGCACGGTTTGTAGCTTGGAACAGTATGTTCGTCGTTTTCCATGTTTAATCGACAACAATAACGGGGAGATGTTCGTGCAAGGAAGCACGGTCAAGGGCGACTAATTATACGAGCGTTTCTTGTCACGTGAGCGTGAACATTATGGTCTAGCATGAATCGGGAGATCTTCATCAAGATGACGAGTACACAGCACAATTCAATTTGGACTTGCCTCGAGCTTTTTGTGGACGCTGCTGGACATTTTCTCAACATAATGGCGCCCTTGATTCTTTCTTGATAGTAGAAAAGTAGTACCTTATCCAGAGGTAGAATGCAGCATATTCTTGTCGCAACATCAACTTCATTCCTGTGTAATCAACTGCCGGCATTGCTCTATCCAACAATGGTCACTCGATATGCTCATTCTCAAGACGATTTTGACCTTGCCGTATAAATTGCATTGATACTGTGGCATACTCGGAGACACTTGGACTCAGCCCGTAACTTGGTCTCCAGGCGAATATATGTCTGCGGCAACGTCTCTGTTATATACCGTGTATTTCAACCTGGACTCGGGCTGCACACGAGTCACTCGCATTTTCGTGCAAGGATCAACGACAATGCGCCCGCCCACGTATAAACGACCGATTTCTCGCGATGAAAGCAATATAACCCGCACTTGTTCTCCATGTCTTCTCAAATTCCTAAAGATGACTTTCCCGACGAGATGTATCTACCCCCCGAAGTTAGTTCGCTTGGGGATATCATTCCCATGCGAGTGAAGAGGTGCGAGATTGAAATCCATAGTAAAAGAATAGATGATAAGCGTCAATTAGACTTGTAAAGGCGAAGCCGGGGGATACGATCCGCTGCCAGTGGGTGGGATGCCACGGGGAATTCAGGGCGACAGCAGTTGCGATCAGGCATCACTTTGATAGAGAGCATTTGAAGGAATATAGAGAGAAAAAGGAGGAGAGCAGAGAGATTGAGAAAGAGGAGGAGGCGGTGAATATAGAGGAAGGTGAGGAGGAGGAAACCCTGAAGGAAGAGAAGGCGGAGGGGAAGGCAGAAAAATCGTCCCAAGCCATCGGAGTTGAGTGTCTGTGGCTGGTCAACGGCCGTGTTCCGTGTAAGAATCTTCGAAGGCCGGGCCGGGAAGATAAAGCGCCGAAACCATACATGATCATTGCTTTCGAGAAGCACATCGGTACGCATTTGTACAAAGAAGGTCTGCCTTCGCCTTATACTAAGGAGTGCAAGTGCTGTGGTCACTTATACATCGGGCGGGGTAGCGGAAAATCTCATGAAATGGAATGCAAAGAATTTGAAGACGCGCGCAAGAGGGTCAAATTGAGCCACGGAGAGGAAGAGGAAGAGCAGGACAGTGACGCCGTGTTTCTAACTTCACTCGGCACGTGACTTTGGGTATTTTTGCTTCTCGAAGCACAGTAGTTTCTCCTTCTCTCACTTACTTCTACTCTTTCTCATTTTCTATCGCAAAACTCGAGAATCCATTTTTGTGATCCAAAATTATATATGGCTACTTTCCTCCGCCGCTTCGCAACCACCGCTTCCGCGGGCAAAAACATGTACATTTTCTTTGCTGCGTCTACCTTGCCAGCCTACGCCATTCTGAAAGAAAACTCACCCAACGATACCGAAAACAGGGCCAACGTATATGTACGTCGTTTTACTGCTTTTGACACGCTTCTTCTGAGCGTCCCTCTTCAGTTCGACATTGCCATGAACCAGAAGCCGAGTGGTCGTATCGTTTTCAAGCTCTATGACAACGACGTTCCGAGAACTGCGAAAAATTTCCGTGAACTTGCTACGGGACAACACGGCTTTGGCTACGCTGGCAGTCCATTCCACCGTATCATCCCTGCAGTGCGTCATACATTCCGTCGCGTTTGGCCGTTCAACACATGTTTTGCCTTATAGTTCATGCTTCAAGGCGGTGATTTCACGCACAGAAATGGAACGGGTGGAAAGTCCATTTATGGAGAGAAGTTTGCAGGTATATTTCTTTTACGTCCTCATAGTTTCAATACCACTCAAAATTTCTTTTACTAGACGAAAACTTCATTCACAAGCACACTAAGCCTGGTCTCCTCTCCATGGCCAACGCGGGAAAGAACACGAATGGTTCTCAATTCTTCGTTACAACCATCCCGACTCCATGGGTGCGTTGGCTTTATCCTCTATACTTCGAATTCGAACTGACTATAGAGAGTATAGCTTGACGGCAAACACGTCGTTTTCGGCGAAGTAGTCGAAGGAATGGAGGTCGTCAAAGCAATTGAAGCTCAAGGATCAGCGAGCGGCACGCCCAAGGCTGCAGTCACTATTACCTCTTCTGGCGAAGTGGAACCCGCGAATTGACCGATCTAGCCATACGTTGATGATGGTATTCGCATAAAACAATCTGGAAATAATGTTATAATGCCTAGTCGTTAATCCACAACTTGTTTTAGATTCAGAAATGTGTCGCGAAAATGTTAAGCTCATGTGCCTCGAATGTGTTACCCCATTTGTGGCACCCGGACTCGACCGACGGACCGTTCAGGGCTGATCAAATGATGGATGAATGGGCTACATTGGCGCCCCTCTCGCAGGAAAGGATATTTTGAGCAACAAGTAATATGGGATGGCGTATTCCTCCACGAGGCGGACAGAGCGGTGGTTGTGGTGAGTATGAGGACTGCAATGGAAGCTGCTTAAGGATCGTAGGTTGTTCGGCGTGAGAGGTGGAGGATGCAGGGGTTGTCCTCTACGAGTACGGGGATGCTCCCCGTGAATGCGGGTAGCATGGGCCGAGGCAGGAGGGCATCACTTGTTTGGCCAATTCGCCGACGTCTCTGGTCGATTTCGGCCTTTCCTTGCTTCGATCCATGCTGGGTACAGCGCGGAAGATGCAATATGAGCCGTCTATCATCATATATCACCCCGGAAGTCTCTGAAGACCGAACCTAGACCGAGTAATGTGGACGTTCCGAATTTAATTTAGTTCAGTTTTACCCATTTCATGAGCGCTGATGGTGCGTACCTTTGCAAACTTTGTTCTAACTTTGTATCCCGGAACGAATACTCTAAAGGAATTCCAGGGACGGATGCTTTAAATAGTGAAATGGGAGGATCCAGTACCTCACCCATCCACCCAAGATGAATATCACCTCACTCGGCTTGTCCATTTACCTCCTGCTTCTCTCTGCTTGTTCTTTGATATGCGGCGCCCAAAACTTAGTCGCTGATCTTAAGAGCAAGGGTGTCGAGCTTGTTGCGCCAGGAGACCAGGGCTACAATACGGCGAGTGCTGCATGTCAGTTTGATCCTGCAATATCGGCCCCAACCTGATCCTGAAGCCTCTTGCAGTCAACCGAAGATTTGTCTTTAAACCAGCCGTCGTCACCTTCCCTACAACACCTGCCCAAGTCTCAACTATCATTAAAACTGCGGTCAAGTATAAAAAGCACGTAGCCGCGCGAGGTGGAGGCGTAAGTATCAATATTGCATAATATCCCTTGCGGGCTGAAGCGCTCACGCCTGAACCTTAGCATAGCTACATTGCCAATGGATTAGGAGGTCAAAATGGCGCAGTCGTTATTGATATGAACAGACATTTTACTCGCGTTCAAGTCAACAATCAGGCAAACACGGCATTAATTGAATCCGGAAGTCGGCTCGGCAATATTGCGTTAACATTAAACAATTATGGACGGGGTTTCGGGCATGGAACATGTCCATATGTCGGCATCGGTGGGCACTCCTTACTCGGAGGCTTCGCTTACGCGTCGAGGCTGTGGGGTATGGTAGTGGACGTGATTGAATCTATTGATCTCGTGTTGGCAAATGGAACAATCACTTCTGCCTCAAAGAATAAGAATCCAGAGCTTTTCTGGGTGAGTAACCTTATTTTGGCCTAGCTTTTTATCTGAAACGGTTTATCAAGGGGATGCGTGGCGCTGGTCCTTCGTTTGGAATTACCACCTCGATCACTATCAGAACTTTCGCCGTTCCCCCATCTGCGACTGTTTTCCAATATACATGGGATTTGAACGCGACCAGCGCGGCCTCTTTCCTCAATGCATACCAAACATTCTCACTTGGTCAAGTTCCGCCTCAGTTTGGGTCGGAATTGGTCTTGTCAAGGGGTAGTAGACAAGGTCGAATTAGTGTTACGCTTCAAGGTGTCTGGTACGATGCTGCGAACAAATTCGATGCAGTCATCCATCCGCTTGTGATGAAAGTCAATCAGAAACCAACATACCAAATGGTCAAGGCGGGAAAGTATATTGATAGCGTGGCGTTCTTTGGTGAAAACAACAACAGATTGAACACGACGAATGTTCCCGATACCTTCGATGCATTCTATGTCAAGTCACTGTTGACTCCTGAAAGTCAACCGATGACAACTCGGAGTTCCCAAGCTCTTATGCAGTATCTCGCGAATCAGGGATTTCAATCTCAAACAGTGAATAAACTTCATAAAACTTCAAAGAGTATACAACTGATTTAGTCATTTTGCACAGGCCTGGTTCATCGAAGTTGAAGAGTTTGGGGGACCTGGATCACTTGTGAACGCTGTACCCTTTGACAGCACGTCATTCGGGAACAGAGGAGCGCTGTTCTTGATACAATTTTACGTTTATGAAGGTAATCCGAATAACCCATTTGCTCAATCTGGGTTTTCGTTAGCCGATGGTGAGTTGTGCTGATAATGGCCATAATAATGTTCGCGAATTGACTTCAATATTAGGCATGGTGAACAGTGTCACCAGCAATAACCCCTCCAACTGGCCTTACACGTGAATTATAGAAATATTCTCTGACGCTAGCATGCTCACACGGTGATCAGTGCCTATCCGAATTACCTCGACAACAGGCTACAGAATTGTAAGCAAGCCTAATGCAAGTGAAGTTGCTCTTTCATTAATGCATGGACAACAGGGCAACAATTATATTATGGTCAACACTACACACGGCTTCAACGATTGAAAGGAAGTGTAGATCCGGGTAACGTTTTCCAGTTCCCAACTTCAATTGAAAAGCCATGAAATTTTATTAAATGTATTTTTAATGATTATGGCTGTACTATTCGCATTACAATGCCTGTTTTTTCCAGGAGCAACTAATCCAATGATATGTCTTCAGCTTGAGACGAAGTATAATTTGTGTCTTATAGAGTTGCTTTTATCTTAAGCGTTCGTGGTGGGTAAGCTGTTATACGCATCCTGTTAGGCTTCGTTCTTCAAACCCTGATGGGTTGGAAAATGAAATAAAAGTTTGGCATTGCTGAAAATGTTCATACCAGGGCTTGGACATCCTCGGAGCGCCATTTTCCTGTCGTCGTGGATTGAAGATAAGAAAAAGAGTGTTGAAATCGCTCAAAGGCTCATAGAAAAACAAGTTGGGTTGGACATAATGAATAGTGGCTCGAAGTTTGCGTGAGGATTCGAAATGACCGAGTCGACAGCTTTAACACCAATATCATTTCCAGGATGCTCTAATCTTTCGAGGAAATAATGTTTTCATCGACAAGAAGCTCGTGTCGTGGTCGTTGAATTGCGGGCTAAAGTGGTTCAATTGATACGTGAAACTTTTTGGAGCGAAACTCGAAATGAATTCTGTCTAATCATGGGACGACGGATCCCGTAAATCTTTTTCTCCTGCAAGAAAACCCTCCGAAAAGCCTTCCAGCAATTTGGCAACTCCCCATGCACCAGGGTCAAGAACATTATAATTTTCCTCCGTCTTCCCAATGTAAGCCGCCCTACCAAGCTTTGGTTGCATTCCACGTGTTCGCTTAGCTCCAGAAATCGCTTCTGAGACAGCTTGCTTCAGATTTCCAGTGTTCGCAAGTACTTCACAGAAGGGTCTAAGGGCGTCGATGACTGTTCGATCTCCTGGCTTTGCTGTCGTATGGCGGCACAGATCCTCAAGTGCTTGTAGGGGTGCTTTATGTGTCTGAGAAGTGGAGGACGTCGTGCGTAGGGCATGAGAATAAGCATTGAGATAAATTCCAAAAACTAGGCAATGGATCAGGCTGGAGGGAGCGATACAGGAGTTCCTGCTTACGCGCGCCAATTGTTCCGCCCATCTTATCCTCCAGAATATCCGCTATTCTCTCTGTCAAGGCTGCAGGATCCATGGCGAATAAAGTACTTCCTCGCTCCTGAATCTCTGAAAGTAAAGCTGACCATTCGTTAAAAGGAATCTAGAGGTCAGGATGTGAGTACTTACATTCAGCTCCAGCTGCAAAAGTGTGGCCACAATCACCATCTCCGGCCACAGTGTCATACTCAGTCAGTTCTTTTTCGACCCCAAGGACTGCGAGACATGCTGATCGCAAAGCAAATTTTAGCGTAGCGGGTAATTGAGAGTTGGAGGTTTTATTTGACGTTTCATCTTGGGCAGCATTTCGGGGGAAGTAATCATTCATGTCAAGAATATCATTATGGGCATTTCGAGGGTCGGAGACTTTATCCCAGTGTTGATGAACGCTCAACCACGAATGGGCCTCGGTAGGTGCATCAAGGAGGTCATAGGTATTTATAGAGAGGCCATTCGATGCCAGTTTGCGGTTGACTGCTGACGTGTTCTGTAGTGAAACTGAGAACCCGGGGGCATTGAGAGATGTCATGAACGAGGAAAGATAGATCCTCCGCAAATGCTGACCACGTTCATCTAAAACTCGGGTTTGAACGCCATTTGGATTGAAAGTGAATATGACGAACCTAATTCTTCAACCAAATCTGAAAGGAGTGCACCCATCTCAAGCTGTGATATCCCCCCCAGATTATTAACGAAGAGAACGAAGTCGTCCTCCCTTCCGATGAGGGACGAATTTGCCTTGCTATTCATAATCATCTCTATCATCTCCTGAATAACGCTCCGAACTCCATCCATCTTTCTACGACTTGCTCCGGCTTCGTTATGTAATCCCAAACCAATTTCACACTCGCCATCTGCCATCGTTTCCGAATTTCTTGCTCTTCCTGGTACATGACAATGTTCAAGGGTGACGCCGATACTGGATAGGTTCGAAACTACAGCATCTCCATATGATCGAACCGTTTCCAGATTTGCTCCAGTTTCCGCTAGCGCTCCGAGAAGCTTACAAACGAGAATGTTACCAGCTAAACCACGAGGTCCGACTGCTTGAGTCGTTGGAGAATCCAGAAGCGAAACATCATCAGACACCACAACACTAGCAATGTTCACATCAGGATAGAGGATTCTTGCTTTTTCGATGGCAAGACCGAAGTTAAGGCGATCGCCAGTGTAGTTGTTGATTATGACGAGGACATCACGTTTCGTGGATGGAGTCAGACCTCCACCCAGTGTTGCAAGTCGTATCGTGTTCAATATTTGTTTCGGACTGGGACTTGCGAAGATCTCTCCTGAGACGCAGGCAGATAGCATTCCTCTTCCAGTGTAGCCCGCATGAGCTGGTTCATGGCCAGCCCCGCCGCCGGACATGACAGCAACTTGAACATGCTCAGTTCGATTAGCTGTATAGACGGTACGAGATGCTGGATGTCTATTCAGGATGATACTCAGCAGGCGTGTAGAGTCAACTGGACTGTATACGTACAATCTTAAATTCGGATTCAATAATACCGCTCCCCTCAACGACTTCAGTACTAAGCCATCTGCGGTGGAGTAGAAGTGCCTCGAAGTCATGGTAGTCAGAGCTTGCGGGTTTTTGAGACGACGATGGTCATTCCTGGGGCCTTTGGCCTCGCTACTCTCTCAGCTGACCATGCCCATGAGAACTGGAACAGGACGGATATGATAGGCGACCATAGGGCCCCACTTGCTAATTTTAGACGTCGCAACATGTGACGTATATTAGCCGCGCTAATCGTTCTAACTTTGACTGGAAAGGTTTTGTTTAGTTTTTGTCTTCCAAGGACAGGTCTCCTCCCCTTCACAACTGCATCTCTGGTTCTTCCAAGGCAACTATAACTCTTCGGGTGCCTACTAACAGTCTACTAATAGTATCTGCTTGCATCTTGAATCTTCTGGTGCAGCTTCCACACTATCGTATCCCTTCCTAACCTATGCTCATTACATTACGGTGCCCCGAATTTTATTGCTTTTGTTGGAAGTGAATTGGAATGTTTTTGTTTTTCAAGTTCACTGAAATTTAGCCGTCACGTTTTCTACAGAGGCCGATCTATCATTCTACGAGTAATTCTATCTTTGGTTTGATCGCTTTTTACCGCCTGCATCCGCTCTTTCTAGTTCGGACTTTGTCACTCCCAGAACATTCAGGCCGAGGTACGTCAATCCGTCAATGGGGTTCATAGTCACTCTTTAAGTTGAATCAGACTTGACGAAGAGTATTAGACTCAGCCTAATACACGATGATGCTCGAAAGGTTATTTTCCGCCGCTACTGTCGCACTCCCCAGCAGCAAGAAAGAGGACGTCCAGTCAGATGTGCGCAGCGGCTTGCTCACCATACGGGCTGAGAAAGCCGTCTCGAAAGGATACGAAGAAAATACGTACTCCATCCCCGAAAGGCGCTCCGACAAATTCTCGAGGGCCATAAGCCTTCCCCAAGACATATGCAGGAGCCTAACCAAGAATACTTTTTACTGCTTGGGGTGTGTGCGGTTTTCCACATGACAGTTGGGGAGTGCTTATATTTGCATCGACTCAATGGAACACTTGTTCTACCTCTCGAGGGAGAATTTGCCAAGGGCGACCTTGTAAGGTGCGAAGATGAGATTGATACGTTGTGTTATTTCGGCTTGCCACGTTGTCTCTTGGAACACTCCGATGAGATCGATATATTCAAGTTCTTTCTTGAAAAGAAGATGGCCGCGGAGATCTTGGAAGTGTCGTTAATTATTCCAACACCAGGAGTGTGATGTGGATCACGACGAATGATGGACACACCCTAATGACATTCGAAGAGGGGAAGCTGGATCAAGACTATAGGATGAATGTGCTTAAGTAGCTGTAAAAGAAAGGAAAGTAGATGCCACAGACAAGTTCGACTGTACCAAGTACGGCTGGTTTAAACGCATTCATCCATAGTGATGTGATGATCGATGATGCTTAGACTGTATCAGCAACAGCAATTCCAGTATCGAATTTCCTTCGGGACTTTGTAGTGGAGACTCTACGTAACCAATCAATTCTGTAATTAGAAGCTTCTACACTTTTCGCAATGGGAAGAAACAGTAATTTCGGTAACCCTTGAATCGCCTCGGTTTGTCAATTAATCTATGGGCAATTCGCCTAAACCTTTTCGAAGCTATTGCGACGAGCGCTCTTGTAAGCCATGAAGTTGGACGTTTGGGGGAGTTTGACGTATTGGTTATGAAAGTTAGCTTTACAACATCGTCGGATATGGTGTAGTGGCTAACATTATCGCCTCTCACGCGATAGCCCGGGGTTCGATTCCCCGTATCCGAATTTTTACGGATATTTTACTCCACACTTTTTTTACGACCGCTTTATTTCCGCTTTATGTCTTCTGTGGTGACAAAGAAACGACTAACAGCCGATTAGCGTACATGCTCTATGACCCCAGAATCGTGGAGAGCGCTGCTTGCAACATATAAAAGAGCGTTGGATTTACTTCCTGTAATTCAGATCAACTTATCGCAATGCGTTTCTTCACCACCGCTATTATTCTCCTCACTGCTGTTTTCTCTGTTTCGGCGACTACACTCGAGGGTAAGTGCATCTTCCATTGAACTTATAATAAGCCCAGTAATGAAAGCATGAACAGGTCGTCAGCGTGGTAGTCCAGTAAGCACCGTCAATTGATTTTTACACTTAAAGTGGTGAAATAATTGATTCATCTGTAGGGCGGTCCATGCGGCGCAGATAGATCCGTACGTCCATCGTAATCTACTTTCATATATATTGCTTTTCTTACTATCGTGGCTATACGTCCAACTAGTGTATGTAATCTTCTGACTGGTCATCTCGTCATGGATCATTGACTCTGTTTAAAGGTCCCAGGGGATACGTCTGCTGTGGCAAGACTCACGTTGATGCCACGTAAATCAATTTTTTATTATGTCTTAGGATGGAATGCTGATTTTTGTTCTTTCAGTTGCCTCGTTCACGGTTCTTGCCATGTCTAGTCATTTCAAATCTGAAATACCTCCTGTGTCGCTGTCTGAAATTGTATAGTACTGTTGTTGAAACGAAAGATCTCTCGTTGTTAGAGCCGGCTCTTAATACTTAACGGAAAGAGGGTGATGAGAAGAACGAGATCATTCAAGACGAAAATGATGATACTTATGTGCAAAATCTTTGTACCGAGTGCAATTTGGATACAATTCCTTCAATCGGCGGAAAAAAATGATGAAATGACGACGAAAGGCCTTTGAGGACTTACGCAGTCAAACTGTTGAGTGGGGAGTTCATCATGATCGACGGCCAGCTACAAGCAGCTGAGCACGTTCCTGTGGCACCACCGGCACTAGCAGGCCTATTAAGATATGCGGATTTTAATCGGCCTCGAACTATATTGATATAAAATCCATCCTCGCTTGCGATATGATTATAAATAGTTATTTTCGTTGTGAGCTAGGATTTTGTGGGTGACCAGTTCCGCGTAAATAACTGATGTTTCGTTGACAAGGTATCCCAAAGAGTCTCACTTCTCCGTTCCATCATTCACACTACCAGCATTCTCTTCGTCTTTAATGGCTTCCTCACCAAGCGCTTTACATATTTATTAAACATCTTACATTGGTCGAAAACTTTATCCTTAGAAATTCGAATAGCCGCCAGAGTATTCCGCTATTGGACAGTCGAGTCATTTTGGATGTCGATTTTACCCATGGGGTAGCATGGGGAAGGCTGACATATAACGAGTGCACATCATTGTTAAAGAGATCTTCTGATGCGCTGTCTAGTGTGAAGCGAACAGCTAGATCTTTGGGGCGGAAATAATTGTACGTATGAAGGCTAACAAGAAGTGAGGCTTAGGACGACCGAAAGGACGGTCACGTCACGGCGGCCGACGGTGCTGCGTGATGCAGGCTTGATCCCATCATCCGGTTGGCCAAGCTCGCTTGCCTCATCACCCCATCGCGATCCCAACAAGATGCTGCCGCCACTGCCACGCGACGTCCCTGCATGGCTACCCGTGGCACTCGTGCCGGATATACAAGATGATGCCGCAGTGCACGAAATCAACACGGAAAATTCTCGTAGCCAGAGGCACATCAAAGCCTCAACCGGGGCCCTTGAGGACCATTCCAGCCATATACGAGTGGCCGTTTCGCGGAAAAATGGAAGCAAAAAACAGGTAATGAAGGTAGAGCTTACATTTGTGCAGCCGCCGATTCTGGTATCTGGGAGTGTTGTTGTGGAGGGATTGAGAGGCCGTAAGACAAGCGGATGGGGTCAAACTCAGAGGCGGAAGAACGCTCTTATGAATAGCTGCCTGAGGTGAGGGCAAGGAGATGGACTGAGTGAGTCGCTGCTTTCTTTTTCTCTTTAGGGCGGTTGACTAAAAGTTTGGTTGCTATTGCAGGACGTATATTATTACATGTATGAGCAGCACTCGTTCCATGAATACAGCGTGTTGCATTCACACTCCTGCATGCCATGACAGTGTGTAGCAATGTGAACCGAGCTGGACCCTGGGCCTCAGCCAGCTAGCGTGACGAACCGTTTCCCTACTATCCTTATTGAGCTCCCGGACTGGGACTGTCTATGGACTACGGACTATTACGGTACATCATGGCACAATTTCATGCCAATTTTCCAGCGCAGGGCCTGCGCGCAGTCAAAAAGACGGTCCAATGAATAGACAGACAGTCAGGAGACAGTCTCTGACTCGTCTCCCGCTTGCTGGATTGTATTCGGTTCGTTCTCATTTAGTTCCTTTGCCCCCATCTCTTCCCACAATGACCCTTTACATCTTCCAGCTCAGTTCCAGCTCAGCGGTTGGCCCAAAGTCAGCACCTTCTCTAACGTTCGCAATCCCGTCCAACTCATCTCATGACCCGAGAGGATTTCCCTACATTTCCTTTGACATGTCAACGTCGCCTCACAAGTTTGAACTATCCACTTGCTTACTGGCAATGTGATGGAAGCTCGCTAGGTGTTTCTCGGCATGGGTAAGTCATTGTATCTACGCATGTTAAGGTGTCTTCAATGACCTGCTCCCAGAATTGTAGCTTTTCTCCCCTGCTTCCTCTCTGACCATCGTTCAATCTCGCGACATATCTCCTCAATCTCATATGAAGGAACAACTCGGTGTGGTCCTAGTCTTCTTTTGAGGGACAAATCTTTTCGGTGAGTGGCGCCTTATTTTTGAGGAAATTTGAGCTAACGTGCCTTTTTTTTTTGCAGGCGCTTGCGGGCCTTGACTCAACCTAATAATGACAGTATCATCCTCTTCACTCTCAACGCCTGAGGTCCCTGATACCTCATTCTCGCTACGAGAAACTCCGGCACCGCTGCCACGATCATCTTTGTTCTCAACCCCTTGCACTCCATGAATTTTCTTTTCGTCAACAGCCATGCTCTTGCCTTTCTCCTGAAGGAGTTTGATGGCATTCTTTTTCGCTTCATCTGCGTAATCTGAACTGATCTTGATGGCCTCTGTTTCACTTTTACTAGTTGCTGCCTCGTTCATGTTGCCACGATGACTAGCACTACGTTCCATGACTGTAACGCCCGCCTTGCTGCCACTCCTTGTACGTGTAGAGCCAAATTTTGCATTGAAACCAACTGATTTTGGACCAGGGTTAGATTCTCCTTTTGTTTTCATGTCGTTCAGTTTGGTGAAGAGTAGCGTGTTGTAGTGAGTCAAGAGTATGAACAGCGATTGCATTGGTTGGAACTTGTTGATATTGTCTTAGACTCCCCTTTTCGTTTTCTACCAGTTCCACATCGTTACTTATTGAATACGCTGTCACTTTCTCATTGCCAATCATCCTGACACCTCTGTTTTTCTTTTGCAGTAACGATGCTTGATGTCAACACACCCGCTTATGAGGGCCTCTCTCGAGTCACTGCTAATCTAGGCCAGTCTCTAGATGAAGAGATTGCAGATGATATTGACGCCGAGCAAGAGTCCTTCGCGCTGACAGCTGGTCCCACTACGCATGGTCTAGACTCAGATGTCCGGGAGATGATCAATGCAGCCTCACGTGGGGTGACAGATAAGACTGCAGATGAGTACCGACGGTATGTACAGTTGTATACCGTACTATATTCTAACCTAATTGATATCTGATTAATAGTCTAATGGCTTTGTGTGAGGAATACTTGCAGAAGCATAATCTGATATCAGCCAAAAACATTTTTTTTTCGGCTCTGCCACTGCAAGACACCCCACATCTGATTGTGGCATGGATCATGAACTCGTGCGTATTCTTTCTGTCTCTTTCCAATTAGTTCTAACACATAAACCGTTGCTGAAATTCAGGTGTGACGAAATCAATCTAAACGGAACTCCGCGGGCCATAAATGAAGTACGGTCAAGCTATACACATGCAATGAAAATGCGAGCCGCAATGACTTATGCATTTGGTCGCCTTCATCAACTCGGTAACACTCCGTGGCACCTTAATGCAGGGAGTGGAAGAATGGAAGGAAATCCTTCCGTATCATCTATTGTATCGACGTATATGCTAAGCCTTCGGAGAAGAAAGGTAAGGTCTCTCATTCTGCAGCTAAGAAATTGGCTCTAATGGTGTGAGTTTCTTCTATATAAAGGTCCAAGCCGGTGAAGCTCCTGTGAGTGCTCGGGCTATTACACCGGTAAGCTCAGTTTACTCTTCATTATTTCACTGACTTTTTTCTTATTCTAGGACATCATGCGAAGGCTTTACAATTCCAACATCTCACGTTCAGTCACCATTGGGGGTGGAGACTGGGCAGGGCCAGTACTCCGAAAGCTGCTTACTTTTGCCTACACTCTAGCCTTTACTTGCTTATTACGAATTGATGAGCTCCTCAAAATTCAGATCCATGATCTCCAGCCTGAAGATCTCAATGACCCCGAGTGTCGGACCTTGATTCTCAGGCTACCTTTCCGCAAGACAAGCCAGTTTGGAAGTGGTTCTCTTTTTTTTGTAACTACTTCAGCCATCAATAACTGAAAACTCTCATTACTATTACTATAGATATTGAACCCTTTGTGCTCACTGAGTTTCCTGCCCACATGGCGCACCTCTGCCCTGTTCGAGCTTGTGCTACTTATCTTCATGCAACTGGGATCAAAGACGGATACATGTTTCGCCGCATGATGGCTAATGATCGTATTGCTGAAGGAAGTCATCCAATGGTCAGTCCAAGTGCTTCTTAGTATGCTCCGGTTTTAAACCTGAAATTTGCACACTGCAGACTGCAGAACAGTTTTTGGAAATGTTCAGGATGAATCTTCTGGACATCGGAATCGACTACACTCCATATGGCACTCACTCTTTTCGTCGGGGTGGATGTCAGTGGATGTCAGTTGACCTCCGCTGGCACCTTCGTGATATTTGTGAATGGGGTGGATGGTCAACTGACCTTACTCACCTGACAATTGTCAAATATCTCATTTCTTCTAATGATAGCCCCATGAACTCACGCAAGGACTTTTTCAATTTTAATCGACCTCCTACGCTCAAGTGCTGGACTTGTGGAAGATCTTGCCATTGTGCATAAACTCAAGTATACATCGAGTTAGCTTTGTAGCTGACAGCATGTCAAAAGCATTATCGTAATTTACTACTAGTATTAGCTTGTATATAGTCATTCAAAACAATTATTACGGAGGGTTTCATAGAGTGGAATGGCAATCTAAGACTAAATGATGAGCAGAATAAAATGCAATGAAAAAGGAGGCAGGAAAGAAAAAACCCAATTATGTTGTCAGTTAAGACACCTTACGACGCTTGTAGTGACGTGCAATAGCAGAGAGATCTGTCAGGGCAATGCGTTTCTTCTTTCCTTTGCGGTAAGAAAACTCGGAGGAAAAGGACGGCCCATATTCCATAACAGCATACTCTGCAATGGTCAAGTTTTCCTCTTTACGCTTCTTCCGTATAGTGTCCAGAATTTTTGTATAGCTTAGCCTTTTACCATCTCCATCCGTAAATTCACTCCAGAAGCCTACAGGGCCTACCTCGTGCCAATACTGAGCAATAGTCTGAAAAGAATAGGTGAATGACAAAGGTATAGATCAGCATTACTGGATTATTAGACTAGTGACAATAATAGCCTACCTTCCATGCATTCCAGGTCCTTTTCAAGCTTTCCCACCGCCCTTTAGGATCACGGAAATAGATTTCGGGCCAATACTTGAGGGCTACAGGATGACCGTGGATAGTGAGTGCTGCCGCAGCTGGATCCCAGCAAGAAAGGGTATCATCCCAAATTTTCGCGATTCTCGGAATGTCTTGAGAAAGAATAGCAACGGGTGAGTAGGGAATTTCAGATGGCCTGAAGCGGAGGACAAAGCCGCTTCCAAGTTGAACAGCTCGCTCTCTGTCTTTCGCACTAGGTGTGATAGTAGGCGCAATGAGAGTGGCCGGTGAAATGGAAATATGATCAACAAAGTCCTGTGATGGAGGCTGGGGCTGGGGCTGGGGAAGGGAAACATTTGGCAGCACAGTCACTGAGGGCATAGTAGTAGGCAACGAAGGTGGCGGGAGTGGTAAAAATGCAGCCGTGTTTGAAGCTACTGCATGACGGAGCTGCAATGGATCAGAAAGTGGTATAGAATGGCGCTCAACATTTCGACGAGCCTATAGAGCATTTGTGATTATCAGAATAATAATCATAATCATATAGAAGAAACAAGTGGACGTCCGATAAAAGACTTACCCACTCCAAAAACTTCTCTTTCTGCTCAGCGGAGCGGCTGTCTCTCGAACGGGCCGTCGGTAAAGGTGGCTGAGCGGTACCAGCCTGTGCAGTTGCCCCAGATCCAAACATAGTTTCCCACCGCTGGACCGATGCCTTGGTGGACGTCTTCCGATTTTTGTTCTGTGATGCGCGGTGCAGTCGTCGAGCACCGCTGGTTAACCTGCCATCCAGCCCAGTCAGCTATAACAGAAAAACATGAGTAGTACAGAGGCCAGTGGACGTACAATGTCTTCCACTGTTCTGGCTGGCTAGCAAAATGGCGCAGGCGGTCCAAAAGAACTACTTTAGTTCCACTCGTACCAAGGTTAAACCCACGACAGAGCTCGATGAGCTCACTGCGAGACTTTGAGAGGCTGTGACGATATGGAAGCACATAATATGAGCAAAATGAAAGAAAAGAGAGAAACCAAGAATAGATAACTCACATGTGAACCTGCGTGGTGGAATATTCACCATTTTCAAGCAGTTCTTCGGGAAGCAAGATACTTTCAGCTTTGATTCTGATACAAGGGACACCACCATCAGTGGATCGGATCGCTCCTTTCTCCAGATCGTCGAGCACAATATCAGTGAGAGGCTGATAAGAGCCAGGAGACGGAGATGGGGAGGACGGAACTGATGGAGGCCGTGCCACATCAGCTGACAAGAGTACCATCGAAGGTTGAACAAGCCGATATGCAAGATAGAAAAGGATTAATGAGAGCTAGCGGGATGGCCTCACGGATGCCAGAAAAAAACAGCTCTGGCAAAGTCGTGCTCCGACAAGAGGCTGCCGAGGCGTCGATTGGTTTAGCTACAGCAAGTTGAAACACCTGCACGCTGGTGCCCGTAGTCCTAGTGTAATCGACAGCAAAGTTTGACTGGAGAGGGGTAGTGAGAGAAGCGGGCGTGATGCAAGTGGGTTGAATAGCGGGTGTAGTAGGCTTGGCCGCGTTGTCAATGCCGGTGGTCAGGCTCAGCGACTTGTACGCGTACTCGCACTCAGGAAGAGGGGGCAGTAGAGCTGCAGGACGACCCTGCTGCAGGTTCTCAGATCGGTGTAAAGGGCACGACTCCGAGCCGATGAAGTCAAAGTCAAGCTGAGGACCTGACTCGCGGCCTCCGTCATCGACAAAAGGGGACCTGAACAAAGTGTTTCAATTGCGATCAGTAGACAATTTGGAGGCGGAGCAAAAACCCGGGAAAATAGATAAATAGATATGTAGTACATAGTAGTAAGGGATCTGCACCCAGACATCCCTCCCGGCATCCCAACGGACATCCAACAGAAATCCATATCTCCTAAACACACCAGCGCCGTGTAACCCAGCACCATTCCACCTCCCCTGTCTCATCTCATCCTCCTCATTAGCACATCCATCGATACATTCATTGGCCAGCCACCAGCGATGTCAAAGGGAAGCGACGTCAAGCCAGGGGGAACAAGTAGCCATAGACCGTCGCACAGGTGGTGAGAGCACAAACGCATCGCGTCGTTTGTTGGTCGACGCGATGCGACTCTGAAGATGTGGTGACGTGGCCGTTGGCCTTGTTTGGTTACAGCCCTGGGCTCGGGCCGCGCCAAACGGGCCCCATGCCATCAACATGCCGCTGCCAAACAGCGGCCAAACAGCGGCCAAACAACGGCCAAACAACGGCAACGCGCGCGACGGTCCCGTCCCCGTCCCTTCCAGGGCAGCGTGATGGCATCACGCGATCGGGCCTCGCCCAATCGGCGGGCCCGGCCGTGACAGCGCACCGTCCTCGCCCCGAGAGAAGTACGAAAGATTAATCGGGTAAGCATATTCTTCCAGCACAGCCTGGACATGCTTCAAAGGATGCAGCATAGAAATTGACGCCAAATTCTTGGGCAAGTCCAAAGTCTTCCCGCGGCTGCCTGTAAGATATCCCGATGCATGGGGGCCTGACTTTCTCGAGAGCCGGCGTTGCTTACTGCGGTATGTCGAGAAATAGAAAGCACCATCTGTCTAACCAATGGAACATATGCGGGGCCGACGAGCAGCGGCCGAGAGTGTTATTCGGAATGAGTTTCCTGACTGTATAGAATAATAATCAGATGCTTGCCAACGCAAAATTGACCAGCTATCCGTTTATCCAAGAAATGGTCAACATTTGCTTCTAATCCGCCGTTCTGCGTCAACATTCACGAGTCGATAAGAAACCATAACTGATACACGATACATGGTTAGCGGCTGTATCGTGCCTCTGGCTAAGTTGTGCTTGGCAACGCTCGAATGTTGAATTCTTCCCTTTCCTCCGCGATGGGAGGCGGCTCACGACGGGCTCTCTTCTGGTCTTTGTTGATCGTAGGAGATAAAACGTATTCTTTTGCTCCAACAACGACCTCCACAACACCCTCTCGCTCCAGCTCCTCTGGCCAACCCTGACTGGCTGCTATTGGAAACGTTAAATCCAAACTCATCTTATCAATTATACGCGTTCAAGTTGGCATAGTATATTCGAATGTAACACCTCTGGAGAAAAATGTGGTTCAATTCCTTTGTTAATGATTGAACTTCGGGCTATCGCGTTGTGCCTGGGAAAGATCAGAATTGAACGACATAGATATATGTATATATTCCACGCTGGAAGGCATGGCCGCCACAATGGACGAAACACGACAGGCGATTTGGCCAAAATGATAAGCTGGGGCATTGGTTTGGAGAAAAAGTTCCGACACGGGGAATCGAACCCCGAGCTGCCGCGTGAAAGGCGGCAATGTTAGCCATTACACCATATCGGATACATTGAGGGTCAGAAATTATAGATCAACAAGGGCTCATATTTTGACGACTTTCTTTTGCTTCAAATTAATTACTGTTATCTCTTATAAGCTTTAAGTCGGTCTCTGACTAGCTGTTTGGTCTAGCAAGGAGCGGAACAAGAGATGAGAACCTGAGAGGCGCTTGATCCGATGTGTTCACTGTGCTCATCACCTCAGCATGTTCTCCTCTGTTCCGATGCCTCCACTTGAGCCAGAATTCTCCCATGACTTTCGTCAAGCACTTGGCCAAAATAAGGTTTCAAAGCCGCCGCAATAGAATAACGACATATGAATCTTGGCAATTCCTTGACGTGTTCCCATCAGTCGCAGCCATTTTCGGTTGACTCACTTTTGGCTCCTTCAGCGCTCGAGTCAGTATTCAAGCGGCTCTCAACGAAGTGTAAATAACTCGTGGAGCTCTCCCGGTCCATTGGTGTCCTTCATGAAGTGGTTCAACAAGAAACTCGAGGAGGCGAATCACAAAGAGGACGGCGAAAAGGATGTCGAGAAGAAAGAGGGCAACGAAGACTCTGACAAGAAAGCAACCCCTGCTCTTCCATCTGTCTCTTTCTTTCAGCTGTTCAGGTGAGTATCTGCCTTTGGGACTCAGGATCTAATATTGAGCGCGCACAGATACTCAACGCTGTCTGAAACCCTCCTCAATCTTCTAGGTGTTATTGCTGCCGCAGGTGCTGGTGCGGCTCAGGTGAGTCTTCCACAATGACGCGTAGTAAACTATTCACGACGTTGAAACCATAATAGCCTGTTTTAGCACTACTATTCGGCTCTCTTGCTCTTAACTTTGTTGAATTTACAACTACTCTCAAGCTCTTCGAAGATGGCGAAGCAACAGCGGATCAATTCAACGCTGCTGCAGATGATTTCCGTAAATCTGCTAGCAACAATGCTGCGTTCTTTGTGTACGCCGGTAAGCTACTTCATGAGTCGACTTCGTTATGCTACTGAAATTGTGCGCAACAACTAGGAATTGGTGTTCTTGTTTGTACATTCTTCTATATGTACGCTTGGTCGTACACCTCGGAGGTGAATTCGAAGCGTATTCGGGAACGCTATCTTCACTCCGTACTCAAGCAAGACGTTGAGTATTTCGATGAGATTGGTGCAGGAGAAGTCGTTACGCGTATTCAAGGAGATACAGGTATGTACAATCACTTGGTTAGAAGTTCGGTTCGTCGACGACTGATTACTTTTGTTATTTACACCCGATAGATCTAGTTCAACGTGGAATATCCGAAAAAGTTCCCATGTGTTTTCAGTTCGTCAGCTCTTTCGTCGGTGGATTCATCCTCGCCTTTATACGAAACTGGCGCCTTGCATTGGCGATGTCCTCGGTTCTTCCTTGCCTCATGATCACAGGTGCTGCTATGGGAAAATTCATGGCCCGCTACACGCAGTATGTTCCATCGTTCCATTTCGTACCTATCGGTTCACCATGTCCACATCAAGGCTCTCTTCCGATGCCACAGGCAATGCGGGTACCATCTCCGAAGAATCGATTTCGACCATCCGCACCGCGAAAGCCTTCAATACACAATCCCATATAGGGACATTGTTCAAGGATCAAGTTCTTCTAGCTAGTCGCGCAGATATGAAGCTTGCACTCGTTCAAGGATTTGGAATCGCCGCTATGTTTTTCATTAGCTATGCTGCTTATGGGCTTGGTAAGAGTCTATTTCGATGGTCTACCTCTAAATTGCGGTCTAATCATCGCGGTAGCGTTTTCTTTTGGTACGACGCTCATTAATCAGGATCTCGGTATGTATTTTTTCTCCAAATTGATGTCGTAAATTTTGAATTGTTTTTCTAGCTGATGCTGGGGAAGTGATCACTGTGTTCATGGCGGTCTTTCTTGGAGCTTTCTCGCTCACGGCCATGGGCCCACAAGCCGCTTGTACGCCCTTACACTTTCTGTGGATGCGATGTATTTACTCTTTCATTTGATAGCAATCGCGACGGCTTGCGGCGCCGCAGCCAAGCTATTTGCTACTATCGATCGAACTCCAACCATCGATTCCTCTAATCCGGCAGGAGATAAACCCACCACCGTTCAAGGATCCATTAAATTTGATGATGTCTCATTCACTTATCCATCTCGTCCTGACGTCACCGTTCTTAGCAACATTTCTTTCACATTCGGAGCCGGTAAATCCTATGCTCTTGTCGGACCTTCCGGTTCAGGGAAATCGACCATCGTATCTCTCCTGGAACGCTTCTATGATCCGAAATCAGGTTCAATCACATTGGATGGTGCAGACTTGAAAACTCTTAATTTGAAATGGCTTCGACGACACATTGGACTCGTCGCGCAAGAGCCCGTGTTATCCGGCACAACGGTACGGAATAATGTCGCCCATGGACTGGCTGGGTCGATATTTGAACATGCTACGGATGAAGTTAAATTTAATTTGATTAAAGAAGCGTGTATCAAGGCCAACGCTCATGACTTTATTATGAAATTACCAAAGAGGTATAATACGGTTGTTGGAGAGAGAGGGTTTATGTTATCTGGTGGACAGAAGCAACGTGTTGCTATCGCTCGAGCTATTATTTCGGATCCCCCTATCTTATTACTTGATGAAGCTACAAGTGCGCTTGATACGCAATCCGAAGAACTCGTACAGGATGCGTTATCAAAAGCTTCTGAAGGTGAGCTTATCCAATCGAACCTGGTTCAGCTAAATGACCTTTTGCCTTAAGGTCGAACTACAATCACAATCGCTCACAGACTTTCCACTATCAGGCATTCTGATAAAATTTACGTCATGGATGGAGGGAAAGTTGTCGAAGAAGGGTCCCATGATGAATTAATCAATCTCAGTGGCGTCTACTGCCGACTCGTTGAAGCCCAAGGTCTCAAAAAACAGATCGGTGGCAATGTTACTCCTGTTGTGGCCATTAGTCTTTCGAACCCTCAGTCTTCACCGAAAAAGAATGAAGATCCGGAGAAGGATTGTAGTTCGGAAATTTACCTAGAAGATGAACAGCCCAGCGACGTGTCTGGGTTGAATGGAAAAGGCGGTAAACGTAAAAGTCATAGTATCTTCTACCTGATTCGGCGCATGGGGAGTATTGTGAAGGACCAATGGTTGAAGTATGTTGTCGGAATTATCGCGTCTTTAAGTAAGAAAGGCTCGCGACTCAACGGTGCGATCAAAAACTCACTTTGCCTGTTTTCTAGTTGTTGGTCTTGTTTATCCGGCTTTCGGTATTGTTTACGCTGCCAGTCTTGAAGGCTTTTCGGATCCCGATCCTCATGTCCGACGATCTCAAGGTGATCGAAATGCTTTATGGTGAGTTATTCGACCTAAGACATCAAGTCATTAACTGATTTTCACTCGAAGGTTCTTCATTATCTCTATAATAACAGGGCTGGCAACGGCGGCTCAGAACTATTACCTTGCGGGTGGAGCAGCGACGCTGATTGTGAGACTGAGGGAGATGAGTTTTCGAGCTGTGATGTATCAGGATAGTAAGTCATGAGAAGTGTTTTTTTCGATGTCTCGGTTCCGCTAATGTTCCCTGTTCAGTTCAATTTTTTGATGATGAGATAAATACAGTCAGACTAATTCATTTCATTTCCCCACTCCCGTTGACGTTTCTCTAGTCTGGTGCTTTGACTGACCGAATTAATTCAGACCCTAAGAAGATGAGTGGTATTGCAGGGTTGACTCTAGGAACGTACGTAGGCTTCAAACCAAGGTCGATGTTTAAATGACTGCTTACTGTGGTTACCGATAGAATTTTCCAGAGTCTGTCGACATTGGCCGCTGGCATCATATTGGGTATTGCCATTTCCTGGAAAATTGGACTGGTTGGAACGGGTACGTCTCTCGATAGTAATTACTCAGAACTTTCCCGACTTTATCTTTCATAGCTTGTATCCCAATCCTATTATCCGCAGGTTTCACGGGCCTGGTATGCAATACCTTTTCGCTCTTGCGGTCCTGATCCCTCACCCCGTCTTAGTTTGTTGTCATGCTGAAGGATGAGCGTAACAAGAAAGCACATGAGCAATCTGCTCAAGTTGCGTGCGAGTCAGCGGGTGCCATCCGAACTGTGGCCTCACTTACTCGCGAAGACGGGTGCTTGGAAGAGTATAGTTTGAGTCTTCGAGAACCCCTCAAACAGGCTGTCAGCTGGGGTGCTCTTAGTATGTTTTCGTATGCTTTTGCGCAAGGAGCGGTGTTTTTCATCATGGCTTTGGTATTCTGGTACGGGTCGCAATTGGTTTCGCGTCTTGAGATATCACTTTTCCAATTGTTTATTGGTATAATGGTCAGCTACTTTCGTCCGCTTCATGAGTCGTGGTATTGATATACTTTTAGGCCACAACATTCGGTGCTTTACAAGCTGGTGGCATGTTCCAATTCACGCCTGACGTCTCGACGGCTGCCACTACTGCAAATAATATCATTTCCCTCATTGATTCGCCCACTGTCATCGAAGATTCTCGAGGAGAAGAGTTGAACGAGAAAACTCCAGACAGTTATAAACGCATTAGGGGAAAAATTGAAGCTAAAGACCTCCAGTTTCATTATCCTATGCGTCCGGATATTGCTGTTCTCCAAGGTCTCACGTTTTCGGTTGAGCCAGGTCAATACGTGGCATTTGTCGGTGCCAGCGGTTCAGGAAAGAGCACAATGTATGTTTTCCATTAATGAAAACGTTGATGAACCTAACTTACAATCCAGAATTCAACTGATTGAACGGTTCTATGATGTCACATCTGGTTCTATCTATGTGAGGAATAGTATTTTGAGCTTCACAGTTCTATAACTTCTGTCTGCTTAAACCGTTTAGATTGGCGATGAACCTTTGAAAGATTTGAAGCTCTCAACCTACCGCAAGGATGTTGCCCTGGTTTCCCAAGAACCAACCCTGTACTCCGGTTCCATCAGGTTCAATATTCTCCTGGGAGCGACCAAACCACACTCCGAAGTGACTCATCAAGAAATCGAAGAGGCGTGTAGGAAGGCCAATATCCTTGATTTTATCCAGGAGCTTCCAGAGTACGTTCGTTTCCTTCTTGCTGTGATTCCTCTCCCATCATTGTTTTCAGGGGTTTCGAGACTGCTGTTGGAAATAAAGGATCGCAACTCTCTGGTGGTCAGAAACGTACGTGGTTTGCTTTTTGTATTGATTCTGATATATGACAGCCATCATCAGAACGCATAGCTATTGCGAGAGCATTGATTCGTGATCCAAGAATACTTCTTCTTGACGAAGTAGGCAAAAACTTTGTTAGTGGCTTTATTGGTCACTGATACCCTTTATGCAGGCTACGTCAGCATTAGATACTGCCTCTGAGAAAGTTGTTCAAGCGGCTCTCGACGAGGCTGCAAAAGGGAGGACTACCATTGCTATCGCCCACAGACTTTCCACTATTCAAGATGCAGACAAAATGTAACTTAACGAATTCTTCTGCTTGATTGTCCTGACATGCTGCGCTTCAGACTTTTCCTCAAAAATGGATGTATCAGTGAATCTGGCACGCATGATGAGCTTTTGTCACTGCGCGGAGATTATTATGATTATGTACAACTTCAAATGCTACAACAAGATTCATAGCACCTCCCCACTGATTATATATAGTAAATCGTTAGTATTTATTCTGATACCCACTCATCCTATAATTTGCATATCCGACTTATTCCTAAATGCCATCAAATAGGACTGAGTTATTTAAAACCAATCTTCTTGGGGTGGATATAGAAACAAACAAGGGTTAGGGTAGGAGGAGAAACTACGAGCGAAGCGAGTAGTTTCGACGACGGGGCACAAGGGCTGGGAGGGGGAACCTCCGAGCCGGCCCTTTTGTCTTATAAAACTCATCAGGTGCCATACGTCATAAGGGCCAAAACCTCGGACATCGAGCATCTGTCAAGTCTAACAAACTACTCGCCTCGTTTCCAAAGAACGAGGTACAATACAAAAATAACTACCAATATAAAGAGTGGATGAAGTACCGGAGTAGATAGAACTCACCTGGGTCTGGACCAAGGTATCCTGTCAGCACACGAGCGACAGGATGTGTGAATTCTAAAAGTAGTTATCTTATCATATGACATAGATAAGCGCGCACCTTAATATAGCGAGTTGGCGCCGACACGTGACCTGTGGGAAAAACACCCCTTCCCAGCCTGAGAACCCAGAGCGTGAGAAACATGGTTAGGGGAGGAGGAGAAACTATGAGCGAAGCGAGTAGTTTCGACGACGGGGCACAAGGGCTGGGAGGGGGAACCTCCGAGCCGGCCCTTTCGTCTTATAAAGACTCGTCAGGTGCCATACGTCATAAGGGCCAAAACCTCGGACATCGAGCATCTGTCAAGTCTAACAAACTACTCGCCTCGTTTCCAAAGAACGAGGTACAATACAAAAATAACTACCAATATAAAGAGTGGATGAAGTACCGGAGTAGATAGAACTCACCTGGGTCCGGACCAAGGTATCCTGTCAGCACACGAGCGACAGGATGTGTGAATTCTAAAGTAGTTATCTTATCATATGACATAGATAAGCGCGCACCTTAATATAGCGAGTTGGCGCCGACACGTGACCTGTGGGAAAAACACCCCTTCCCAGCCTGAGAACCCAGAGCGTGAGAAACACGGTTAGGTCCGTTAGCAGTTAGGGGTTAGGGGTACATACGTGGTTAGTATGTTGTTAATCCATGTCGGATATATTAAGGCTTACCGCGATTGTGTATTGCAATGTCCGTCTGAACGGATCAGAACACTCGCAAGGTAGAAACTAGACGACTAAATGACATATAATTGACAAAACATAAGAAAAACCCTAATCTCCCTCATGCACGCGGTTGCAGTATTGGAGAGTGACGCCGATCGGATGCGCGCCAGAGGCGCGCGGACCCACATACAAGCCTAGGTGATCCCGGAACCCAAGAACCCCGACGGTTCGGATTTACAGGACTAAGTCCCCACCTACACCGGGAGGATTTTTAACTCAGGATTTTACCCGAAAACTTCCAAGCCGGTGGGGATAGCGTACCTAAGGCAGCAGAGCCTATCGACCACTCATAAAGGGACACACAAAGTCCGCCGAACCAGAACCGCGGATCGAACGAACGTGTGCCCCAGAATCAGGGTGTAATCAAATGTTAAGCCACATGTCCAAGGTAGTTTGATGTGATGGATCACGGTCATCAGCATCTTTACGATGCAGGACCTTAACTACTTGGCGGTCGTGACGCGACAAGACAGATTTGCGCCATGCGGCAGCAAGATCTAAGATTTCCGTAGTCCTCTTTTAGACACTAGGAATCGGCGATCAAGAAGACCGAGTTTGTCAAGCCTGTAGAATTGACCGTACGCTCCTTCCCCTACCATACTAGAATGATACACAGAGCCCGGAGGCAGTGCACCACCGTTCTGGCGGAGGTCGGTTAAGACGGCGTTCTTAAACTTGGTTTTTGACACGGCCGGATGTAGATCTAAGATCGTATCGGCACGGCCAAAGGTCGAAGCGCGAAGCGCCTCCAACCACCCGTTCTTCATCTGTTCTTCTAGTTTTCGAACGTTAAAGAAATCCCATGATGTGTTATATTCGCTTTTTAGGACAAGCACGTCTGCCCGTGGCGGCGAGTTCTCTCGTAATCTCGCTTCCCACCGCGATTGATAGTTTTGTTTCAACCAAGCAGCGATTAACATCGGAGGATAGCCACGTGCGATATAAATGTCCGCAACTTCTTTACACGCATCCGCAAAATCGTCAAATTGCGAGCTAAGCGTGGCCATCCGGCTCAGCTCACCGATGAATGTGCCTTTTTTGACATACAAGGGGTGAGAACTGATCCATGGAATACGTTCAAAGTGGTTCAGCGGTTTCCGGTACGGCTTCGTTTGAAGTCGCTTATTACTATCAAAGTATAGTGTCATATCCAGAAATGGCATAAATTGGCTAGACGCTGACCACGTCAATGTACAGTCTGTGAATTGGACACCCTCTCTTAAAAGATTAACAGCATTGGTTTCGCTCGTAGCATACACCAACGCGAGGACGTCATCAATATAACGCCCGTAGAACGCTATATCGGGAGATTGTAATACTTCCGATCGCATCTCGTGGTAAACTCCGTAGAGATTGGGTTAGGGTTAGGGGAGGAGGAGAAACTACGAGCGAAGCGAGTAGTTTCGACGACGGGGCACAAGGGCTGGGAGGGGAACCTCCGAGCCGGCCCTTTCGTCTTATAAAGACTCGTCAGGTGCCATACGTCATAAGGGCCAAAACCTCGGACATCGAGCATCTGTCAAGTCTAACAAACTACTCGCCTCGTTTCCAAAGAACGAGGTACAATACAGAAATAACTACCAATATAAAGAGTGGATGAAGTACCGGAGTAAATAGAACTCACCTGGGTCCGGACCAAGGTATCCTGTCAGCACACGAGCGACAGGATGTGTGAATTCTAAAAGTAGTTATCTTATCATATGACATAGATAAGCGCGCACCTTAAAATAGCGAGTTGGCGCCGACACGTGACCTGTGGGAAAAACACCCCTTCCCAGCCTGAGAACCCAGAGCGTGAGAACACGGTTAGGTCCGTTAGCGGTTAGGGGAGGAGGAGAAACTACGAGCGAAGCGAGTAGTTTCGACGACGGGGCACAAGGGCTGGGAGGGGGAACCTCCGAGCCGGCCCTTTCGTCTTATAAAGACTCGTCAGGTGCCATACGTCATAAGGGCCAAAACCTCGGACATCGAGCATCTGTCAAGTCTAACAAACTACTCGCCTCGCTTCCAAAGAACGAGGTACAATACAAAAATAACTACCAATATAAAGAGTGGATGAAGTACCGGAGTAAATAGAACTCACCTGGGTCCGGACCAAGGTATCCTGTCAGCACACGAGCGACAGGATGTGTGAATTCTAAAAGTAGTTATCTTATCATATGACATAGATAAGCGCGCACCTTAATATAGCGAGTTGGCGCCGACACGTGACCTGTGGGAAAAACACCCCTTCCCAGCCTGAGAACCCAGAGCGTGAGAAACATGGTTAGGAGGAGGAGAAACTATGAGCGAAGCGAGTAGTTTCGACGACGGGCACAAGGGCTGGGAGGGGAACCTCCGAGCCGGCCCTTTCGTCTTATAAAGACTCGTCAGGTGCCATACGTCATAAGGCCAAACCTCGGACATCGAGCATCTGTCAAGTCTAACAAACTACTCGCCTCGTTTCCAAAGAACGAGGTACAATACAAAAATAACTACCAATATAAAGAGTGGATGAAGTACCGGAGTAGATAGAACTCACCTGGGTCCGGACCAAGGTATCCTGTCAGCACACGAGCGACAGGATGTGTGAATTCTAAAGTAGTTATCTTATCATATGACATAGATAAGCGCGCACCTTAATATAGCGAGTTGGCGCCGACACGTGACCTGTGGGAAAAACACCCTTCCCAGCCTGAGAACCCAGAGCGTGAGAAACACGGTTAGGTCCGTTAGCAGTTAGGGGTTAGGGGTACATACGTGGTTAGTATGTTGTTAATCCATGTCGGATATATTAAGGCTTACCGCGATTGTGTATTGCAATGTCCGTCTGAACGGATCAGAACACTCGCAAGGTAGAAACTAGACGACTAAATGACATAATTGACAAAACATAAGAAAAACCCTAATCTCCCTCATGCACGCGGTTGCAGTATTGGAGAGTGACGCCGATCGGATGCGCGCCAGAGCGCGCGACCCACATACAAGCCTAGGTGATCCCGGAACCCAAGAACCCCGACGGTTCGGATTTACAGGACTAAGTCCCCACCTACACCGGAGATTTTTAACTCAGGATTTTACCCGAAACTTCCAAGCCGGTGGGATAGCGTACCTAAGGCAGCAGAGCCTATCGACCACTCATAAAGGGACACACAAAGTCCGCCGAACCAGAACCGCGGATCGAACGAACGTGTGCCCCAGAATCAGGTGTAATCAAATGTTAAGCCACATGTCCAAGGTAGTTTGATGTGATGGATCACGGTCATCAGCATCTTTACGATGCAGGACCTTAACTACTTGGCGGTCGTGACGCGACAAGACAGATTTGCGCCATGCGGCAGCAAGATCTAAGATTTCCGTAGTCCTCTTTTAGACACTAGGAATCGGCGATCAAGAAGACCGAGTTTGTCAAGCCTGTAGAATTGACCGTACGCTCCTTCCCTACCATACTAGAATGATACACAGAGCCCGGAGCAGTGCACCACCGTTCTGGCGGAGGTCGGTTAAGACGGCGTTCTTAAACTTGGTTTTTGACACGGCCGGATGTAGATCTAAGATCGTATCGCACGGCCAAAGGTCGAAGCGCGAAGCGCCTCCAACCACCCGTTCTTCATCTGTTCTTCTCTTTTCGAACGTTAAAGAAATCCCATGATGTGTTATATTCGCTTTTTAGGACAAGCACGTCTGCCGTGGCGGCGAGTTCTCTCGTAATCTCGCTTCCCACCGCGATTGATAGTTTTGTTTCAACCAAGCAGCGATTAACATCGGAGGATAGCCACGTGCGATATAAATGTCCGCAACTTCTTTACACGCATCCGCAAAATCGTCAAATTGCGAGCTAAGCGTGGCCATCCGGCTCAGCTCACCGATGAATGTGCCTTTTTTGACATACAAGGGTGAGAACTGATCCATGGAATACGTTCAAAGTGGTTCAGCGGTTTCCGTACGGCTTCGTTTGAAGTCGCTTATTACTATCAAAGTATAGTGTCATATCCAGAAATGGCATAAATTGGCTAGACGCTGACCACGTCAATGTACAGTCTGTGAATTGGACACCCTCTCTTAAAAGATTAACAGCATTGGTTTCGCTCGTAGCATACACCAACGCGAGGACGTCATCAATATAACGCCCGTAGAACGCTATATCGGGAGATTGTAATACTTCCGATCGCATCTCGTGGTAAACTCCGTAGAGATTGGGTTAGGGTTAGGGGAGGAGGAGAAACTACGAGCGAAGCGAGTAGTTTCGACGACGGGGCACAAGGGCTGGGAGGGGGAACCTCCGAGCCGGCCCTTTCGTCTTATAAAGACTCGTCAGGTGCCATACGTCATAAGGGCCAAAACCTCGGACATCGAGCATCTGTCAAGTCTAACAAACTACTCGCCTCGTTTCCAAAGAACGAGGTACAATACAGAAATAACTACCAATATAAAAGAGTGATGAAGTACCGAGTAAATAGAACTCACCTGGGTCGGACCAAGTATCCTGTCAGCACACGAGCGACAGGATGTGGAATTCTAAAAGTAGTTATCTTATCATATGACATAGATAAGCGCGCACCTTAAAATAGCGAGTTGGCGCCGACACGTGACCTGTGGGAAAAACACCCCTTCCCAGCCTGAGAACCCAGAGCGTGAGAACACGGTTAGGTCCGTTAGCGGTTAGGGGAGGAGGAGAAACTACGAGCGAAGCGAGTAGTTTCGACGACGGGGCACAAGGGCTGGGAGGGGGAACCTCCGAGCCGGCCCTTTCGTCTTATAAAGACTCGTCAGGTGCCATACGTCATAAGGGCCAAAACCTCGGACATCGAGCATCTGTCAAGTCTAACAAACTACTCGCCTCGCTTCCAAAGAACGAGGTACAATACAAAAAATAACTACCAATATAAAGAGTGGATGAAGTACCGGAGTAAATAGAAACTCACCTGGGTCCGGACCAAGGTATCCTGTCAGCACACGAGCGACCAGGGAGTGTGAATTCTAAAAGTAAGTTATCTTATCATTATGACATAGATAAGCGCGCACCTTAAATATAGCAGCTTAAGGCCGCCGCAAAACACAAAAACTAAAAGACCTGTGGGAAAAACAGCCCCTTCCCAGCCTGGAACCCAGAGCTGTAGAAGACACCAAGTCTAGGTCCTTAGCAGTAGGGCCAGTATAGGGGTACTACTGTGACTTAGTATGTTGTTAATCATGTCGGATATATTAAGGCTTACCCGCGACTTGGATTTGATGATAACCGATCTGAACGGATACAGAACACTCGCAAGGTAAGAAACAAGACGACTAAATGACATATATATTGACAAAAACATAGAAAAACCCTAATCTCCCTATGCACGCAGGTCGATGACAGTATTTGTGGAGACAGTGACGCACAAACGATCAGGAATCGCGCCAGAAAGCGCGACGCCCACATACAAACGCCTAGGTTGATCAAACCTGAGAACCCAAGAACAACCGCACGGTTCGGCTTTACAGGGACTAAGTCCCCACTACACCGAGGAATTTTGTAACTCAGGATTTTACAGAAAATCCAGAAAAAATGTCAAACACGTGAAAAGGGAGATAGCGTACCTAGAGCAGCAGAGGAAAAAAAAAAAATCAAAACTATAATCGAACCACTCATAAAGGGACACACGAAAGGTCCGCCGAAACCAGAACCGCGGAATCGAACGAAGTGAAATGCCCCAGCATGCAGGGTGATAATCAAAGTGTTTAGCCACCATGTCCAAGTAGATTGTAGAATTAATGATGGTATCAAACGGTCAAAAGTCAGCATCCTTTACGACTATGCAGGAACCTTACTACTGGTGAGACGCACAACAGAAAAAAAATTACCACAAAACAAGAAATGTTGCGGCAACATACAAGCAAGAGGCAGCAAAGATCTCAAGATCCGTACCGTCTCTTTTTAGACTAGGAACTCGGCGATCAAGAAGACCGAGTTTGTCAACCGCTGTAGAATTGACGTACGCTCCGTTCCCCTAAACCATACTAGAGTGATACACAGAGCCCGGAGGCAACGAACTGACCACCGTTCTGGCGAGGTCGGTTAAGCACGAACGTCTTAAACTTGGGTTTTTGACCCGGCCGCGATGTGAATCTAAGATCGTAATCGCACGCCACAAGTCAGAAGGCGCGAAGCGCCATCCAACCACCGTTCTTCATCTGTTCTTCTAGTTTCGAACGTTAAAGAAATCCCAATGATGTGTTATATTCGCTTTTACAGAAAGCACGTCTGCCCGTGGCGGCGAGTTTCTCGTTAATCTCGCTTCCCACCGCGATTGATAGTTTTGTTTCAACCACAGCAGCGATTAACATCGGAGGATAGCCACGTGCGATATAAATGTCCGCAATTCTTTACACGCATCCGCAAAATCGTCAAATTGCGAGCTAAGCGTGGCCATCCGGCTCAGCTCACCGATGAATGTGCCTTTTTTGACATACACAGGGGTGAGAAACTGATCCATGGAATACGTTCAAAGATGGTTCAGCGGTTTCCGGTACGGGCTTCGTTTGAAGTCGCTTATTACTATCAAGTTATAGTGTCATATCCAGAAATGGCATAAATTGGCTAGACGCTGACCACGTCAATGTACAGTGGTGAAATTGGAACCCTCTCTTAAAAGAATAACAGCATTGTTTCGCTCGTAGCATAACCAACGCGAGGACATCATCAATATAGCGTCCGTTAGACGCGTATATCGGGAGATTGTAATACTTCTGATCGCATCTCGTGGTAAACTCCGGTAGAGATTTGCCAAACGGGGCTACTAGCTACCCCATGGCGAGACCACCGTTTCTGCCGGAAATATTCCCGTCAAACTGACATATTAAATTATCGTCCGCTGCTGATAGACATTCCCTAAACAATGGAGATACTCCACTGCTTTGTCTATGCTTACGTCTTCCTGTAAACTAAACCAGTGAGAGAGAGCGCTATAGCGCAATAATGCATGCAAGCGTACATTCACATTGGGATAGAAGGCGACTACGCACCGGAGACTATATAGGCGTTTCAGCACTCCCGTCATCTAACTGACGACGGAAGCGATAATTTGCTAAGTTTTAGACTAAGGTCTTTGTTCCGTGTAAAACGTACGGAGCCGATTCAAATGACCGGCCTCAGCATTTTGGATACAAACTTCCTGCAGGTCCTTGAACTTACAGAGTGACACGGTAATAATCGGTCTAGAGCCGTCGTTTGTGTATTTTGGTATCACATAGAACCTTGGGAGGTGACGTAAGAGATCTTCTTCGTCATCCGACAGCTGACTCAAAAAGTAGTCGGGAAGTTGGGCTAACGTCTTTGTTGACGCCCAGTCACTAATTTTCATTCATTACTCTAACTTTCTGGCGCAAGATGGAAAGAACATCATTAAGGCCAAGCTCAACATAATCTAGTTCAGAGTTGAGGAGCGAGTAAGTTTTATCTACGACCAGGAGCGCGGGGGCAACAGCGCAACCTAAGTTTTATATCTGTAAGCTAAGACGACGAGCTGTGAGACGTCAAATAGCTTTAAGCACGAGATCGGGCGGAGGCGCTTAGTACAGAGACCCACGGTCTGGGACATGAAGGTATCTGAGAGACCATCGAAACGATAGCCCTACCCACCACATTTGATGCCGTGCCGAATGCCCAATCTAAAGTCCGCATCGCTTACGCGAAATAGGCCGAGTAATAGTCTGGATCGAAGTTGCTCTACTCTCATCTTGTGCCTGGCCTTCCAAAAACAGCCAGCGTAACACGACAAAATCGTCCCAGCTTTCCAGATTAATCTGATAAACTAGAGGGAGCATATACTTAATCCCACGCTAAGATGGGGTCCAATTTCACGCGGCAGGGAGCAATCTATTTCGTGTATTGTACTACGGTAACGCAAGACCTAAACTACAAAGGAGTCCGTGCTACAATATATCGCTGTGCAACATGTAAGGGACCGTGAGTAACCAGTCCGGATAAGTGAGAGGATGATCCACCTAAAGAACGATCGTCATCGCGTAGCGAAGACGCAGGCGAACTTACCGTCAATTCGCCTTGCCTTTCCCCTTTGAATCGTTCTTCTGATTCTTCGATTGAGATCCGTCGCTTTGCCGTCCCTTGGCTCTCCTCGCGACTCGTCCTCCGCGCGCGGTTCCGCGACCTTCGGCTTCGGCCGAGGCTTCCGCTTTGGCTTGCTGACCCGCAGGCTTTCCGGTTTCTAAGGAAATCCATTCATCGACCATTAGTAGACGTTGAGTCGGATTAGGAATACTCCGCTTACCTTGCCTTGGCCTTCCTTTCTTGTCTGACAGCAACTGGGCTAACCCTCTTATCGACCGCCGATGGATCGCTTTGGAGTTGAGTGTTAGGTTAGGGTTAGGTTAGGGGTTAGGTTAGGGTTAGGGGTAGGTTAGGGTTAGGGTTAGGTTAGGGTTAGGTTAGGGTTAAGGTAAGGGTTGCGGTTAGGGGGTTAATGGGTTA